>OX403599.1:6250000-6875000 GCA_948107665.1 Lomographa bimaculata
GTGAAACAGGCAACATTATTCAAACACATAAACGCAGCGCAGTGAAGTGGGTAGTGTGGCAACATTATCACAATACCCGTATCATTAATTTATTTGCACAAAGTATCCCGTGAAGTTTAAAAGCCGAAAGATTCATTAATAAGGAGTTTACAAGTGTTAAAAGCAAACTTTGTATTTTTTATAAATTAACCTGTAACATGGAACTAAAACTATTTTTACTTCGATGATACCATAGTATAATTAAGAATGTAGATTTTTTTTTTGTAGTCACTGTGTAGGGAAAGCTGAGATCACGCGTAATTATTGTTTTTTTTTTCAAAAATTCAAAATCTTTTATTCACTTGGCCCGCCAAAGAGGCTCTCATGAAAGTGAATGACTCTACTGCCAGATTCGCAAAATAACAGCCATCTCGAAAAGAACCTGTGAAGAAAAATGGCGGCGCATTTTTTTTTTTTCCAAATCATTCCTAAATAACTAATACAGGAATTACAATTATTAACCTAGGTTATCTATGTCGCCTAAGGTTATATATATATATGTAGGCGCCAGAAAGCATAATAACAATCATAGAACTAATGTCTATACGTATTGATTTGTTATAATACACATATTACATTGAACTGCCCGTTGGTTTAGTAAGGTGAGCGTTCGTCTTCTAAACATGAGCATCGGGTTCGATTCCCGGCAGGAACACAAGTTTTCACCTCAAGGAAAAAATTAGTCTCTGGTTCTGCTTATTATTGTGTGTGTATTGTGTATGTTTCCGGCCACGACCCTCGACACAACTCATCGAAATTAGTGTGGGGCTGTGAGTGTGAAAACGTTTGTTGTTTGTTTGTTTATTACACCTTACTAATTAAAGTTAGAGATATGGACAACCCTGCGTATCCGGGCTAGGGAACGCCTTGAAATCTCTTACGGGCCTCAGGTTAAGAGCAAGCTCCGTATAAATAATGATTTTTGCAATAATATCCTGAGTCAATCCACAAATCCGATGCAATTTCTATATGTAAATAATTTTTCATACTTTTTTTTTATCGTCCATGTAGCCAGTTTCGCAATTAAATGGGTTTCTTTCGATAGATTTTTCATCGAAAATTATGCCTTATTATCCTAATGCTAAGGAAGAGTTTTGCTTTACGCGCGTATCTTGTATGTTTATTTCTTTATAACCTCGTATTTTCCAAACGGCTGGATGGATTTCGACAGTTACGGTATCGTTATATTCGTTTTAAAAATCCAAGTCTACATAAATATATGTTTGAAAAAAATAATAATATTAAAATAAATTAAAAGCTATATAAAGATTTGTAATTAAATTACAAATCTTTATATTCCTTGAAATATGTAATAAAAATTTATTAAATTTGAAATGAATAAATTGTGGATTTTTCGTTGAATATGCTTAAGCCTAATGCCGTATATGAATGTTAATTTTTTCTATTAATTGTGGCTTCGCAGTCTTGTGCATTTAGCCAAAATTATACACAATCAACAACTACGCCATTTTTTCTCTTTTGCGGGAAAACCCCTAAATAAGTATTAACAGTTACAATACATAGTTTATAACTCATTATTTAGCTATAATTAAAAAATTTACATTTCTAGAATTGTATGAAGAACTATAAGACTTATTAGTAGTACTTATTAGTATTTAGTTCTTCATAAAATTCTTAGTAATGCCAAGAGCGACGTTGCGTAACTGCCACATTATAAACTCCTGCAAAATTCGCTCCTTTGTGCTACCGAATACGGTCTACCTATCTTTTTTATGTTCGAATGGCAAGCATTCGAACACTTCCTCACCTGATAATAAAAGTAATGATGAGACCGAAGACGTAGCATGCTTGCCTAGAAGAGACCTATTCACTTTTGACTTGAAGACTCCCAGATTGTACCGTTCAAGGAACAAAGGCGCTGGCAATGAGTTCCACTTCTTCGCAGTACAGATGATAAAGTTTTCTTGTTTTGCTATATATAGTTGTAGTACAGTACGCGGCGCTGATGATCGTATTGACGTCATCACTCTAGCGTACCCCAAAATGTATCTTTTTAATAAAACATACAGCGAAATAAAAACCGGCCAAGTGCGAGTGGGACTCGCGCACGAAGGGTTCCGTACCATTATCATTATTATTTTCTTTTAATTAATTATATTTAAAGAGAACATAAAACTAAATATTCTGTGAATAGTTAAAGCGTCTGCCTCTCACCGTTATTAGTATCGAGCAAGAAACGGTAATAAAATCAAGTTTGTTGTATGGGAGACCCCTTAAATATTTATTTTATTTTATTTTAAGGATTTGTTGTTATAGCGGCAATAGAAATACATCATCTGTGAAAATTTCAATTGTCTAGCTATCACCGTTCTTGAGATACAGCCTGGTGACAGACGGACGGATGGACGGACGGACAGCGAAGTCTCAGTAATAGGGTCCCGTTTTTACCCTTTAGGTACGGAACCCTAAAAACGTTGATTTCGTTTTTAATTGTATTTTACAGTTAACTATTCCTGCCCCGTGGCATCGACCCACGGTAATCTAGTAAAAAATTAGCCTATATGTTAATCCTAGGTATAATATGTTGCTCCCTCTTCACGCCTCAACGGTTGAACGGATGCGGATGAAATTTAGAATGTACATAGACCCATACATAAGCTACTTTTTAACTTGCTAAAAGTAGGCGAAGCGGCAGGGCACAGCTAGTATAGTTATATACAGAGGTAGCTTTGAAAGTAGTTTAGTTCAGTGTAGTTTTTACCGACTTCACAAAAGAGGTGTATATTATGTGTGTTTCCTCATGACTTCTTTCATTTTGAACCGATTTTGATTTTTTTTTTATAGTTTGAAAGATGTTGCTTTCTAATTGGTCCCATTTAAATTTGATCGAGATCTGATTAGTACCTAGTTTTTGAAATATCGTCAATAATGCGTATTCTGTGGACTATATCGACGATGTTCTCGTTTTAAACCGACTTTAAAAGTTACCTCATAATTTCTTTCGTTGTGAGCCGATTTTGATAATTCTTTTTTTATTTGAATGCTGGTTCTTTTTATGTAGTCTAATTGAAATTTGATCAAGTTCTGATATCTAGTTTTTGAGTTATAGTCAATAAAGCGTGTTTAATACATTAAATCTGATCAAAGTCCGATGATAAAGCGGTGAAGTCGGTTTTTTTAAGCTTTGCTTGCGTTTAATTGTTATTATTTCTGGTTCAAAGAAGAAAAAGTAACGGGAAGAAAGAAACTCCATTTATAATATCAGGGAGATGGAATTATATTGTTATGAAATGTAGAATAGACGAAATATATCGATGATTTCATTCGCGATAAAATGTAGAGAAACATAAAATCATGCTGGAGCGGAAAAAAACAATCAGATCTGACGGAGGAGATATCTAATGAGGTATATAAGTATTGGCAATAGACTGGAACGGTTAATAACAGATTTATCATTATCATGCGTGATAAAAGATAACATAACAAAGTACTACAAGCTTTGAAATGAACAAAGCGTGTAAATAGAATGTTGATATTCACTTAGCAAGATACGTTCATTTAAATCCTTGTAATACAAATCTGTATAGCCCAAATTAGAAGACTAGACGACCCTTACTGCCATATATTTGCGATAGTTGTCAGGGGTCTTGCAATCTGGTTATTTGAATTGAGCTGTATTCTTGGTAACAGATTAGGATAATTTAGTATCGTTAATTAACGCAGTGCGTTGAAATACATTTATCGTTTAATTGATCAATAATGTTATTTATCTAGAGCCTATACGGATCATTTACTTTAATTTACAAGGAGTAGAAAGGTGTCGTGATATTTAAATCGCTCGATTTATCATTACTGATGTAATCACAGTTATGACATTTTTTTTTTTTATTACTTGATATGGAAGCATTTGACCACTATCTCTCCTGATGGAAAGTGATGATGCGGCCGAAGATGTTGCATGCTTGCCTAGAAGATACCTACTCGTTAGCCATAGACACCTACCTAGATACCTTCCTAGAAGTCACTCTTGACTTGAAGACTCCCAGATAATGATACTACTTTGAAATGTTGTAAAGAACAATGGCGAAATTTTATTTGGCCTATGTTTTTTAACGAAATTCACTCAAATAAATTACAAAGATTTACCAATACAACAGAAAAGGCAGACGAAGCAAGGTAAAAAAATTCACGTTAAAAGAAACAAAACGATTACTTTTAACCATTTTTCATTTTTCTGTCTTTGTCTATGCTGCGGTTATATAATAAGATGTTACCATGTCCATTGCCTTAACCTAGTGCATTCTCATCTCTATATTCCTAAGCCGTAATACTCATGCTTGCTTGCTTACTGATGTATGCATTAAACAAAAAATACTATGGTAACTATTAGGTAGTACTTTTCAGGCTTATTATGTATGTTTTAGCATTAAAAAAAACTAGCGAATTTCGAATCTTAAGCAAGATAACTTGTTTCACTTTCCTTTTTTTTAAATGCTTTCGCACTCACAACCCCACACTAAGTTCGATGACTAATGTCGTGAGTGTCCGAAACATTTATCTACATACCTACCATAGTTTTCGGGTTCGATTCCCGGTAGGAACACAAAGTTTCTCTCAAAGGAAAATTTGTGATTCTGGTTGTGATTGTGTAAGTTTGTAAGTGTTTTCGGCACCCACGACACAAGTCAAAGAACTTAGTGTGAGGCTGTGAGTGTGAAAGCATCTATATATATATATATATATATATATTTTAAACCCGACTAGGCGAAGCAAAACGAAGGGTTATGATTTTACCACAGTAAGTATGTATGTATAATTTCTTTTTTATGCTTGAAGACAACCTATAAAACGTCATCAATTTATGGTTGACATACCTCCAGTCCCGCTCGAAGCATTTCGCTTCTACATTCATCATCTGTCATTGCCCATGTTCTTATTTCGCGAGTGTAAAGTCTGGGAGTCTTCAAGTAAAGAGTGAGTAATCTTCCAGGCCTCATGTGTGCGTATCCTAAAAAAGTTTTAGTTTTTTTAAAACTCTTTATCATGGTTACTTTTTCACATTAAAGAAAAAATACGGCCCTGTTGGCGTTGCGGGCAAGTCTGTGCCCTTTGCGTCGTGGCACGGTCCTGAGTTCGATTCCCGGGAGAAGCACAAATCCCAAGGGACAAATGCAGTTTTGGTTCTGTATGTGATTGTGTGATATGTAGGTAAATGTATCCGGTACCCGCGTTTTAAATCTTTAAACTTAGTGTGGGGTTGTGAGTGTGAATGGAATTGTTTGATTAAAATGCGTGGTTTTGGGGGGTCATTATTTCACATACAACAAAAATGCTTTGTATTCTAGATGTCGTGTTTATTGTAGTGATTCGTAACAATGCACAGCCTTGGGCCCATACACTATTGTTACGTTATCGAAGTGCTCAGGCGCATGACATTTGCTTTGGAATTATATCACACCGGATCGTACCTAACTGGGATTACTTTCTAGTTTGATCATTTGCACTCAAAAATTACAAAACTAGCAAAATTGTCGCATTAACGAGATCTGAACTCACGACATACTCATATATACCTGCAGTTCGCTCGAAGCATTTCGCTTTTACTTTCGACTTCTTACTGCGAAGGAGTCGAACTCATTGCCCGCGTCTTTGTTCCCCGAACGCTATAATCTATGAGTCTTCAAGTCAATAGTAAATAGGTATCTTCTAGGCAGGCATGCTACATATTCGGCCGCATATTTTTAACCACACAGTGGTTTTAACCACATGTTTAAAACTTGAAGTGATTAAAGTATAAGCTGTATACCAGACCTGTGTGCGAATTGTAAAGTAAGACAGCTAATAATAAAAGCCAAATGTTAGTAGGGCTAGAACCAGTCTATAGGATCCTCAGTACGCTAATCTGACTCGCACTTGGCCGGATATAAACATAAACGCTTCCACACTCACAGCACCACTAAGTTTGATGACTTGTGTCGTTGGTACCGGAAACATTCACTTATTTTTTTTTTTGTTTGATAGGGCAAGATAAAACATAAAAAAAATTAAAATAAATAAGTAATTTTGCAATAACATAATCGATAGTCGCTCATTTCATTGTAATAAACAGCCACTCTGTTTGCTTTCCCACAATCAAGCGACATAGCAGACACGTCTGTTCACGCCGTTGGCCGCGGGGCAAATGGTCTCGTTTTGTACTTTTTACTCCGTGCGGGTAGTCGGAGAATGTGACCGAGTCGCAAAGAAATGAGGTGTGCGATATGCCGAGCCCCAGGGAAGAAAGTAATGTCTTTTTGTATGGATGGAATAAATTGCCGTCGGTAATCTTACTTGAGATGGTCAATGGCCAATGACTGTGTTTATGGTATGACGACAGAATATACAACAATAAAATAATGCTAAAGGAGTAAATTAAGAAAAGAAAATTATCGCTTGAGACGGGGATTGAACCCGAGGGCATAATGTGTCTTATTGCTCTAACCGCTGAGCTCTCTAAGCTCTACCCTAGTAGAGATACTAAGAATTTCTTGAACATACAACCATTTAATAGAAGAAATAGGTATCCTCCTCACGAACTATAATTGCCTCCTCATCATTTCCCTGGCCTTATTCCATTTCATACTATAAGGTGGTGAGCGCTACATGTTTTCGTTTTTCGTTTCACCTGTCCCGATGTTTGTCATCAAATCTCGCAAATTAAATTTGATCCGCTTCCCGGTTACCAATTGCGCTAAAATTTTGCATACATGTGTAAATCGCGTCACAATGCATTATTATGATGACATGGTGCTGATCTGATGATGGAACTGGAAGGTGGCCAAAGGAACTTCGCAATGAAACGAAACAAACTCATCGAGTTAGGGCTCATTTGAATCGTCTTGTCGAGTAGTTTGTTTTTCAATGGTAACCAGGGTCTGATGATGGATCTGGAAGGTGGTCATAGGAACTGTAATGTAGCGACGCAACCCCATCGAGTTTCGGCTCGTTTGATTCATTTTGGCGAGTACTTTATTTATTCACAACTGGTAAAAGCTTCATTTTAAAAAACCTTTTAAATTAATACTTGTTACCATTCTTCTCTGTTAACCGTTATATCCACGCTTTATCATTAATACCTGGATGACCGAGCTTTGCTCGGATAAAACGACGTTTTATAAAAATAAAACCTAGCTAGATATACCTATATTTATCACTCCCGTAACCCCCTTCATAATCAATTTCATGAAAATCGTTGGAGCCGTTTCCAAGATTCCGATTATATGTATAAATACATATATACATGAATTACTCGTTTAAAGGTATTACATATAATAAATACAAAATAATAACTAGCCGTGAATGCGCCGCGGGTTCGCCCGCGATTATCTAGTTGAAAAATAGGCTATGTGTTAATCCTTGGTATAAGGTATGTACATTCTAAATTACACCCAAATCCGTTCAGCCGTTGCAGCATAAAGAGAAAATAAACATACTTACACACTCACACAGTTACCCACTTACACACAAACTTTCGGGTTTATCATATTATTGTGATTATTCTGTACGTGTGTATGAACTTTTGAACTCCTCATAAACTGGACCGATTCAAGCAGAATAAATATAAATTAACGAAAAAAATCATGCAAAAATAATGAAACGCAAGCAAAGCTTAAAAAAACCGACTTCACCGCTTTATCTTCGGAACCTTGATCAGATTAAACGTATTTAGCACGCATTATTGACAATAACTCAAAATCTAGTTATCAGATCTTGACCAAATTTAAATGGGACCACATGGAAAGCACCAGCTTTCAAATAAAAAAAAATATAATCGAAAACCGGCGCACAAAGAAAGAAGTTATGAGGTAACTTTTGAAGTCGGTTAAATGCGAGAACATCGTCAATGTAGCCCACAGAATACGCATTATTGAGGATAACTCAAAAACTACAAGTCAGATTTTGATCCAATTTAAATGGGACCACCTGGAAAGCAACATCTATCAAACAAAAAAAAGTTCAAAATCGGTTCACGTGGATCGAAGTAAAGCGGTAACACAAAAAAAAACTTTCAGCTTGAGTACCTCCTTTTTTGTGAAGTCAGTAAAAATCTTATGGATAGGAGGAATACTTACGTCACTCGAATTTGATAAAGTACCTAATTGGCAAACATTAAATGAAGGAGGTAATAATTTAGTCAATTAGTTTTTAGTACGGTATTAAAGTACTAGGCCACCATAAACGTGAAAGAGGTAAATTGTATTTTTCTTAATGTGGAATTGCAACGCCATGTATGTCTAGTAATTGTATAGGTACACAAGAACTTGACATTTTAGAATCACATATAGATCCTGTGACCTATGTCCACCCACGCTTTCATTCACGAACTGTAAACGCCCGAGCCTGCTAAATCAGTTAACAAAATTAAACTTAGCACGAAAGCCCAACTAATTGCTGCAAAGATGTTCACTTGTGGCACCGTGGGAAACACAAACCCGTTAGCTGGTCCAGTGTGGCCGGTGCCTGTAACTGATTGTATAATTTGCACTGATTTCACGTTCCACGCTATCATTTGGGCACAATGTTAAAGGAGTATGTAATGGTTGGAAATGTTTTTTTTTAAGTGAAAACTTCTTTAGCGGCGTTGTGCACTTTTTTGGAATGGGTAAAAAAATTTAAACTCGCGTCAGGACACGTGACCTGATCGAAAATGACTTGTCGAAATATATTTTTTCGAAGTAAGCAACTTGTCGAAGTAATGAATTTTAAGTTTAGTTAGTAATTTTAAGTCGAAATTTAGTATGACACCCTTGTTTTTTTGTTTGTCTGCATTTATTCCTCCGACATAGATCGGAGGCATTTTTCGGCTAAAACATATTGTATAACACGGTTTGCTTTTTTTTATGTAATTAGATACGATTTTGTGTGTTACAAATAATCTTATCTTCCAATACTGTTTATTTAGTACTATTGCATTTAATAAAAAAAATACAAATACAAAATAGTTTATTTTCCAAATAAACACTTTACAAACATAGGTATCCTAGTTACTAACGGTCCCCGCACTAGGGCTTGCCTGTATCGCGGGAGGCCATTAAAATATTTAATTATAATATTTACATAATGGTGTGCTTGTGTTGTAATTTATTTAGCTTATTACAAGTAGGTATGATAGTAATAATAACAATGTATGGTAAGTGTGTCTTTTTGTTGTTTTTTATTTTTCTCTTTGGTTTCGTTACTCTTATTTTTACCTTTTTTTTATTTCCTGTATCCTCTTTTTTTGCCATGACATATAGTTTTTGGAAATGTTTTGGGTTAGATATTTTCTGGCTGTTAAAGTGATTTTGTGAACTTGAACTTGAAATGAACTGATCGTTGGCTTAGTTGGGTGGCGTTCGCCTTCTAAGTTCAGTTGGGTTCGATTCCTGGGGAACACAAGTTTTCTACCCAAGTGTTCCTGGTTCTGGGTGTAATTGTGCGTGTGATGTGAATGTTTCCAGCACAGACGGCTTAAGTCATCGAATTTAGTGTGGGGCTGTGAGTGTGAAAGCCTTTATGTTATGTTTGTATCCTTGTAAGTGATTACTATAATTTGGGTTGTATTCTTATCTAGGATGTCTGAAGTGCACCCAGCACTTCAGAAAAGGGTTGTACCTATATATGTTAGCAACTGTAAAATCTAGAACTATGATGAATCCTAAAGATCTTGTTTCAATCCTACTAATATTATAAATCCGAAAGTGTGTGTGTATGTTTGTTTCCTTCTCAAACTTTAACGACTGAACGGATTTGAATGAAATTTTGAATGTACATAGATTATACCTAGGATTAACACATAGGCCACTTTTAACTTGTTAATAGCGGGCGAAGCCGCGGGGCACGACTAGAGGTATAAAAACCTCTCTTAATAGTTAACTCTTTTCAGAACGGCTTCAAATTCAGTCCATACGTCATGGGATGGGAAAGCCCCCCCAAGGGTAATTGTCCCTAGGGGAGGGGGGTCTGTAAACAGCCCTGAAGCAATTTGCGTATTGAGAGCTGCCGCGATCGGTGCGGACGGTACTTTGCTGCTAATTGCTGGGTACTGATGGCAAAAAAAATTGAAATAACTTTAAAAATATCATTTGGTATAGGTCAAAATATAAATATAGAAGCAAACTAACTCTCAGCTTAATTTCTATTAGACTTCTAATAGACTAAGTTCAAAGACTTTTGCTGAGAGTGCCACACACACAATCACACCTAGGTATATTGAATAGGGAGCATGAAATATAAAAAAGGGCTTATTTTCTGTATTTTCTCGTGATCGTGCGATTTAAATATAGCTCCAATCGTATATTTGTAAATATTTTTCAAAACGTTCACTATTGGCTAGTCTGATTCTGTGTCCGCTCTTTTTTAAACGTTTATGACCTATCTATACTTTCATTCACAGCAGTTACAGATACTAACGCCTCAGAAAGAGCGCCAAAATGGCCGCGTAAAATTTTCGAACCTTATAGCTTTTCCTAGAATGTTGTTTGTTCTATATTTTAAGTTGCTGCTTTAATAAATATTTATATTGATAATAAATATAATATGAATAAAGAGAAAAATATTATTTAGTAAGTATCTTATTGTATATTCCCTATTGGCCCATACGTTTTATTAAAATGCGTTTTTTTTCCATCACAAGAAAAGCTTAAAATAACTAATGGTAACTAAAATTGTGTAATGCTTACAAGAAAAATTTCAACAAAATGTGAAACAGAAAAAATCATAAAAAAAATTATTAACATTTTCCCTATTTATGTTTTTTCTGCTGGCGGTACAGGCTCATTTGGTAACCGAGCCCGTGTTCTTTCAAATGCGTATTAAATCTGATGAGGTTCCTGCGAGGCCGCTGGTTAAACTGCAGTTTCAGCTTCTTCCTAGCATTTAATTAAACCAAGATCCATTGAAATAGTAAGATGAACCACTAACAGAAATATAAAGGCCCGTAAAGAAGCTTTTGTGATTGTTGTCGGCCTGGACAGGGATATAGACATAAAAAAAAAACTAGTACAAAAACCAGTTTTTTTACGCGTACCGATTTTAAAACCCAAATCCCGATTTTATTTACCTACCGCCCCGAGTTTCGATAAACTGGGCCTGGCAACACTTACATCACACACATAATCACAACCAGAACCAGAAACACATATTTGCCTTGAGGAGAAAACTTGAAATATATTATGTAACAAAAAATGAAAATTGTAGTACATAAGGAATATGCATATGTTATTTATATTCGATTGTATATGTTAATACATTGCCGAAAATGAAATTTAATTCGTAAAAACAATGCTTTTCATATAAAAATTAATATTTGAAAATCTAAACAGGATCTAACAATTTTAAACTTCATTTTGATATTCTTTCTTTGACGGCTGTAATTTTGCAAATCTGGCAGTAGAGTCATTTACTTTCTTGAGTGCCTCTTTGGGCTTAATTGTGAATAAACGATTTTGTTTTTTTTTTGACGACTATGACCAATCAATCAATCTTAGCTTTCGTAAAGGTATGTTGACCAATCATTGAAATCAAAAATGTGTGACTGACGACGACGTCACGAATCAGTCTACCCTATAGCGTACGATTAGTTACTTTGAATTTACAATTAATTTTGATACCTGTTAAAAAGCATAAAAATATAATTCTATATCTATATATATAATTATTCTGTACGTGTGTACGTGACTGAACTCCTCCTAAACGGCTGGACCAATTTTAATGTTTTTTTTGTGTTTGTGATCATATGGATTCCAAGATGGTTTAGATTCACAAATCGATTCGCTAATAATGTTTTTTAATTTACGCGGGCGAATCCGTGAGTAACAGCGAACTATCATCATCATAGGCCTTATACGTCTATTTCAGACGGTTTAAAAAAAATCTAATCTAATTGTTTAAATCGCATTAATTATTCTGTCCGTTGGCTTGGTTGGTTGAGCGTTCGCCTTTTAAGCAGGGGTATGGGGTTCGATTCCCGGCAGGAACACAATTTTTCTCCGCAAGGAAAATAAATGTTTTTGGTTCTGGGTGTGATTGTGTGTGTGGTGTGAATCTTTCATGTCCCACGAAACAAGTCATCGAACTTAGTGTAAGGCTGTGAGTGTGAAAACGTTTATTGCCAAAATTTTATCGGTAATAACTTTACAAACAGCATTTTGTATTCATAGAAGCATGCATAATGGTCATAGTAGCATAAAATTTGGTTTAACTTTACAACAAAGACTCTGGTTTAGCGCCACTAGCCTTTTCGAGCAAAAAACAAGGCATTGTTAATACATTATATACCATAAGTAGCCGTTTTTAACGTTCAGAACGGTTTAGCAATTAATTCTCGGAGAAAAGTTATCTGTTTTTGAATTTGGGAGGTCCAATTGTTAAACCTTGTCATATCTAGAGTATTCTTCAATGCATGCTCTTTACGCTCAATGATTATTGTTAACGTAATAATTGCATTATAATTTTAAAATTATTGCCGTAACAGGAGTAGATGGATAGTTTCAATTTTCAACCGACTTCAAAAAAGGAGGAGTTTCTCAATTCGACTGTATGTATTTTTTACCGACTTCCTAAAAAAGGTGGAGGTACTCAAGTCGACTGTATTTTGTTATTTTTTTTTTTATTTGTGTTACTTTATATCTACTCTCCACGTGAGCCGGTATAGGATTTTTTTATCTGTGATAGGCAAACGTTTGACCACTATCTCACCTGATGTGAACTGTCCGTTGGCTTAGTTGGGTGGCATTCGCCTTCTAAGCAGGGGTATCGGGTTCGATTCCCGGCGGGAACACAAGTTTTCTCTTCATGGAAAATTTGTGTTTCTGGTTCTGGTTGTGATTGTGTGTGTAATGTGAATGTTGCCGGCAACCACGACACAAGTCGTTGATCTTAGTGTGGGGCTGTGAGTGTGAATGCGTTTATTATTATTATTATGTTAAGTGACGAAGTGGTCGACGATGGAGCACGCTTACCTAGAAAATACCTATTCTCTCTCGACTGAAAGACTCCAAGATTGTACTTATCTGGGTGTGTGTGCAGTGCGCATAATGAATGTGGAAGCAAAACGCTTGGTGCTTTTGAGGAAAATCCACCATATATCGATGTCGCAATACAGCAAAACAAGTAAGTTGTATAAGGTGCATGTCTCTGTTAAATATAATTAAACGCTAGCAAAGCTTAAAAAAACCCGCCTTCACGCTTTATCTTCGGAACTTTGATCAGATTAGATGTACTAAACACGCATTATTAACGATATTTCAAGAACTACTGATCAGATCTTGATCAAATTTAAATGGGACCAATTGGAAAACAACTTTTTCAAACAAAAACATATTCGAAATCGGTTCACGTGGAACGAAGTTATAGGGTAAACACACATAAAAAAAAAAAAGTGGATTTAAGTACCTCCTCCTTCTTTGTGAAGCCAGTAAAAACTAAAACCAATATTTTCATTTTTTTTAAACGAAACCATTTTGTTCATAATTGTGACAAAAAAAAAGTTCTACATGATTCTTTTTTACAACATGTGTTATCGATGGTGTTTATTAGTTCTTGATTTTATTAATTTATATTCAAATTGAATAGGTTTGAGATAGTTGTCTTAACTGACTCCTCCTTTTTTGTGAAGTCGGTAGAAAAGCGAATAAATTAAGATTTGTCTATTTTTCAATTACAATTCGGACGCAGCGTTTTTATAACAGACAAGTTGCAGCGCACATAGGCTTTATTACCGACCTGCATCAAGGTCTTAAAGTCTTAAAGGGAAGGGCTCACAAGTTTAATTTGAGATAAAAGAACGAGACATTAGGTGTTGCGCCAATGGGAAATACATCGAATCCCAACATCTCGGCGACTATTAAAACTAAACACCATATTATTGCACAAGTTGGTCCAAGTTACAGGCGAAAGAGAACCTATAACACCAATAAAATTTTTGAAAATGAAAATAGTCTTGTTAATTATTTTCTACAGTAACATTTTTGCTGCGATACGTATTTCAATTCATATCGACAATCTGATAGATGCAAAAAACAAACAAACGCTTTCACAGACACAGCCTCGCACAACGTTCGACTGGTACTGGAAACATTCACATCACAAACACATTTATAAAAATATTAGGAACGTCATTTTTTACAATTATGTTTAAAGTAAATCAACAATTTAGCGTTTAATTAAATACATAGGTATAAAATTTACTTTATTTATATTTTTATTATGTTCTGATGTGCATTGTGTTAATTACTATCGGTCAATAAATGATACTTCTAATTTTGTGAAAGTACGCGGGTAATACCTTGGGGCGCAGGTAGTATAATATAATAATCTCTGCACTACCCGCTCTCTGTGGATGGAACTGGATAGGCCACACTCTCTGAAGGGATAATGACCACATACCGAGGCAAGCCCTAGGCTGGAATTCCCAAGGAAAGCGAAAGCGTGGTCGTTCTAAGCAGAGTTGGCGGCGAACCATCATTCCAGAAGTCATCGGTAACTCCTGAAGCGAAATTAAACGAGAAACTCAAGATCGAACGAGATGGATATACACTGTGGACGCCGTCTGCCCCATATAGGGGACACAGGAACATAAGTCAAGTAAGTCAACCCGCTCTCTGTCGCTCTCAGGTCATCACTTGTCCCGTACCGTGCTAGTGTCGGTATCAACTCCGTGATCGGGCGTTGGCAAATGATGTTAATTTTCGAGTTTTACAGCGAAACAAAGCATTGTTATCTTGTGAGGCATCGCTCACGAACAAGCGGCACTATCTGTACTCGGACTTGGAGTTAGGAGGCTGGTGCAGTTGGAGCAAACAACTGGAGGAAATTGACTTCCACAAAAAGAGGTTTTATTTTAATATCTACATATTTTAAGAAAATAAATTTCACTCTTCATTTAATCAAGTCAAGTACAACTAGAGGCGTTACATGCAAATCAAACGCGTTCACCCTCACATACACACACTAAGTTCAAAGACTTGGAAGTTGGCGGAAGTATTTACTTATCACATACACCCAGAATGAAACAAAGAAACACATGTAAGTATGGCCCACGAAAAGGAAAATTGTGTTCCTGCCGGAAATCGAATCCAGGACTAAGGTGCAGAGCGCAGAGACTTGACCGATGCGCTAATTGGGTCGTCAGTAACTAAATAGCAACAATTGGGTAAAAATTAGTAATATCTATGTGTAGGTTTATATGTTGGCGCAGTGGATAGGTCTCTGCCCTCTGCGCCGTGGGTCCTGGGTTCGATTCCCGGCAGGAGCAAAAAATATTTTCCAAGGGATATTTGTGCTTTTAGTTCTGGGTGTTATTGTGTGTGATATGTGAATGTTTCCGGCACGCACGATACAAGTCTTTAAACTTAGTGTGGGGCTGTTTAAAAAAAAATACATATAATCCATTTTCTTAAAAACCTTCTGTAGCGTGATAAAATAAATAAGAATATGCTTTATTTCACAAATTAAAATAATAATTTCGGAATTTATTTGCATGTCGCTAAGCACGTGCGTCTCGAAACTGTTCGAGAAATTTCTTTCGTGTCCATAAGTTATTAAGTAATTCAAAAATAACTACCGAATTTCAAGACATTAGACTTTCAAATATTCAACAAATTTGATGCATTTTATTCAAAGAATGAAACCACGCGTGCTGTTCAAACCCCTTCAGCAGTTTTTCGTGGGAACCATACTGGAACCTTTATTTAAATCAGGTATTTTTACCAAATAAGAATAATTGATTGTATGCAAATTGAAGACATCAATTTAAAAATAGCTACCGAATTTTGAATTCTTTATCCAAGCATTCCCACCAATTTTGTGCACAATATGATTAAATTTTTGGATGTTGCGTGCGGTATTGCCAAGCTCGCCAAAGGGTCTCATTGTTTATTCCGTGAGAACTCCTCGTGATAACATTAAAATCAGTCAAATTACATCTTATTTTAATGTGATCGACAGAATGGAGGAATGGAGCCCTAAAATATTTGCGGATTTTGAATGCTATTTTGGAATGCAGATTAGGTTCCACTCCCTTGCAATGTTGAAGAATATGTCGCTGCAAAAATCCTTTTTAGGGAAATATCGTTTACAGGTACGTAAAAAATACAATTCACAAATATTTAATTATTTTATTATAATAAAATGATAGAATTATAAAAGCTAACTCAATGTTCAGTCTTATATATACCCATATTAAGCTTAAATAAACTCCAAGGATTATAATATATACCAGAAATAACCAAAGACCTAGGCATAGCGTATATTTCTAGCGTTCTTATCCTCGTTTCGTAAGATGAGATCTCTGAAAAAGGGCCATCTTTCTCTTTCCCTTTTCGTCGGATACTCACGCGTGTAATGAAGGAGTTTTTCATCGCAGATCTCTCTCTTAAACAAGTGCGAGTCAAGTCATGAAGCGAACCACCAAGCACAGATAGTCGTCATTAGGTATAGAGTATCAGTCTCGAAACTCAAACTCGATGGGATTATGCAGTTTTATCACAGAGATGCCGTGGACACATTGCAACTGCATTATCAGACCCTGTACCTATATCGCCTGCACGTTAAGTGCTCCTCTGGAGAAATGGAGTCCAACTCCAACTGGAACTCGATGGGTTTACCTTGCTTAGTTCAGAGGTTCCTAAGGCCATCTTCTATCATCAGATTAGCTCCGTGGTACCATATCATTGTATTGTCACCGAAGATATCCTACTAATATTATAAATCCGAAAGTTTGTGTGTTAGTATGTTTGTTCCCTCTTCACGCTTTAACGGCTGAACGGATTTGGATGAAATTTGGAATATACATAGCTTATACCTAGGAATAACACATAGGCTACTATTTAGCTTGATAAAAGCGGGCGGAGCCGCGTGGCACGGCTAGTAATCCTACTTAATATTATAAATCCGAAAGTTTGTGTGTAAGTGTGTAAGTATGTTTGTTCCTTCTTCACGCTTTAACGGCTGAATGGATTTGGATGAAATTTGGAATGTACATAGATTATACCTAGGATTAACACATAGGCTGCTTTTTAATTTGATAATAGCGGGCGAAGCCGCGGGGCACGGCTAGTAATATATAAAGACATCGGGAAGTTTGTCTAATTTAGCTTTGATTACAGATCGACAGACAGACAGCGGGACAGGTGAAATTAAATAACAGCTTGTAAAATATGCTATTAAGCTTTGTGTTTTGTGTACCCCAAGCCTAACAAAGTGCAATCGTTGGATACAGGCACTAACAGCACGCACGGCAGCACGGCCGAATTACGGCCGGCGATAGCATCGCGACGACAAATCGCACGACCGCCACCGAGCGTGCGCCCGACCTTAGCTGCTAGATTCGAAGATAATGGTGGCACTAAATAGTGATAGGGGAGAGTGCCTTACAGGTGTAACGTCGTGATGTTGTTTGTTTAGCGTGTCGGTGTTTCCTGATAAGTGAAATATCTTCAAGTAATAGGAATCTTCAAGTAATAGGTATCTTACAGGCAAGGTTGCTCCGGCGTCAGAAACATGGTGGCTTACCAAATACTCTATTCTGTATAACGATCATCTGCCTATCCTGAAAAAAAAAAGACGTATGGCACTCGGGGACTGCCGCGGTAAAGCAATTGCATAGCATTTTTTGTCAACTTATGCAATTATAATTATTTATTTATTTTATTTATGCAGTATTTTTTTCTTGCCACCTAGAGGCGAGTTGCTGAACTAAAAAGACAAGCGTGATATTTCAAAAAAGTCATTAAAAGTTCTGCTACAACGATAGATGGCAAAACTAAAAAGTATCACCGCTGTGCCGGTCGGTGTGGGGGTGTTAGGTTATTTTCGTTACGGAATTTCTGGATTCGGTCTCCACGCTCAAGGCCCTCGATAGAAGCTATGCAATAGCTTAAAAACTAGAAAATCGCGTTATAACGTAACGACAGTAGTAATTTGTCCGCATCACGAACCCACGACTCAAGCCGCTATAGAAGTTCTGATTTACCCACAAAATAATTTCATTAAACCTCAAATGCAGCTTCCTACGCGTTGACAGCTTGACGGCAGCGTCTACTTCTTCACAACCCTATCATCTCACTTGCCGAGCAATAAAAAGTCTAATTCCAACGGTGTAAGGTTCAAGAAGGTCGTAAAAGTTAGTTGGGATCGGTGTAAAACTAGAGGTTAAGAGTTAACTACGTATCTGCTAAGCTTGCGATGAGCCATCATGTTGGTTTTGAAACCTGGACATTTCTTGTACCAAAGTATTTATAATTAGATTTTGAAAATGGTGAAGTACTGAAGCCAGTTTACAGAAGTGGCCTTTGGTTGGCTCCAACGTTTCTGTCTGTATTACAGTACTTTTTAAGTAAGCAATATGTTGTTCTTGCTAAGTATCAATAGGACACGCAGTTCTAGACACTGTCTAGCTGGTGAAACTAGACATTTGTATGTCATATGTGTTATTTCATCAATCTTACACTGAAACTTTTGAGTGTGAGCAAATAGTTAAACTAAAAATGAATCCTTCTAATTCCTGCTTAATTAAATAGGTGACATTGTAGTTAAACCCTGGCGAAATGTTACAAATAATATAAGGGTTGAATTAAGACGCTATGTAAATTGAGCTTTGATCAGCTGAGGACACTCTCCTATTCAGCAAAATCAAAAGGTTTTTTTTTTAAATTAGGCAAGGATGTAATTTAAACAAATGGAACCCAAAAACATCACTGATGAAAGTATCCTAAATACAGTTATTTTTCAAACATGGATCTTTTGAAACACTTATTAATATAGTTCAACTACCTAACTGTATCTTTATAAACAACAATGATTTATAAAATACCTAAATAAATTGACCAATTTAAAAACCATTTTTATTTTAAATGCTTAAGAGGTGCTTAAAGAGGTGGCTCTGATCTATAGGTATCTCTTTTTAATGGAAGCCGAGTAAATAGCTAGTATAATTTTTTACACCTCTTGCTTAAATAAATGCCCGTTGGCTTAGTTAGGTGGGCGTCCGCCTTCAAAGCAGGGGTTTCAAGTTCGATTCCCGATGAAGAAAACTTTTCCCACCGACAAGTTTTCTCCCCAAGGAAACTTTGTGGTTCTAGTTATGAGTGTAATTGTGTGTGTGATGTGTATGTTTCTGGCACCCACGACACACTGAATTTGAGGATGTGAGCCCACACTCACAGCACAGCCCCACTGTGAGTGTGAAAGCGTTTATGTGAGTGTGAAAAAAGATGTAAAATTAGCATCTTAAATGAACACTGCAACACATTCCTATCATTCGCAATCGTATCAAAGATACAAAAGTCACGAATTTCGTGCAATTCTCACAATGATTGCATCTCTTCAATGCCTTGACAGTGGACGTGTCGATCGATTCGTAATCGGTGTAATTATAGAATGAAGTGCATGTACGAGTACCTATAGTTAGACGTGTCAGATGCCCACGTGTCATTACAGATACCGGGGCATTCTGAGACACAACCTTTTGGCGTTAAATTAAATTAGAACAAGAATTCCTGATGGCTTCGATTTTTTTATGATCAAGATGCAAGCATTTGACCACAAGACTCACCTGATGGAAGGCGATGATGCGGCCGAAGATGTAGCATGCTTGCCTAGAACATTACCTATTCACTCTTGACTTGAAGACTCCCAAATCCGTTCGGTACGAGTGTTTAATAAATAAGTGATTGGATACTTACCTAATTATTTTGTGTATTTTTAGCTATTTGTACTTAGGTACCTACCTACATTTTCAAGTGCCCACAGAACTGATTTCAATCTTTGTAACAGCATCGTTGCAGAATGCCACAGCAAGATAAAAAGAAACAAGAGGCGTGGCACCTACAATGTTTCACGAAAATATAATCCCTCCATAATGTCGGGAACACATGGCGTTGTCCCTTAGAGTTATAACGGACCTTCGACGCGCGATACTAAAATTATCTCTGAAGTCGGGAATCTTTTATTATTGACCTGTCTCGTATATCTAAAAAATTATATTTTTATGCTGGATAAGCAAGCACTTGAACACTATCTTACCCGATGTGACGATGCGGCCGAATATGGAACATGCTTGCCTAGAAGGTACCTGAATAGGTACCTTCTAGGCAAACGTGTTCTGGGTGTCTTCAAGTATAGAGTGAATACTCTATACTTGAAGACACCCAGATTGTACCGTTCAGGGAACAAAGATGCAGGCAATGAGTCCTATACCGTCGCTGCACGGATGATAAACGTAGGAGCGAAGCGCTGCAAGCTAACTGGAGGTAAACTTATACGCTTTTACACACAGCCCACAAGTTCTAAGATTTATGTCGTGAGTGCCTGAAATATTCCCATTGCACAGAAATCACACTCAGAATCGAAGAGATAAATAATTGTCCTTGGTGATATAACTTATTTTCTTTTAAACCGCTGCTTAGAAGGCAGAAGAGAAGGCGCTACCTGCCTACAGGAAGTTCAACATAACTAACATTATCAAATTTAATAGATACGGTAAAATACCTATAAAAAACGATAGTTGATATTTATTTTACTATTAATTAGTTTATATATAAAATATAATATTAATAATAAACGAGCCTAACTCAAATAAAATTATTAGTATAGGTAACTTATTTTAAAATACTATAAATAATTAAACCTTAAAACTGTACAGTAATTTTTTTTTATTATATAACCCAACCTTGACAGTACCCGGTTCAAAGATGCCCACGCATATTATGTTATACTCATAGGTATATGTGAAAATGTATTTATATTTGTCTATATGTGAGAAACAAGGTATCATAGGCTGGGTGGATTTCTAAATAATTTGGTAGGTACCTAGTCTCCTGATTTTTATCAACCTATATAATAATATGTTTATAGTCCAGATCCAGGTATTCCAGAGCCTTAGTATCTTATTTAGTTTAGTTCTTTATGTTTCAGAGTTAAACGCTAGATTTTATTTCAATCACGCGGGCGAAGCCGAGGGGCACAGCTAGTCGTGTATCATATAGCGAAAAAAATTGTTGGCGTGTATGTGTTAAAGACGACGGTTGAAGAGCAGTTCTATTTTCAAAACTTAAGGAGCCCTACTAGCTTATGGCTGTTTGTAAATATTCAGGCGTTTCTTATCGGAAATCTCATCTGGGTATTATCACTTCACGAAACTGGAACGAGTAAAAGCGCTGAAGAGAATAAGCTGGTGTATAGTCGTAAACTTTTTGCATGTTTGTTGTAACTATATATCTAATACCTACTTAGAACAACTCCCTTCCTCCATTGTCCATCACGGTGCGTGAAGAAGCGTAGAAGCATATGTGTATTGGAAAATAGAAAGGTACTATATATTCATTTATTTAATTCTTTATTGCACAAAAAGTACAAAAGGTGGACTTAATGCTAGGGGCATTCTCTACCAGTCAACCACACATGGTAGAAGAGAAGAGGGGTGTAGGCGTGCATCAAAATGGTATAGAGACGGAGAGAGACAAAAGAAAGTTAGATGATTAGTTAAAATAATAAATATACATAAATGATTATATACATACATATATATAATATATATCGGTACTTATAATTTAATAAAATATATAATGCATACCAAATAATTATATATAATAAAAATAAATATACAAATAAGATAAAATATAAGCGTCGAAATAATGAACAGTAAAGAAAAAAAATATATAATTTAGGAATAGATAAATTTATAGGTAGTACACAATGCGACTTTATCTCGATGCGTGGATGTCATGAAGTATATATCTTAGACGGGATTATAATAAACGGGAAAGTGGAAGCGATTGTCATTAAAATAAAAACTAAACTTCACGTTAGATCATTCGGATCACCATGTGAATGTTGAGGCCGCTCCTCGATGACACAGACTTAGTGAGAAGACTCGAGAGAACTAACCTTTTGAGTTAGTGTAGTGTTGTGACAATTTAATATAGTGAGTACTATAAACAAAGAACACAAAAACAAAGTGTCTGTCCGATAATAGAGAAAGCGGGAAAAGTGTTATTGGACACATTCTTAGTATTCTAATCTACTTAGCAATTTTTATAAACTTATTACTTATTAGTCTTAAGGCTTAAAGTACACCATTGGAATTACGATCTACGGAATTCAGGGTGTACCAAATGCAATTGGTACGTCGTTATAAGAAAATAATAATTCGGCCTCGGATCATGGGCAAACCGAAGCACCCGCCTTTAGCGGCACGGCGCGGCGGCAGTTTTAGGAGGCACCAAAATCATATCATCAAACGGTCTTCGAACAATCTGTACATATTATTTCGTTAGATCAATCTGTACATATTATTTCCTTAGAACAATCTGTACATATTATTTCCTTAGAACAATCTGTACATATTATTTCGTTAGATCAATCTGTACATATTATTTCCTTAGAACAATCTGTACATATTATTTCCTTAGAACAATCTGTACATATCATTTCTTTAGACCAATCTGTAAATATTATTTCGACAGAGTGCTAGCTTTTTATCGAATTATTAATTCGGTATATTAGGCTAACAAGAGAATCTGATAAACTTACTGTTAGTGGACTTGAACAGTTGAGTTACCTATAGTTCGATGTCTTGTGCCTACAAGACTTCGATCAAGTTACCTAATACGTCTTTGCTGTATATAGTTGTATATAGTTTTAGGAAATATAGGCAATTGGCCCGTAATTAGTTGGCATTAAACTTACTGAGTAGGTATATAGAAATCCTACTTATTATACTCCATGCATACCCATGTATACCTATGTAATACCCTTGAAATAATTTATCATTTAACACTGGGTCAATGATCAAGACTGTGGAGCCAAAATGAATAAAAAAGATTTACAATCGGTGCCCTCAACCGAGCCGAATTTTTGGCGCGCTTAAACCAGTAGAATGACAAAATAGGTCGGTTTTGACTTCGATTCCATATTATGTGGTTACTGCCCCTTACAAACTGCAGGCTAAAATACAGGTCACAACGAGATGTGATTACAATTGATCTGTGCGTTATTGTGCATTGAAAACAAGTCGCGGCGCCCGCGGCGGGTCACGAATCACGACTTATCTTTACTGAATGTTATTGAAGTTGTTACGATGTATTTGAGTATTTTAAGGTTATGTCAGACGTATTTTTAGGTTATTACAGACATTTTTTAGAGTTAAGTGACTGATGTGCTTTTTAATTGCGTCCATTAAGTAATGCATTTACAACTGAGCGAGCGCAAAGCGTCTCCGTATCAGCTTGGACAGAATTGCTTTCGTATGTCCGGATTTCCGGTTGTTCTCCTCTACAGGTCGCAATTCTCAACCCGATTCTCGTAAAATTTTTATGAATCAAGAATCAAGAATAATTTATTGTGAGCTGACAAATTATAACGGTATGCAAGTTGTTAGTGCAATTATGTGACATCAGTTTACCCACATCGGGCATTCAATATAATATAGGCACAGCAATATTTATTGAAACAATTTTACATTCAAATTTAGGAGATAGTACAATAATAAAGAAATAATTGTAATAAAATGTCGAACATTTTGTTTTCTTTTGAACCATCGAATCAACTTTCTAAAAGAACAATGGCGAAATTTTAGTTGGCCTATGTTTGATCGTATTTAAATGTGAAATTAACGAAATTCACTCAAATAAATTACAAAGATTTACTAAAACAACAGAAAAGGCAGACGAAGCCAGGTAAAAAAATACACATTAAAAGAAACAAAACGATTACTTTCAACCATTTTTCATTTTTCTGTTTTTGTCTATGCTGTGGTTATATAATAAGATGTTACCATGTCCATTGCCTTACCCTAGTGCATCTCTATATTCCTAAGCCGTCATGCTAATGCTTATGATGTATCCATAATACAAAAAATACTATGGTAACTTATGTATGAACCATCAGCTTTTTAGAATCCGTCTGTCATTCACAGGTTTTCTAAAAATAGCTGCGGTTGCTATTGCAGTCATCGACATTTAAGGGGAAAAAGCAAATGTCATGGCAACACCAAACTGTCGTATGAATGACGTTTTCACTTTTGACGTTTGTTTTTTTTTTCTTTTTTCTTTTAATATTAGATTCGCAATCTTGTGCATTTAGCCAGTGTCAAGTAATAATATATTTCAAGTTTAAACGTAGTGGTGGCTCTTTGGAATGGGCTTTTATCACGAATTCACGACTGTCAGAACTGTTGGCGTATTCAAAAAGAGATCGGCAGTGCTGAGCCATAACCTACAAATATGTTTTGTTTAATATCTTAATAACTAGGCCTTCTTAAACGACAATTCTTTTAAAATTAAACTCGGAAGGCAACCGGCCTTACGTAAGATATTTTTTTATCTATATACGATGCTATTTTACTTCAACTAAAATGATGTATGGGAGTTCGCCATTGTTCTTTCAATCAATCGAGTGCCGTATCGACGTCGCATCAATTCGAACAATACTATAAACGTATGAATAGTCCTACAGGTTCGAAATTTAAATAGATTATTTTTGCAGATACAGTAAAAAGATTTTTTTTAAATGGCGGAGATATAGGGTTGAAAACGTAATATTTCTTCCATTTTGAAACATACGCGAGGTCTTAAGCTCACAAAACCACTAGTTGGATATATAGAGCTTCAAAAGCGTGCTATAGTAAATGTAAAATGAATGGTTGGAAAGTGTATAACGTACCAGAAGCTGGGAAAATTATTATTTAAATGAAACAAAACATTCGAATTAACACCTCTATTTCATCTTACAACTCTTCCTGTGCTTCAAAATTTCCACAGGCGTCAAGTACAAAATTTCATTACAACTTTCGCATTTATACTCTTTAGCATTAGGTTTATTTTCCCTCTTCGGTTTGACGTCTTCTCTTTCTTTCTTCTCCGTTTTTGCTGAGCAAGTAAATTGTTTGTGCTGTAGCCTTTCTATAGGAGATAGGGGGACAGTTAGTTCACAGTTGTCGCAAGTCCAAGGAAGCCTGTAGGTTTGTTGGTAGATGTTGTAGCTCCATTCTGTATCCACCACACTGAAACAAAACAATGTTTTCTATAACACATTGAAAATAATACGGGCAGGAAGGAAATTATTTTCTCCCAATTCACACACTCAGCCTCATACTAAGTTCGACGACTTGTGTCGTGGGTGACGGAAAAATCATATCACACACACACATATATTATATTGCGTTATTCCTCTCAATTCAAAGGTTGTCTGGAAGAGATCGCTCTCAGCGATAAAACCGCCTATTGTTACACTTATATAATTATTTACTGTCATTCCTATTTGTGTTCTTTGTTGTTTTAAGGTGTTCAATAAAGAATATATCTATCTATCTGTATATCAATTTAATTGCCATTTCTGACTTTGGTTGGACCATAGCTTTATATATTATAGTCTATCAGGTTTGAAAGTGGATATATTGTTCCCATTAGATAATTGAAGGCTGTAATGGATATTCTTACAACATTTAAATATAGTTTTATGCTTAACTAAGAGGTGGCTAAGCATTACTTAGCGACATTTTTATAAGTAAGACTGTAAATAGTTAAAAGCACTGTCAGTCTTACTTACACACACGTACAGCTATCAAAATGTGTTTTTATTAATCTGTTAAAATGAAAATGAATGACAGGTAACATTCAACGGTTGTTGAAGTTAACAATTTTGCGCCTTACGTAAAAAGTTTTGACACTTTTATTCTTGAATGATATAAGTCCCGCCATCTTGCCTCTTAGCAAGGTTTAAAATAGGCAATGGCGGACAACTATTTAAGCATTACTTAACGATCTTTGTACGCTAAATCGCGATTATGAGTTATTTTTGTTAAACCGTAGCTAAGCAATTGATTAAAAATTAAGAGGAAATTATAAGTAAGACTGTGTATGTCTGTCTGTCAGTCTCACAGCGATTAAAATACTGTAAGGAAGATTTCTGCAATGCGGTTTTATTGTGTTATAAGGTGGCCAAGCAAAGTTGAGTGCATACATAAGTAATGATAAGTCAAATCGAGAAGAGTCAAGAAGAAAGAGTGAAGAGTTTATTGGAACAAATTAGAGTATTGTGGAGTATTAGATGATGGGACTATGCTTATCCTAGCCTAAATCTGTGTCACCTAAAGCCAGTCTTTGAGTAACGAGTGAAAATATATCTCCTATATAAACGTGCTCCATAGAAAAACGCATCGTCGCGTGCAAAGTTAAACTCAAATTGTATCATTTAACAAAGCCAACAAAAAACAGTAGATACAGAAGTCTACTCACCAATTAAAAACAACGTTATCCGTCACATAAACTCCACCTTTCCTCTCATTGGCGACACATTTGTAGCCTTCATCGAACGGGTTAGGGTCTACATTCCCGTGCACATCGCCACCATGGTATATCACCTTCAAGTCACCGGGTAGCAACCTTTTTATTGCGTAGAAAACTTGACAGTTCATATATGAACTAATGTCGCAGGACAGCTCGTATTGTAGCTCTTCGTAGTTTCCAGTGTGTTTTTGTTTCTCTAGCTCGCCTTCGACTGTTTTATTTGGGTTGGCATCTGAAAATAATGAAACGCAAGCAAAGCTTATATAAACCGACTTCACCGCTTTATCTTCGGAACTTTGATCAGATTAGATGTACTAAACACGCATTATTGAAGATATTTCAAGAACTACTGATCAGATCTTGATCAAATTTAAATGGGATCAATTAGAAAGCAACATCTTTCAAATAAAAATGTCAAACTCGGTTCACGTGGAAAGAAGATATATGAGGAAACAAACATAAAAAAAAAACAAAAAAAAATGGACTTGAGCACCGTAGAATATATCATTAAGTTTTTTTTTTAACATTTAAAGTTTTTTTTTTACGCTAGATAGGCAAGCATACTATCTTACCTAAAGGATGATGCGGTCGAAGATGTATACTGCTGATACCTATCCATTCTAGACTTGAAGAATCCCAGATTAAACCGTTAGGGTAAGAGAGACGCGGGCAACGAGGAAATCATTGCTCGTGTCTTTGTCCTTCGCCAGACAGATGACGAAACGCTCCGGGCGAAATTGAGGTATTTATAAATTAAAAATACCTGCTAGACGTCTATTAATGAGGGCGTCCCATCTTTGACGGAGTTTTGTAGCTTTTAACAACATGTTGATTCCATCATCGGGGTAAGGAAACTCCAGTAGAAGCCACGAATCACACACAATCCTGCAAAAATATATGAATAACTAGCCGTGCCCCGCGGCTTCGCCCGCTATTATCAAGTTAAAAAGTAGCCTATGTGTTAATCCTAGGTATAAGCTATGTACATTCCAAATTTCATCCAAATCCGTTAAAGCGTGAAGAGGGAATAAACACACTTACACACAAACTTTCAGATTTATTATTATAAATCCGAAAGTTTCGGAATCGAACCCGATACCCGCTGCTTAGATGGCTAACAAGCATCGTTCTGCACCGGAAGTAGTGACTGCTAGCGCGACCCTATCTTGCCCCACCTCGGCGAGGGACTGCTCACGGGGGGGTTTTTAGTGGGTTCGAGCCCCACATACCCCCTTCCTTCACCCCTGGGAAGGAAGGGAAGTGCAAGGCATTTTCCCCCCCACAAAAAAAAAAAAAAGTTTCACTATACGCTACTCCCGACGCGTTATGCCCTTTATCACATCCACCTTTGGAGCCTAGGTACTTAGTTCTTGTGCCTCCACCCTCGGACGGCCAATTAAGGCAAGCCGAGGATCAGGGGTCTCACTTAGCCCCAGGGAGTGTCTCGGGGTACGCGATTATTATTATTATTATAGCTTACCTAGAGAACCCAATGTTTGTGTCGATAGAATGTGCTAGAAGGAGTAACGTTTGAGCCGCCGGCATTCGCATCGAATTGACTATGTATGGCTTGGTAGTTTCTAGCAAAGATCTGTCGAACATAAAACGTTATTATAATATTAATATTAAAGTATTATTTTACTTCACAAAAATATACATTGGTTTTTTTCTGTTTTCGGTAGGCACCGATTTGTTTCTAGTGAGGTTTTATTTTCTTTTAATTTTGGCTACGCAAAAGCTACGAAAACGAAAGAGTTAAAACAAATACTCACAAATAGCAAAGTATCTGGTGCGAGTGAGACAGCGCCAGTTTTCCGGCGTAATGCGCGCAGTGAGTGTGTATATCCGTCTCTGTCAGTTGCAAGGTGCGAGGCTGTTTGCCGAAGTAGGAGTTTGGGTGGAGGAATACGAAAGGCTTACTCCAAGTGTGGTACAGTTGTTCAGCGACTGACTGAAAGTGTAAAACAACAAGAGGAATTAAAAACTTCGGTTCAATATAGACAGAATATGATTAACTACTATATTTTTGTATTTTTTTATTATTTCCATTAACCAACTTCAGAGTTGACGACCTAGTTGGCGCAGTGGACAGGTGTCCGCCCTCTGCGCCGTGGGTCCTGGGTTCGTTTCCCGGCAGGAGCACAAATTCCTTCCCAAGGGATATTTGTGCTTCTGGTTCTGGGTGTAGTGTGTGTTTGTGTGTGTGTGTGTGTGTGTGTGTAATGTGAATGTTTCCGACACCAACGAGCTTAGTGTGGGGTTTTGAGTGTTAAAGTGTTTATTTTATTCACATGGTCTGTGAAACTCTCATGAAAGTTAACGAAAATTAATTAATATAGTTCTACGTAGCATGACTAATGCTATATAAACAAAATCAATTAAATTTCCGGATTCATAAATTTACAGCCACCTCGATAGGAACATTTATTTAATTATTTAATCATTTTGCACATTTCAAAGTACAGGGAATGGCCTAATGCCAAATAGCTTTCTCTACCAGCCATCCTGGCCGTGAAAGAAAAGCCTGTGAACATTGAACATTTACATGTCCACATAGGGTTCAAATTAACACTTATTTTTCATTGAACAAAATGTTACAAGCGAGATAAATATATATAAAAATCTGAAATAATAATAACAATACTATCGTGTACAGCAAAAATAGTACGTAAAGATATATAAATGAAGGGATGAATAAAAATGTTCAACCTGCCTTACAATGATTGAACTCATCTGCTACTGCCACCTGAGGATACAAAGCTCGGCACAGGACCACCTGAAAAGATAAACGAAGAAGATTATAAGGGATGATATGAAACATTTTATAAACATAAAAGACTCATTGGCTATTTGACTAGTTTTTTTAGTTTATTCGTTACATACAATAATTAAACGCAAGCAAAGCTAAAAAAACCGACTTCACCGCTTTATCTTTGGATCCTTGATCAGATTCAATATATTTAACACGCATTATTGACTATAATTTGAAAACTAGAGATCAGATCTTGATCAAATTTCAATGGGACCACATGAAAAGCACCAGCTTTCAAATAAAAAAATAATCATCAAAATCGGCTCACAACGAAAGAAGTTATGAGGTAACTTTTGAAGTCGGTTAAACGAGAACATCGTCAAAGTAGTCCACAAAATAGGCATTATTGACGATATTTCAAGAACTACTGATCAGATCTTGATCAAATTTAAATGGGACCAATTAGAAACCAACATCTTTGAAACTAAAAAGAAATTCGAATTCGGCTCACGTGGAGAGAAGTTATGAGGTAACAAAGATAAAAAAAAAAATTGCAGTCGAGTTGAATACCTCCTCCTTTTTGGGAAGTCGGTAAAAATACAAATCTTTTCTCTTTATAATATTAGTGTAGATAGTTAGTTAGTAGAATTTACCTTCAACATGACAAGATCTCTCCCGCTGGAGGCACTGGCTCCAGATATCAAAGCCTGGATTCTCTGAGCGTCATTGGTCATACGGAACTCTATATCTTTAATATCCAGGGTCTGGTCGTCGTCTTTGGTTTCATCGACGACCTCCCAGGAGTCTACCTTGAGGCGCTTCTTGCGTTTGGACTCTTCGGCTACTTTTTGTTTGTACTGTCTGTAAGAAGTGGAAGAAGAGGACCAAAGATAAATAACATTTCTTGTTGTACGAAGATCTGCCAGCCTCCCAAAGCATGATCTAGCCTTGGACAATTGCCAGAGGCTAAGCAATGACTGGTTAGTAGCACGTCTTAATAAAGTGTTGTTGTTGATTTCAAATTGTATTTTATCGGATACATGTCTGAACGTCTTGAAAAAAGGACAGGTCAAGTACCCGCAACCAACGATCATGTATAAACATAAACGCTTTCACACTCACAGCCCCACACTAAGTTATATTACTAGTATCGTGGGTGCCGGAAACATTCACATCACACACACAATCACAACCCCAACCATAACCTCAAATTTTCCTTGGGGAGAAAACTTGTGTTCCCGCCGGGAATCGAACCCGATATGCTTAGAAGGCGAACGCGCACCCAGCTAAACCAACGGGCAGTGCAAGAAATTTACTAGAACTTCCATAGCAATTTTGTGACGAAAACGTTATCATGTTTAAACTTTGTATGATTTGCCGACACTCATGCACTTGCACTAATTATAACCGACTAGCTGCGCCCCGCGGTTTTACTCGCATGGTGATGAAAAATTGTGATAATGATGATAGAAAGTATTTAAATTTTTTCGTAAATTTTTCAATGTTAAAATATATTTATTTTTTATATTGTGCTATTCGGGACGGAGAAAAATCCATCAAATTAATAATCATGAAATTATTGTATTTATGGTTCACTATTTGGCGATAATGGCTTACACATAACAGATAGATATATGCTGTCGCGGGCTTTTTTGTAGGACTATTTAAGATAGACATTTCTATTATACATTATATACGTGTAACTCCAACGGTTTTTGCGGCGCACGCCACAATAGCTCGCAGATGGCAGATTTTTTTCCTACTTACTTGACATTTATCGTTATATTTTGGATAATTCTCAATATAACTTTATAAATTATGTGTTATTCTGATGTATAAGCTATATTATTGTAAAGTTTCATCAAAATCCATTCAGTAGTTTTTGCGAGAAAGAGTAACAAACATACATAAATACATTCTTACAAACTTCCGCGTTTATAATATGAGTAGTATTAATTATCCAACATTATCATACATTAAACATTTTTTTTTTTTTTTCGAAAATATTTCAAAACCGATAACGCTTATTATCACTTTCGAGACAAAAGACCACGGTATCTTTAATAATTCCAAAAAAGAAACGCTTTCACACTCAAAGCCTCCACTAAGTTCGATGACATATCGGTAAACATAGGTGACACATAGTCACACCCAGAACCAAAAACACAAATTTTCTTTGGGGAGAATACTTGTGATGCCACCGGGAATCAAAGCCGATACCCACTGTTGGCTTGTTTAAAATCCTAAGCAAAAAAAAACTGTAATCAACATAGAGAAACTTACCTTCTCATATCTTTAAGCTGTTTTAGTTGACCATGCCTTACAGCCCTTTCAGCGGATGACATCGTTTCTGGTTCCATTGTCTCCATCAAATTGTTATCCTGATAAATTAACGCAAGCAAAGCTTAAAGAAACGATTTCATCGCTTTTATTTTGGTTTTGGCTTGACCGATTTCGATAAAATGTATATTATAGGGACTACCTCTGAAGTAAAAAATCATCAAAATCGATTAACAATTGGCGGCAATATCGCGTAACATATGGCGGAGTTCTCGCGTAACATACATACAAAAAAAAACATACATTCGAATTGAGAACCTCTTTTTTTGAAGTCGGATGAAAATAATAATATACCGCAGTTCCACTAAAAACACTTTTTAACCGACTTTTAAAAAAGGAGGAGGTTCTGAATTCTTCGTAATCTTTTTTATATGTACGTTACCGCAGAGCTCCCGTCATTTATTTACCGATTTGGTGGTATTTTTTAATAGTTTTGTTCGAAATGGTATACCTACGTTCTAGTTGGTCCCATTATAATTTGATCAAGATCTGAAGAAGAGTTTCGGAGATATTTGCGAAGTCGGTTACTAGTTTTTAAACTCGTGTATATTATTTACACTGCCTGCTGGCGTAGTAGGATCGATTCCCGATGGGGACACAATTTTTTTTCCCAAGGGTAATTTTGTTGCACCCTATTGCAACCAAATTACTACATATTCATGATTTAAATATAGGATACGTCTTATTTTTTTTTTACTTTTATAGCTATAGAATGAAAACTAAGACATTAATTTCTCATTTAAATACTTTTTATTTTAATTAATAAAACTGCATCAAAATCGCCATTGGCTAGACTCATGACGTTAATTTCCACATTTATTTTATGATTGGTTAAGATTTTTATTTTTAACAACAATCGCTATTGGATCGTGAATATCACATAATAATTAAAAGCAAGCAAACCTAAAAAACGACTTCACCGCTTTATCTTCGGAACCTTGATCAGATTTGATGTATTAAACACGCATTATTGACGATAACTCAAAAACTAGTAATCAGATCTTGATCAAATTTAAATGGGACAACATGGAAAGCACCAGCTTTCAAATAATCATCAAAATCGGCTCACAACGAAAGAAGTTATTGGGTAACTTTTGAAATCGGTTAAAAACGAGAACATCATCAATGTAGTCCACAGAATACGCATTATTGAGGATAACTCAAAAACTACTAGTCAGATCTTGATCAAATTTAAATGGGACCACATGGAAAGCACCAGCTTTCAAATAAAAAAATAATCATCAAAATCGGCTCACAACGAAAGAAGTTATGAGGTAACTTTTGAAGTCGGTTAAAAACAAGAACATCGTCAATGAAGTCCACAGAATACGCATTATTGACGATAACTCAAAAACTACTAATCAGATCTTGATCAAATTTAAATGGGACCACATGGAAAGCACCAGCTTTCAAATAATCGTCAAAATCGGCTCACAACGAAAGAAGTTATGAGGTAACACATAAAAAAAATACAGCCGAATTGAGAACCTCCTCCTTTTTTTGAAGTCGGTTAAAAAACAACATAAATAACAAGTTATATTACCTGTAGTAAGCTCCTCAGCTGTGCAGCTAACTTCGTCAGCTCATAGAGCCTCTGTTCTTCGATACCTCGTCTCTTGCACCACGCTCGGCCTCCTCTGTTTTTCGCCTTGACAGTCAACCAGGCACAGTACAAGGATAGGAGGGTTAGAGGGTCTCCATGGTCTGATTCTTCGGGTTTTCTCGCATTCTGAATAGAAAATAATATGATTTATTGTTGTTGTAAATTAAATCACAACAGTTTATTCCTTTCGAACATACTATAATATTTACAACACAGATGAGATCATTTGGAATCAATAATAAACAATTATATATATTTTTGTTACATTGTCATTTTTTTACATTGTTTGTAACTGAGTGTACACAATTCAATTCATATGAAAGTCTAAATTATAGACATATACATATATTTGTTTGTGGTAAAAAGAAACAAAATGGCCATTAAAATGACTATAGGTAACAGGTTTTGCCGACCCCAACTCAGCATATTGCCGGCTGAAAACAACCATGGCTGGTCTTCCGTTGGATTCCGCTCTTTACGCTTTAACGACTGAATAGATTTGGATGAAATTTAGAACATACATGCATACAGCCCATTAGTCACGCCTGTTTCCCGTTAGGGGAGGCAGAGACCACATCTCACCTGCTACGATTCTGACACACATCGCTTCCCAGACATTCATGAGTCTTTTAATAATGCTCGTTGGTTATATGTTGGAAAATAACGATTTGGTAGGCAACCAAATCACTGTTTTTAGACCTATTTTGTCCCGGGGTCTATCGGGGTATATCTCAAAAACGGCTTCACTTGAACGCTGACACTTACGTATAATATCCGTTATATCCTGTTCTTAAACAAAAAATACAGAAATCAAACAATTATTATATAGAAAAAAGTTCCAAAACCTCAAAAGTTTTTCTCTATGATACAAAATGTAGGCGCGAGATCTCAGTTCAGCGCGAACGACTAGTATATAGCTATGATTAAATATGTTAAAATTTCCCGTTTAAGATGGCAATTAACCTTAAGGATCACTTTTTTTTTTCCTTAGTTTTGGCTTCGCAATCTTATGCATTTAGCCAGTGTCAAGTGATAATATATTTCAAGTGTATTTCATATTATAGGTCCTAGTCACAAGTCACAGTCAAGTAAAAGAGTCAAGGTCCAGTCGTAGTCAACTCATGCCCTAGTAAAGTGGTAGAAACTTTACTAGAACTTCTATTGGAGTTTTGGAGCAAAGGTGAAAATCACGTTTTTCAACTTTGTATGATTTGCCTACACTTATGCACGTTCACAAAGTATTAACGGTTAATAATCCACCATTATTACACATTAACACTCGAAGAATCACAGGTTTTGGAAAATTTTACAAAATCAACAACGCCATTTTTTCACTTTCGCGGCAAAACCAAAGGATCACTTACTTCACATTCGAAGTCTCGATGCGCCCTTGTAGTGTATATAGACCGTATTCCCAAAGCAGCTGTCAAAACTAACGCGGAGTCGCGTTTGTGAGGCGGGAGCGTCGCTGCACCGATCACTATGGCTTTGGCTAGAGACACTTCTACGGGCAAGTTGGATAGAGCCCGCCCTAGTGAGGTCAGCTTCTCATTGGATGTTAGGGCTCCCTGGAACGTGAAAGTCGACGTAAAGTCAAAGTTAAGAATTTATTTAGCGATTATAATTTATACCTATATACCGTTATTGGCCTCGATTCTGATGTACACTCACTAAATTAAATTTAAACTATCCCTGTCACTTACAAAATAAAACACAAGACAGAGATAGCATGCGTTTGCGTTTATAAAATATGAACAGCATGAGCAGAAAGGCGCTTGTTTTTAGTCAACACCAATACGACACATACTCGACTAAGCTTGCATAGAAATCTAAGTTCTGACTAACTTGACAGCACAGCAGTATGCTATCTTTGTCTTGTGTTCCTATTTTGTAAAAGACAGGAATAGTTTAAATTTAATTTAGTGTGTGACATCAGAATCGAGGCCATTGTAAATTTTAAACTGCCCATTGGATTAGTTGAGAGCATGTTCGCCTTCTAAGCAGGGGTATCGGGTTCGATTCCCGGCGGGAACACAAGTTGTATCCCCATGGAAAATTTGTGTTTCTGGTTCTGGTTGTGATTGTGTGTGTGATGTGAATGTTTCCGGCACCCACGACACAAGTCATCGAACTTAGTGTGGGGCTGTGAGTGTGAAAGCGTTTATGATTATGTTAAATAGTGCTCAATCCTGCAGGAGGTGGTTTAGATTCGACAACGGGGTAGAATAAAAAATAATCATCAATATCGGCTCACAACAAAAAGAAGTTATGAGGTAACTTTTGAAGTCGGTTAAAAACGAGAACATCATCAATGTAGTCCACAGAATACGCATTATTAAGCTACCACTCAAAACTACTAGTTAGATCTTGATCAAATTGAAATGGGACCAAATAGAAAGCACAGATTTCAAATAAAAAAAATATCATCAAAATCAGCTCACAACGAAAGAAGTTATGAGGTAACACACATAAAAAAATACAATCGAATTGAGAACCTCCTCTTTTAATGAAGTCGGTTAAAAATATTAAATTAATAATATACAATATTTGTTATAACTGCAGTTATAATAAATATTCATATTTAAAAATGCAAATTGGTCCGGGCAACTTAAAACGCGGCCATTTTGACGGTCTTTAGTCTTTGGTCCATGACCACGATTTATGGAAGAAACGTGGGCGAAGACGCGGTGCTCAGCGGTATTCCGATATTCACTAACCGCTGCGAAATAAACATTTTTCATTTTCTTTTTATTTACATGTATGTTTTGATGATTTGTTATCCGTTTCATGAATACAAATAAAATTTATCAATTATTTTATCGTCAACTGTGACGTCATTATTTACAAGGTTTGAGATTAACAAACTGCGCAAATATACACTAAAAGAAGTTTTTGTTTTGTTTCTATTTTTCGCTCTGCAAAATCACATCTTCGGTAGTATAGTGGTAAGTATCCCCGCCTGTCACGCGGGAGACCGGGGTTCGATTCCCCGCCGGAGAGAATCTTTTTGATGTTATTTTTAATTTGTGAGGTTATGTACTTCATCGTGTTATTATGTTTGTTTGGTGAAAATCGATGAATTTTATCAAATAGTTCACTGGGTACGGGCCAATATATCTATACATCAAGGACCTAAGTTACATACACGGCACCGAGCTGAGTTTCGAGTTTACAGGTGCTTTTTGAAGTACGATACATTTCACAATCAATAGAAATCTTATAAATCTAGATTGCAACTCAAAATGTGTACATTCTGCAAAATATATATCGAGCATAAAAAATTAACCGAACTTTTTTTTATGATCAATAAGCAACCTATTGACCACAATCTCACCTGATGGAAAGCGATGCGGTCGTCGGTGGGACATGCTTGTCTAGAAGATTATCTCGACTCACTCTTGACGTGAATAAATTATACTTATCGACACGGGATTAAAAAAAAAATAGACAAGAACGAAGGCAGGGTGTTCCATTATTCCTTTGCAGTTCGCTTAATAAAAGTTGTGGCGAATCGCTTGGTTCTAACCGGAGGAATGTCCAACATTAAAGGATGTTTTGTTGTCTGATGATGGGAGTTGGAATCAAATCATGAAGTTCTGTCGCTCATTCTCCGTAAAGTTCTTTTCAGCAAAAACTTGCAATGGTCCCGCTATTTACTTACATGCTGTTTTAACTCCAATATTGCATTTTCCACAGCTTCCGTTGGAGGTGCGTCTAAGAAGGGAAACCGTCTCACATCGCTGACTCCCAGCGAGCTCATTAGCAACAGTAACGAGGCAAGGGGCACCCGAGAAACCTCTGGTGTACTGAAGGATTCCATATCTGTATATTGTTGCTCGGAGTAAATGCGGTAACAAACACCCGGGCCTAGAAAAGAGAATAAGAGATTAGCGTGTTTATCAACCTCGACTATCACTTATCAAAAAGTTTGAATATTCCTACGACAGCCATTGAATTTGGCTCAGAAGTTTTTTACCATACGTAGTCGTTTTGCGCCTACGTAAAATATCTAAGCAAATGCAAAACTAGCAAAAAGCCAACATCACGCGGTGTTCCCAGGCGGTCACCCATCCAAGTACTGACCGCGCCCGACGTTGCTTAACTTCGGTGATCGGACGAGAACCGGTGTTTTCAACGTGGTATGGACGTTGACGAAAGGTGGCTCGAAAAGTTAGTACATATTCAGCATAATTCAAATTATATCAAAAAGTATATTTTCTATATAATTTAAATAAATTACATATCAATTGTTTTTTTAATTAATGCCGATATGTTAGCTATTAGTTGAATATAATAATTAATAATAGTTTTATAATAACATAATATAAACGCTTTCACACTCACACTAAGTTCGATGACTTGTGTCGTAGGTGCCGGAAACATTCAGATCACACACACAACCAGAACCAGAACCAGAAACACAAATTTTCCTTGGGGAGAAAACTTCTGTTCCCGCCGGGAATCGAACCCGATACCCCTGCTTAGAAGGCGAACGCTCACCCAACTGAGCCAACGGGCAGTTCTTATAATAAATATAATAGATAACAGCAATATAATATACCAGTTCTGCCGGCACGACCTTTCCTCTGATCTGCGCTAGCTTTCGATATCCAGAACTCTTTCAGCCTTTGCATTTTAGTAGTCGAATCGTAGCTCATTTCTTTTACCTGCAATATGAACAAAATTAAAATAACGTTAAAAATACAATCATAAATAATCTGGAATAAATCCATCCAAGCTAGTCATCATCATCATCTCAGCCGCAAGAAGTCCACTGCTGGATATATGCCTCCGCCAAAGATTTCCAAAAGGAAAGGTTGTAAGCGGCCTGCATCTTGCTGTGACCTTCATTTCAAAATCAAAATCGTTTATTCACATGGGCCCCAAAGAGGCACTCATGAAAGTTAATGAATCTATTGCCAGATTCGCAAAATTACAGCCATCTCGAAAAGAACCTGGCAAGAAACTCGGCAGCGCATTTTTTTTTCATTCATTTAAAAAAAAAACATTCTTAATTTCTAATACATAATTTTCTTAACCTAGGTGTTATTATGGTATTCGCAAGAAAGAGCCTGTGCAGTTTGCCTCCATGCATCCTTGTCATTATGTCGTCCTTCCACTTTATAGGCGGTCTTCCTGTGATGGCCGATGGGGCCGAAATGTTCTCCATTCGAGAACATTTCGGCCCCATCGGTTCTGCGTAGTAGTTGTATAGAACTTCGGTCATACCAGGATCTAAGTTAATAATGAGAGAAACCTAGAGAATTACAAACACTTTTTTAATGATATTCTACTTATTATAGTTTGTTGAGCTTCACATTTTATACATATACATTTTATAGTACTTTAATCCAAAATCCTTGTCACCGACGTAAGGTAGCAGGCCTATCGGTAATCCACCGCTCTTCTAGGCAAGCATTACATCTTCGGCCGTATCTTCACTTTCCATTAGGTGATCAATAATAATTATAGTGGTATTAATTGAACGCAAGCAAAGCTTTAAAAAACCAACTTCACCGCTTTATCATCGAAACCTTGATCCACCAGCTTTCAAATAAAAAAGAATCATCTAAATCGGCTCACAACGAAAGAAGTTGTGAGGTAACTTTTGAAGTCGGGTAAACCAGAACATCGTCAAAGTACGCATTATTCGTCACAAAATAGACATTATTGACGATATTTCAAGAACAATCTTGATCAAATTTAAATGGGACCAATTAGAAAGCAACATCTTTTAAACTAAAAAAAAAATTCGAAATCGGCTCACGTGGAGAGAAGTTATGAGGTAACACACATTAAAAAAAATACAGTCGACTTAAGTACCACCTCCTTTTTCGGAAAGTCGGTAAAAAGCTCAGCTGTCTAGCATAAAAATAATAAAAATACAGATAATAGAAGTACTTTTGAAAACACTGACCTTCCCTGAATCGACGACAAATCTTATACCATCTATGGTGACAGAAGTTTCAGCAATATTCGTCGAAACAATACATTTTCTGACGCCTTCTGGGTGATAGTCGAATACCTGCAAAGAACATAAATAATTTATATAATAAACGTAAGATGTCAAACCTAAAAGACTACGGGTCAATTGCCTATATCCTAAAACTAAACTAAAATTATATATCTACTAGCCGTACCCCGCATCTTCGCCCGCTATTATCAAGCTAAAAAATAGCCTATATGTTAATCCTAGGTATAATCTGTGTACATTCTATGTAATTTCATCGAAATCCGTTCAGCCGTCAAAGCGTGAAGAGGGAACAACTATACACACACACAAACTTTCGGATTTATAATATTAGTAGGATACAGCAAAGACCCAAAAGTTACCTACAAGGCATCGAGCTTACATGTAACTCAAGCGCACACGCCCACTACCAGAGGATAGTTGACGGCATTGCCTCTCTGAATTGCAATGCTAATACGTTGAGCCAAGTAATTACCAGCAATTAGATCACGCGTTACCTCAACCAGGCGCTCTGAACAATCGTTAAAACTATATCGTTCATTAAATCAGAATAATAGTTGCTTAAATCCTTGGTCCCAAAAACTAGGTCAACCTATAATGATTCATCGTTTCCTGATCTAACAAGTATAAACAAATAAGAATTACATCAATAACAAAATTAAGTACATTTTGTCCGCCCGTCTTTCCGTCTGTCAGAGGCATTTAGGCGTCTAAACCAAACAAGCGAATAACTTCAAATATTTTGAAGCTATGAGCCAAAGCCTTAAATGGCAATTAAAATGATATGAATTTAAATATTAAAGGGGTATATATAAGTACCCGGACAAAGTCATTTTTATTTTTTATGCCCGTGTTATTTATTTATTTATTTATTCTTTTGCACAATACATATGTACACGGAGGACTTAATGCTAATACAGCATTTTCTGCCAATCAACCGAAAAGGTGCAGAAAAATTCGTGGTAGTGCAGTATAAGGGGTTAATATCTATTATTTATGATTTAAAATATACCAACATATATCACATAACATACAACAAATATACCAAAATATAAATATATAATATTATCATACATAAATTGAATATAAGATAAAAAGTACAATACACATACATAAACATAAATTGTATATACTTAGTAAGTATCTTATGACGACAACATAGTAAACGAACTAAACACAAAACATTATGTTATTATAATGATGATGATACCATTAAGAGCGGAGCGTTTTAAAGAAATGGGCTTGAGTTTGCCGCTTAAAGGTAACTTTGGTGGTTATATCGTTGGAAAGAGCTCTGAAAGTAGATTACGAAACCGTTTTTGAATAAACTATATGTTGGAAAACAACAATTTGGTAGGCCACCAAAGTCACTGTATTTAAACCTATTTTGTCCCGGGGTCTATCTTACGGTTAAAAAAATTAAACATGATACTTACGTAATCCTTACTAATATTATAAATGCGAAAGTAACTCTGTCTGTCTGTCGCGCTTTCACGCCAAAACTACTGAACCGATTTAAACGAAATTTGGTACACAGATAGTCTAGAGCCTGAGAAAGGACATAGGCTACTTTTAAACCCCGAATTCTGGCTGGTCCGGGACTTACGCGGGCAAAGCCGCGGGGCGCAGCTAGTATAATATATAAATATATGTATGCCGTTGTATCCTGGATTTGTAAAACAAATACAAAATCAAAATCGGTTCACCTAGAAAAAAATCTAGAGTACCTACCTACACATAAAAAAAACAATCGAGTTGGGCATCGCTACCTTTTTTTGACGTCGCGTCGGTTAAAACATAAAATAAGCAATTAACCGCAAATATTTTCTCTTTTATGCATTATGTGGGCTAGAATTGATAATTAGAGTATGTATGAGTACCTTATCCTGCTCAGCGAGAGACAATCCACTGTGCAAAGGCAATACAATCCAGTTCTTACTTTTCTCAGCGTATTGTTGTGCCGCGTCGCAAATAGCTGTGATTTCTTGGACGCCCGACATAAATACAAGAAGATCGCCTCTTTCATCCTCTATAAATAAAAGGGTTCTATGTTAAACAAATAACAGAACAAACAAACGAATTCACACTCACAGCCCCACACTAGCTTTTGAACTGAACGCTGGCATAGTTGGGTGAACGTTCGCCTCTTAAGCAGCTGGTTTCAATACCCGGTGGAAATACAAGTTTTCTCCTCAATGGAAATGTTTACGACATCCACGACACAAGACATCGATGTTTTGTGTCGTGGATGCCGAAAACATTTACATCACACCAAAGACCAAATTAACTGCTTGCACCATAACCCCGTCAATTTTACTGCCTACGATATACCACTTTAAAAGTATATCATCGCGCGAGCGCGGAGCTAACTGTCAGTCCTAGTTTGTGATTCGACACGGAACGAGTCAACAAAACTGCAAATATTATTAGAAACATGTAAATTTTTGCAGGCAGACCTCTAATAAAGCCTCTTCTCCATATTATTTTTTATATTAATTTAATTACCATTTTCGGCTTTGAGCTTTAGCTTTACATATTATGTGAAAATTTAAAGTAATAACCTTTATTGGTTTAGGCGCTACTGGCCTCTGACAGACGGACGGACGGACAAAGTACAGAACACCCGAGTTGACATAGAGACCTAGCTTTGCTCGGTCAATTATCCTAGCCCTAGTAGACCTTAGGCTTAGAATCTGCCAAACATTGACATTTTAGTGTATACGCTATCTTTATATACTCTTACTCACTTACTTGGATATTTGCTGTCAACCAGCTGCATTATCTGAACATACGGTTGAGGATCGAGCCTGTCTTCTCTTGTCGGCTTTTCTTCAATGAATATTGGCTTGTAACTCAACTCTATTGGGTACAATCTGCCCGGCACCTTAAAATTTAGACAAACAATTACTGAGTCATCATCTTTAATTCGTCGCTTGAAGCAGGTCTTGGGAAGCTCAGCGGTTACAGCTGTCTATGCTTTAATGATGTGTTATCTTTAAAGAATCAAATTTACAGGACAGTTTTTTAATAAAAAATAAGTATGTCTAGACGAATGGATTCTTTTATTTTAACTAGCTACTATTACCGTAAAAGAACCACGTATCATGAAAATAATCAATCGAACACGTCCTATTAAATAAAAAATTACCAAATAATAAAAATAGGATCGTTCGGACTTGTCACGCTATTGACGCAAAGAGGCGATATTCAAAACCCGCTCCAAGCGAAGTTTTTAAACTGACAAGATCACGTTCATTGAAATTAATATTATACAAAAGTCGAAAAACAGCTGAACGAGAATTAAATACGAACACCTAAACATCGTCAGTCGTCATAACCAATATATTATTAGAGCTCGTCCAAGCTGAAATGACGTGCCCCACTACTTAATTAGTTTATTTAGATGTGTGAGTGCAAATATTAATGACGACACTTCATCTGTATGGGAGCGTCGATTGTTCAGTGAACAATGGATCTGCTCGTGTACAAGACGGTCGACTAGTCGGGTGATAAATCCGACCACGCTCGCTCGCGTAAATGCGAAGGTGGGGCGCGTCATTTCAGCTTAGACAATCTCTACGCCAATATCGAGTATTAAACAGTGATACAAGTTCTGATAGTACATAGGAGCATTGTACGCAAAAATACGAGTGAAAAAGAGGGTAGATGGAGTTTTGACGAAAAAGCAAAAAAATGTCATCGATTTTGTATAATAAACTTCTAATTCCTTGAGCGTTAATGGGTAGTAATGGTGGTTTATTAACCGTTAGTCGTTCTTAAACGCTGAAAAACATGTTTTTCTCATTAATTCCAAACTTCATATAAGTTTAAAAGTTTCTACCACTTTACAAGGGCATGACTTGACTGTGACTTGACCAAAACTATCTTACTTAACTTTGACTGTGACTGGTGACTACGACTGGTTTTATGAAGTACATAACTTACTTGAAAACATTTATTACTTGACACTGGCTCAATACAGTTTGCAAATACAAAATACAAAAAAGAGGGTAGAAAATTATATCTGCAATCAACAGTCAACATCCGCAAAGACTTTAGTTCTCGTGATCGTGGCGCGTGTAAAAGTGCCGAAATATCGAGCTCACAATCAAAACCAAAATGTACATGGTGAATATCCCATATCAAATAATTCTACTTTAAAATATTAGGTACCTGTATAACAACAGCAGATTCTGCTTTGAAATAGTCCTCGAACAGCTTAATATTGATCGTCGCTGACATAAGCACGAGTTTGATGTCATTTCGACTGTGAATCAGGCACTTGAGTACTCCTAACAGGAAGTCTCCCATCAAATGACGCTCGTGGATTTCATCTAGTATTATCACGTCATAGTCAGGCAGATTCTCTGAAGACATCTGGAAACCAGTAAGTAAAACATTTAAAGACTAATCAAGCAAAGAAGCGATGCAAATTTTCCTTCAGAACCTGAGTACAGTTTTACAACTAATTATAACGATCGTCAGTTTTCGTTTGCGTAAAAAAGAACAGCGGGGTTTCCGACAGTAGCCGTACGAGTAAATATTCTGATCAACAAGATGGCGCACAGGCCGCGATAATACCGCCAAATTGATAGACCAATCGCAGCGCAAGATTTTCGCTCTCGTTAGAATTTAGAACTCTATTTTGCCTTCGGTAGATCAAAGGTTCCTTTGATCCTTTGCTACTAAAATTGGTCTACTTTGCAGGTACTTCGAGACGAATTATTAGTTGTGTAGAATACAAAAAACATTTTTTAAACTAAAACCTGTTAAATAACCAAAAGCGGACTGAATATATTAATCATAATATCAATCTCCTACTTAATAAGGTAGCTATTGCATTTAACTACATGTGGAAAATTAAAATTTTGAAAAACCAAAAAATTTTGACCTGTCTCGAAAACGACTACACTGATTTCATCACTATCAAACATAGTAATTTAAATCATTTTACAAAATCGATTCAGCCATTGGAAGCTAAAATACCACAGACATACACACAGATATAGAGATACACATGTTAAGCTTATAACATCTCTCTGTTTGCATCAGGTGTTAACACGTTAATTGCCATTGTAGTAAATATAGATCAGGGTCCGGTCACCTGCGACCTATGTGCCAGTGAAGGTGTTAAAAATAATAATCATAGATCCAATACCTGACCTGTCTAAGAAGAAGTCCTTCGGTAATGAAGCAGATTTTAGTATCAGCAGTTTTACTTTTCTCAAACCTGATCTGATATCCAACTTTACTTTCAAATTGTGTAAGCATTTCATAAGCCACTCTTTTGGAAAGGGAGACGCAGGCGATCCTTCTTGGCTGTGTGCATGCTGAAATTTCAAAGCAATCAAAGTCTCTGTAAATGTATGCATTAGCTAAGGGATGTCCCTATTTACATTATTTACCAATTATGTAGTTCATTGAGCGAAGCGAGATCTCTGAGAATATGTAAAGCAATGGCCCAAAGCTAGAAATGATTTAAATTAAATGTTAAGGGGGCACGTAAGCAGGGAGCAACATTGTTTTATTAATTTTTTATCTACTCTGTGGGGTATCGTTCAAAAGAACTCTGCAAGTGTATGAAACTGTTTGAAAAAAACTGTTGCAAAATAACTATTTTATAGGCCTCCAAAGTCTATCTCAACAACAGCAGCTTCACATTTAAAGCTGCATTTAAAGTTTTTCTCTATTATGCAGAATGTAGTTGTGAGATCTCAGTTCGGCACAAACAACTAATATGTTTTGACTTAAAGATTTTACAGTGCTGTTGCAAGTATCATGGTGTAACTGGTAGTAGTTTGGGGCCTACAGTGCTGTGATATGGTAAATATGATGAAGTGGCCTAAGAGAAACGTAACCATAAATAGGTACTATACAAATATTAAAAACAGAATAAAATAAATATTTAAGGGGGCTCCCATACAACAAACATGGTTTTTTTTTTGCTTTTTTTGTATATAATGTTACTGAACCCTTCGTGCGCGAGTCCGACTCGCACTTGGCCGGTTTTTTTATACCAAATAAAGCAGGGAAAACAAAATTTTTTTTGTCATACTAATATTATACTTTAAAACTTACCTATATTTTGGAAACCAGCTTCATGGAGATATTGAGGCACTTGGGTTGACTTTCCACATCCTGTGTCACCGGCGACCACCACTACTCTTTCATTTTGTACAGCTGATACAATATCATTACTGAAAAAGTGATATTTTAGAGTTAACAACCTAGTTTTCTAAAGAATCTTGATGAATAACTTAATAGGATATTGAAGTGAGTGTTACAATGCCTTGGATGGCACATTAAGCCGTCAGTCCTAGTTTTTAGTCATAAGACAACATAAGCCGAAGTTATTCAAACTTTTTTTTAAATTTAATATGAAAATAGACTAGCATTTGACCACTTTCTCACCTGATGTTAAGCGATGATGTGGTCGACGATGGAGCATGCTTGCCTAGAAGATACCTGGGGAGATAAGGCCAGCTTGGGCCGTATTGTGTCTTTCCCCCTGCCAGTAGTTAGCCTCGCCTCAGCTCCTTTATGTATCGGAGTGTGGCTTTGGGTAGCTGGCACAAATGTTCCATGGTGAAGATGTATGTGTACATGATGTCGACTCTTGTCAAGCCATGCTGGAAGCATTCAGCCGGCCTGAGAAGTCTTGACGCCAAGATTGGCCACCAGTCCATATGACAAGCAAGCATTTAGATAATAATAAATGACCTTACATACAAATATCAATTCACTCAAGTAGATTTGAAGACTTTACATTAGTAAATAAATAATAAATTATAATGATAATATTTATTTCAGTAACATATAATACAAAGGCAATTTCAAGCAACCAGGAATTCCTTTCAATCAACAAACCTGCTCTTCCTTAACATAGAATAAGAATAACAATAACTTAATTCAGTACTTAATGTGTAGGTATGAATTAATGTGTGTAGGGATGTGTGTGTGTGTGTGTGTGTATGGGTGTGCAGGTGTGTATTTGTACAAATGTTGGATTATGAATGAGCCTGAAGCAGCATTTTGGTTTCTTTATATCTAAGCGTTGTTACCCACTTAATAATACGTTTACCATAAATCAACTCACCGATATTTAGCAACTGGTAGTTCTCTTTGGGCTTGTCTTAACTTCTTAAGCTTGTCGAACTTCTCTTTATTCTTAAAATCGACATAAACGGATACAATATTAAGAAAAGCCTCAAACAGATGCTCATCAAGTTTTCTCCTATCTCCATCATCACGAACAATGTCCACATATTTTATAGCTGTAGTAAAATTTATACAATCGAACTTAGAAAAGTTATTATCACTGTTTGTTGTGGGAACAAGAGGTTTACCAGCCTTTTTTAATGTCGCTTCATATTTCTTCAGAAATACCCAGAAATCATCCAAACTATTAGCAACTGTGTTACTTTCATTGCTGTATAGAATAATTTTATTTAGGTCTCTTTTATAATTCAAAAAACTAAAATCTTCATACGTTTTCGACGTGCTTGGTGTTGGACTATTTCTTCTGATTTTGTGTCTCTCCCTGTCCCTTGAGGGTGATCGTTTACGTTTATGATGATAATTCCTTGATTTAGGGCTCGGAGATCTACGCATCTCTTAATATTAAACTGTCAGTCTCGTGTACTACTTTTCTATCAACCGTGTATATAGTATAATTTAAGCCTATCAATTAAATTTTAATTTAATTTTTCAAGGCCTGATACAACTTCGCCAAACACCAAACAAAGATAATTAAAGATAATGTTTATCAAAGATAATGTAAATACTTCGTTTAATGTTTATTGTCTGGAGTCTGGCCACCCTTATTTCTACGTTTACATTTTTTTTTTAATTATTTCATGACCATGGATGCATAGTCCTTCAGTCGAAATATTAAACAAATATTAACAATTTCTATTCTTCATAATAAAAGTCTTAGTCACAAGTCACAGTCAAAGTCAAGTAGTCAGTCATAGTCAAGTCATGCCCTAGTAAAGTGGTAGAAACTTTACTAGAACTTCTATTGGAGTTTTGGAGCGAAGGCGAAAATCACGTTTTTCAACTTTGTATGACTTGCCTACACTTATGCACATTTACTAAGTATTAACGGTTAATAATCCACCATTATTACACATTAACACTCGAAGAATCACAGGTTTTGGAAAATTACACAAAATCAACAACGCCATTTTTTCACTTTCGCGGCAAAACTCCCTACGTTTACAATACTAAAAATAATACAAGATCAAAAAAACAAATTACCACAATATAATCTATATTGTTCATATTCGACGCATAAATAATAATTGCCCATATTTTTTGGTTTTATGTTTTAGTTCAATCTGAGAAGTAGTGGGCTTGAGCGCTTGAGTTACCTATAAGCTCGATGTCTTGTAGGTAACTTAGTTCTTTGCTGTACATAGTTTTACATTAGTTTTAGGAAATATAGGCTATTGGCCCGTAGAACAATTTTAAAGAAATATTTAAAAAAAAACTGAGAAGAGGAACGCATGTATCCAGCCCACAGAATACTTTTGTGTATACAGGAATTCAGCCCGTTTCTTTTCTCATCTATACTGGGGTGTTGTACCTTTCAATGGGCATTCCCCTATCCACCACCTACGGATGCAATCTCTAGGGAATTAAAATATGACTGGTAACATTAAGGCACAAAAATTTGTATGTTTTCTTTGAATGTGTTTAATTGTTGCTCTATGTGTAGACTAAGTATTGGTTTGTTAAAGTTTGTTTACTTTATTCTTACTACGTACCAATATATGAGCTTTCCTACCGTTCGTTTTTTTCTACAGTAAGGGTCCAAGTAAGCAACTGGTCATCTTGTAACTTTCTTGGTGTGCTATATGTACACAAGGCTCGGAGTTTGACAGTTGACCATGACATATCACTGAATATAAATAAGAAACACGTAATTTTCCAAACTTGATAAAATAAAATAAAAAACTCTTTTTTCTTCTCGAGGATATGGCGCGGCACAATTCGTGCATTTGCAAGCGACAAGTTCTTCTTTTCAGTCTTCTAGAAATTCTTCACAATTCCTTCGTGACTTTTTCTCATTGGTAACTATAAACATATTTTATGCATGAATAATCGTTTTCACACTTACAGCCATACACTCAGTTTAAAGACTTGTATCGTGAGTACCGGAAACATTCACATCACACACACAATCACAACCAGAAACAAGTTTTCTATGAGAAGAAAACTGGTGTTCCAGCCGGGTGTCGAAACCGATATAATCGAACGCGCAACCATTTAAGCTAACTAACGGGTAGTTAAAGTATTTTTTGAAAACGGTGAAACTCGTTTATTACGAATTAATTTTGAGTTATTTATCTACGTTATAGTTAAGTTATTTATTTTTATTTATATCGTGAAAAGGAGAGCAAAGGGAAGGAAATAGTCAAAGAGGAATTTAAGAAACTTAGAAACTTTTTCGTGCGTGCAGTCGGTGTTCATCGATTTATAAGACGTTATCGCGTCAAAAAAAACTGGTTGTTAGTAGATTTGGTTTACGGACTCGTCGTGCCTCTCTATCGCTTGTTGCGCGCTGTCGCTTGTACGCTCAGGCTCGGGCGGAACGTGACACGTTTTTGTGCGTGTAGCCGGTGTTCGTCGATTTATAACACGTTTTCACGTCAAAAACCATGATATACATTAATATTGTACGCTTTCATATTTTTTACAATTTTATGTCATTATGAAAGAAACCACTAATCATTTTATAATTTAGTAAGTATATGAATACATACTACCTCAATAAAATGAAATACTGTTTTTATGTCGGCAAAAGCCTCTGGCTCATGTACGAAAAAATAAGTTGTCTTAACAATAAAACGTACATGCTATGTTAGGAAGCGAACTTATTGAAGTTTTGCGTTTGTAAAATATTGATCGTCTCAAATACCAATTACCATAGATCGCCTTCGCGTTCAGCGCCCTCTAGCATCACAATTCTATTTTAATTCATTGACGTTCTCTATGTGATCTATGGACGTTTTTTTAACGTCCGCCATTGCGTTCCGCCATTTTGCTTGTTCGCGGAGTGAATGTAAAATTTGTTCTCATGTATTTTAACGTGTTTTGCAAATAATTAGTTTAAAATTAGTGTTTAGTAACACTAATGGCTTGTCTAAATACACTCAAGTTAGAAATAAAGACCCTAGAGCAAGTGTTTCCAAAAAACCATGAAAGGTTTCAGATAATGTCAGCTAGTGTCGACGAACTGACCTGCAGATTCGTTGGCAGAAGTGGAAAGAAATACGAAATTCACGCAAATATTACGGTAAGTTAGATATCATAATGATAGCGCCAGACTTAATGCCATGTGATAAATGATAGGGGTGCATTTATTGATTATCCGAGTCGGACAAAGGCTCGTTGTTTATGAGGGCAGGGCTGTCAACAATGGTTGTATGGAAGTTAACTAGTTTACTTTTTCCAGTTGTGGTTGCATGTTCATGTGTTGCATTAGTGTATTGATGCATGGTTGTGGGAACAAGTAGTGCTAGCGGTGGCGGTGCTGTTCCCTATTATCACCTGCAAATTAAGCAATCATTGATCGTGCTGTCCGTGACGAATACTTTCGATAATTTCGATTTTCAGTAAAATAGGGACTTAGTGAATCATTACAGCTATTTTATAGATGTAACATCTGTTTTGTTTGGATAACGGTATGCAGCCGCGTTTTGGGGACAAAGGCTCTTAGTCATCCTCTACCTGCTTTTTGTCAATACATTATTGTTAGTCTCAATGAAATTGAACCATTCTGTGGTCCACAAAGTGTTGCCTACACTGTTAAACATATTGATAGGCAGCATTCCTTGTTTACATTTGTTATTGATTGTAGGTAGTTATATCATAATTTGAATAGCTTATCAGCTTTATTATAATTAAAAGGCACCACATATACAATAATATTTGATTGTTATTAGGAAGGTACTTGTGTTAGATGGGATTTTATATATTATAGACAGTATATGTTTATGAATTAAATGAGAATCCTCAAGGATTCTCCTGCTAGCTTTCTCAAAAGTCTTGACCTTAGTAGTTTAGTATTGTTTTTTAATCTCTGATAGCCTAGCTTTAGACCACTATCTCACCTGATGGTCTCAAGGATTATAATGTGGATTATTTATTTACATGTAGATGGTCAGCAGATCGTCGTTGTGCGTGCAAAAGTCGCTATGTGTTTTTTCGTGATATTCGGTTTTTTATGAAGTTTTAATCGGTTCCCTATTGATTCAACTAATATCTTTAGCCCTAAAATTGAATCGCATAAAAATTTGACTCCTAATATTAGTTACTACTAATCATCATTACATACAATATCACTGCCCCTAATATCACTTGTCAAAACCGAATATCACGAAAAAACACATAGCGACTTTTGCACGCACAACGACGAGATGCTGATGCTTGTCTATATGTTGTGTATATGTCTTGTCTATATGTGATTGTCTATATGTCTGTGACTATATGTCTATACCACAACAGTCTATGTCATAACAGTTCACTTTAAAATAAAGTTTGTTTATTAATTTGCAAACAATTTAGGATGATTATGTGACCTGCCCCTCTTTTACGTATCTTTGTTGGTTTCTATTTGAATTAAGCAAAAATGAACCTTATATCTTAGGGGTTTTGTCACTTTAATATTGAAACCATTCGCAACAGAGATAGGTAATAGGGGACTGGTTGTTAGCTTAGAGAGTGAGAGAGATGCAAGTCCCCAACTAAGCTTTTCAGAATTATACCGTTTAAGATATGCTTATAGAGTTGGCTGATCATTTATTTATGAATAATATTATCATGTATAGTTTGACTTGAAAGACATACAAATATACAAATACTCAAATACTCATTTATTCATAAACATTTGTTTACACGTCATATTAATATATATAATATAACATAATAGTCATATTAATACAGACGTAACCTTATCCAATCATTGCAATCTGTCACAGACAACCAAAATGCTATGATAACATTTTTGTGTGTGTACAGCTACCACTATATCAAGCAAAATTTGTAGGACCTAGTGTGCTTCACCAACAAGTGTTTATACTGCTATAATACCATTTTGAACAGACTAGTATAATTTTTTTATTCTATTCTCGGGTCTACACATGAACAAAATAAAAACAGCTGCGTATAATATGTTGTAAATATGTTTGTTAATCAGTTATACTGAAATAGATATCAGTCCAGAATATGAATGAAATTTGGAATGAAGATACCTTCTACCCTGAATTAACACATACACTACCGCCCGTTAGTGCAAAAGGGCATGAGACCCTATGCGGGTTCAATCCCAGCCTCGAGCAATATTTTTTCTTTTTTAAATTTACTACTTTGGAAGAGTGGAAGATCACTTTTAGCGATAAGACCACCTATTGGTACACTTGTTTTGTAAATCAACGTTTTCTGTTCGATTTTGTCACATTATTTCAATAAAAAGCTGTATCTATCTCTTTGATGCATGGCTAATGCTATAGTTAAAAGTCATATGCTACCTATTATCCACAAGCAGCAGTGCAGTGCACGTATAGTATAAATATAATAATAGATTTAATTAAAATACAGATATACCTGGAACATCTATGCTCCTCAGGAAACTTACCCCACAACTCCGCCAGTCTGGTTTGCTGATAGTGAAGACGCGATAGTTACAAATGCGGTCCAGATCCTCAGCAATACACAGGGCAGGGACAATCATGTTATAAATCAAGTAAGTGATACAGAGGCATGTATTGATTAATCAAATTAGTTTTAAAACTTAGTAGCACTTAAATTATTAAACTATACTCAGTATGTACTCGTATTGCAAATCGGTTACTAGATGATTAGTGCTCATCGGTACGTTAGTCATGAATAAACTAATATCAAGTGGCAAGTCAAGACTTCCTTATTTATAACTACTTGTTGGCTTATTTGGGTAAGTGTTTACTTTCTTAGCAGGAGTATCATGTTCAATGCCCGGCGTAAACACATGTATTCTCTAAGGAAAATTTGTGTTTCTGGTTTTGGTTGTGTTGTGTGTGATGTGAATGCTTCCAGTACCCACAATGCAAGTAATCGAACTTAGTGTGGGGCTGTGAGTCTGAAAGTGTTATGTTTATTATGTAAACAGTTATCAGCACTGAAATCGTTGACTCAGAAATATTTCAATGGCCATTTATGTAACTTTCTTATCTCTGTATATACTCAAGTCAAAATTCAATTATTACCCAAGAAGGAATTAGGAGAACTAATTGCAGTTTATTTAATTAGCAGAGACTCAAGTGTTAAATCATTCAGAAAACCCCTTAGTTGTTGGAGTTTATTAGTACAGACCTAAACTCTTAAACTTTCCAATCCCTTAAAGCTCCTTCAAGTCCTGTTTGAAAGTTAATTCGCTTGTTAAAAGTTATACATTCTCTAATTATAAGATTAACCAAAGCTCCACCAGAGGGTGTGTGTTAGGGAAAGTTTTTACTAATGCTTCTCAACTGTGTTAGTTCTCCAAAATAAGCCCTAGAGGCCCATTTATCCGATTTCATTGTGTACTGTTTATTCTATAGTAACAAGCGCGAGACATTTCTACCTGATGTCCAAGACATCTATCTCTGTTGAGATTGGTTTCAATTTAAAACTGACAAAACTCCTAATAAGTAAATTAAACAAAATATTGTTATTTAGTATTCTTTTAATTTTTTGTCAGTGCATTCTGACTTGAGTGGCTTAAATACATTTAGAAGTACCTTTAGAACCCTGTCCCCAACACTAGGTCTCGTTAGAGCTTGTATGGTTGGGCTACAGTAATAAATAAGGTTCATTTTAGCTTCAATTTAATTCAAACCAATCGCAACAGAGAGAGGTATTAAGAGGTCTATGCATCACTTGTTATCAACACCTAACTTGAGACATATTAATACTAACATTACTCTGAAAGACCAAGATTTATAATTTTCTTAATGTAAAGAGTGAAACGATTTGAACTGTCAGTCATTTACAACTCCCAGTGCAGTTTTTTAGGACTTTTTTGAACTGTTAATAACCTCAAATAAGTTCGGTTGAAATTTGTAATGTTAATGCCATGCATTGCAGACCACATTAAGTCATTATTCCATAAATAGTTATCATCATACTACATAAACATACTTAATTATGTGCTGCCTCTATGGTATTTTTATGTAGATATCTATTCATAATATATTTTTTTTACCAACTTCACAAAAAAGGAAAGGAAAAAAAATACAGTCGACTTGAGTACCTCCACTCAACTCGACTGTATTTTTTTTATGTGTGTTACCTCATTACATCGTTCCACATGAATTGATTTTGTAATTTTTTTTTGTTTGTTAGATGTTGTTTTCCAATTTGTCCCATTTAAATTTGATCAAGATCTGTCTAGTACTTTTTGAGTTATCCTCAATAATGCGTATTCTGTGGACTACATAGACTATGTTCTTGTTTTTAAACGACTTCAAAAGTTACCTCATAACTTCTTTCTTTGTGCGCCGATTTTGATGATTAGTTTTTTATTTGAAAGCTGGTGCTTTCCATGTGGTCCCATTTAAATCTCACATTTAAAATAAAACTCGAGTAGAAATCCACGTGCACAGAAAACACAACTAGCATAATATGCGAGATTCGACGCGAGTTTGCTGACGCTACATCTGACCGGCGAACCGCGCGCATCTCAGTTCCAAAAGGTCGCATCCCATTCTCATCGCGCGTGGATTATATCTCAACACCAAACGGCTCGAATACTTATTAAATTTATTATGCCATTTGATATTGGTCCTACAGTTCCCAACAACAATGAACAACTGTGATTTTCATTTGTCTAATAATCCTCTATTCATATATAATGTATTTACAATGGACTATGCCTAGGACATTGAACCTCATTCATATAGGCAAATACAGTAAATAGAACAATTTCTCACACCTCATTGTTTTTTAATTGGTCCAGTTATGAATGTAGTTCTAATTATTTTCTGGTTGCTTTAGGTAAATGTACGAAAATATTCATGTTTTTTGTATGCATGGCAGGCAAGCATTTAATTATTTGAATCTCATGTTTATGATTTAGTCGGAAGAGTGGACTATCTGTTCTAAACTACAATTGAAGGAACATCCTTATCACACATTGTTGTAACGGTAAACAAACTACTGACCCTTGCATCTTAATGGGATGATTGCATGTTAAAGTGTATAGTTAAGATGTTATGCAATTTCAATAACATTGATAAAAAAAATCTTTAGATAATTGAAATAGAAACCATTAATATTTTAAACTAGGCCTTCAGCTTTGTCCGCGTTTACGAAGTTAAAAAGTAACAGATTTTCTTTCATGCAAACCTTGTCGTTACAATTACAAACTTGACTTGCGGCAATTGATGTTATCTATGTAAATATTATAAATCTCACGTGGTATGATTTATTGCTTAACGGAGATAATGATACGTGGCACCAATCTGTGTTTTTTTCAAAATGTCTTGCTTAATAGGCAAACGTTTGTTTACTATTTGGTAACACGTGATGGTAAGTGACGACGTGGACGAAGGAAGATACCTATTTCTTTAATGTATGGCGAGTAAATAGATCGTCCGATTTTTACACCGCATGAATTTGCGTATCGTCTTAAATCACTGTTAATTATTTCTATAAGTGTTCCACATTGTCGCAAGCTTAGAACGTTTGTTTTTATTGTATGCTGATATCTGTTGCTAAGCTCTTAAGTAGTGTTTTGGCAGCTATCCTTCAGAGCTGGTCATTCTAGCGTGTTTAAAGTTGGTAAACTCGAAACACAGGACAAAATCGTTTTTTTTTATGTACGATAGGCAAGCGTTTGACCACAATCTCACCTAATGGAAAGCGATGATGCGAACGAAGATGTAGCATGCTTGCCTAGAAGGTACCTATTCATTCTTGACTTGGAAGACTCCCAGATTATACTGTTCAGGGAACAAAGACAAGGGCAATGAGTTCCACTCCTTCGCTGTACGGATGATAAACGTAGAAGCTTAACGCTTCGAGCGAACTGGAGGTATGTCAACCATATATGGATCACGTTTGACAATTTGTCTTGTTGTTAGATGGTAAAACGGGCATGGGGGAATTAGTTCGTGTAATTCCTGCGCACACTCTCCAAAGTGTAAACGGTAGAATACCGATAGACTTGCGACCTTACGTCGGTGACCAAGACTCTGCAATTTGGACTCGACTAGCTTGTCATCGCCAATGAGTCTTTTTGTTCGCTTTTTATTTACCTCGCAGTTTCCGCCAAGTTGCATTGCCCATGGTCTCGAGAAGACTTCGAATCGCGAAAGTTGATTTAAGTAATATTAAACATGTGAATCTCAATGTACTGTCTATCTGTCTTACCATATCACGTTTAAACCACTGATATTATTAGTCCGAATAAGATAGCAAAGTAAAATTTCACGTTTAAAATAAATCTGTCTTATTCCTATGTAATTGTAATAATATAGAATAAGTTTATAGTGATAATTTTATTAATATACACTAACCATAGATTTAATACATGTCCACCATCGCCAGCCTTTGTTTTTACAACAAACTTTGTCCTTGGAAAGTCCAGTTGTCTGTCAGAAATAGATATAAGACTTATACATAGAGTTTATCTAGTCATATAAGTATTTTGGTGTTTAAATATAAGATAAGAATCTGATATCTACGTGCCAATTGCCTATATCTATCTATATATGAATCAATGCCACTTCGATGTTATTTTATAACTTAAGAACGGGCTCACCTATCCAAACCAAATGTTTAGGCTTTGTTTGGACTATTTAGTAGATGGTTATTGTGAAGTTTGCACATAATGGGTCGAGCGGCTCTTCATCTATCACACCCAGGCTCCTATATACAGCAAAGACCTAAGTTACCTACAAATTAAATAAAGAATTGTGTATATAATAAGGTATGGATATGAATGTAAATAGGGTTTAAAATTTCCAGGTGGGCATATTGTTGAGAGAGCTATGCAAGTTACACGGAGTGCCAGAACCCCCAGATTTGGACTCGCTGTCATTACCCGTGCATCCAGCACCACAACAAAGGTAAATGAACTCATCGCATTAGCAATCGTTGAAGATAACAACGTGATTATTATAAAACAATACAATGTATGTCGCAGACTTATACAGTGGACTTAAGGCGTCTTTAGGCTAGCTTAGCTAAGTAGTCTTTAGGCTTAAGTTGAGCTTATTTTTAGCAAAATATGTTTAGTTTATAGCTGCAAAGATATATAATTGCCTTTTTGGGAATTGAGATCCATGTGTATAAACATTATTGATTTGATTTTAAGGCTGAAAGCTCAAATCAATTTCACCTGCATAGGTGCTACTGCCGATCTACCGTCATAAGGAAAAAAGACGTATCTGCATTTTTGTCAAAATTTAGTAATATACATCATCGGAATCGGGAAACGTAGACGCATTTTCTACTATTTTTTTTATTATAAAATATTCACACGCAACCTACTAAATCTCACTTTTAATAAGACTCATCTGCTACAAGGCATTACATATACTAAATAGAAAAGAAATTACTGATGTAGGTATGTAACTCAATTAAGACAAAAATGACAAATACGTTTTTTTTCCTTATAATAGCAGCGATCAACGAACGTGGCTCCGTTTATAGCAGCAAAGAATATAAATGCCTCTTTGGGAATTGAGATCCATGTGAATAAACATGATTTTATTTTAATAAGGGCGGTAAAGCGCAAATCAATTTCAGATGCAATAGGTGTTACTGCCGATCAACGAACGCGGCTCCGTTGACTAAAAAGCAATCGCGAGACGGATGAATACATATAATGCAGGATGACGGTTTTTTTTTTGTATATTTTATATTATGGACGTGACGTCCAATGACTGTGTCAGTCCCATAATTGGTACATTGGGATTCGCGAGTAAGCGAATCCCTTCTTCACACTTACTCTTAACCCAAGAAGTGTAGTAACGAAGTGTTGTGCCGATCGCACTAATTATTGGCGATGATGTTTTACGGCTAAGTAATCAGTTGCACTTATGTTAAAACAATAACTAGACTAAGTTATATAAGCTTTATATTTAGCAAATCATGTGGTGAAGTCCAACCAAGCTAAGTTATAATAAAATAGTAGACACGTTTAAAATTAGAATTTTCCGCCTAAGACGCGCGCTTTTACCTTAAGAAGATGACAATTGGCATACATAATTAGAATTCTAGATTATTCGAAACCAGCTCAGTTTATCACTTGTAATTAAAGTTGTGTGTTATTATTAATTTGCAATTTAATTCTAATTCTGTTTTAATATAACAGTAAGTTATTCGCTCAAAGGAAACCTCAAATGTATGTAATCTTCACCTTTGAATATCTGGTTTGTAAATTTTAATATAATCATGTTGTGAATATTTTAATGTACATTATGTTGGTGGTCTTATAGAAAAATAAAAAATAAATTAATTAACATTCATCAGCTTTATCACTCCAAAAATATTAAAAAAAAGGCTTAGATACCAAGTCAAAACTATTAAGAATCGCGAAAAACTTGAAACATCTGGACCACATAGGCTCTTAGGACCACAATATTTTTCGAATACAATACAATTTAAACTTTAAACCAAATTCGACCCTAATTATCGTATTTAACAGAGTTGTTTTTTGCTAAGCCATTGTTTTTGGTCATTCCAGGGTACCAAGCGTGATATCGAACGGTGCAGAATCTGGCACTGAAGAGGACGAGGAAATGGCGGCCGAGGAGGACGACTCCGAAGCCGAGGATGACTTGCCACTTGAAATGGTCGACGATGCTGGACGCAGCAACAAGGTAATCCATAATGAGCAAACCCAAAATGACGTTGCCAGCCGAACGATGGGGACCAGCTGGACTAGAGCTTATTTCGAACCGCTGAATTATTCTCTACCGACTTAACAAAAAAGGAGGAGGTACTCAATCGATTGTATTTTTTTTTACCTCTTAATCTCGTTCCACGTGAACCGATTTCGAATTTTTTTTGTTTAAAGGATTTGGCTTTCCAATTGATCCCATTTAAATATGATCAAGATCTAATCAGTAGTTCTTGAAATATCTTCAATAGTGCGTGTTTAGTACATCCAATCTGATCAACGTTCTGAAAAAAGCGATGAAGTCGGTTTTTTAAGGTTTGCTCGCGTATAATTATTACATATAGAATAACACAGTAATGCCTATAGTGTCGTGTTGGTTTTTTCGTACTTTCATATGTCAATTATGACGTGCAATAATTACGTACAGAAATCTGCACAAAAAAAAAAATTAAAACCTTTAATTCGCTGCTATATCTATTGGTTAGATGACATGATTATCGGGTTTTTCAAACAAAATTGACATACTTACTACCTATTATTGAAGCAGCTGGTTAAAAATACTCAACCTACATTTATAAATGTTTGCGTGACCAACTCGGTGCTTGGTTAAACCAATACAAAATAAACACAAATTGGTCAAAAAATTTACGATTGATTTTTGGAAGTATTCAGAATTGACAAATGTTGAGAACTAAACCTCGAGTTAGCCACCGTTTCCCTTGGTTGCAGATATAGACGCCCCGGGAAGGAAGGGTTAAAATACCTCTTTACTTATAGTCACTTCTTTTAACTCATAAACAATTGTTTTTTACCATAGAAATATATGCACCAATTTTCTTTCAACAGCTTTAATTTCTCTTTCCCTAATATTTTTGTTTGATGCCCAATCTTTACACTTTAAATTTTTTTAAGAAAGATTATTAATAAATAAAGAAAGATTATATAAAAAATGATATAATGATAGTCATTATGCTAAGGACAGCGCGAGATCAAATAAATGGTTTGTAAATAACTTAACTTCGTCGTTATTGGGTATCATTAATATTGTATTAGTTGTGCCCCGTAGCTTCGCCCGCGTATTATTTCGGAACCTAAACTATGTACTTAAAAATTTCATCAGTCGGTTTATTCGTTACGGAGATACGTGCTAACAAACATTCATGCACACACACACAGACTCAGACAGACACACACACACAAACTTTCGCATTTATAATATCAGTAGAACAAAATAAAATGGATTAATCTTCACTCAACATATCTAAAAACAAACAACCAATTGATTTTTGTTTTTACATAGTATTAGCCATGCTAGACAGAATTATTTTTTTCCTTTCTAATTCTTCTTTTTTTTTCCTTTTTAAATTGACAACTATAACAATCAACCACTAAAGAACTATAATTAAAATTCCAGGACGACATGGAAACAGAACATTTAGCGACGCTAGAGCGACTTCGGCAGAATCAGCGACAGGACTATCTAGCAGGCAGCGTCTCTGGCAGCCTTCAAGCTACAGACAGACTCATGAAAGAGTTGCGGGACATATACCGGTCCTGCTCTTTCAAAAACAATATGTACTCTATCGGTAAGCAACTTGCATTGACGCAGAATTAAGGTCAAAGGTCACTTCGGGGGAATCAATGACAAGGCTACCTATCAGGCCCTGTCTCGGGTAGCCTTCAAGATGTACAGAAATTAAAATAAACTACTTGTTTAAAAGACTCATGCAAGACTCATGAAAGAGTTCTAGGACATATACCGTTCCTGCTCTTTCAAAACAGTATGCTCGCTATCGGTAAGCAACTTGCGTTAACGAAGAAGGTCAAAGGTCACTTTGGCAGAATCGGCCACAAGACGAGCAGGCAGCATGAAAAGTTACGGGACATATACCGCTTATGCTCTTTTAAAACAATGAGTTCTCTATCGGTAAATAACTTGCATTAAATCCTCCATATTGGATTTAAAGTGACGTCAATTTATATTCGAGTTATTCTCAGCATGCCCTTTCATTTGATAACTATATTTTAGGAGTGCATTAAAAATAAATTGTCCTCCATTTTGTGTGTTCCGCCATGTTGGATTTAGAATGACGTCACACAGCTAACCATGCATTGTCATCCAAACTAAACGTGAATACAACATTTTATAGCTCAATCGGTTGAAGATATCTGCTTCAAAATTGATTTGCAAGATTCCACCCGAACAAACATAGTTACATTGCAAGTTTAATAAAAGTAAATCATATATTTATTTTCAACTTCCCCAGAGCTTGTAAATGATTCTCTCTACGAGTGGAACATCAGACTGCGCTCGGTGGACCCAGATAGTCCGCTCCACAATGACCTGCTGTTGCTAAAGGAAAAGGAGGGGAAGGACTCCATCCTGCTGAATATTATGTTCAAAGAGACGTATCCGTTCGAACCGCCTTTTGTTCGTGTCGTCTACCCTATTATATCAGGTTTGTTGTTTTTGCGCTTACTTTGACTTATTTAACAAATGAAAAACTGAATTAGTCATTTTTATGTAAATGAATAGTCATTTTTGGTTTGAAAACGTTCGCAATAGGGGTTCATGTCTAATTTTTTTTTAATAATTGATATATAACATAAGCATAAACGCATCACACTCAAAGCCCCTCACTAAGTTCGTGACTTGTGTCGTGGGTGCCAGAAACATTCACATCACACACACAACCAGAACCAGAAACATAAATTTTCCTTGGGGAGAAAAGATTCCTTGCTAGAAGGCGAACGCTCACCCAACTGAGCCAACGTGCAGTTCGAATATATACATACCATGTTTATTTTGTTTCATGTAACAAAAAAATATATTTGAAAAAGTGATAAGTTACAATGTATCTGTATTTGTGTTGACAACCATTGGCAATAAGGGTTCAGGTCTAAAACTTTTTAATAATTTATAGATATATCATATTTATTTTGTTTCATATAAAAAAAAAATTAGCAAACAAGTTTTATTACAATATATCTCGTATTTCTAACTGATAAAATAATCACAATAATATAATAAATCTGGAAGTTAGTGTGTACGTGTGTAAGTATGTTTGTATCCTCTTCACGCTGTAACGGCTTAGGGTCCATCCATAAATTACGTCACGCGTTAAGGGGGAGGGAGGGGGTCGACGAAGTGTGACTTTGTGTGACAAGGGGAGGGGAGGGGTAACAAATAATGTGACATCACATTTTTTTTCAAAATATACTATATTATATCTAAGTATCACAACACTAAATTTAAACTACATACCTACTAAATAACATAATAATGATGACCACATTAAATTATTTATAATTAAACGCAAGCAAAGCTTAAAAAACCGACTTCACCGCTTTATCTTCGGAACCTTGATCAAATTTAATATATTAAACACGCATTATTGACGATAACTCAAAAACTAGTGATCAGATCTTGATCAAATCTAAACGGGACCAATGGGAAAGCAACAGGTTTCAAACAAGGATTAACACATAGGGTACTTTTTAATTTGATAATCGCGGGCGACCATCTCGAAGCCGTCGGGTACGTATAGAATATTGTGTGTATATTTACTCATGTTTCACAAACATGTAGTATAATATAACTAAGAATTTGATATGTAAGAGTTATTATAGACTTGACGAAGCTTTTGCTGATATGGACGTATTTAAAAAAAATTAAGATTAAATAATTAAAAGGCAAGCAATGCTTAAAAAAACCGACTTCACAGCAATCATAGCTTTATCTTCGGAACCTACGATCAGATTCAATAAATGAAATACACATTATTGAGGATAATTCAAAAACTACTGGTCAGATCTCGATCAAATTTAAATGGGACCACATGGAAAGCACCACCTTTAAAAAAAATACAAAATCGGTTAACCCAGAAAGAAGTTATGAGGTAAAACACATAAAAAAATACAGTGTAATTGTGTATCTCCTCCTTTTTTACCGACTTCCCAAAAAAGGAGGAGGTACTTAGTCGTTTTTTTTTATTTATTTTTTGTTACCTCGTAACTTCTCTACACGTGAGCCGATTTCGATTTTTTTTTAGTTTGAATGATGTTGCTTTCTAATTGGTCCCATTTAAATTCATCAAGATCAGATCAATAGTTCTTAAAATATCGTCAATAATGCCTATTTTGTGGACTACTTTGACGATGATCTCGTTTAACCGACTTCAAAAGTTACCTCATAACTTCTTTCGTTGTGAGCAGATTTTGATGATTATTATTTTTTATTTGAAAGCTGGTGCTTTTCATGTGGTCCCATTGAAACTTGATCAAGATCTGATCTCTAGTTTTCGAGTTATAGCCAATAATGCGTGTTTAGATAGATAGATAGATATATAAACTCTTTATTGAACACCTTTATTAAGACAAAAACAAAACAAAATAATTATTTACAAAAAAAAAGTGTAACAATGGGCGGTCTTATCGCTAAAGCGATCTCTTCCAGACAACCTTTGGATGGAGCGGAATTACGCAATAGAGTTGGACGTCGGTGTTTAAGAAAACAACATTTTAAAGAGTGCATGAATCTAAGAATAATAAATTATAATATACTTAATAATAAGTAATGATAATTGACGAATAATAAATTAATTTAATACATTAAAATAAGTGTTTATACATTAAATCTGATCAAGTATCCGAAGATAGAGCGGTGAATTCCTTTTTTTAAGCTTTGCTTGCGTTTACTTATTGTGAAGTCTGTTAAAAAATTACATTATTTTCCAGGAGGCTATGTCCTAGTTGGCGGCGCCATATGCATGGAGCTATTAACGAAGCAAGGCTGGTCATCCGCATACACAGTGGAGGCTGTCATAATGCAGATAGCCGCTACTTTGGTGAAGGGCAAAGCGCGCATACAGTTCGGCGCCACGAAAGTGGTCTCACAATCGCAGTATAGCCTTGCGCGCGCGCAACAGAGCTTCAAGTGTCTCGTGCAAATACATGAGAAGAATGGTATGTTTATATACAAGTCATAGTGAAATACCAGGAACCTCCGCCATCCCCGTTCCATCATAGAACCATCAGACAGACTGCATTGCACCGATATATGGTGGATTTTCGTGGGTGCTGGCAACATCACACACAATCACAACCAGAACCAGAAACACAAATTGCCTGCGTCTTTGTTTCCCGAACGGTATAATCTGGGAGTCTTCAAGTCTCGCGTGAATAGGTATATTTTAGGCAAGCATGTCACGTTTTCGGATCAGGTGCGATAGTGGTCAAAATATTGCCTGTTCCGCATAAAAAAATCCTTGGGGAAAAAACTTGTTCCCGCCGGGAATCGAACCCGGTATCAGATTAGAAAGGGAACGCCACCTGACTACCAACGGGTAGTTCAATCATCAACAACGTCAATCAAAAATAAAACAAAAGTAAAGCGTGTCTTTCTATATTGTTGAAAGCATAATTACACGCAAGCAGAGCTTAAAAAACTGACTTCAAAGCTTATATTTTGATTTTGGTGGATGGATTTCGATACAAATTATATGGGACCACCTAATTACTGAACAAAAAAAACATCAAAATCGATTCATAATCGACGGAGATATCGCGCATACATACAAAAAAAACATACAGTTGAATTAAGAACCTCCTTATTTGAAGTTGGTTGAAAAGAGCCAAAATGAAAGATATGTTCCAAGTTTAAACAGTTTATTAATTTTAATACTTTTTAATATTTTAATACTTTTATTTGCAGGCTACCATTTTATGTGATTTTTTACTACCATTTTATTTGCAGGATGGTTCACACCGCCCAAAGAAGACGGCTAATGAAGCCTCTAAGATTAAGACTTATGTGCAAAAGTAACGCCCAGAACATCTCTGAAATCTTACAAGTGAAAAGCGTGAATGTCTTCAATATAATTCCAATTGATGATTGCACACAGCAGTTATTGTATGTGTAAAGTATGACTGAACGGACATAGTGAGTGATCATTCGAATATTGTATGTGTACTATGTTAAGTGCTAATCAGATAGATAGAAAGGGCGTTAAAAAGAGACTCTACAAGACTTATAGGAAATGTTTAAATGTGTAAACGTTTTTTGTAATCAATTAATTTTTCTCATTAAACTTATCTGTATGGTAGCCCTAGTTACTGAAGTGTAAAGTTGATGAAAAAATTCTTTGCATTTCTCTTTTTAGTTAATGAAATAAAAAAAAGAAAACCTGTGATTCTTACACTGTTTTGTTATTTTACCGTATTGCTTTTGTTATATAAGTTTTGTGGGGGATGTTTTTATGGGACAACGAGGCCATATACGTAAATGTAAAAAAACAAAACGTGATGTTTGCATTGCTATAGATACGCGTAACTGTATATAGTATTCAACTCTAAAGTTAATATTAAGCGTTTGATAGTGATGGGATGATTTATGTGTAAAAAGAATCACATCTATACGATAATTTGTAACTAGCTACTACAAAAATTGTTGCAGCGTCATTAACCCCATCAAAACACACCCTGATCAAATAAAATATCCGTATAACCCATCCAAATGTAAATACTGTTACTGCTTGCACTGAGGTGTTATTGCCATATCTAATATAAATAAATGATGCAACAATGTTTTAGATTTTTCATCAAAGCTTAGATTTTAGATTTTCTCTGGTGTTCGCCATTAGGGCCTTGAGTCCCGCCACGTGGTCGTCACTGCCTGGTTTGTTGATCCTCTTGCAGACGTCTTTAGCGTTCATGTTGTCTAGCCAGCGTTTTAGTTTTGGATATCTGAAAAGTAAATAATAAGCAATGAGCTATTGAGGATTAAATTAGCAATTTTGGATAATTCGTGGCGGCGAAAGGATGTATATATTCGAGAACCGGTAAAACGGTATGATGTATGCCCGTTCGAGAGGCGAAACAGTTCCTGAGGTTAAGCTTATTTTTAATTGCACGAATAAGGGCTTTATCGACGAGACAACATCGCCCTATAAGTATATTATGTGTATGTTGGGAAATATACAAGTTACTAAACATATTTCGAGACCTTGCCTATAGGGCTCGAAAAAAGTTTAGTAACTTGTATTTATTTTCTCTTTTTTATGGTTATTATGGCATAGCATTTGATCACTATATCACCAGAAGATTTTTTTTTTTTATTTGTGACAGCCTAGTGTTTGACCACTATCTCACCTGATGGTAAGTGACGATGTGATCGAAGCTGGTAAACACACTAGACCTGGAATACGCAGGCTCTCAAGGCTTGGCGGCAGACTTTCAACTTGATGGTGGTAAGCTACTTTTGTAGCAAGCCAGGCGAGCAACTCAAAAAATGCTCTACCACCTCTCAAAAAAAAAAGCCAACCATATAAATGATACGGCCGAAGATTGTTATGCTTGCCTAGAAGATACCTATTCACTCTAGACTTTAAGACATCCAGATTATACCCTCCAGCGACAAAAGACGCGGGTAATAGTAACGTAATATATACAATACATCTAAGATAGGTTTTTTTAGATAGATTATAAATTAAGGGAATTATTTATATTTATTATCATTACACTGGCGAGGAAAAAACGTATCTTAACATCAATATCGGGCTATTGGCTATTTTTATTTTTAAGTAAGTTGTGTCCAGTAACTTCGTTCGAGGTATATAAGTAGAGTAGCTCATTTTCTTTCCCACAATCACGTGAATACAGGGATGTAAACGTACGTTCCTGTTTTGAACTAAACCGGACTCTCTTTAATGCACTTTTTGAGAGGTCATTGTCTTGCTTTCCGAGCATGTGTGATGAAAAAGTAATTAAAAGGTGTTGTTAATAATTAACAACGCTTATACGTAGAACTACAAGCGAAGAAGATTAGCAAAAGTTATTAACATTTCGGCAAATCGACGTCTAAAAGGAGAAAGATCTCAATTTGACTAGTTCTTTTTACCCGACTGCGCGACGCAAATGAGGGTAATGTGTTTATTAGCCTGCGTTTGTTCCTTTGTGGCACTCCAGAGATAAACGCGTGGTCCGATTTTGATGATTATTCCGTCAATTTGACGGAATAATCATCAAAATCGGTTCGTCTTCATTATGCGAGTGTCACTAAAGACATGACAGTAATCAAAATCCAATATGGCGACCGAAAAACGGCATATTGTGAAAAATACAAAATCAAAGTCGACGAACTGGGTATTATTGAATAAGTATTTGGAATTTATCTGTAGGTTTCTTCTACCATTTTTCATTTTGAATTACTATTTAGGAACTATAACGATTCAAAGATGGAATCTGGAATTGGGTTTAATTTAGCTTGCAAGATTTGATTACAGGCGGATAGATAGACAATGGGATAGATGGAACTAAATAAGAACTTGCAAAATACCTACTTATTCTCATCAATAGGATATAAACCATGCAACGAAGAAATTGTTGTCAACACACTGATGTCGGCGATTGTCATTACATCATCGGCCAAGTAAACCGTCTCTGCTAAGTATATCTCGAGCATTCCGTAGGCTTCGTCTATGTTCCTTATCATAAATTTGGACATTTCAGTCAATCTGCCTGCGTAAGTTGGTGCCTAGAAAAAAAGCAATTGAATGATGAGTAAAATGGTAAAGCTGAACTATTCTAATCCATCTTAACTATAATCTACGTGCTTTTGTAAACAAAATCGCAGCGGCTTTGGTGTGTAGTAATAACTAGGTTGCATAGTGAACTCAAATTATCCTACTAATATTATAAATCCGAAAGTTTGTGTGTAAGTGTGCAAGTGCGTAAGTGTGTAAATATGTTTGGTCCCTCTTCACGCTTTAACGTTGAACGAATTTGGATGAAATTTGGAATGTACATAGCTTATACATAAGATTAACACAGAGGCTACTTTTTAAATTGATAATAGCGGGCAAAGCCGCGGATTTTGACTTATCCTATCCTACTAATATTATAAATCCGAAAGTTTGTGTGTAAGTATGTTTGTTCCCTCTTCACGCTTTAACGGCTAAACGGATTTGGATATAATTTGGAATGTATATAGATTATACCTAGGATTAACACATAGGCTACTTTTTAACTTAATAATAGCTGGCGAATGGCTAGTACTAAATAGCAAAGACATTTCTGATGTAGGTATATAATTCAATTTTGACATAAACATAAGTTACGTCTTTTATGAGGGCAGAACCGCGAGCCTGACTTAGTATTTCATGTCCCTAAAATGACACATGCAACCTCGCATAACCGCAATATGTTCATTTCGTTGAGTGCGTTGATATGTGCTGCGTACGGTCCCCATGGTCTGCGATTAGAAACGTTCTAGCATTTTATAAATGTACATAATAAAGCAGTACGAAACAATATTTACCATGACAGCTCTTAGCCTTGGAAATATAACCCCGCAGTCGAAAAAAAGTCGCTGATGAACAGTACCTCGTTTTGTTTTGTCTGTGGGATATAGTTGTAAATGCTCAGACTTAGCGTACTTGTCCATGAGATAAATCATAATAGCGTGGCTGAAAAACACAATAATAATTAATAAATTAGGTATTTCAGTACATATTCAAGTTGTTTCTACAATGATAATGTATTCAACTAGGTTTGCTCTGATACTTCACACCTGCCTTATCCTAGCGTCTGAAAACTTATCTGAATCTTACCTAATGGTAAGTGATAATGATGATGATGAATAAGAAAATGATGAAGAATAAAAATTAAGTGAAACTATCGTGACTATTATACAAAATGAATAAATTTTACATACGGCTTGAAACGTATAATGTTTTTTTTATGATAGACTAGCCGTGCCCCGCGGCTTCGCCCGCGTTAATGAAGTTAAAAAGTAGCATATGTGTTATTCCGGAACCTAAACTGTCTACATTCTAAATTTCATCAAAATCGGTTTATTCGTTATGGAGATCAGATACGTGGTAACAAACATTCACAGACACACACACAAACTTTTGCAGTTATAATATTATAGGAGGATAGGATAGGCAGGCATTTGACCACTATCTGACCTTATGGCAACTTACGAATATAAAAATTAAAAACATTATCAAGAATAAAATGGGTAAAAAACTAAAAACCGACCTATCTGCCAATGTGAAATCGCCATCGTCTAGTACAGGTATAGTCTTCATCGGGTTTTTCTATAAAACAAATAAACATAATCATTAAAATAAATATATATTTATGTGGCTGTATGCTGTCAGAATGCAAAAAACGGCTTAAATAAATATTTTATTCATATTGTCCGTCTTGCGTTTCGTATTATGAAGATTAAAAAATTTGAATTTCCTTTACTTTTTACCGACTTCAAAAAAGGAGGTACTATGTTCAACTGTAATGTTTTTTTTATGTATGTTCCCCAATTTCTCCCTCATTTGTGGACCGATTCTCAAAATTCTTTTTTTTGTTTGGTAGGTTATACTTGGTCCCGTATAATTTTTTTATCGAAATCGATCAAGCCAAAACCAAAATACAAGCGATGGAGTCTGTTTTTTTAAGCTTTGCTTACGTTTAAATTATCTTACGACGCGACGTTTCAAAACGGATACAATAAGATATATAATTATGGTGTACTAGATTTTATTGTTATAATTATTATTTTATAGCTAATCAAACGTATTAAATTACATCAACTTCGTAACCTACTGTAGCAATTTCTTTTTTAAAAGGGCTTATAATATATTTATTATATTACTCATTATGAAAAAAGACGCAACTGCATTTTTGTCAAAATTGAGTTTTATACATTATCGGAATCGGGAAAAATAGACGCATCTACTATTTTTATTTTAAAATATTCAAACGCAACCTAACAAATTTTACTTTTTATTTAGACGCATCTGTTACAAGTCATAACATATACGAAAAAGCATGATTGATGTATACAGCTCAATTTTGACAAAAATATACTTACGTCTTTTCTCCTTATGACGGCTGCTATCGAATGCCCTCCCATCATGGATACACCTGCGAGGACTTGAAACTGCGACCTCCTACAGTCAGTTAACCTTTACAACAGCTGTCAGCTCTACAACTAACCCTTGACTACCTTTACTAAAACCGGTGTATCTTGTTCTCGGAGTACAGGGTTTAAGTCTCGTTTGTCCACGTCCAAGCCAAGTATATCTATGACCATCATCACTGCACGAGCGGGTGGGCTTGCGTCCGCCTTGTAAAGAATTAGTTGAGACATCTCTGGAACTCCTGGAAGAGGCAGTTATATTTTATGTGACTTCAAAAAAACAGAGCAGGTTCTCAGTTCGACTGTATGTTTATGAGTGTTACCTCAGAACTTTTTTCTACTACTAGGTGAACCAATTTTGAGGACTGTAATGTTAATATATTATGTAAAAAATGTACGCATTTTGAGGATGATCATTTGAGAAATGCACATATTGTGAAATGCACATTTTGCGAAGTGGAAATAAATATCATAGGTACCAACCATGGAGTTCATTCTCTCTTTTTTTAAGTATTTCATGACCATGGATCCATAGTCCTTCAGTCTAAATATTAAACAAAAAATAACAAATTATATATTTCATAATAAATTCATAGTCACAAATCACAGTCAAAGTTAAGTAGTCAGTCATAGTCAAGTCATGCCCTAGTAAAGTGGTAGAAACTTTACTAAAACTTCTATTGGAGGTTTAGAGCGAAGGCGAAAATCTCGTTTTTCAACTTTGTTTGATTTGCCTACACTTATGCACGTTTATTAAGTACTAGCCGTGCCCCGCGGCTTCGCCCGCTTTTATGAAGTTAAAAAGTAGCCTATGTGTTAATCCTAGGTATAATCTATTCTAAGGAGAGAAAACCCAAGAAGTGGGCGTGGCTTGCTGACGTCACGCCGCAGCAACTTCAGACTGGTCGGAATCGAAGAGGGGGCAACCATTGCATCGCCTTTCGCCTCGTTCATTCTCACCTCGGCGCCAGGGATAGACGGACGTTGTACTTTTTAACCTAACTACCCACATTTGGTTATTTTGTTTCGATTTAATTATATTTTTTTAATATTTTGTGTCGTGTTATATTACTTCAGAAGTGGGATTCCTATTCCATTGTCTGCTTTGGCTTTTCTAAGCTATTTTGCTTCTATTTCATCGAATTAAAGTTTCATAAAATTTGTGAATTTTTGTATTTGTAAATATGTCTGATCGAAGTAAACGAAAGAAGCGCAAGCGTGATCGTACACCTATCCCTGGCATGGAGAAGCAGCTTCAAAAGATCCTCGATCGTTTAGATACTTTGGAAAGTTCCAGATTTCGCAGTGAGAGTGAGGGTGGTACGACAACGCCGAGTGTGCGGTTGGCGCATGACGGCAATATCGTGGCGCCAGCAGTCGCGTCAAGCGAGCCACTGGTATCCCTTGCTGTTCCGGCGAACGTCGAGTGCGATGCAAGTTTGGACTTGTCCGTGCCTTGCTCGAGCGCGACAATCGACGGCTCCGATGCGGGTATTGTGAACAAGGTGGCCGAGAAACTTGCTAATGCGATTGGTGCAATTCCGGTAAGATCGAATCATATTTTTGTGTCGAGTTTCGATCCGTCATTGCATGATTTTGATTCATGGTGTAGTGAGGTAGACCATGTAAAGCATACGAATAGATGGGACGATCGTGAGTGCTTAGCGAGGGTAGGCAACTGTCTAAAAGGTGACGCTAAGTTGTGGTTGAACGAGTGGGTGAGCAACGACCGTAGTTGGTCAAATTTCAAGCGCGAGTTTAAAACTTTGTGTCCCAAGCGGTTAGATATAGCCAGCATCCTATTCGACGTGATGAAATCGGATTCGGATAACTACCCTACATACGCCGAATATGCTAGGCGTTCGCTTTTGCGCTTACGTATTGTGAACGGGTTGAGTGACGAGTTAATTGCGGCAATAGTGATACGTGGCATAACAGACGCTCAGATTCGGGCCGCTGCCACTAACGCGAAGTTACTGCCTGATGATTTAGTTAACTTTCTATCCATTTATACAAAGCCTAGTAAAATTACACCTGTTCGTTCAAGCAGTGTAGTGTATAAGAGTGGTATGAGGAAACGAGAACATGTTGTTACGAAAATGAAATGTTTTTCTTGTGGGGGTTTTGGTCATAAACAGATTTCGTGTCCCAAGCGCGTAAAGGTAAATAGGTCAAGCGCTGAAAATTCACCTTTAGCAGTAACGAATTCATATAAAGCTGAGACTTGCTCTTTTTGCAAGAAGGTGGGTCACAAGGTCGATGATTGTTTTACAAAACAACGTGCCGAGTCTCGCGGTAAATCCAATGTGATTTTTTGTCGTGAAATGGTTGATACACATAAGCAAGATGACATTGCTACTGCGGTTATCCAAGGTGTTCCTGTAGATATCCTCATCGATAGTGGGTCGACTATATCTTTGATTTCTGAATCTGTGGCGAAACATTTGAAATGTACTCAGACACCTTCTTTTCGTGTTTTACGTGGCATAGGTAGTCAAGAAATAGAAACCTCGTACTCTACTACGTTAGTGGTTGAATTTCCGGAAATAATGTTAGAAGTTGACTTTCATGTCGTACCTGATAGATTTTTGAGCACACCCGTTATTGTAGGTACTGACGTTTTAAATAGGGATGGTGTTGCTTACATCAGGACACGGGGAGTGCAACGCATCACACAGACTGAAAGGGTTAATGCTGTAACGTTGGATATACCATTTGATACTCCGTTGGTTGGTGGGGACCGTGATCGTTTAAAGGAAGTCATCAACGAGTTCTCTGATTATCTCGTGGTAGGCACTGCTACAACTACCGTGTTGACAGGTTCTATGCATATTCGCTTACACGACGAATCTCCAGTAGTGTACAGACCCTATAAGATGTCCCATAATGAAAAGCTACGTGTTAGAGAAATAATTAAAGATCTTTTAGATAAGGGGATTATACGAGAATCGGAATCTGAATTTGCAAGTCCGATATTGCTTGTGAAGAAAAAGGATGGTAGTGATAGACTATGTGTCGACTTTCGGGCACTGAACGCGAAAACGGTCAAGGATCACTATCCACTCCCTCTAATTGATGACCATATCGATCGTTTAGGTAAGGCTAAATATTTTACGAGTCTAGATATGGCCACAGGCTTCCATCAGGTAAGGCTAGATGTTGACTCTATTCATCGCACGGGGTTCGTAACACCGGAGGGTCATTACGAGTACTTGAAGATGCCATACGGTTTAGCTAATGCTCCCATCGTTTATCAGCGAATAATATCTAACACGTTACGATCTTATATAGATGCAGGTAGGGCTTGTGTGTATATCGACGACGTGTTATTGCCATCAAATACGATTGCCGAAGGCTTACAGACGCTCCGTGAGGTCCTTGCAACTTAAACCGAGGCAGGTTTTTCCATCAACCTGAAAAAGTGTAAGTTTCTCACAACTGAGGTGGAGTATTTGGGTAGGACAATCAGTAATGGTCAGGTGAGACCAAGCGAACACAAGGTCGAAGCTCTAGTCAACGCACGAGTGCCGAATAACGTGAAAGAGGTAAGACAGTTTTTAGGTCTCGCGGGGTACTTTAGGCGTTACATCCCGAGTTACTCGGTTCAGACGGCATGTATTGCAAATCTGACTCGCAAAGGTGTGCCATTCATTTGGGGTGAAGAGCAAGAGCGAGTTCGAAAGGAGATTATTGAACGGTTGACCAGCGTTCCGGTTTTAGCAATATTTGACCCTTCTCTCCCCACAGAAGTTCATACCGATGCGTCGGCACTAGGTTACGGCGCTGTTTTGCTGCAGACTCATGATGGAGGGCACAAACAACCCGTTGCTTACTTCAGCAAGGTAACACAAGGTGCTGAACCACGTTACCACTCATACGAGCTGGAAACGTTGGCAGTTGTCAAGGCTTTACAACATTTTAGGCATTACCTGATTGGTTTGAAGTTCAAAGTTGTGACAGATTGTAACGCCTTGAAGCTGACTCAGCATAAAAAGGATTTACTGCCGAGAATTGCTAGGTGGTGGATGTTTCTCCAGGATTACGACTTTGAGCTTGAATATCGTAAGGGGACTGCGCTATCTCATGCAGACTACCTGAGCCGAAACGCAGTTAATGTTTGTGAGATACGGAAACCTTTAAATTGGGCTCAGATAGCGCAGGCCGCTGATGATGAGACGCAAAGTTTGCTACAAAAGCTCAGGGATGGTGATCTTGACTCATCTAGGTATGTTAAGCGCAATGATATCTTGTACTACAAAATGGACATAGTCGGCGAACAGTCACGTTTGCTGTGCTATGTGCCAAAGGGTCATCGCCTTAGCTTGCTCCGCGTCTTTCATGATGAACATCAGCATATAGGTATAGAGAAGACCACGGACTTAATTTTAAAGCATTTTTGGTTTCCAAAATTAAGGCAGTTTGTGCAGAAGTACATACAACATTGTGTGGTGTGTCTTTCTCATAAAAAGTTACCTCGTCAACCTTTGCAGCCAATTCAATCTTGGCACAAGCCTAGCACGCCATTTGAAATTGTACACAGTGATGTGTTGGGGCCACTATCAGATTCACATGGGTTCAAATATGTCGTTATAATAGTAGATGCTTTTACTAAGTTTTGTCTCATGTACCCTATTCACAAACAAGACGCGACAGAGTTAAAAAGAACTTTTGAAATGGCGATATCTCTTTTTGGTCCTCCAAAATTAATAGTAGCAGATAGGGGTCGGATGTATGAAAGTAGCACTTTTGTCAACTGGGTTAAAGATTTAGGTTGTGATGTACATTTCATAACGCCTGAGATGCACCAAAGTAATGGTCAAGCTGAGCGGTACTGCCGAACTGTAATGAATATGATTCGTGTCGAGTCTAACTTTAGGCAAGAACATTGGTCTGACATTTTATGGAAGATACAGCTCACCTTGAACATTACTGTGCAAAAGTCGACAAAATATTCACCTTTGTATTTGTTAGTTGGCAGTGAGGGTGCAACGCCCGTCATACGATCCCTGGTGCGCGATGTGGCTTTGGAGGCATCGAGTCCTAATCGCGAATCTCTGCGCGAGCTCGCCCGACAACAAGCTTCAAGCTCGCTGGACCGAAACCGTACTCGTCAGGACGCTTATGTCAACGAGCGCCGCAAAACAGTGCGCTCCTTTCAAAAAGGAGATCTGGTGTTCGTGCGTAAGACAAGCCAAGCTACGGGCAAGTTGGACTCGGGAATGCGAGGGCCATATACGGTCATGCAGTCGCTCCCACACGGCCGGTATGAATTAAAGCTGGTCACTGGCTCATATGGCAAAACCACGCAAGCGGCCGCAGAGTATATAACTCTCTGGCGCGGCGAATGGACACCAGATGTGTGCACTGCATTCTTTGAAAGTGAGTATGGTTTACAGTGTTGTAATGTATTTGTGCACCCTGAGGGCTCTGCACCTATACAGCGAGCATCCTGCGGGCTCTGCTCTACAGACACTTACCGTTTTATGTTTTATTTTAAAACTTGTTGTGTTGTAATGTATTTGTGTACCCTGCGGGCTCTGCACTTATACAGCGAGCATCCTGCGGGCTCTGCTCTACAGACACTTCACGTTTTATGTTTTATTTTAAAACTTGTTGTGTTGTAATGTATTTCTGTACCCTGCGGGCTCTGCACTTATACAGCGAGCATCCTGCGGGCTCTGCTCTACAGACACTTCACGTTTTATGTTTTATTTTAAAACTTGTTGTGTTGTAATGTATTTGTGTACCCTGCGGGCTCTGCACTTATACAGCGAGCATCCTGCGGGCTCTGCTCTACAGACACTTCACGTTTTGTGTTTTTATGTTGAGACCTGTAGTGTTGTAATGTATCTGTGTAACCTGAGGGCTCTGCACTTATACAGCGAGCATCCTGCGGGCTCTGCTCTACAGACGCTACACGTTTTACGTTCTAATGTTGTTGTCTCGTAGTGTTGTAATGTATTTGTGTACCCTGAGGGCTCTGCACATATACAGCGAGCATCCTGCGGGCTCTGCTCTACAGACACTATGTGATGCGTACTTGTGTATTCCCGAGGGCTCTGCACTTGTATGATGACATTGAATAATCCGGCTCTGTTCGATGTTGTGTATGTGAAGGCCATCCTGAATGGTAAGCCTTCACAGTAGTATGGTGTACAGTGAGCTCTGCACCAGTACTAGAGGACTACCTGATCAGTAATCCTCTGTTGTGTACCCCGAGGGCAATGCACAACGGGCAACCTGAGGGCTCTGCCACGCTCACAAAAAGGTGACTGTGCTCATCTTGGTTATTCCCGAGGGCTCTGACCGAAGTTTCCGAAAGTAATCGAGTCGCTCTTACTTTCGATTTCCTTGTTCTTGGTTGTTTGAACTAATCGAAATTACATGACCTACAGGTGACGAGCATCCAGTTAATGAGGTTGAAGCTGGTGAAGGTCCATCCACCCAGTCTGATCAAATAACGGGCGAGGACGCACCGCCGTCAGGAGAGGCCGTCTAAGGAGAGAAAACCCAAGAAGTGGGCGTGGCTTGCTGACGTCACGCCGCAGCAACTTCAGACTGGTCGGAATCGAAGAGGGGGCAACCATCGCATCGCCTTTCGCCTCGTTCATTCTCACCTCGGCTATGGATAGACGGACGTTGTACTTTTTAACCTAACTACCCACATTTGGTTATTTTGTTTCGATTTAATTATATTTTTTTAATATTTTGTGTCGTGTTATATTACTCTATATACATTCCAAATTTCATCCAAATCTGTTCAGCTGTTAAAGCGTAAAGAGGGAACACATGCACACAAACTTTCGGATTTATAATATTAGTAGGATAAATGGTTAATAATAATCCACCATTATTACACATTAACACTCGAAAAATCACACGTTTTGAAAATATACAAAATCAACAACGCTATTTTTTCACTTTCGCGGCAAAAACTCTCCTCTTCTCTCTCTTACATTTGTGTTGCCAGCTGGCAGTTTAACCTAATATTAAAGTAACCGGTGCACGGTGCCTGCATAGATGAACTCTTATTTCGCGCTATTTTATTTATATACAGAACTTCGAATGGACTAAACGATATTGCTGTTGCACTCACCTGCCAATCTAGAAATAGGAATCTGAAGGTATCTATGCACGATACAATATACACTACAATATAGAACATAAACAAATGTTATGAACATAAAACATACACATTATTTGAACTTAAGTGCACTGTTCAAGGCTTATCAACAAACATCGTCTTATTGCTTATCAGGTCAATGCCGCGATGGGCAAAGTATCATACGATCACGCCAGTAAATGTACAGTTATCTTGTAAATACTGGTTGCTTGGCACTTGCTGTTATTTTAGTATTCTTTAAGTGAGAAGTTGCGAGAAATTTCTACTAGATGGCGCTATTTCGAAATATCATATTTATTGTTACGCTTTTATCGACGTACGACCTACAAATAATAGACAGCTGCGAATTCATTAGTGTAAGATGGTATCACATGAACTGATTCTTTTTGATTGAGGGAATTATTTGTGTGATCCTAAACGATACTGGGAGGAATACGTCTAAAGGACGGCATGGATGTTAGTATTTAAGTGTATAAAAATCTGCACCGGTACAGTATAAGTAATAGTTGTTTTAGAAAGGGTACCTATCTAGTTAGGTAGGAATACCACTTGAAGAAATAATTCTCAATCTACGATGCTAAGATAACTTTTCTTCGAAAACTAGCAAGATTACTAGATTCCCCATAACATTCATATAGTGATTTAACACGAAGAATTATTTTTTTGTGCTTCCTTTTAATTTATTTACCCCGATATTCTTACCTATGCATTAGTTAATTTAAATTTACCTATTTAAGCGAGTTATCTATTTTTATGTGAGCTATGAACATGGCGATGCAAATTCCATCGCTCTAGACAACTATAGAAATAGTGAAGATCAAACTTTAACATTGTTTTACATTGTTTTGATATATTATAGTTGGTATAGGTAGACTAGGTAGTGGTAGGACCTAGTAGTACACCTAGAACCCGTTCCAATGAGATTGTACCTAGGTAGGTACCTGTGTCTTTGCCTAGATATTTAAAGGTTTCAGTAAGTCTCATTTCATAATTCAACATAAATGTACAGTTAGATACATAGGTTGTGTGGTGATCTTACGCAATAGTTAGAGATCGTCTTATATAAAATTGTGAACGCTTCTTCTCCATATTTATCCAACGATTGATAATTGAATGTAAAAAATAATGGTAAGGCATTTGAAAGTAAGCTAGACGACCGCATAATAACAATATCATAGGAAACAGATTAAATTAATTTATTCAATGGTAAAACTATGCTAAAAAACTTACACTCTTGGATTTTTTTTAATAGATTCTCAGAGTGGTTTTAAAAATGTTTCTTAACTCTTCCTTATCAAAATACTTATTTCTAAAAACATCGTAATACAATGTAACTTAATAAGGCACATTGGTAAACAAATATGATACAGATTCCGCATAGTGCGTGCGTCTAATCGCTTCCGCTAGCATCACAGAAATATCAATGGTTTGCAGTTTCGGACATTGCTTCATATTCTTGTCTTGAGGAATGGTGTTCGTCACAACCAAGGCTTCCAGACACGACCCGTTGATCTTCGCAATAGCGTCACCTGCGAACACCCCATGAGTGCAAATGGCGTAGATCCTACTCGCACCAGCTTCGCGAAGTGCCTCAGCTCCTTTAACAATGGTATCGCAAGTATCAGCCAGATCGTCCACCATTATTGCTATCCTATTTTTTACATTACCGACTAGTACAGTCAAATCTCCGTCGTTAGCTCTTTGTCTCTCTTTATGTATAATAGCAAAGTCAATGTCAAGTCCATCTGCGATAGAGGTCATTCTTTTTACGCCCCCTGCATCAGGAGAAACCATCACACATGTTTTCCATTCCAGGATATTCTCTTTTATCCATTTTGTAATCGCCGGCTCTGCGTATAAATTGTCAACGGGGATGTTGAAGAATCCTTGGATCTGAGATGAATGTAAATCTATAGTGATCACGTGGTCAGCTCCAGATACAGACACCAGATTAGCGAGGAGTTTAGCTGTGATCGGTGCCCGGCTCTTCTCCTTCTTGTCTTGTCTCGAATATGGGAAGCAAGGAATGACTGCCGTGACTCGAGAGGCTGATGCAATTTTGCAAGCGTTGATCATTATAAACAGTTCCATGAGGTTGTCGTTGATTTCTCCGCAGCCACTTTGCACAATATAAACGTCGTCGCCTCTCACTGACTCTCCAATTTCCACACTGGTTTCTTTGTTGCTGAACTTCTTGGTAGTAGCTCTTCCCAAATCGAGGCCGAGTCTTGAGACAATTTTCTTTGCGATTTCGGGGTGGGAGCTCCCAGTAAACACTTTGATGTTCGGCATTCTCGGTCCTGGATTCAAGAGGTTGCTCTGTTGTTTTTCGTCTGGTAAATTCTCTCGATTTTCGTTTATATTCATTAGAGATATTTCGCGAGAGTGGCTCTTCACCGTCCGAGCGCGAGTTTTAAAATAAATTGTTGTTTGCTGTTTGTTTTAAACGTTACTATCTCGGTTCAAGATGAGGTCAGTTGAATATAGTGTAATAATTGTAATCTATTTGTATCCCCCGCAATGGAAGTCTACCTATCTTAATTACTTTGCGCTTTATAAACACCGAACTTTAGTAATTACTCACTGCATGTATGTTGTGTATTTGTTGTGTACCAAAATCTGTATTTTACTTAGATCCCTAAAACAAACTTAATTTTAAACGAGACTTGTTTACATTTGAAGAGTTTATTTACTCAGCGGCAAGATAATAATTTTCCAGCAATCCTTGCATCATTTTATTCTACCTACTGTGACTTTAGTGTTGATATCATTATATCAGCGGTAACCAATACTTGACCCGTCAGTTTCGTTATCCAATTATTATTTTTTTATGTTTATTATGTACACAAAATCAGTAGTTCGCTTAAACATTTCGCCACAAAGGACGTACTAGTCTCGAACATGCGGGGGACGCGGGCACGGTCGGCTCCCGTATCCGCGTCATTTGTTTGAACCAAATACGACCTGTGTGGCAATTTGCTGAACTGCCCGTCTGTCTGTCTTCTAAGCAACGGGTATCGGGTTTGATTACCAGTGGAGGGAACACAAGTTTTCTCCCCAAGGTAATGTGTGTTTCTAGTTCTGGGTGTGTTTGTGTTTGTGAATAGTCAAAACCTACAGTTGTGTAGGGTTTGAGTATTGATCAACAGAACTAGAACTAGAATAAAACTAGGTTAGAAGGCTTCATATTCAAAACGAACAACACTTGGTCCCACAGCCAAAGTACTAGGCAAGCAGCAATATTGAAGAGCTATTCACCTAGATACGAGTACAGAAATCCAACAAGTTGCAGGCAACGAAACTAGAACAGTTGATCAATAGTTCTAACACATACATACATACACAAGTGGTGGAGGACTCTCATGTCCAAAACAAATCTGACAGGTGGTTCTACGAGAATATTACCAACTGATGTTCAACAAAAACAGGTGTGTTAATTACAAGTACCAAATTTACATTTTAGTTATAAGTTCCGCGATACATGTCTTTTAACTTAGTCTTCGACTGTGAAAGCGTTTATGTTAATGTAATTTTTACTTATATCTTTTAAAGCCAGTCTTATTCTAGACGCATGATACCCTTGATCACGAAAGACCAGAATAGATCAAAGATTTCGAGTCTAAACCTTGAGACTAAAGTAAAGTCCGCTCGGAATAATAAGTACCTATATTTTTACTTATATTTAGGAAGAATAAATCATTAAGAGGAATAATATAACAAAGCAAGGTTCTTATCCCTTATGGCGCCCCCCTTGCTTGCCACTAATATGTATACCATTTATGCGTGCACGTGCAAACATGAAACTGAGAAGATCTTGATAGTCTATGTCTAATTTGCCGATCGTAAACAGCTATCTCACGGTATGTACAGGAACAGTTGATGTAAAATTAAAAAAATAACACAAACGAAATAAAAAAAATGATAATTAAACGCAAGCAAAGCTTAAAAAACCCGACTTCACCGCTTTATCTTCGGAACCTTGATCAGAATTAATGTATTAAACACGCATTATTGATTATAATTCAAAAACTACTGATCAGATCTTGATCCAATTTGAACCAATGGGAAAATGGGAAAACAACAGCTTTTAAACAAAATCTGTTCACGTTGAAGGAGGTTATGAGGTGACACACATAAAAATAAAAAGTACAGTCGAATTGAGTGCCTCCTCTTTTTTTGTGAAGTCGGTAGAAAAACGACGAAATTTTCTCGTCCAACAGAAAACATTTCTTGAGAACAGCTTCTAAGAAGCGTGCAAAACTGTTACCTATCCCCGTAGGGTTGACTAAGGCGGATAAAATTATATAAACTACTAGCCATGTCCCGCGGCTTCGCCCGCTATTATCAAGTTAAAAGGTAGCCTATGTGTTAATCCTAGGTATAATCTATATACATTCCAAATTTCATCCAAATCCGTTTAGTCGTTAAAGCGTGAAGAGGGAAGAAACATACTTACACACAAACTTTCGGATTTATAATATTAGTAGGATAGTAGGATTCATTGGAATGATAGTGGCGCCATCTGTCGAAGATTGGTCGTACCAACTCGGAAACCCTCGTGGGCTCATGCACAACACTTTCCTGAAGATCATCACATGAACAAATGCATAGTTTACGATTCTATAAAGGACATACAGACAAACATTCATTTTTATATATATAGAAAAGATTGTATTTTTCTATTATGTAAGTAAAGGCGCCTCCTGGGACTTGGGACCTGGAGCGGCCGCTCCGGCCCTATGGTAGGGCAGGCCCTTCCTGATCCATTTGATACTAAAGGCTATATCCGTTTATAATAAGAGATTTTGTAGATTATATACTTATAGTTTAGGTAATATCTCGATCATGACGTCAAAGCCCGTATTAGCGCCGCTTGGGCTAAATGGCGGGAAGTCACTGGCGTTCTCTGTGACAAGAAGATACCACCAAAACTTAAAGGTCTAATCTACAAAAGCATTATCAGACCCGTGCTCCTTTATGGTAGTGAGACGTGGCCCATATTACAGCGTCATGTCCGTCAGCTTCACGTCACTGAAATGAAGATGTTGCGGTGGATGTGCAACGTTACGCGTATGGATCGTATACGTAACGAGCACATCCGCGGTAGCATTGGAGTTCGTGACGTAGCGGACAAGCTGACAGAAAGTCGTCTGCGGTGGATGAGACACGTTTTAAGAAAGCCGGTGGAGTATGTTGGTAGGCAATGCTTAGACCTCGTGGTGTCAGGCGCTAGACCCAAGGGCCGGCCCAAACGACGATGGCTTGACGTTGTGAAAGATGACATGAGAGCCAACGGTCTAAATACCGAGGATGCTAACAACCGTGCGAAGTGGAGAAGACTTAGTCGGAAAGCGGACCCTGGCACAAGCCGGGACAAACGCTAAGCAGAAGAAGAAGAGTTTAGGTAATATCTCGGGACTTAATCGCGCTAAAAAACTATTTTTATTTATCTACGACGTTTCGGCCAAGTTGCATTGGCCATGGTCTCGAGAAGACCTAAACTATGTGTTCGAATCGCGAAAGTTTAAAAATTACAATTATATACTTAGCCTCTTTCATTAAGCAATTATGCTAAGCTTTAAATGCTTACTTATCTTTAAGAGGCAGGTATACTTCATATGATATATACAATGCGAGCACTTTTTTTAACCACAGGCAAATATCCCCCGTATACTTTTGCACATAAAGGTGTGTATTGCGTAAATTACATCGTGGCGGTTACGCAAGGTCACGCATGGCAATCTTTTATTTTTTAATGGTTTTATTCAAATTTCGTGAAAACGCGCCTCAAATAAAAAAAATAAGATGAAGAAATTATTCGTCTAGTAAACATGCGTATTTAAAATAATTTTCAGTGTTTAAATAAATCGGAACGAAATGGTTACAAAAATATAAATTGATGTTATTTGCATGAGATTTGATATTTTTTCCTTTATATATGAACGTTATGAATATTCTAAGAAGAAGGCATCAACGAAGCGTTTTGCTTCCACTTTCATTATGTGCACTGCAAAGGAGTGGAACTCCTTGCCAGAGTCTGTGTTCCCAGATCAACAGACAATCTTGGAGTCTTCAAATCGTGAGTAAATAGGTATTTTCTAGGCAAGCATGCTCCATCGTCGACCGCATCGTCACTTGACATCAAGTGAGATAGTGGTCAAATGTTTGCCTATCACAGTTAAAAAAAAAACATTCATCGTATCATATTTATCTGGTTCTATTATGAATGCTGAGTAAAATGATTACAAAAACACGTATTTTACACGTAATTCTGGTATCGCCAACTTATACCGTCTCTTAAGCTATACTTTTTACTCGACTACAAACAGAAATGAAGGCAACGTAGGAATAGGTATAGAAATACATCATAGAAATACAATACCTACGTATACATCTGAATGTTCTCTAATTTTTGTTAGATACAACCTTCATCCAGTACCCCAGTAGTTAATATCCATTATCGTAAAAATTCTTACTTATACAGAGCGAGTAAACTCTAAAACTAACGTATGTAGACATAATAATACGTTAGACTTGTTTTGCACAAGCTTGAACTCGGCGAGCCTACCTAAGCTATCGAAAATATATGTATCCACATTAAAAATAGATAATGTAATGTTCACAAAATACAAGGTGAATCAAACCATAATATTTCTATTATCCATTGAGAATGTAAAATACGTACCTATTTAAGTTCCAACAGATCCTATGATCGGTTGAGAACAACAATATATAATTTACTGAAGTCCCAACGGATCTTAAGATCAGTTGGGAAGAATAATATAAATTTGTTTTAGTTGCAACTGATCTTATGATCAGATGGGAACAACTGTTATGATCGGTTAATTTGAAAATCCGATACTATGATCCGTTAGGAAGTACCCCTTAGTAGCGACTTCTTTGATAATTAATTGTTGAAATAATTTACAATGTTCTGATTATTGTTTTCGTTTGGATGTATACTTTCTTAATTTTTAAAATTTTGTTACGTATTTACGTTTTCTTTTCTTTGTGTAACGATGCGTTAATGTCATGTGTGCGTTAAATAGTAAAATATTTTGTTTCTAGCCTATTGGCTTCGGCTGTTGGTCTTCCTTGTAAAAAATAAATAAATACCTGTGATTGTGTGTGTGATGTGATTGTTTCCGGCACCCACGACATAAATCATTTTGTGCCTTTTCTTCTAGGTGTGTTCGTTGTATTGTAAATATTTCCAGCACTCGCGATATTAGTCATTAGTCTTCGAACTTAGAGCGGGGCTGTGATTGTGAAAGCTTTGTGAAAGCGTTATAAAAACTGCTTCTGGCTCCGCAAAGCTCCTACATTTTAATGTTATTTGTAACATGTTTGTAAAATATAACTATAATAGACCGCGAAACGTTCAGAGGGTGCCAAAAGCTTGATTTATTCCCCATATCTACCGAGTGTTGAGAGAAAACTTGCCAAGAAATGACGCCATCGTCGTAACAACAATAATCAATACAACAATACGAAAGCTGAACACAAGATTATAACGATTGACAAACTGCTAAGCGACACCTATATGGTGGACATTCCACAAATGCGCACGAAGCGTTTTGCCTCCACATTCATTGTGCGAAACGCAAAGGAATGGAAACTCCTTACCTGAGTCGGTGTCTGATGAGTGCAATATGGGAGTCTTCAAGTCGCGAGTGAATAGGTATCTTCTAGGCAAGCTAGCTCCATCGTCGACCACATCGTCGCTTACAATCAGGTGAGACGGTGGACAAAAGTTTGCCGAAAAAAAAAATGTGCGTTGTCATATTTTGACTTGATTTTAACAGCTCCGGATCAGGAGGTCCATGAGGGAAAATGTAATTGTTTGCAGAACGTCCATATGTTAAAACGTCTATTAGGTGACTCATTTGACGCAGTGAGCAGTAGAGCAGATCTCTGCGGCGTGGGTTCTGGGCTCGATTTACGGCAGGAGCACAATTTTCCTTCAAAAGGGACATTTGTGCTTCGTGTTCGGTTATGTGTGCAATATGTTAATGTTTCCGGCACCCTTGATAAAAGTCTTTGAACTTATTGTGGGGCTGTGTGAATGCCTTCGTTGCTTACGTACGTAACTTAGGAACTACTAGCCGTGCCCCGCGGCTTCGCTCGCTTTAATTTTTTTTTTTTTTTTTTTTATTTGTGACAGGCTAGTGTTTGACCACTATCTCACCTGACGGTAAGTGACGATGTGATCGAAGCTGGTAAACACACTAGACCTGGAATACGCAGGCTCTCAAGGATAACTGCCGGAACACCGTATTTGGCTTGGCGGCAGACTTTCAACTTGATGGTGGTAAGCTACTTTGGTAGCAAGCCAGGCGAGCAACTCACAAAATGCTCTACCACCTCTCAAAATTAAGCTCAGTTTAATTAAGCTCAAAAGTAGTTCATCCGGAACCTTAACTATCCACATTCTAAATTTCGTCGAAATAGGTTTATTCGTTACGGAGATACGTGGTAACAAACATCTACACACACAAACACACACACTCATACAAACTTTCTCATTTATAATAGTAGGATATGGGATTCAATCGGCTAACTCGATCCCCTATTTGGATACTTTGTTGAGTTTCTGTTTCAATTTGAAACCGACCAAGAATCGCAGTACTAATGTTCATTTTGCCTTATTTCAGAATCTGTTTCGCAATTTTCAACGCGATTTGAAGAGGCTTAGTGGAATGTAATAGGCTAGTGCTTTCGACTTGAATTAGCTCTAGATAGTTTGGGCAGTTCGCTTCATACAAACCGTAGTTAGGACTTATTTTTACCCGACTGCAGTAAACAAAATGAGTGTTTTTTTTGCAGTCTGTTTTAGCAGTTAGTACTAACAAACAAACGCTTTCACACTCACAGCCCTCACACTATGTTCAAATACTTGTAACTTGAGGGCCGGAAACATTCACACCACACAGAACCAGAAGCACAAATATCCCTTGGGAAGGAATTTGTGCCCCTGCCGGGAATCGAACCCAGGACACACGGCGTAGAGGGCGGACACATCTCCACTGCGCCAACTGGTGCAAACAATAATTTGTCGGATTGCATAATTTTTTTATCAACGAGATTTTTTTAAGGTTGCGGATATGTGAAAAGTTATTTAGTATTTTTTAAACAATATAAAATATTATTACTCTTATAATAAGCCTATTTTTATCTAATTAGGATCAAAGCTTTGAGATATATGGTGTTTTTTGTAAACACGTAGAGAAAATCTCAAGACAAGATGGCTGCCATATACAGGGGAAGGGGGTTGGACCCGAGTGTGTAGTGTTTTTTGGTACCAAAAGTATACCTAAAATATCGCTAGCCCATGACCGGACACACTATATTATTTACCGTTGGTATAAGATGTAAGTTTTCAAGCTACCATGATCACTTTCACTTTAAATGTTGACGGAGTAACTGGAGTAGTGCGGGTGGATGAACATTTAGATTTACGAGCATACGAAACGGTCTACCCGCGCCCGTACTCGTGATCATGGCGCTTGCAACAGTGCCGAAATATCGGAAACTCAAAACAAACGAAATACATGGTAAATATCCCGTTATTGATACAAACTATAAGGCTTCTTTTTTTTATACTCGATAGGCAAGCATTTGACCACCATCTCACCAGATGGAAAGTGACGATGCGGCCGAAGATGTAGCACGCTTGCCTAGAAGATACCTATTCACTCTTGACTTGAAGACTCCCAGATTATACCGTTCGGGGAACAAAGACGCGGGCAATGAATTCCACTTCTTCGCAGTAAATTTTCTCTTATTATCCTGAAATTCTCGCAAATAAACAATACTCTGAAACGTTACATAATGTATCTTAACACGTTTAGGATCTCTACAATTCACCGGAGTTTCAAAAGTTTCAGTAGTACTAAACTTACTTGTTCTTAGAAACAACTGGTACGGCACGTGTTTTGCTTAAGGGCCCTCACACAATCTTAATTGTAACACTAATCGTTCGCCCCGAACTGAGATATCGCGCCTACATTTGCTAATAGGGATAAACTTTTGAAGTTAATTGTTTTTAGCTTTTTTTAAGTTAACTATTTATAGAGTATAACGGATACTTTACGTAAGTTTTAGCTTTAAATGTGAAGCCGTTTTTGAGAAAGACTCCGGTACGAAATAGGTCTAATATTATTTTATTATTTATAGTATTATTTACTTTGGCGTCCTAACAATTTATTACTTTCCAAAAAATTTTTTTAAACTGTTTCGTACTTTACTTGCAAGATAACACACGGGCAGTTTTTTTATACTCGATAGGCAAGTATTTGACTACTGTCTCACATGATTGAAAGTGATGATGCAGCCGAAGATGTAGCATGCTTGCCTAGAAGATACCTATTCACTCTTGACTTGGAGAGTGTTAATAATAAATACAACATTAATAATTAGTCGGAGTGAATGATTGTATGATTAAAGATGACGTGGAGTCGATTTTAACATAATTGAAACGCAAGCAAAGGATAAAAAACCGACTTTACCGCTATATTTCGCTGGCTTGATCGATTTCGATAGAATTTATATGGGATCACCTCTGAAATATAATCTACCAAACAAAAAAATCATGAAAATCGATTCATAATTGGCGGAGTTATCGCGTAACATACATACAAAAAAACAGTTTAATTTAGAACCTCCTTTTTTGAAGTCGGTTGAAAAATAAACATTCATCACAAGGTCTTGGAAAGTATTTTTTTTATAGTCTGAAATTGATACCGATTTTAGTACAGAACTCATCTCTCTATTAATAGGTACTCTCTAATGCCTTTACTCATTGTACTAATAGGGACGTGATTGGCCAATTATTGGCGGGCGCCTGTGAAGATAAAATGTATGGCGTCTAAGGGACCTTGACATACAAAGCGGCCGCGGCGCTATTAATTAAATATATACCACTAAGTTTGAACAGTAATAGACTTAAGTCTAAAATCATACATTAATCATGTTCTAGTTAATTTTAACATCACGACTACATGAAATAATAGTGTACTTTCTATCACTACCACATATTTGAATATTGGTAATGTGAAAATGTTTTATTAGTTTTGAACTTAAATTACATAGAGTTAATTTAACGTTCTGCCGGTGGCGTAGTTCGTTGCGCGTCTGCTTTCTAAGTACCGGGTATCGGGAATTCTCGGTGTAAACACAAGTTTTTTCTGTGTTTCTACATACTTACAATACATGTTTTTGAATTAAATAATCTCATTAGTAATTACGGTTCCGTACCCAAAGGGCAAAACGGGACCACTTTCTAATTTCGATTCGCATTAAAAATAAATAATTAAATGAGAAATATAACAAATATTTCAGTGTCAATTTTAAAGTCAATTTTTTTGCCGTTTTTATAAATAATGGTACGGAACCCTTCGTGTCCGAGTCCGACTCGCACTTGACCGGTTTTTTTTATTGCTTCCATAATGTACAAAAATTCTTAAAATTAATTAATTAACATAATAATTGAGATATTTATGGACTCCGTCGGGCACATGCAGCAATTAGTGGTAGAACTTAAGTTTTTTTTATTTTATGATAGATAGGTAAGCATTTGGCCACTATCTCACCTGATGGGAAGTGAAGATGCGGCCGAAGATGTGACATGCTTGCCTAGAAGATACCTATTCACTCTAGACTTGAAGACACCCAGATTGTACTGTTCGGGAAACAAAGACGCAGGCAATGAGTTCCACTCCCTCGCTGTACGGATGATAAACGTAGAAGCAAAACGCTTCGAGCGAACCGGAGGTACGTCAACCATATAAGGATGACGCTTGATAGTCTGTCTTGTTGTTAGATGGTTAAAAGGGCAAGGGGGAATTCAATCATGCAATTCCTGCGCACACTCTCCAAAATGCAAACGGTAGAATACCGATAAGCTTGCGACCTTACGTCGATGACCGAGACTCACTTAGTTACGAGAGTTACTGAGGGGTTTTATTCGTTTTGGTGTGAGGCTATGAGCGTGAAGGCGTTTATATATATATATATATATATTTTTTAATAACTGAATTTAATCAACACGAAAACGGATAGTTTGAAGACAATTAAACATAAAAAGTATTCACACATATTTATAATTTATTATGTCCTTGATGGGAGAAGCCACTGCCACCTGAAGTACACTAATTCAGGAGCCTATGGATTCACGTGATCTGAGTGTAATTTTAACTTTTCAATGTTATAAACAGCTTAAATCACGTAAAAAATGTCGACTTACTTTTTGTCGACTAGTTTCGGACAAATTTGTTGTCCTTTATCAATATGATTCAGACGCGCGATACGCGGAGGCGAGCGGCTCGGGCTTTGGCGCGTGACTCATCAAGGACAACTAATTTGTCCGAAACAAGTCGACAGAAAGTAAGTCGAAATTTATACGAGTTTTAAGCCGTATATAACATTGAAACATTACGTGTAATACTCACGATAGATTTAACATTAAATTTTTCATCATTTCAACCAACTGATTTGAATTTGAATTCTAAAGGATTTACGAAATATAAACAAACTCAATCACTTGATCTGACTGCAGCGCGCACAAGTCTATGAATGCAGGGACGTGCTTCATGTGATCGTAATTATTCGATCCATCTTCAAGTCCGTAGACATTTATATCTTCTACGTGACGAGACGTAGAAGGGTTGGTGTTACATAGCAGATCTAGATCCCCCTCAGCGGTAATCCGTAATCCTTCACCGTCCGCCTCCAAATGGATGGTACTATTTGGTGATATGTAGAAAGCCCCAGATGCGGCACACTTAGTGGAATTTGTCTGTTCCATTTCGCTTGTTACGTGGAACTTGCATTCTAAAGCAATTGTCAGCGTGAGGTTGGACTGGGACCTTGTCGTGTCCGCAGTGAGTTTCACGTCCTGTAAATAAAATAGAAATCAAATCAAAATAGTAATTATTGCTAAAATTACACATAAAACATGAAGCAAATAATTGGATGGGAAAAATAATTATAAATAAGTAGCCGAGCCCCTCGGCTTCGTCCGCGTTTGTTAAGTAAAAAAATAGCCTGTGTGTTATTCCGGAACCTAAACCAGCTACATTCAAAATTTCATCAAAATCGGTGTATTCGTTACGAAGATACGTGGTAACAAACATTCACACACACGCACAAACTTTCGCAATTATAATATAATAGTAGGATAATGTAAAATAAAAATTTTGTATTCGACTTTGTAAAATTGACCAAAACCTGTGATACCTGTGTTCTTCGAGTGTTCATGTGTAATAATGGTGGATTATTAACCGTTAATACTTAGTAAATGTGCATAAGTGTAGGTAAATTATTCAAAGTTGAAAAACGTGATTTTCGCCTTCGCTCCAAACTCCAATAGATGTTTTTCAATCAATGTGTCCTGCGTGACGAATGCTGCCGATATATGACACACACTTGTAATTTTTAAACTTTCGCGATTCGAACACATAGTTTACGGCCAAGTTGCATTGGCCATGGTCTCGAGAAGACCATGGCCAATGCAACTTGGCCGAAACGTCGAGGTAAATAAAAATAGTTTTTTAGCGCGATTAAGTCCCGAGATATTACCTAAACTATATGACACACACATTGATAAAAAACATCAATTTGTAAAACATGCGTTTGCATACAAGACGGACAACCGCCTTTCGCCTGACGTCCGCCGGTATTACGAAAGCATTTTAGCCCCAGCTGAAACCGAGATGCTTCGTTCGCGCTGCTCGCTCGGTCTATAATAGTATGTATGTATGTTCTAATTATTGCTTATCATTATATAACTCGGAATGATAGTTATAATTGTATTTTATTATAATTGAAACGCAAGCAAAGCTTTAAAAATCCGATTTCATCGCTTATATTTCGGTGTTGGCTTGAGCGATTTCGATATGTGGGACCACCTCTGAAGTGTACTCTATCAAACAAAAAAAACACATCAAAATCGATTCATAATTAGCGGAGATATCACGTAAAATATATTCAAAAAAACATACAGTCGAATTGAGACCTCATTTTTTGAAGTCGGTAGAAAATCAAAATTATATCTTGGAAATAAGTCACTTATTAAGTCGTGTATCTGGTCTCTTGTAGGCTTTATCAGGTCTCTACATTTTGGTACTTTATTATAATTTACGGCGAAATAGAATAAGAAAATTATTCCCTATTGAAAAAGAGTTGTCTGTCTGTTTTCTTACCAAATTAAGTATGCAACAGCCATTAAGAATATTAACTATACAATTAATACATCGGGCTGCTGCGTCTATTATTGTTGTATAATAATTAGCTAAAACTTCGAAGATGAATAATATTTACAATTTACTTTGTATAAGGAATGTTTAATGTTGAGTTGATGTATCGAGATTAGCTGGCATCGGGGTGACCTGTTTACTCGGTTTCTCGGTCATGGGTGTCAAATAAGAATACGGCAGGTAAAACTCCCCAGGGTAGAAATTTCACATTGTCAACAAAGACCACTGGTAATAGGACTATTTGCGAGTATGGTTGTGACGATACCACCTTTGCCGTAAGGCAGCACTGCAGTAGCAGGATAGGATAGGCTCCAGTTGAAAGGGATTTTTTTATGCTCGATAGGCAAGCATTTAACCACTATCTCACCTGGTGGAAAGCGATGATGCGGCCGAAGATGTAGCATGCTTGCCTAGAAGATACCTATTGGGAGCGGCATATTCGCTTAGCGAAAAAGCTCCGAAATTAAGAATAAAAAGAAAAAGATACCAATTCACTCTTGACTTGGAGACTCCCAGATTATATCGTTCGGGGAACAAAGACGCCACAAATGAGTTCCACTCCTTCGCAGTGAGGATGATAAACGTAGAAGCAATACGCTTCGAGCGAACTGGAGTTATGTTAACTATATTTGGATGACGTTTGATAGTTACACATGCTAACTCGTGTAATTCCTGTGCACATTCTCCAAAATGTAAACGGTAGGATAGTACATTGCGATCCTACGTCGGAGACCGAAACTCTGACATTTGGACTTGTGACGCAACATCGCAGGAATGCGCGATGCGAATCAATTCGCAAGTTCTTGCGATGCGTAAAGGGAGCTCGCAGATTTTTGCGATGCGACGTCGCATCGCAGTTTTGTGTACAAGCCCTTAATTAGCTTATCATCGCCAATGAATCTTTTCGCTCGTCGTTATATTTGTTAGTGTAAAGTCTCAAAAAAACTGTTTTTTTTTTTGGTTTTTATACTGTCTTGTATACGAGTTTTGAAATAAATCAAAAGATAAAATGTTTTGTTGGTTGGTCTTTGCGAAAAATGTCAGCTTATTCGCCATATTATAGAGGCAATCGTTTGATCACTATCTCACCTGATGGTAATTGTTGATGTGGTCGAGGATGATAAAATAATAATGTTATTTACTCATATGTTACTTTTACAAATAATATTTTTTATAATAGTTAGATTAGTCTAACTGTTATAAAAAACAAACAATTTTATATTATATTTTAAATCTCATCAAGGCGTTTAGGCTGTAAATCGTACCAATAAAATGACAATCATTACCATCCTTCTGCGCAGTCGGGTAAAATACTAGTGTGATTTGACCTTACCTTCTGCAAAACGATGATAGAGTCACCTCGAACTAGCGTCAAAAACTCATTTTCTGTAGTAGCCATAGTCACAACTTGCCCCTCCTCAGCCGCTATCTTCAATCCACTCCACATCTCATACCACACTCCTGGTGGCATCACAATATGCACCATACTTTGACTCGGATGCAGATTTGGTATTATAAGAAGGTCATCTCCCACGTTAAACTGACTAGTCAAGTCTTTCAAATCTTCCGATTCTGGGTACTGGTAAAACATTGGCCTCAAAAGAGGTCCTTCTTGTAAAGTCGTGTAAAAATACGGAGCAAACATAAGTCTGTTTTTGAGTGCGTTTATCATAAGAGATCTGTGAGTGCCCGTGAAAGATAAAGGGTCTCTTGGAGTGTCTTTTGAATGGATTCTGACCATGGGCATGTATGTAGCTGCTAAGTACCATTTAATACATAAGCTTAGATGAGCTTCGCTGTCAAAGTTCTCTGTATCACCGCAAATAGGTGTACTCCAATGCCAATGGCCTGCTAGTCCTCCTAATGCAGCTTCTATCAACTCCTTATGCAGACTGGTCCAAGAAGTTGCTATATTCTGCCTGTTAACATGAACATTTCCATTCATCCATTGGCTGGATGCTCCGATTGGCATGGATGTGATCTTCTCAAATGCTCTTGTGAAACTGTTTCCATATTCGTTATGATCGTAAAGATATTTTTCCCCGTTGACTTTAGTCGCGTTCCATCGAGGCGTGTGGTTAAAAGCTAATTCAAGACTCTGAAAAACAAGTCATTTGTATTCATGGACGGGTGATTAATTCAAGCTAAGAAACTTGTGTCGAACGATAAATCTATATAGGAGTTAAAGAACTTTCTTTCCAAGTTAATACTAGTCGATATTTTCAATGAATAATACATTCAATTGTGATTGCTTAGAATGTCTTCCAATTTTTGTTGTATTAAGAATAGATACATATTTTTACATTGGAATTATTGTATGAACTGTGTCTTAAAACAAAATATAAATAGGGTGGCAACAGTCTTATCGTCTTGTCTTTACGATAATGACATCCAATAATATCATATTTATCATCAACATACGATACTTATATGATTATATTTTTTATATATATATTAATGCCTACTATAATAAACAGAGCAACAGAATTTGCCCTTGTGGAAATTCTGATTTAATAATTAATTATTAAGCATTAATTATTAATTTTGCGTCACAATTTTTTTACAGTTTATTTTAGTATCTGTAATATTTTTTTATGTCGTATTTTTTAGTTCATCATTAACGACCGGTAATTGTATCTCATAATAATATGTAAGGGTAAATAATACCCTTTACAAATTAACGCAGTCGTAGTTAGAATCTTATATAAATACTAGCCGTGTTAATCCTAGGTATAATCTATGTACATTCCAAATTTCATCCAAATCCGTTCAGCCGTTAAAGCGTGAAGAGGGAACAAACATACTTACACACTTTCACACAAACTTTCGGATTTATAATATTAGTAGGATAGTAGGAGTAGGATTGACTGTTCCTTAAACGGTATCATCTGCGGGTCTTCAAGACAACGGTAAATGGGTATCTTCCACTTTCGTCAGGTAAGATAGTGGTCAAATTCTTTCCTATGAAATATTTTATACCTATAATACGTTGCGATTTACATTCCACATACCTCACTAAAATACGGCAGCCTAAACTTAGTTTCATTAACAAGTTTTTCAGACTCGTCTAGAGGCCAGTTGTTCTCTAATATAACTCCATCTATATCCGTGGTATAAACCCAGAGTTGTTCCAATATGGCTGAAGTGTTCTCGTAGTCTGGGTAGATAACATGCTCGTTGTCGATTAATCCCTCATACATTCCTGTTTGTTCTGGATTCTGCAGCATGTTACTTGCATAGTCCTCTATATTGTATGGACAGTTATTTTTTATTTCTCTCGTCTCGGTTTCATTTTGCTCGGTTGTGTTTGCTTCAATAGATTCGTAAAGGATCTGAAAGGTGAGACTCTATTATGAGTTTACGTGACTTAACTTAAAGCTCTTTTATATACCGTCATTGGTTAGTAGTGTTTGTACACTACTCCCGCAGAATGGAATAAAGTCGACAACGGAGCAAATTAAAAACATAAATAAAAATAAAAACTATATAACATGGCACAAAGCTAACACAGAACAAAGTGTGGGGCTGTGAGTGTGAAAGATTTGTGTAAGAAGATTTTTTTTTAAACTCTTTCACACTCACAGCCCCACATTAAGTTCGATGACTTGTGTCGTGGGTGCCGGTCACATTCACATCACACACACAATCACAACCAGAACCAGAAACACAAATTTTCCTCCCGCCGGGAATCGAACCCGATACCCCTGCTTAGAAGGCAAATGCCTAAACTAAGCCAACGGGCAGTTCAATAATATTTAATATCTAATATCTCAGAATAACGAGCGTAGTGCTTTGCCGCGCAGGATTTTGAACTATTTATATGTAAACTATGGGTGGCACAGCAATGGGCAAGCGTGACGCTTACTATCAGGCGAGCTACTTACTAGTCTCATCTCCTAATACATAAAGAAAATACTCGTATTGGCGGGATTTACTATAAACTAGCGATCTGCATTTGCACTGGTACAACTTCCGGCAAATTTTCCAAAAAAAATTTTTATACGTACCTTGTCCTGTCAATTACGAACACAGCAAACAAGAATCAGGATAACCGGTCGAGCCGTTTTTAAGTAATGCTCATTGGTGCATGCGGCAATTAATTGTTGTTTATAAAGATTTAGCAGAAGATACGTACGTACGGTGAAACATGAGGAACGAACTTTTTTCCGGCATTTTTCAGTAGTCTGGCACCTTCGTTGGTTTGGGTTACAGCGTCCGTGTCGCAGACATTGTCGAAAACAATTGGCTTCACGCAGTGGCTCTCAAAAGGCATTCCTTGCGAAGCCGCCTCTTTTATGTAGGCACTAATGTCCGTGTTATTTTCTGTTTCATTGGAAAAATCACTGAAACAATCAACAGAGACAAAATTGTTGTTGGCATTACAGATCCAATGCAACCCAAGACATAGAGATAGTTGTTAAACTTTTGTCTATCTTGAAAAAAAAGCATGAAAGATGTATGTTGTTTCTTTGAATGTTTGTGACTTCATCACACTAAAACTACTGGACCGATTTAACAGTATTTTGTCCCCATCGCTGAGAACACGAAAAAAAGAGTTTTGTCCCCGGACTCGTGCTTTTTGTAATTTCTATAGCAACCTTATCATCTACACTGATATTATAAAGAGGAAAGATCTGTATTATTGTATGTAACGAATAACTTAAAAACTACTGAACCGACTTCAAAAATTCTTTTGCCGTTAGAAAGCTACATTATCACTGAGTAAGTGATGACTAGAGACAACATAGGCTATATTAATTACAAGAAAAAATCGAGTAATAGAGATCCTTAGAAATCCCTACTAAATCCAACCCAAGGTGTAAAACAAATTAGGCATAAAATGTCTTTCATCGCAAGCGCTGCGGAAAGAATTAATGATAGAACAAAAAAAATTTCTACAATATTATAGAACATATCAATATCTACAAAAACGTCGCGAGACCATATCTTCTATTTACATTCCAACTATTGTAGTTGGTCAGTATAACAACTTTTTTACATAAGTATTTTTCACCCTCCACCCCCCATTTTCTACCGACTCACAAAAAAGGAGGAGGTACTCAAGTCGACTATATTTTTTTGTGTTACCTCATAAGTGCGATCCACGTGAACCGATTTTGAAAAAAAAATTTTTGTTTGAATCTGTCTGAAAGAAACATCTTCTTTCCAATTGGTCCCATTTAAATTTGATCAAGTTCTTCAAATATCTTCAATAATTTGTGTTTGATACATCTAATCTGATCAAAATTCCGAAGATAAAGCGGTGAAGTCGGTTTTTTGAGCTTTGATTTAATTATTTGCGTAAAATTTTTTGATCGCGATTTTAGTATAAATAACCAATATTCAATAAGTTTTTGGTATGGTGTTAAAGTACTAGGCGACCATAAACGTGAAAGAGGTAAACACCGTCTAATCGTGGCATTGCAACGCATGCCTGGTACAGCCAGTAACTAAATATGTATATAAGATTTCGTCAAAATAGTACGAGTAGGGCATACAGATAAACATGGTGAAACTGCTCGTATAGGGCTACCGGGCTACCGCTACCTAATCGGCTACAAACTCTAAATTTATGTAAGTCGAATGAAGGTTTATTGTTAGTCTACTTTATACGGAGTGAATGTTGATTCTACAATTATAAAGTAAAAAAAAAGACTTGTTGCAAAAATATATAAGAATTCAAGATTCATCAAAATATATCAGATACATTCTAAAAAAAAGTTTAAATATCAAAGTTATTATTAATTTTAACTTTATTTTTTTATTTTATTTTATGTCAATGTTTCGCGCCACCGACTCAATCAACAAAAATGAGATGTGCGTAGTGGCATAATCACGAGATCATTAATTTTATTCTTAGGATTGTGTTTAAAATAATATTTTATCGTATTTTTGAACATCTTTTTGCTTGGCTTTGTTGTCATAGTATAGCAATTCAAGTAGTCGAGTTTTAATTTTGTAAAACTTGTTGTGTAAATATCGGAACCTATGAACTGTGTCAAAATCAAACTCAAAATCGTTTATTCACATGGGCCCCAAAGAGGCAGTCATGAAAGTTAATAACTCTACTTAACTGCCAGATTTACAAAATTACAGCCATCTCGAGAAGAACCTGGCAAGAAAGTCGGCGGCACATTTTTTTCATTCCTTTTTTTAATTATTCTTTAACCCTAATACATAATTATACTTAGGTGGAGTGTGTATGGAGTGTGGTGTCATTAACCTATACATGCGATATTTATTTATAAATAGCTTTAAATAATAAAGAGCAATACCCTCAATAAATAAGCATAATAAGGGAAAAGATTGCCTTAAGATCAAAGAAATATAATCCAAGAAGAAAAAGTGCGGTGCTACAGACAGATACGAATGTTATAGGAATAGTGGGATTTTTTTTCCCCGCTGCGAGACGCTAAGAAGGGTTACGTGTTTATCAGCCTATGTATTTCAACCCTCTTCTTACGATCTTCCAATACTCTTCAATAAACAATTATCTCTCACACATCTCAAATGTATGGAAGATCTTTCACTGTGCATGCTGTCCGTCTATGGAATGCATTGCCTGTGCCTATTAGGCAAGCAAAGTCTCGTTCTATATTCAAACCTATGGTATATAAACACTACTTGTCCAATTGAATATATGATATAACTTATATTTATGTATTTTATTTGTACTTTTTGTCATTTTAATTATTTTAAATAGTTTATTAACTTTACATGTTATATTTATGTACTTATACTGTACACCCCACCGACCCCAGTTGCTACTACCATTTTTGTCCATCTAAAGGTTGTCTGGTAGAAATCGCTGAAAGCTATAAGACCGCCCATTGTACTGCCTTTAAATATTATGCCTTACAATTAATATTTTTTCGTAGTTATAAGTTTGTATCCATTTCTTTTTTGGTGTACAATAAAGAATTGTGTGTTTTATTGTATTGTATGTTGTATGTATGTTTGTTCCTTAGTGGTGGCTCAAGGAGACAAACTAGTGGGCCGATTTTGAAGATTCAAAAGATTTGTCTTAATTTTGTGTCACTATAAACACATGACAAGTTATCAAAATTCTATATGGCGGCCACCAATTACCTCCGTAGATATGACATAATTATGTTGTCAACCGTATGTAGGGTTCTATAATCCCTCTTTTTTGCTTCGTAATCGGGAGAAAAATATTCCGGCCAATGGTTAAAACACATTAACTATTGGCCGGACACTACGTCAGAAACGAGAAAATGTAACTAAAAATATTTGAATTTTCTCAAAATAAAATAAAATAATTAAACGCAAGCAAAGCTTAAAAAACCGACTTCACCGCTTTATCTTCGGAACCATGATCAGATTTTATGTATTAAACACGCATTATTGACTATAACTCAAAAACTAGATATTCGATCTTAATCAAATTTCAATGGGACCACATGAAAAGCACCAACTTTCAAATAAAAAAATAATCATCAAAATCGGCTCACAACGAAAGAAGTTATGAGGTAACTTTTGAAGTCGGGTAAACGAGAACATCGTCAAAGTAGTCCACAAATAGGCATTATTGACGATATTTCAAGAACTACTGAGCAGATCTTGATCAAATTTAAATGGGACCAATTAGAATGCAACATCTCTAAAACTAAAAATAAATTTTCGGCTCACGTGAAGAGAAGTTATTAAGTTAATACACATAAAAAAAAATAAAAAATATAGTCGACTTGAGTACCTCCCTCCTTTTTTGGGAAGTCGGTAAAAAGAACTATTAGCGCCGTTAAGTGGCCTGCCATCGGAACTGTCATCACTTCAATCCCAGCATATACAATTTATATAAGTTTGATAACTCTAGCCAATTACGTTTGTAGGTACACGATTAAACCTATCAGGTTCATAATACTGATAAAAGAGTTTATTACATACCCATTGAAACATTTGAATAGGTTCGCCGATAGTAATTTGATTTGTTAACGGTGGTGGTTGAACTTTCGTTATAATTTTTGGGTACTTCGCTCCCTAGAGGTTAAGGGACTCTTGGAATGTGGCAAAAAATTATAGACGATAGCACCACGGACAGTAATTTTCTACCGACTTCACAAAAAAGGAAGACTCAAGTCGATTGTTCAATTTTTTTTGTATTACCTCATTACTTCATTCTACGAGAACCGATTTTGAAATGTATTTTTTGTTTGAAAGATGTTGCTTTTCAATTGGTCTCATTAAAATTTGATCAAGATCTGATCAGTAGTTCTTAAAATATCGTCAATAATGTGTGTTTAATACATTTAATTTGATCCGAAAAGAGTTCCGAAGATAAAGCTGTGAAGTTGGTTTTTTTTAAGCTTTGCTTGCGTTTAATTATTTAAATACATTATTTGTTTAACTCTGCCTCACAAAAAAGTGGGAAGATTTAAAACAAATTTTAAGTCCCGTTTTGTAATATAAGATAAGTCTAGACAAAAATAATATACAATTCACTATATAGTATATCTATTTTCTATTATTTATCAATCTTATAAATGTTGATAGTATTTAATTGTTTTTCTGTTTCATTCTTCAATTTTTAAAGCCATTGCGTTTGATAGAAGAGATTTCATTACAGAAATTCTAAATTCATAATATTTCCCTCAGGTATAGCGATATTTAACAACCAATAAAGGCGTTAAATTAAATTAAATTTGTAAAACGAATCTATTTGACTTCAAGGGTACTCACCTGCATACATGAGCACCCAGCATCCAATATTCCAAATTGTTGTTGAACCCAATGTATTTCATTACATCTCTCATTACATCTATAGGTTTAGGTCCAACGAATAGGTGAAACTTCAACCCAAAGTTAGTTATACTCCTAATCACTATAAGATTTTCCTCACGAAAAGAAACTTCAGTTGGGTTCAATGTATCTATAAGTAGTCCATGGTAGGAATCGTTAACCTTTGCGTACACCAGCGGAATGGAACTCAAACCATTTCTGTGGTTGTAAATTATTTTCACAGTGTCTGCCTTAATGGGAATTTCACCCAAACCGTACATGGATTCATCGGTCAGTTTGAAGGTAATTTCCCAAATGTTCTCCGAAGCTATCAAAGGACCTCTCACTGTGTTAAATAGAATCCCTTGAGTTGAATTGATGACGACGTTTAATTCTGGAGATCCAATTTCATATTCGTACGCTTTCTGTTCTATTCTTTGACCTGTGATGTTGTACTCCGCTGAGTTATAATAAGTTATAGTCAGATGAGTTGCCGATACTTCGTCTAACGAAAGTCGTATGTTTGTCAAACTGTTTTGAGATCTAAAGGGCACTGTGGCAATCCTAGGTTTCAGTAAGACGTCTTCTGCCCAATACCTGTCCATGATGTAGGAGAATCGTGACGGGAATCTGTGAAAACACATCCCGTTGCTATGATCGTAGCAGCACTGCATATGGCATTCCTCAGATGTTACGTTTAAAATCCCACAAGGAATCCTCGATGATCTTGGTACGAGACATGAACCAAGGGAAAATCCATCTGGAGATGTTGTGTCAAGACCAGCGTAGAAGATAAACTGGTAAATAAGTAACGGAGCTAGAAATGCAAAAAGTATCATTGACAAAACAACTTTCAGTGTTCTGTTCAATAATACCCTGTGATACCATTTTACATCTGAAACAAATAATATTTTATTGTATGTACCTACTTCACTATCTATATCGCTTTGCAAGCTTTGGTTTAACATACTTCTTTTCTCATCACTTATACATCTAGCATTCCAGTTCGATTTGTAAGCCATCTCAATGCTGTTTGGTTCACTCACATCAGTATATGTTCACTCACATATTATACATATGCAATAATATGGTCATCATAGGAATTTCTGTGTAACTCATAATACATTGGCTGTGCTGTAATGATTGAGGTACCAAAAAAGTATTTTACAAAAAGTATGTATTTTTTTTTTCTACACAAATAAACGCTTTCACACTCAGAGCCCCACACTAAGTTTAGAGACTTGTATCGTGGGTGCCGGCAACATTTACATATCACCCACACAATCACGCCTAGAACCAGAAGTATAAATGTCTCTTGGGAAGGAAAAGTGTGCTCTTGCCGGGAATCGAACCCAGGGCCCACGGTGCAGAGGCCAGACACTTGCACACCGTGCCAACTGGGTAGTCTACCCATGCATCCACAGGCTTAATCCACCAATGCAGTGGGATGAATGTAATGCACAATAGCCATACATACTAGTAAGATAAGCGGGACCTACTCAAGATCCTTATTTTTTAGGTGCATTGTGATTGTGCCCGTAAAAAAGGGAATAGTAATACAAATCGAGAATAATGAGTAGGTACTTTAGCAATCTAACTGGGAATTCACTTACGTCTCGTCTTTTCTTTGGTGTATTGCAGATCGACGTCTTCGAATTCATTTTTGGACTCGTTTACATGTGGTATCATTTTGACGTAGTTGTGAACTTATCTGAAAATTAAACAAGACTTGTTAGGAAGCCGCTTGAAGCAAATCAGACCTGACAGACGGACGGACGGACAAAGTTGAAACACCTAAGTCAACTTAGAGATCTCGCTACGCTCGATCAATAATATGCTCTGGATAATGGGTTACGTGAACCAGTGATTCACTTACGGAGTGTGATTTGCTTTGAAGCGCAGAAATATTATATACAGGTTTTTTTTTTGAGAAAAGCGGTGATGGCCAAGTCCGAAACCACGAGAGTTAAAAAAAAAGTCGTTGAAGGAGTCACGCCCTCGATTTAAAAGAAAACAATAACTGCATATTTAGTTTTTTTCTTAATCTTTTACTTTTCATGGCGTAGTCGTTTGTCTCGTAATGTATGTAAGAGAATCAACCTACGTAGAAAACTCTGACAGGACTTCTTACGAGTAAGTCGACATCAATTACAACAATAGAGACTGAGATAGCGCAGTGGGTGGGCACCTCTGCGCCGTCGGCTGTGGGTTTGATTCCCGGCATTAGCCCAATTTTCCATCCCAAGCAACATTTATGCTTCTGGTTCTAGGTGTAGTGTAAATATTTCTGATACCCGCAATACAAAGCTTTGAACTCAAAAGGGGGCTGTGAGTGTGAATGCGTTTGTTTAGTTTTATGTTTAACACAGAAAATTATACAGATATATCTTTTAACCACTGTAAAGTAAAAGGGTAAACCTTTTACTTTACAGTGGTTGAAAAAGGCGATCGTCTAGTGTCGAGTTTAAAAAAAAATCCATTTTAATAAACAACCGATCACACTGAAAGCGCCACACTAAATTCGAAGACTTAAACTAATGGATTTACAATTTTCGAACTGGAATCTTTAGCTATTTTCAAGAATAGAACTAAACTTCGTCGCAATCTCGCGGCGTAAACTCATCCCGAAGAAGAACATCGTACATGCTCGAAACCTAGGTCAACAATATCGATCAAATGAAGTGAAAATGTTAAATTCTCACGAAAACTTTAATAGTAAAATAGAACTAAACTACTGACTTTTAACTTAGCTGGTAAGGGTTTCTAACTTCAAAAGGTTTCAAATTCATAAGGGATCATGGCGATCCTAAATATACTCAAGATTTTACAAGTACAAAGTTAGCTTTCTAATTACTTATGATCACGGCCCGTAAAATAAGCAAATGCGCGTTTCATTTCACTCGGGTGAATCTTAAAATATTTATCACAATTTAAACGCCATTTTTAAAATTATATTTCTTCACGTAGTTGAATTAAATTTATTAAACATTTATCTATCTAATGCCTTTAAACGAGCAATTCTTGTATATAAATACATATATGAGTAATCAGGATCTCGAAAACGGCTCCAACGATTTTCATGAGATTTTGTATGCAGGGTGTTTCGGGGGCGATAAATCGATCTAGCTAGGTTCAATTTTAGAAAACGTCGTTTTATCCGTGTTTTCAGCCGGGCAAAGCTCGGTCATCCGGGTACTTATTTAATAAACTCTTTGTTGTAATATAACCTACATATTATGCAGATATCGTCCATTCCATTAGTTATAATAGAAAAAAACACGCTCTGCTCGAGTGGTCACTCGAATGACGCTAAAACATAACAAAACAACCTAAACATCTTTTTCTTTCGTTGGCAATTTTTTTTAAAAGATAAATTTGCATTATGCTATTCCCGAAACTCAAGTTTTCTCCCTAAAGGAAATTTGTGTTTCTGGTTCTAGGTGTGATTGAGTGTGTTGTATAAATGTTTCCGGCACCTACGACACAAGACATAAAGGGTTTAGGGTTGTGTGTGAAAGCGATAATGTTAAAAAACCGGCCAAGTGCGAGTCGGACTCATGCACGAAGGGTTCCATACCATTATACTATCTATAAAAAGCAACAAAATCACGTTTGTTGTATGGGAGCACCTTTAAATGTTTATTTAATTCTGTTTTTTAGTATTTGTTGTTATAGCGACAACAGAAATACATTAACTATGAAAATGTCAACTGTCTAACTATCACGGTTCATGAGATACAGCCTGGTGACAGACGGACGGACAGCGGAGTCTTAGTAATAAGGTCCCGTTTTATAGTACGGAATCCTAAAAACACTGCTTCAGCTACAGTGAGTACGTAAATCATGATTTTAGCAAAGAATAGTTAATAGTAAAATACCCAGCTATTTAATAATCAATGTAGATTGTTCCTAGTTGATGAAGACACAGTTTCTAGTCCTAGGGTAGACGATAACACTTAGTTAGGGACGTCAGCTGGTACATTTTCACCACACTTAACCAACTATACGCAACACAAATTTATTTTATTTCCACACAAAACTGTGTTTAAATTAAAAACAATTAAACAACAATTTGTAAGTGTTTATCACAGTATGACGTGTTGTAAAGTACCGATTGAAGAGATAATTCCGATTCAATTGTAGGAAACACTGATAAGATTAAAGGAATTCTTTGTGAAGTATCGATAAGATCTGTAGATAAATGCGCATTTTGTTAATTTTGATTTTGTTCTGCACATTATTGATGTTCCTTATATTCACCGTTTTTATGTTTTGGTTCTAAATAGACATATAAAATATAACTAGCCGTGCCTCGCGGCTTAGCCCGCTATTATCGAGTTAAAAAGTAGCCTATGTGTTGATCCTAGGTATAAGCTATGTGCATTCCAAATTTCATCCAAATCCGTTTAGCCGTTAAAGCGTGAAGAGGGTACAAAGATACTTACACACTTACACTTTCACACAAACTTTCGGATTTATAATATTAAGACCACGAAACTGGATACAATGACTTAATTTAAAATAAGAAACCTCAGTTATATTAATAGCATCATATATTCACTCAGATGAGAACTTAGCTTACACAATAGTATATACTATTGATTTTGTTCATATATCCGCTTAATCACACTATCACATCACACTTACATTATAGAGGCGAAAGTTTGTGAGTGTGTTTGTATGTTTGTTACTTTTTCACGGTCAAACGGCTGGACTAATTTTCATAAAATTTGGTATGGATGTAGCTGACATCCTGGATTAACACATAAGCTCCTTTTTATCCTTGTTTTCCCGCGGGTCCGGGGTTTACGCGGGTAAAACCGCGGGCCGCATCTAGTTATACATAAATACGAAAAAAATACAATTCAAAAGTTAGAAAAACCAATGTAAAAGAAGAGTGAACTGAAAACAAAATTAGACGCGAGAAAAAATAAATAAATAGAGGGGTTGAGTAACTGCTTATCTGTTGACAAACGATAATTAATTGACAATCAATTTATATTTAGTGTAAGTGTATTAGAACTATTTTGGAACGCATTCGAAAATTGATTTTGTTTTTCTGTCCTGATGTCGTCTGTCGCACGATCTATCAAATTCAATAAAAATCAATAAACTAATTTAATAATTAAAATTAAGTTTAATTAACCACAACCACGCAATATTTATTATTCCTTCATTTAGATACAAGAACAAATTAAAAGATATGCGTAAAAATAAAATGAAACAAACCAATCTTTACAAATAAAAATTTGTCGTATGTATTATGAAAGATCATCGACTTGAGAACGTTGGATTTGGCAGATTATTTTTTTGTGTTCGTAATTGACAGGACAAGGTATGTAATATAAATGTAAAATGCGTATTATGGTTAATAGACAAATGTTACTATTCTGTAAAGGAATACCTAGCTAGTTAAAAGTAGTTTAAGATTTCATTTTAATATGATTGTATTGTATTGGCTGTTTATGATGTTGTTGTTTAGTGACTTGACTTAATAACTTTTATATATTATTAATACTGACATTTAAATTTAAAAACCAATTCATTTTTTATAAAATGGTCTGATTTAATATTATTTAGTTGTGTTATTAACTTAAGTAAAGATATTATAGTATTTTAAATATGTTGCATCCCATTCATGGTAAATATGTTGGTCTTCAATATTTTTTGACATCTTTGTATATCATATTTTTGCAATAAATAATTGTATCATTGTAATCTAATGTTGATAACAGGGCGGGACGCATCTTGTATAAAATAAAGGCGATAAAAACCATAAGATAAACGAAATGTCACAAGTCGCACTGATCGCAGAGAGAGTAGCATCTTTAGGTGGCGGATACAGGACCGCTCGTTAGGAGATAAAGCACTCCCCTGGGTAGAGGCGATAAGGATGCATTACCAAATGAGAATCACAAGGCTGAAAAAAGAAAAACTAAATTAACTAACGAGGAGGCAGGGTTTTCTGTGAAGTCCGCTTCATATTACTCTACTTCAAACGTACGTACGTAGTACCTACGTAGTTCGACTGGTTTTGGTTAGGAATTATGACCAGTGTTAGTAATAATTGTTATTATTATTTATTGTAGACACACTATCCATATGTATAGATTTTTTTTATTCAAGATAAGTAAACGTTTGACCGCCATCTCACCTAATGGTAAGTGACGATGCGGTCGACGATGGAGCACGTTTGCCCAATAGATGCCTATTCACTCGTGACTTAAAGACTCCCATATTTTGGGGGCTGAGTCACCCACGTCCGTAGGAGGATACCCCTTAAGTCTGACTCCCTACACGTGGTCCCCGGGTGGTGCTAATCAGGTGACATTTGAGAGGTGGTAGAGCATTTTGTGAGTTGCTCGCCTGGCTTGCTACCAAAGTAGCTTACCACCATCAAGTTGAAAGTCTGCCGCCAAGCCAAATACGGTGTTCCGGCAGTTATCCTTGAGAGCCTGCGTATTCCAGGTCTAGTGTGTTTACCAGCTTCGATCACATCGTCACTTACCATCAGGTGAGATAGTGGTCAAACACTAGCCTGTCACAAATAAAAAAAATATATATTGTATTTATTCGGGAACACAGACTCGGGTAAGGAATTCCATTCTTTTCAGTTCGCATAATGAATGGTACAGAAAAAGAAGAAAAATACAACATAATCGAAACTAAAATATAAAATAGATGTTTACAATGAGTAGTATATTAAGATGATTAAGTTGCAATCTCCGCCCATATCGTCTATAGGTACATTGCCGACTGCAAAATTAGATCCCTCCGACCGCATTGGCAATTGAGTTTCGCAACCAGTTGCCAAAAAGAAAGAAATAATCTAGCTACTCAACTTGTTGCCAAAACAGATAGACTTTCTTTTTTCACAACTTGTTGCCAACTAAAAGTCGATCTGCCAGACTCCTGACTATTTGATTCTTACACCTCGTCAACCCCGGACGAAAATTATGCAATCCTTTTACGCGGGATTGCTTTAAACGAGTCCACTCGGGCCCCCACATTTGAGAACCGTTACAATACCGTTTCAATAAGTTCCCAAGAGATGTCTTAATATGTTATTGTATGCCACTCGTATTTATCATATAGTTAGTTAAGAGTTGGCACGTTTAGAACGCTTCGACAAAAAGAAATACTAAATCAGGTTATTTTCACGTCAGTATCTGCCCGAATAATTTTCTTACAGCGCCCTACGCTGTCGTTCCATATCTGAATTATCTTAAATATTGGATGTTACGATATAGCCAAGATATCTGAAGAGCATCATTATCATTTTCAGTCCATTACGTTCCTTTACCTGGGACTCGGAGTAGAAACAGCACTGATATGAGTCTCCTCTCGAGTCTTAGCAGGAGAAACTCAATTTAGTAACAAGCATGTCGTTTTTATTAAAAAAATCTATTGGCACACCAAGTGATTTTGAAAGCTTAGACTCACCTATCATTAGGTCACAATAGATGAACGACTAACTTGTCTCCCACCGTAGTAGCATAAAAACATTCTCCGAGTAATGATAGTATTAAATTTTTTGCCACCTTGTTTCTTTTACCATGTTTTGCCGAAAACAAAAGCTTTAAAAAATTACATCACAAAATTAATAACTATGTTATACTATACATTATAAAATAAATTATGTTAAATATTTTTTTAATGTTTACTTTTCTATAATACATCAGAAATGTTTTTCTTGTAAATTCAATTTTTTTATTTAATTGTCTCCAAAAAGCAATTCATAAAAGCTAAAGACTCCTATTACCAGATTCGCAATCATTACCGATTAACACAAACTATTACTACAATTACTCTAATCAGTGCTATAGTAATACAACAATTGGTTTCATGTAGTCAGTTATATGTATAAAAAATACCGCCAAAATGTATCTATTACATTTTGGCGGTACATCTGTTTACGTTTCCATTTTTTAGTAGCCCAACCAGCATTAATTAACTAAAGTAAAAAGCTTATACGGCAGATACAACAGATTTATCGTTGGGTTTTTGCCCTGTTAAGTGTATAAACAACTTTAATTAGAGGGAAAATTCAAAGCCTGCGCGAGAAATTCACCACGTCATTGAGAAGCTTCCGTTAGTATGAGTCGAGCAAGTAGTGAACGAGCACGCTACGGACTAGCGCCGTAGCTGTAACGGTTACGACTTCGTAGACTCGCTACGAACGTGAAGAGCTACTCCAAAAGCTCGAGAGAAACTCTCGCAATAAAGTTTTGCACAAGTTCTGTGAGCCGTGTGAATCTTTCGTTGAAGTATTAGTGAATTGATTCTTCAATTTGCAAGTTTATACCAGCTTATATTGACAGAAAAAAGGTTGTTTTTGAAGTAGTTTAAAAATCTGTAAATAGTGAAAATTAAACTTTCTATTTTGTTGTAAAAAATACATGCCTGTTAATGATTCTATCAAACAAGTTGATTCAGGGATTAGAAGTGGAACTAAAATGATACAAAACTTAGAGTCATCCCCGACAACAGAAATCAAAGAAACAATTTGGGACTATTTCAACATGGAAGTTACAAGTGAAGGACTGAATACCACAGATAGTGATTACGCCACTGTGCCAGCGCCTGAGTATGATTTGGTAGTCGGAGTGTACAGTGCGTTGTTAGTGATTGGTGCAGTGGGAAATGTTGTTGTGTTTGTATCGCTGTTGCGGTCTAGAAGGCGCAAATCAAGAGTCAACCTACTCATGACGCATCTAGTCATCGCTGATATGATGGTCACCTTCATTGTTATACCACTTGAGGTAAATATATTTCTTACGTCTCAGACATAAAGTTCAAATTTGCACGTGGAATAATATTTATTCTCTCTTTCAAAATGTCATGTAAAAGAATTCGCGTCGTTACTATTATGAACAACGACTTATCGTGTTAAGGAAGCATTATGGACATAAAGAAAACGAAGAAACAGGAAAAATGTATACTAGTAAATTTATTTCGTATTTTCAGGCCTACCTATTTGAACAAGCTATGATGTTAGGATTGATAAATGACGCAAGAATTGTCCCTATAAATGGTTTTGAATTGGTTGCAAAAGGTTTCTCATTCTTGATACTATTATGTTATATTTCACGTGGAAGTCGCAATCAAATTTGCTGTTGAGTAATTACTAAGCATGATAAATATATATTCGAAATTACAGGTGTTTAATGTTTAGGGCAAGAACAAATTTCTTATTAATGTACTGTAAAACAATACAATAGGGAGTAAGATAAGGTTAAAATATAGGTTAATTTTTCTTTTGTATATCTTTATAGCTAAAGAATTACGCCTATAGCACAAATAACTCATATACATACAATGAATAACAAATTCACAAATAACACAATTAACTTCTTACATACTTTGAATTACGAATTACACCTATAAAATAATTAACTCCTATACATACTTTGAATTACGAATTAGACCTATAACACAATTAACTCCTACACATACTTTGAATTACGAATTACACCCATAAAACAATAATTTCCTATACATACTTTAAATTACGAATTACACCTATGACACAATTAACTCCTATACATACTATGAATTACAAATTCACCTATAATACAATTAACTCCTATACATACTTTGAATTGCGAATTATACCTATAAAACAATAAACTCCTATACATACTTTGAATTACGATTTACACCTATAAAACAAGTAACTCCTATACATACTTTGAATTACGATTTACACCTATAAAACAAGTAACTCCTATACATACTTTGAATTACGATTTACACCTATAACACAATTAACTCCTATACATACTATGAATTACAAATTCACCTATAACACAATTAACTCCTATACATACTTTGAATTACGAATTATACCTATAAAATAATAAACTCCTATACATACTTTGAATTGCGAATTACACCTATAGCACAATTAACTCATATATATACTTTGAATTACACCTATAAAACAATTAACTCCTACACATACTTTGAATTACGAATTATACCTATAAAACAATTAACTCCTAAACATACTTTGAATTACGAATTATACCTATAAAACAATAAACTCTTATACATACTTTGAATTGCGATTTACACCTATAACACAATTAACTCATATACATACTTTGAATTACGAATTACACCTATAACACAAATAACTCTCATACATACTTTGAATTACGAATTACACCTATAAAAAAAGTAACTCCTATACATACTTTGAATTACGAATTACACCTATAACACAATTAACTCCTATATATACTATGAATTACAAATTCACCTATAACACAATTAACTCCTATACATACTATGAATTACAAATTCACCTATAACACAATTAACTCCTATACATACTTTGAATTACGATTTACACCTATAACACAAGTAACTCCTATACATAATTTGAATTACGATTTACACCTATAACACAATTAACTCCTATACATACTTTGAATTACAATTTACACCTATAAAACAAGTAACTCCTATACATACTTTGAATTACGAATTACACCTATAACACAATTAACTCCTATACATACTATGAATTATATATATAAAATAATATCATAAATAAATCCCATATTCAAGCGAATAAAGATTTTGTATTTGTATTTGTATTTGAATTACAAATTCACCTTTAACACAATTAACTCCTATACATACTATGAATTACAAATTCACCTATAACACAATTAACTCCTATACATACTTTGAATTACGATTTACACCTATAACACAATTAACTCCTATACATACTTTGAATTGCGAATTACACCTATAACACAATTAACTCCTATACATACTTTGAATTACGATTTACACCTTTAAAACAAGTAACTCCTATACATACTTTGAATTACGAATTACATCTATAACACAATTAACTCCTATACATTCTTTGAATTGCGAATTACACCTATAGCACAATTAACTCCTATACATACTTTGTATTACGATCTACACCTATAAAACAAGTGACATACTTTGAATTGCGAATTACACCTATAGCACAATTAACTCCTATACACAATTTGTATTACGAATTAGATCTATAACTCAATTAACTCCTATACATACTTTGAATTACGAATTACACCCATAAAACAAGTAACTCCTATACATACTTTGTATTACGAATTAGATCTATAACTCAATTAACTCCTATACATACTTTGAATTACGATCTACACCTATAAAACAAGTAACTCCTATACATACTTTGAATTACGATTTACACCTATAACACAATTAACTCCTATACATACTTTGAATTACGATATACACCTATAACACAATTAACTCCTATACATACTTTGAATTACAATTTACACCTATAAAACAAGTAACTCCTATACATACTTTGAATTACGATATACACCTATAACACAATTAACTCCTATATATACTATGAATTACAAATTCACCTATAACACAATTAACTCCTATACATACTTTGAATTACAAATTCACCTATAACACAATTAACTCCTATACATACTTTGAATTACGATTTACACCTATAACACAAGTAACTCCTATACATAATTTGAATTACGATTTACACCTATAACACAATTAACTCCTATACATACTTTGAATTACAATTTACACCTATAAAACAAGTAACTTTTATACATACTTTGAATTACGAATTACACCTATAACACAATTAACTCCTATACATACTATGAATTACAAATTCACCTATAACACAATTAACTCCTATACATACTATGAATTACGATGTACACCTATAAAACAAGTAACTCCTATACATACTTTGAATTACGAATTATACCTATAAAACAATAAACTCCTATACATACTTTGAATTACGAATTACACCTATAACACAATTAACTCCTATACATACTTTGAATTACGAATTACACCTATAACACAATTAACTCCTATACATACTTTGAATTACGAATTACACCTATAACACAATTAACTCACATACATACTTTGAATTACGAATTACACCTATAAAACAATTAACTCCTAAACATACTTTGAATTACGATTGTTTATGAATAAGTAACAAAAAATGCATGTTTTTTTTGTATGTATGTTACACGATATCTCCGCCAATTATAAATCGATTTTGATGATTGTTTGGTAGAGTATACTTCAGAGGTGGTCCTATATAAATCTTATCAACATCGAAAATATAAGCGATGAAGTCGGTTTTTTAAGCTTTGCTTGCGTTTCAATTATAATAATAAAATAATATCAGTGAAAATTGATGATGTGTGCGAGTATACACAGCTTATGTGATATTAGCAATAAGTCCCAAACTAGGCGTAGCCTGAAACTTGGTGACCCTTATTGAGTGAATTTGGAACATCCCAATGTTCATTTTTATATAAACGTTTTCACACTCGCTATAAATAGCGGGTATCGGGTAGAAGGCACCCAACTACGGGCTTTTTATGGTTATAATTTGAGGTTTATTTGGCGATCGTGTGTCGCCTTACAAGTTACAAGTGTGAATGCTCGGGTGGCCATCGGCTATCTACCCGAATACATAAAAACATTCATAAAAAAGGGCAGGTGCCTTATAGTACGTTCTTTATTACTAGTTTCCGTATCTACATAATTAAGAGGGTTTATTTCTTTTGTCTACTCTCTCGCTCGCACAATTCGATATTTTTAATAAATACAATTATGAAAATTTGTTTTTGAAAATGTTTTCAACTAACTATATGGACAAGGATGTTTTAAACTTCTTTTCGCTATCATATCCTTCAATAAGATGAGAAATAACACAGTTCCCAAATTTTAATGTGATTTTCTCGCTTTCTTCGTTTAACTTAAAGATATAAAAACGGAAGGTAGATTAAACTATTTCTTGTATTAATGTCCATATAGTTTGTTGAAAAAATTTTCAAAAACACACGTAGCTTAATGTATTTATTAAAAATATCGAAGTGTGCGAGCGAGAGAGAAGACAAAAGGAATAAACCCTCTTAAACGCAAGCAAGGCTTAAAAAAAACCGAATTCACCGCTTTATCTTCAGAGCCTTGATCAAATTCAATTCAACACGCATTATTGAGGATAATTCAAAAACTACTGATCAGATATTGACCAAATTTAAATGGGAACAATGGGAAATCACCAGCGTTCAAACAAAAAAAAAAATCAGTTCACGTGGAAAGAAGATATGACATACAGTAACACACAAAAAAATACAGTCGGATTGAGTATCTCCTCCTTTTTGTAAAGTCGGTAAAAAAAAATAAGTACCTAGATCTAATAACATAACATAACATAGTGCCTACTGGGTTAGTGGGATGAAATGGTATGCATTTTGGATTTGTTAATTAGAAAGAGCAATGCTGTGTTTCCTATGATGTTGTTTGCGTTTTTTAGTGAATCCTTATTCATCGAGCTAGGGTGTTAGTCTAGTTTATGATATACATTAGAATATTTAAATAATAAAACAATCATGTTTATGTGAGAAAACCGGGTCTTTTCGCGCTTTTATTTTCAAAATAGCATTATTTTGACTAACCTCGACGTTTCGGCAGGGTTGCACCGGCCGTGGTCACGAGAGACGGAGGTGGCGGGTGTCATCGTCTTGATTAGCGAGCAGTATTTACAACTACCCGCACTTGTTTTTCTAAGTCCCTGGACCGACACACAACACTAACAATATCCTCGGATACGTTCGAAGATAAATCGCGTCGCGAACACTTTATCAGAACCGGATTCCACGATGACGACAACTTAAAACCATCTTCACGATTGAAATTCGGATATTTTTTAATTTCGATAGCCTCTGATAGTAATGTCGTTCGGTGCAGATGATTTTCGAGTCGTGTAGTTCGATCCAGTGGTTTGGTCCTGATTCCAATATATGTTCAGCGATCGCAGATTTATTTGTTTGGCGATTTTTCACAGCTGCAATATGTTCTTTGACCCGTTCCGCAATTGTTCGCTTTGTTTGTCCGATGTAGGAACTACCGCAGCTGCAATCAATTTTGTAGACGCCTGGTGTTTGAAAAGGGATTACATCTTTTGCTGTCCTTATTTTCTGCCCCACTTTACATAGAGGAGTGTACACAGTTTTTATGCAATATTTTCTTAATGCTGTACCAATTTTATCCGTTATCCCTTTAACATATGGCAAAAACACCGGCTGTCTACTGACATCGAAGTCAATTCGTCGTCGATAACTGCGCCTCGCTTGTTGGTTTTTGACTTTATAGCCGTTTTGTTTCAGTACCTCCTGAACATGTTTCAGTTCACCTTGTAAGTGATCAGGATCACTCAGATCATGGGCTCGATTCATCAAAGATGTAACGACGGACCGTAAATGTCGTGGATGGTGGTGAGACGTAGCATCTAGGTATTTGTCGGTATGTGTCGGTTTTCTATAGACCGAGTGTGATAGAGAACCATCTTGTTTCACCATTACTCTGACATCCAGGAAAGCCAACGATCTGTCCTCTTCTACCTCACAAGAAAATCTAATTTTTGGGTGTATTGACTCCAGATGTAGTCTTAGTTCTTCTACTTTCTGTCTGTCACCATTTATTATGCAGAACACATCATCGACGTATCTTTTCCACAGCTTCACAGATGATGACTGCAGTTCCAGCGCGCTTTCGATGTGTTCCATCCAGATATTTGCTAATACAGGTGCCACAGGGCTGCCCATAGCCACACCATCGATCTGGAGATAATGCTGTCCATGGTAGAGGAAGAAGTTACCATCTAAACAGTTTCGAAGCAAAACTATGTAGTTTTCCGAAATGTTGTTTTCCTTGAGTTTCTCTCGGACGACCTCTAAACATTCCTTCACTGGGATGTTTGTAAAGAGCGATTCAACATCAAAACTTACCATAACGTCACCCGGTTCTAGTTTGATGGTTTTTATGATTTCTACAAAATGGCGGGAATCTTTTACGTATGAACCTGTTTTACCCACTAGAGGTTGTACAGACGCGACGTGCTTTGCGAGATCATAAGTAGGTGAGTCAATTTGGCTCACAATCGGCCGCAACGGAACGTTGGTTTTATGTACTTTTGGCAGACCATAAAACTTTGGTGGCTGTACTACCTTGGGTTTATGAAGCCTATCGTAAACATCTTCCGTAAATAACTCCTTGTAGTCTCTAATTACAGCTCTTATACGACGTGTAACTCGGGCGGTCGGGTTGTATGACACTGGTTTGTATATGTTTGTGTCACTCAACAAGTTCCTAGCCTTTGTGTCATAGTCCTCTGAGTTCATCACTATTGTCGCGTTACCTTTATAAAAGCGCGAAAAGACCCGGTTTTCTCACATAAACATGATTAAAGCTCGCGAAAGTTTAAAAAATTCTAATAAAACTGTCATCTACAGTTTCTTAATAAATGTTTGTCAGTGTGTTTATGATTGTGTGTGGGTAAGTGTATGTGATAAAAGTATTCACATTGTTGTTACCTTTGTTTTACCTGTAAAATCTAGAAAAATCAAAAACGTAGATTTAAATCTAATACATCTTAAAGATCTAGAAATAAAAAATATAAACATTGTTGTGCGAAACTTTTAGTAACATTTCTTATATTGGATAGGTGCCTTTTATAAAATAATTACATACATAATAATATACATATATATATACGTATATATTTTATAACCACACGGAAATAATTTAACCTTGGCTTATTGTTAACTACGCATATGGAACTAATTCAAAGCGACAGGTCCCCTTTTACCTAACGGATATTGCGTCAAACAACTGACACTAAAATGGGGGGATTTTATACATAGTAGACAACGTTAATAAAGATAAAACTTTACCATCTTATTTCAACAACAAACTTACACAAAAATTTGATCCTTGCTTGATTTATAAAGTTGACTGGTAGTGTATGTGTTGTTAATAGATCGAGCGAATCAAGAACTCCAAATTGACTTGGGTGGTTCAGCACTTTGTCAGTTTGTCTGTAGTCCGTCGTCCGTCTATCAGTCTGTCAGAGGCATTTAGCGTCTAAGCCATACAAGCGAAAGTCTTCGGATATTATGTAAAGCTAACGCCCGTAAATGTGAGTATAGACTAGAGCATTTTCTCGAGCATTTCTGAGTTCTAAAGTTCTATACACTGCACACTACGTTGTACTCTAGAACATATCATAGAGCAGCTCGTTGTTCTGTTACAACTAAATGCTCTAGTCTATACTCACCTTAAGGTGAACCGATTTCGATGTTTTTCTATTTATTTGAAAGCTGGTGGTTTCCATGTGGACCCATTTAATTTCGCATAAGATCTGGCCTGTAGTTTTTGAGTTATTCTCAAAAATACGTTGAATCTAATCAAGGATTCCGAAGGTCAAGCGGTGAAGTCGGTTTTTTTAAGCTATGCTTGCGTTTAAATGTTTTTGCTATCTTGCCCCGGCGGTAAGCCGGGTGCAAACCGGATCACTGCGTCTAGGGAGGTGTGACCTTGCTAACGAAAGCCACCCTTAGACGTGTGTAGCCGTGCAAGCGAAAGTTCCCTGACTGACTGAACTAGGTCTCCTATATCTGCTTCTAGACATTTCAAAATCGAATGTTATCTAAATCCGTTAAGCCGTTACTGACCGACATGCGTATAACTCCGATTTATAATATTAATACGATTAATACGGGTATCGAAATATGTCAGCAATCAGGTAAATAAACGGATTACAGATTAAGATATTTATTTATCTTAAAGAATAAAAAAGCAAAGCTTAAAAAAAACCGATTTCATCGCTTATATTTTGGTTTTGGGTTGACTGATTTCGATAAAATTTATATGGGACTACCTCTGAAGTATAATCTACCAAACCAAAAAAAACATAAACGTCGATTTATAATTGGCGGAGATATCGCGTAACATACATACAAAGAAGAAGTCTAGCTATCGTCGGGGCTGTTTTTATAAAAGTGCTCGCACTTAAGTGAAGTAAAATAATTTGCCAGCTGAAATTTTGACGGTCTTTTTTAATGGCTGAAAAAATTCAATAGGAAGCCCTGAAGCTTAAAAAAACATTCTCCCTAAAGTGAACTTTGAACTGCCTATTTGCTTAGTTGGGTAAGCCTTCGCCTTCTAATTATCGTGCTCGTTTTCTGGCGGAAACATAAGTTTTCTCCCCAAGGAAAATCTGTGTTTCGGGTGCTGGTTGTGATTGTGTGCGGGATGTGAATGTTTCCGGCACCCACGTCACAAGTATTCTTCTTAGTGTGGGGCTGTGAGTTAATAGCGTTACTGTTATGTTTAGACTATAACAACATATAATAAAAACGTCTTTATTGGGTTTAGTGTGGTATTACGAAACAATCGGTGCGCCAGACTGTCTGACTATCATCCATTTACTTCCTGTCATTTACAGCTTCGTCATTCGCTCAAATGCTAATCCATGGATAAACCGTTATATTTAGATCCTCGGCGCAGTACACATGTGGTATACATTTCGGATTGAGCAATATTCTTTTCTACTTAATTTTTTTTGCTTCGCAATCTTGTGCATTTAGCCAGTGTCAAGTAATAATATATTTCAAGTGTATTTCATATTAAAAGTCCTAGTAACAAATCACAGTCAAAGTTAAGTAAAAGAGCCAAGGTCCAGCCATAGTCAAGTATTAACGGATGATCCACCATTACTACACATTGTCACTCGAAGAATCACAAGTTTTAGATAATAATCCAAAATCAAAAACGCCATCTTTTCACTTTCGCAGCAAAAATCTACACATGTGGTCATCTACAATATACACCTCGGGTAAAGGAATACTCTTCTCTATTGTATACCTACACTGATAATATATGTCTACTGTGTCTATGGTTCCACTTTTGACACACTATGTCAAACCCTGTGTCAAACCTAGGTGTTTGCCGCGAAAGTGAAAAATGGCGTTGGTTTTGGATTATTTTTCAAAACTTGTGATTATTCTAGTGTTAATGTGTAATAATGGTGGATTATTAACCGTTAATACTTTGACAACGTGTATAAGTGTAGGCAAATGATACCAAGTTGAAAAACGTTATTTTCGTTTCGCTCAAAAACTCCAATAGAAGTTTTAGTAAAGTTTCTACCACTTTACTAGGGCATACTGACACTACTGTTACATACTACTACTACACACTACTATTACATGACACAGGCTAAATGCACAAGATTGCGAAGCCAAAATTAAAAGAAAAAAAACAGTGTCGATTCGATTATATTTCCTAATAGCTGCGTCCTGCAGTTTTTCCCGCGTAGGTTCCGAAACCGCGGGAATGCCAGGAAAAAAAAGTAGCCTATGTGTAAATCCAGTGTGTCAGCTAACTCAATACCAAATTTCATCAAATTAGGCCAGCCGTTTAAGCGTGAAGAAGTAACAAATATCGAAACACACTCACAAACTTTGATTAGTACTACATACGTAACTACATCTAGTACCCATCTCGACCCAGCAGTAATGAGCAGGTCTCTGCCCTCTGCGCCATGGGAGCTTGGTTCGATTCCCGGCAGGAGCACTATTTATTCCCAAGGGATATTTGTGGTTCTGGCTCTGACATTTGTGGTGTAATCGTGTGTGTGATGTGAATGTTTACAGCACCCACGATATACATAGTGTGGTGCTGTGAGTATAAGTGCGTTTATTTGCCAGTTGTCTAATTTTTATCTACTAAAATAATAAACATTTTAAAGAAAGATAACACATTACCACTGTAACATAATAGAGATAGGTACATATATCTATGCTTTAAATCAATTGTTTACTCTAATACACTGCAAGAAATAAAATTTTATTTATAAAAACATTACATTTCTATATCAAAATAAATATTTTAAAATGCGATGAAGTTCGGGTTTTTTAAAGTGAATCTTCTAGCGTACACTAACGCTCGTTCACCGAGTATTAACAGTTAACAATATACTAATAAAAGAACACTAGCAGAATCATAAGTTTTGGAATAAAATACATAATCGACAAAGTATATTTTTCACTTTCGCGGAAAGCTCCTCGGACAATTTTTAACGCGGCCATTTCGACAGTCTGTCTGTTATGTCCATTGACATCGGAAACAAACCTATAGTTTGTACTTTAATACGGTTTGTAAGTATTATAACTTTAGCTACAAAATACTTGGTTATGTCAAAGTCCAAGACATATTGAAAGAAATGCCATTGACATCAAAGATCTAATAGATTGCCTACTAAAGATACTTATATTTTAAAATTGAATTTTAACTAAACGTTCATTATAGCCCGTACTATAACTTCGACACCACAAAAATTCGCTGATCATAGCAGGGATTAAATTGATAGGTATTGAGGCCACCTATCGCTCCCATTGATACCTAATTCACCCCCTAGGTTCCACCGGTGTGGCTACGTCGATTAGTTAAGTAAGCATACGAATTAGACTCAAAATCAAAATCAACATCGTTTATTCACATGGGCCCCAAAGAGGTACTCATGAAAGTTAATAACTCTATTGCCAGATTCGCATAATTACAGCCATCTCGAGAAGTACCTGGCAAGAAACTCGGCGGCGCATTTTTATTTCATTAATTTTTCTTAATCATTCTTAAACCTAATACATAATTATGTTAACCTAGGTATATAATGGAGTCGCTAGAAAGCGGTCGTGCAGTTTGCCTCCATGCATCCTTGACTGCAGTATCACGCCGAGCGTCCCTAAGCAAAGTCTCTTATATACCTATATCTTTAAGCATATCAAAGCCGCACTTTATGACATCTAGCTACATAAAACCGGATTGTATTTTAGACTGAGCAGGGACTCGGAGATCTCTGCTCTGCGGTCCTTTATCTCTGAAAAAAGGTGGACGAGTTGAATTTATGCAGAAACATTTTTAAAGCATAAGTCTATGATATAACTATACTTTTTTTGTTATTAAGAATAGAGATATAGATCCCTGCTGTGTGCTCTTTTTCCCTGAAGAACGTCAGACAAGTTGGATTTTTTCGAGAACATTTTTAAAGCTTGCTAATTATGCTTTTTACATTGAGATAGGAGACCAACCTAACTATACCTGCAAAATCCTTGGCTTATTACAAGCTTAAGGAATATTTTTATTTCGAACTGAAAACTAACTTTTATTCCAATGAAACATGCACACAGCTTATGACACTACTCGATAGTGAATCTATCGATTAGTGAAAGAATTTCACAATTGAATTCAAAATCAGATCAGTAGTTTCAGAGATTACCTTATACAAACAAACAGACAAACTTTAGCTCTTTATAATATTATATAGTAAAATAGTATAGCTTACCCGGAAATATCCGATAACAGTGATTATTATTAGTATCGGTGATTATGTGGTGCCTGTATAATTTATTCCGCTTGGGGCATAGTATTTACCCGCCATTTAACATTGCTATTATTAGCTATGCAAGCAATTTCAGTTTCAATTTGCTAAGTTTCAATTAGCTAATTTATTGGTAAACCCTTCTCAAATATCGTCATAGTGTTTAGTAGTCTAGTGTTTCGTTGTTTGTTTAAAAAGTATGACTCATTGCTGGGCTTATACATAGCGTATTTTCTACCGACTTCACAAAAAAGGGAGAGGTACTCAAGTCGACTGTATTTTTTTTTATGTGTTACCTCATAGCTTCCTTCCACGTGAACCTATTTTGAATTTAATTTTTGTTTGAAAGTATTTGCTTTCCAATTGGTCCCATTTAAATTTGATCAAGATCTGATCAGTAGCTCTTGAAATATCTTCAATATTGTGTGTTTAGCACATCAAATCTGATTAAAGTTCCGAAGATAAAGCGGTGAAGTCGGTTTTTGTTTTGCGTTTAATTATTTTAAATATTAATAATAGTACTAACCGGCTATTAATCGCGTGAATTTTTGTGCCGACAAATACTCCGACCAGTTTCAAGCGTATTCGACGCTCTTCATCTGCGAGTAGGACGTCAGTAGGACGGGTGATCCCGACGCCTGGTTGCGCACGGCAAATTGCGGTCCCAAATGCAAAAAAACTCTTTTTGTTAATTGGGAAAATTGTGTGCAGGACGCGAACAATTTGGAAATTAACTTACGCGGGTTTCATTAATCTTGTCCAGCAAGTAGTTGTTTTGAAAAATCCTTATAGACTGTTGAAATAATGTTTGTAATACAGAATCTCCATTACAAGAGTAACGTCTCTATGGGTGCCTATTCAGATGTCTTTTTACTTATAGAAATCAAGAGTGCCTACATGTTTAGTTGCGTAGGATTTGGAACTGTTAAAGTTCAGCATTGTGGGTGGCACTGATCTTTAAAGGGACAGCGTGATGCTTACTATAGGCAGGAGGATTGCTGATGACGTTAAGAGAGATTTACTTAATTTGTTTCTTTATAAGTTATTTTTTGACGCGATAACGTCTTATAAATCGATGAACACTGGCTACACGCACGAAAAAGAGTCTCGTTCCGCCTGAGCCTGAGCGTGCAAGCGAGAGCGCGAAAGAAGCGATAGAGAGGCACGGTTGGCCTAAGCGTTCGTCTTATGACGTTATCACGCAAAATTATCGTCTGTAAACCGACTTTACAGACAACCAATTTTTTTAAATGTAATTGACAGATAAGACGAGCAAGTCCAAGTTCCACAAGATGCCCAATTCAATTCAGTGCCACTAAAAGTTTTGAACTTATATACTTAGGCCAAAATCCCGGGCAAAACACTGCGCTCGTCACCCTGGAATTTACCTGACTGTACTAATTTCCTATAGTGGTCAAGTTAACAACCCAAAAATTAAAAAAAAATAAAATTGGGGAGTTCCGGTCGGTCGAGATAACTACCAAATCTGAAATATTAGATGTTAAATGTTGTTTTTTGTTGAATTGATTCAGAATAGATAATTATAAATCCAAATGTTTGTGTGTAAGTTTGCAAGGGTGTAAGTGTCTAAGTGTGTAAGTATGTTTGTTTCCTCTTCACGCTTTTTGGAATGTACATGGCTTATACCTAGGAATAACACATAGGCTACTTTAGAACTTGATAATAGCGGGCGAAGCCGCGGGGCATGGCTAGTAATATATAATACCTAATCAGAGATCATATCGTCTAAAGAAAAATTGTTGTTTACGTCATAACCACGAACTTGCGCTATGACAGATTGGTTCTCAGAAGATTTGAGAGGTAGACAATTTATAAGCTGATTGCGATCCCGTCGTCTTTCATGCTCAGATATATATATATATATATAAAGATATATATATATATATATATATAACAGAAATTGGACAATACAGCTGGCGCAGTGGACAGATCTCCGCCCTCTGCGCCTTCCCTCTTCCCGGCAGGAGCACAAATTCTTTTCTAAGGGATATTTGTGCTTCTGGTTCTGGGTGTAATGTGTGTGTGAGTTGAATGTTTCCGGCACCCACTATACAAGTCTTTGAACTTAGTGTGGGGCTGTGAGTATGAATGCGTTTGTTTGTTTGTTTATAACAGATCATAAAACCCTCAAGTCTTGTAGCGTGTTTATAATCTTTACACGTGGTTCGATGTAGGTGCCTACGGAAGAGTAAGGGCTAGACGGATTTGGATTACATAAACTAGATGGATAAAGTCTAGCTAGACCTGAAATAGGCTAACATATCGTGCATATATACTGTTTACCACGGAGCAAAACCGCGGAGCAAAGGCAGTGAAATTACAGCCCAACACTACGTTCGAAGACACATACACAATCACACTTAAGACCAGAAACTCTTTCTGTCGGTAAGAAAACGTGTGTTCCCAGGAATCGAACCTGATACCCTTTGCTTAGAAGGCAGATAAGCAATTAATATAAAAATAATATATCTATCTATATGTATAAAAATCAATGCCACTTTTCGTTGTTATTTTATAACTCAAGAACGGGCTCACCTATCCAAACCAAATGTTTAGGCTTTGTTCGTACTATTTAGTAGATGGCTTATGTGAAATTTGCACAAAATCGGTCGAGCGGTTCTTCATTTATCACACCCGGGCGAAGCCGGGGCGGATCGCTAGTGTATATATAGAAATCAATGCCACATTTCGTTGTAATTTTATTACTCAAGAACGGGCTCACCTATCCAAACCAAATGTTTAGGCTTTGTTCGGACTATTTAGTAGATGGTTTATGTGAAGTTTGCACAAATAGTCGAGCGGTTCTTCATTTATCACACCCGGGCCAAGCCGGGGCGGATCGCTAGTATATGTATAAATTTGAGAACCGGTCTGAAATATGCAGAATAAAATAAGGTTTTAAATCTTGACCCAGTTTTGCTATGGCACGTGTACGCAATCGAGATATAATTGCCTCTGTTTAGGCATTATGATGTAGATACATTGGTGCTAGGAGTTTGGCACTTAGCCAAAGTTTGGAAAATACCCATAACTTTATTAATAATACTCAACAATTTGAAATCGTGACTTAATGGTTCACATGCCTAACAAATAATATATTGTCTTCTTATCTCTGGTTTATAACCCACGGAGTTTCGGTCACTGATTTAAGGCCGCAAACCTATAGGCACAGAAGAAAGAGATAGAAAAGAAATCCATCTTCTGTGCCTATAGGTATTCTAACGCTTACATTTTCGAGTACTAGCCGTGCCCCGCCGCTTCGCCCGCTATTATCAAGTAAAAAATTGCCTGTGTTAATCTTAGGTATAATCTATGTACATTCAAAATTTCATCTAAATCCGTTCAGCCGTTAAAGCGTAAAGAGGGAACAAACATACTTACGCACACACTTACACACTTACATACAAACTTTCGGATTTATAATATTAGTAGGAGTAGGATGCATAGGAAATATGTCCCATTAACCATCTATCAACAAGACAGACTTTTTTCGCTCGAAGCGTTTTGTTTCTACGTTTATGAGTTTACGAAGGAGTAAAACCCATTGCCCTCGTCATTGTTCCCCGAACGGTATACTCTGGGAGTCTTTAATTCAAGGGTGAAAGCGTATCTTCTAGGCAAGCATGCTACGTCTTCTGACGTATAATCACTTTACATCATGTGAGATAGAGGTCAAATACCAGCCAGGGGAGCAAAAAAAAGACTAGATTTGGCTAATTGTTTCCTTCATATTGTTAAAATCGTGTTACAGTTTTTAATTCGCAGTCTCGTCAACGATGGAGGCGGGCACGCCGCTTATAGGCGAGCGTCTTGTTCGCTTTTTTACATAAAAAAGTCAATGGATATGGATGACATTTTGGTTTATTCATCGAGATAGGAAACAAACCTACCGTTGCTACAAAAACCTTGGGTTTATTTTACTTGTGACCATCCGTTATTGTATAAGTAACTGCAAGTCAGTAATGTGTCATATTTAATAAAGAGCTCGGCACGAAACAAGTGTCACAAAATATGTACAGAGGTTCAGGCTTAAATATGTACAGAGGTTCACATATCTTCATATGACAAGAATGTCACCGACATTTATGTGGGAGGAAGGGTCGGAGCGTGGTGTAACAAATAATGAGTCCTGAGATTTCCGAGCCATTTGTCGCATATTACATTAATTGAAAACCGATCGTTTATAGAGAAATTACACTACGACAAACCTAAAAGTAGGGATTGTTATATTACTAGTACAAATCGTTTGCCCCAAAGTGATAAATATTATAAGATTTTTCCTAATAGAAAAAAACTTTTAAGTTGACGACCCAGTTGGCGCAGTGGACAGATCTCCGCCCTCTGCGCCGTGGGTCCTGGGTTCGAATCCCGGCAGGAGCACAAATTCCTTCCCAAGGGATATTTGTGGTTCTGGTTGTAATTTGTGTGTGATGTGAATGTTTCCGGCACCCACGATACAAGTCTTTGAACTTAGTGTGGGGCTGTGCGTGTGAATGCGTTTGTTGTTGTGGTTATAACTTGTTTTTTAATTATTATTAATTGGTTTTTGAACTTGCTGTTTAATATGTAACTGATATTATACGTAAGATTCAGCTGTGTGTAAATACGTTATTGTGGCAGACCTCGGGACAAAACAGGTCTAAAATCGGTAACAAACAAACAAACAACAAAAACGTATTTTTCTCAAATCGATTTAGCCCTTTATAAATACTAATCGCAAAGCTCCTTTTCACGATGCCGACCAAAAAAAACAAATTTATTTTTCCCTTTTATATGTGTAATCCTCTTTATATTTTCATTCATATTAATAATATTGACTTTTTTGGTGTGGCATAGGTAAAGCCGTGGACCTATTATTTAAGAAATTGAAGTTATTTGCTTGTAAGATTTAGACGCTAAACGTCTATGATAGACAGACGGATAGGCGGACGGAAGGATGGATGGACAACGTGCTTTTTTTTTTTTTTTATTTGTGACAGGCTATTGTTTGACTACTATCTCACCTGATGGTAAGTGACGATGTGATCGAAGCTGGTAAACACACTAGACCTGGAATACGCAGGCTCTCAAAAACCATCCAAGTCAATTTAGAGACCTCGTTTCGCTCGGTCAATAATGTATGTCGTTTTAAGTTTGTTTGTCATATGTCATTCGTAAGTAGTGCACAATCTTGCAGGTTTGGAATCGACAACTAAGCAGAATTAAAAAGGAAATATATTTTCGTAATAATTTTTTTCATAGTAATTGGTAAGTACTCGGTGGCGCAGACAGCGGTAAAATCAACATTTGTTAAGAGTAGGTAAGTTATCTAACATTGTCGTGATTCCTGATCAGTCGTGACCATTTTTTTTTTTTTTTTTTCATGCCTAACTACGGGGGGCCAATTGCTATATTTCCTAAAACTAAACTAAAACTATGTACAGCAAAGAACTAAGTTACCTACAAGACATCGAGCTTATAGGTAACTCAAGTGCTTAAGCCCACTACCAGTGGGTAGCGTTCCCATCATGCTGGCGGCATTGCCTCTCTGAATTGCAATGCTAATACGTTGAGCCAAATAAGTGCCAGCATTTTGATCACGCGTCGCTTCAACCAGGCGCTCTGATAGAATTTTGAAAATAGAATGAGCTCCCGGTCCCCACGGACCCAGTGTCTCAACACCAAACGGCTCAAATATGTAACGACTGCCAAGGTTTCCATATTTTCGCCGTTTGCGCTGCTCTGCCGAAGTTGCCGCGACGCCAACCCCATTCTGTGTTTCAGGAAGATGTGACGGAGCTAAAGTATCGACACAAGTTGCATCCCATACTAAAGGCCGTCCCATCTTCCATGGAATTAAAGTCATACCGTCGGGTCGTGACCTCTCGTCACATGTTAATTTAATGATTCCTGGCCCCCTCTCTGGCCCTTAGCCCTCGTAGCAGTCATCTACTATAAGCTATTACTGTAGCAGCTATCTTCGAGTTGCCATAGTTTACTTGACAGTTATTACTAAACTGTTTGCGCCACAGTTTACTTACCAGGATTTTTTTTTAACAACTTGTTTCTTTTATTTTGCTCAGTTGTCGATTCTAAACCACCCCCTGCAGGATTGTGCACTATTAACCAATTACAGTATATAATTTGTCACAGCCCTTTGTAGGATTCGAAACCGCGACAGCTTGATTTGGGCTGTCACCACGGTATCGCTTTCAACCTACCGTAATAATGTAATTAAACGCAAGTAAAGCTTAAAGAAAACCGACTTCACCGCTTGGTGGCGCGAGTAAAATCGCTGGCGTGTAAATAGCCCACCATTTACGTATTAATATTTTTAATGATAGCGGTAAATTATTTTGGATTAAAACATTGGCAAAAATCAGTAGGGATACACGAATCAATTTACAGTGTTTATTTAAGCTCACGTACCTTAGACTGCTTCGAAACCGCCTCCGGAGCTCCCCAAGAAAGGAACTACAGCAAACTGTATGTATGCCTAAGCGCACACACACAACTCCACGTCGCGCCGGCCGGCGAGTTTGAATCCGAGGAAATCCTAGAGGGTACGAGGCACGGAACACTAATCTCGATCACAGTTCACGCGGTCGATCACAATAAACACGATGAAGTTTTAATTTTAAGTCCTGGTTAATTAGATGATAATTATTTAATTAGTTTTCTACGTCACAAAATTCAATAGCGGAGCGTTTTTTGACCACACCGATCCGGTCACACACACGACTGAAGTTCTTCTTTTTTAAGTCTGTGAAGTTAGTCGCGAGTGCAAAAAATGTCACTCGATACAACTAGCGCCATCTCTAGGGTCGTCCTTGAACGATCTCTAACAGTGGTCAGCAGAGAGCCCAACACACTGTAAATGCATTCAGATATCCAAAGATTCTTGCCAATATGAATATTAGGTATATAAAGTGAAGTATTTATTCACAGATGTATAATTTACATTTATTATTTATATTATAAAAGGCAAAGACGCTTCACCATGCACCCCGCCTTGGAAGAGCGCAAGATCTTTCAAAAGAAACAGTAAGAGTTATTAGATTCTACTCGTTTATATTATGAAATAATCTAAAAGATCAATGAACTTTATGTCTGATCAGGCGTGAATGTTAATTATTTAAGTAATTGTAGCTTAATCCTAATAATGCGGAATACTTATATAAGCGCGCGTAGATATACAAATAATAAACAACAATAAATATTTTACGAATATACATTTATTGTGTCGGAATGGGATATAGTTTGACGATAAGGCGTTTAAAACTACCTGAACTGGTCTTGACCGTGGCAACACGAACAATACCGTCGGTGCCTTTATAAACTTCGGTAATAACCCCTAAAGGCCAGTTTAGAGGAGCTAAATTATCCTGCCCAACGAGTACTACAGTCCCGATTTCAACCGGTTTATCCGGAGAAGCCCACTTTTGCCTTACTTGCAACGTATGCAAATACTCTAAGCGCCATTTTTTCCAAAAGGATTGGACCATGCTGTCCAAAAGTTCTTTGCGTTGTACAAGACTGATGCGCTGATCAGAAAGATCGGCAGTGGGTAAGTATTGCAGGGGAGACGACATTAAAAAATGGGCGGGAGTTATCACCTCTGGATGTGGATCAGAAGATACGACATTCAGAGGGCGCGAATTAAGAATACACTCTATTTGCGTCAATACGGTTTGTAATTCCTCATATGTTAGAAGCTGACTACCTATCACCCTGTACATATGAGTTTTCAAACTCTTAATGTTCGATTCCCACATTGCTCCAAAATGAGGAGCTCTAGGAGGAATCATTTTCCAGTCAATGCGTCGGGTCATCAACTCCTCTGAGAGTGACGAATTGAAACTAGAGTTCAATAAAAAGGTATATAGCTCATCCAATTGAGCTTTAGCACCAACGAAAGTGGTGGAATTATCAGAGTAAAGACAGGATACTGGTCCGCGGCGGGAAATAAAGCGTTTAAAGGCGTCTACAAAAGCCGAAGAATTTAATGAAGTTACCAACTCAACATGCACAGCGGCGGTAACCAGGCATACAAACAGACAGACATACGCCTTCTGCGCGTGTTGACCTCTACGGCGGGTAAGCGTTATGCGTATAGGACCCGCATAATCTACTCCTGTGTGAGCAAAGGCTTTCGCTTCTGAAACACGATACGCAGGAAGATCTGCCATCATGGGAGTGGGATGCGACGGATTCACCTTAAAACACGTATTACATTTACGACATTGAGACCTGACGACAGTTCTGGCATCTAATATCCAGAAACGCTGTCGTAAAATCGACATGAGAAGTCCAGGGCCAGTATGACAGTTCACGACATGGTAATGTCGTATGATAAGATCAACGATATGATCGCGTTTAGGAAGTAGGACTGGGTACTTGGCATCAAATGGAAGATTTGACTTAGAAAGTCTTCCGCCAACCCGCAAAATATCCTCTTCATCTAAGAAGACAGCCAAGCGTTGCAGCTTCATGGATGGCATTTTTTTATTTTTAATGCACTTTATGTCATCTGCAAAATGAACTGATTGCACGGCGCGGACCATAGCACGTTCCGCGGCTGTCAATGCCTGAACAGACCGTGGCACGATGCTATTTTTCGGTCGTGCGAATCTCAGGATGTATGAGATGACACGCAGCAATTTGTCCCAGAGGAAATCCTAGAGGGTACGAGGCACGGAACACTAATCTCGATCACAGTTCACGCGGTCGATCACAATAAACACGATGAAGTTTTAATTTTAAGTCCTGGTTAATTAGATGATAATTATTTAATTAGTTTTCTACGTCACAAAATTCAATAGCGGAGCGTTTTTTGACCACACCGATCCGGTCACACACACGACTGAAGTTCTTCTTTTTTAAGTCTGTGAAGTTAGTCGCGAGTGCAAAAAATGTCACTCGATACAACTAGCGCCATCTCTAGGGTCGTCCTTGAACGATCTCTAACAGTGGTCAGCAGAGAGCCCAACACACTGTAAATGCATTCAGATATCCAAAGATTCTTGCCAATATGAATATTAGGTATATAAAGTGAAGTATTTATTCACAGATGTATAATTTACATTTATTATTTATATTATAAAAGGCAAAGACGCTTCACCACCGCTCTATCTTCGGAACTTTGATCAGATTAGATGTAGGTACTAAACACGCATTATTGCCGATATTTCAAGAACTACTGATCAGATCTTGATCAAATTTAAATGGGACCAATTGGAAAGCAACATCGTTCAAACAAAAAAAATATTTAAATCGGTTCACGTAATAATAATAATAAGCTTGCCTACGCTGTACAAGCTCCTTACATCCATTCTCAGAACTAAAATCAATTCGCATATTATGGCGAACAATATTTTGGCTCCCGCTCAGAATGGATGTAGGGTTGGATCTCGTGGTACTAAGGAGCTCCTCCTCGTAAACTCGACCATTTGCCAACAAGTTCAGCGGAACAAGGGAGATCTCTCGACTGCTTGGATTGACTACAAGAAGGCCTACGATTCAGTGCCTCATAGCTGGCTTAGGAGAATTTTAGAGTTGTATAAAATTGATGCAACTCTTAAGTCTTTTTTGATCATGTGTATGGGACGGTGGACCACAGTCCTTCGTCAACCAGGTGGTGGAGACAGCCCTTCTGTTTCGCAGGATTTTATAAGAATAGAGCGAGGGATCTTCCAGGGCTGCAGTCTTAGTCCCCTTTGGTTTTGTCTCGCTCTGAATCCTCTCAGCACATTGTTGAAGGATTCTGGACGAGGTTACCGATTGCGGAGAGAAGGAGATATTATTTCTCATCTTTTGTACATGGATGACCTTAAGCTGTATGCACCGGGTACCCAAGATTTGGTGGACCTACTGAAAATCACTGAGAATTTCAGTAGTGACATTAAAATGGACTTCGGTGTAGATAAGTGTGCGGTCTTGCATGTGCAACGGGGGAAAGTAGTAAATTCTGCGAGTTTACAACTTTCTGAAACGATGACTCTTCGTTCTCTCTCCGAAGCCGAAGCCTATAAATACCTTGGTATGTCGGAGTCTTTGGGTATTAAGGATGGCGACATAAAGCAGGCGGTGAAAGAACGCTTCTTTTGTCGCTTAACAAAGGTACTGAAAAGTGTTTTGTCAGGTGGCAATAAGGCTCGCGCTTTCAACGCTTGGGTAATGCCTTTGCTAATATACTCCTTCGGCATATTAAAGTGGACTCAGACAGAACTGGATGTATTGGATCGAAGGGTCCGATCAATGCTCACTTCACATCGTATACTTCACCCGCGTTCGTCTGTGATGAGATTGTATATCCCTCGGAAGTGTGGGGGTCGTGGCTTTTTAAATGCTAAGAACCTACACAACCGAGAGGTATGCCAACTCAGGGATTATTTCCGGAACACCGAAAACGGGCTGTATAAAGATGTTGTAGCAGTTGATCGGAACTTTACCCCGCTCTCCTTGGCAAACGAGAACTGGCGTAAACCAGTGGTGTTGAGTACAGAAGATCGCAAAGATATATGGAAGAGCAAGGAACTACACGGAAGGTTCTATCGGGCCTTGACAGGGTCTGATGTGGATCTGCTCGGTTCGGTGAACTGGCTGCGATTTGGTGACCTCTTTGGGGAAACTGAAGGCTTTGTTTGTGCAATTGCTGACGAGGTTATCAAGACGAATAACTACCGGAAATATATCATCAAGGACGGTACGGTCGACATTTGTCGGGCATGCCGTCGTCCTGGTGAGTCACTCAGGCATATTATTTCTGGTTGTTCTCATCTTGCTAACGGCGAGTACTTGCATAGACATAACCTTGTAGCTAGGATCATACATCAGCAACTTGCTCTTCAATATGGTCTTGTTGAATCTGAAGTGCCGTACTATAAGTACACACCGATGCCGGTTCTCGAGAATGGTCGTGCTACGCTCTATTGGGACCGATCTGTCATCACGGACAGGACTATTGTCGCCAATAAGCCTGATATCGTTCTGACCGATCGGTCGCAACGGCGGGCAGTGCTCATTGACGTCACTATCCCGCATGATGAAAACCTCGTGAAGGCTGAGAAGGATAAGCTAAGCAAGTATCTTGACTTGGCCTTCGAGGTAACCGCCATGTGGGATGTGGATTCGACGATCATTGTCCCGATAGTTGTCTCGGCGAATGGGCTAATAGCGAAAAGTCTCGATCAACACCTCAAGAGGCTTTCGCTAAATGGTTGGATCAAGGGTCAGATTCAGAAGGCAGTACTCTTGGACACGGCACGTATTGTCAGGAGGTTCCTCACTCTGCAGCACTGACCTACCGGTAGCTTGGGCCCTGCCCCGTTGCTGGTGGTTTAGGTTTTTTTTTACAGTTTTCTTTATTTTGTAATATTGTATTGTTTATTACTTTTATAAAAATATTGTAAAAAAAAACCTTAGCTTAAGAAAAAATTATAAATAAAGAGAATAATATTAATAATAATTTATTTATTTATGCAGAAACTTATTAACAAGGTATGAGATTGAGCAATAGATCCCCACTAGGATTCCCTGTCTCGGGGAGATTATTTCTCTTCCAAACATTCTTAAACTTATTTAAAAATATATTTCGTTAGGACATAATATATATTTATAATGTGTGTGTACTAGTAGTGTGTGTGTGTGTGTGTGTGTGTGTGTTAGTGTGTGTGTGTGTGTGTATGTGTGTTGCGGGTGGTGTGCGTGTGTGCGTTGTGCGTGTGTTTAAGTATAATTTATGTTACATTTTATTATATGTTTATTTCTAATAATGCTTTTGTCTGTTTGTAGTTTTTATTTTTGAGCCATCGCCATAATATATTTTTACATTTAAATTTTGTTAGTTCAATTATATTTAAGATTTTATTCATATTTCGATACAGATAAGGCCCTAAGTAAAAGTAAGATCTCTGGGCAAATTTGGTTCGGGTACGTTTAATTGCCTATTTAAATCGGCGAGTCCCTTGTCCTACAACCGTATTGTTTGCAGTTTTGTGAAAGCGTAAAATAATGCTCAGAATGAACAGTTGCCTTACTCGCAGCGCATTTGTTTCGTTGTACAGTGCGTCAGTTGGATGTCTAAAAGGCTTGCTATGTGCAACTTTAAGGATTGCACGCTGTGCGCGTTCTAATTTAAGAATGTGCGTTTTTTGCGCAGAACCCCATGCAAGTATGCCGTAGTTTAAAATGCTTCGACATAAAGAATTGTATACAAGTTCTAGTATCTCTTTGTTCGCTATTTGCCTTAAACGTTTAAAAATGTGCATAAGTTTTCTGACTCTACCGCTTAATGATGAAATTTGGGGCACCCAGGACAGTCGGTCATCAATCAAGATACCCAAGTATTTGATAGTTCTAACACTATCTAAGCTGTGGCATTGGCAGTTGTTTATAGTTTCACAGGAATGGATTTTTATATTAATTGGTAATGTGGGTTTAGTCTTGTGTGAAATTTGAAAACATAAAATTTTGGTCTTATTTATATTTAATGTCAACAAATTGCGTTGTAACCACGTAGATACCAATTGAAGGCCTTCTTGTGATATATCCATAACCTTATCCCAATTCTCGGCATGAAATATTATCGCTGTATCATCAGCATATGCAAATATGGAAATGGAAAATTATGAGGTAGCACACATAAAAAAATACAGTCGACTAGAGTACCTCCGTTTTTGTGAAGTCGGTAGAAAATTAATTTCACCGCAGGGCTATAATTATTGAGCAGGAATATTTATGTTATACCTTTTTTGGCAGATTTTGTGGGTTGCGGTGGGTGTTTTGGGCAACGAGGCTTTATTGCGCACTGCTTTTTTGCGAAGATTTATTTGCAACGTTACCTTCATATGCCTCTTTAATAAAATATGTGAATTCGATTTTCGCTATATCTTTGTAATGTTAATTTTTGTGTTGTATGCTATTTAATGAAAAAAAAGATACATATGGCATACCTATCGGTAAGCATTTGGCCGCTATCTCACCTAATGGAAAATGATGCGGCCGAAGTTCATCTTCGGTCATCATAATGTTCCAGCTTACCTAGAAGAAAATGGAAATTTCATGATAGAGTTAAATTTATTTAAATAAATAGTTACCAGAAAGCATATTACTACCGTAGTAATATGCTTTCTGGTACCTATTATGTATGCAGAACATACCTACTACTGCCACTTTAACTTAACAGACATTAGACACGCATAGTATAGATGTATCCTCGAAATTGTAAACTACCATCAGCAAAAAGCAATAAATATAATTATTGTATTGTGCATTATGTTAAAGACAAAAAAATCTATCGAGTTAAAACTCATTTAATCGTAAAACTGGCACAATCGAGGATAGATAAAAGTCTTAAAAATATATTTATTAAGGTAACACATTGACATATGGGGAGCTTGCTTCTTCATAATATTTTTACTGTCCCTCAACCCTATATCTGACTAAAACCATGGCAGTAGTCAACACAAGTTGATAAGCATGCCGCAAAGTAAAAGAGAAAACCACACTTTGTCTCAATTTCCTTTGAAAATACCGCTCCGCTTAGAAACGCCATGCGGCGATGCAAAGCGGGTTTAATTTTTATTTCCGAGAATTTCACTTTCTATTTACCCTTGTGTTTTGCAGACTTATCCTCTTTCATCATAAAGTTTTAATAAAATGACATTAATACTTTAAACATTGCTTTCTTGCTTGTCGTATGAACAGTACTAATGTAAGGATTTTTAAAGCTGCCTGAAGCTATCCGTCATGGCTTTAAACGACTGTTAAATGACTAACAGTCGGGACCGACAGCTTAACGAGTTTTTCGAAGCATGGTGATACTCAGTTGAAAATTCCATTTAGTGATCATCAATGAATGTCTTTGGTGATCATCCACCCAAGTACTGGCCTGAACATTGCCTAACTTAATCAGTTACGATAGACCAGAAGGACCGCGCTACAAGTGTTTCATTGAAACATTACAACAGAGATAATACAATACAATTACCGAGTATTTAGTACATGGACTGTTGTATTATGTGTTTACGAGTAGTCGGGCGAATGGAACCACCTTATAGGTTATTCGATATAGTGCAATAGTTAATTTTTAAGCTTTCGCGATTAGAACACATAGTTTAGGTAATATCTCGGAGACTCTCCAGTTTTCTCGAGACCATGGCCAATGCAACTTGGCCGAAACGTCGAGGTAAATAAAAATAGTTTTTTAGCGCGATTAAGTCCCGAGATATTACCTAAACTAGTGCAATAGGGACCTGTCGCTTTCCTTAAGATGTTCACCGGGAAATGAGTGACAAGCGGGTCACATAATTTTTATTCGATTACGCGACGCAAAGGAGGGTAATGTGTTTATCAGTCTATGCATGTATGTTTGTTAAGTTTGTTACGCGTGGGCCGATTTTGATGATTCTTATGTCAATTGATTACGTCTTAATTTTGCGAGTGTCATTTTAGACATGGCAGTAATCAAAATTGAATATGGTGGCCATCAGATGCCATATTGTGAAAAATTAAAATGAAAGTCGATTAATTGCGTCAAGTGAGGTATAAACGAATAGGTAGGTATTTGAAAATCTTTGGATTGTTCGCATTTTTTTAATGTTTTGAATGATATTAAGGATTTATAACGGTTAAACGTTGGTCAGGAACAGCTCTTACTTACACTTTCAATTTTTATATAATAAAGATTTGATAACATTCTTATATAATCGTAATAGTGGTCTGATTAAAGAAAAAGTGTTAATTCAAATAAAGTAAATTCACATTTAATTCATCCGGGGGTTATGATTTTTTAGTCTAAAACTCAAACACATTTGAAACTATTTTATTAATATAAAAACGTCAATGGCGTGACTTACGCGTTGTTGATGTCTATATCGACAACTACGCATTCTACGCGTTCACATTCACAGCCCCACACTAAGTTCAAAGACTTGTATCGTGGGTGCCGGAAACATTCACATCACACACACATTACACCCAGAACCAGAACCACAAAGCCTTTGGGAAGAAATTTGTTCTCCTGCCGGGAATCGAACCCAGGACCCACGGCGTAGAGGGCGGAGACCTGTCCACTGCGCCAACTGGGTCGTCAACTGTTTCGTGCTGCTGGCTGTAGAGCAAGGTGGGTCGCGACGGTGACTGCACCGCACTCATTCTAAAGAATGCTTCCGAATGAAGCCGAAACGATTGTCGATCAAGGTATCGACAACGCGCCAATTCTCATTCTTATATTAGTAGTTTCTAGTGTGTTTCTTATTTGTCTTAGCTAGTGATAAAAGAACATTGTCTTTGTTCGCAGATCGGCTGGAGGACCACAAACGCTTGGTTAGCTGGAAACTTGGCGTGTAAATTCTTCCTTGTGCTAAGGGCTTTTGGACTCTACCTATCATCTAATGTGCTTGTTTGCATAACTGTTGATCGGTAAGTTGAATGAGAAATTTACTTTTTGCAAAAAATTTTTTTTTTTTTTTTTTATTTGTGACAGGCTATTGTTTGACCACTATCTCACCTGATGGTAAGTGACGATGTGATCGAAGCTGGTAAACACACTAGACCTGGAATACGCAGGCTCTCAAGGATTACTGCCGGAACACCGTATTTGGCTTGGCGGCAGACTTTCAACTTGATGGTGGTAAGCTATTTTGGTAGCAAGCCAGGCGAGCAACTCACAAAATGCTCTACCACCTCTCAAATGTCACCTAGCACCACCCGGGGACCACGTGTAGGGAGTCAGACTTAAGGGGTAACCTCCTACGGACGTGGGTGACTCAGCCCCCAAAAGTTACTAAACTTACCTAACCAGATACAAGAAAAGATTTTCCTTTCGCTGTTTAGTAATTAGGTAGTTGTTAGAGGAATTATTATTCCTTCGTCTGTCAACACAATGATTCATTTCAAAGGTCGTTTGTGCTGCTGATTCTGGTAGTGATTGTGTGTGTGATGTAAATGTTTCCACACTCAGTAAGCATTGAGTAAGTATCACACGACTTTGCTTATATCCTAACAAAACAAGGCCAATGTTAAATAAAACCAAGTACATTACTGGGGCCTTAGCCATAAACCAATTCTACTTTCGACAACGCTCGGAGAAACGCTAGAAATGTATGAAAATGACATTTCAAGCGTAAAGTTTGATAGAATAGCTAAGTGCTAGCCATAAACCAAGATAGCGTGTCGAAAAAACGAAACTTTTCGTAAAAGTTTAACGAATACGAAAAATTCCCATACAAATATCTAAAAACGGTAGCCATAAACCACTATTTGACAGGCGTTCACGAAAGACGACAATAAAAATGGCGTCTGTTTTGGTCAGCTGTTTTCGAACGTACGGGAAGTGTCATACAATTACAATATTAAACGTGTCCACAGGCGAAGATACAATATTAATGACGGTAAACGGCTATGAACCTTTCTTTTAAAGGTTTTTAATGATGTGAAAACGCAGTGTAGAACCCAAAAAATGGATTTTATAAAGTTAAAGGTAAGAGTACAAACTCTTTACATTTAGTATAAGAAACAGTACAGGCCTATGCAATATATCTCCTACCTACCATATTTCATTCAATTCTGAACAGCTAGTTGTATGGCCTTGTCAAACTTTACCATTCACAACCTATCCAATATAAACAAACCAATCAGTTCATTTTTATATTTAACCTAGGTATATACATTATACATTGATCTGTCATCCAACCAAATACCAATATGTCGTACCTAATAGGTTTAGAGTTTGAATATATATCCACCTGCATGTGTGATGTTAACCCAATTTGGAAATTCTTTTTTTCACTCACTGTAGCAACAATGTTTATTAACAGGGCCACTATATTAAAACGGTTTGATTACATTATCTTTGCACCTTATACAGATAAGGTCAGCTAGTTGTAACCCACCCTTATTCCCTACCCAAGTAAGAAAATGAATTAACATACTTCTTACCTATAAATTGATGTTTGTATCTTTGTACCCAGATACTGTGCAAGATTTCTAGAAGCCTATCATTTCAAGAAATAATATGCTCGTCCAGACATCAAACAAGTTATTTACACATTAAATAAAACAGATAGAGTACAAGGTGAGTACTAAGTTAAAATATTTCAATATGACTATCCATAGAAGAGTTTTTATTTATAACAAGCAATTAAATGTCATTAAAGAAATACAAATTGCATAAAACATATTTGTTCAATTTAAGTAGTTTAGTGTATCCTATATTGAAACAAGGGGTTATCAATGTATTAAAAACAAGTAATACTTTTGAAAGTTTTTTTTAATATCAAGCTTTTACCTTAAAATAAAAAATTATTAAAACGGTATATAATCAGAGAATTTGTCAAGATGAATCAAACAAGCCCATACTCGACGGGTTTATTTTGTTTAGTTCAGAAGTTCCTATGGCCAACTTCCAGCTCCATCATCAGACCTTGGTTACCACTGAAAGACAAAAACTCGTCAAGACGATTCAAGTAAGCCCAAACTCAATGAGGTTGTGTCGTTTCATTGTGAAGTTCCTTTGGCCACCTCCCAGCTCCATCATCAAATCAGCACCATGTCATCATTATATTGCATTGTCACGCGATTTTTATGCAAAATTTCAGCTCAATCAGTAACCAGGAAGTGGATCAAATTTAATTTGCAAGATTTGCTGACAAACATCGGGACAGGTGAAACTAACTAAAAGCTTGCAAGATAGCTAGTTCATAATTAAATCAAGTAGTATGTATGTATGTAATAAATGAATTTATATATATATATATATATACAACAGTATCTAATAAGTTCAGACTCAAAATCCTTTTTGTAATAATTGGGCTATTAGTCCGGTTGACTAATTCGTTGATTTCTATTTCATTTCTTACCATTAGCTCCTAGAATGATCACCTTAAATTTTGATGATGTGGAGATATGATCCTAAAAAGTATGGTGATAACCTCTTGGCAAGTCGGATCCCAGGGCTCGATTCTCAACAAGACCAGTAGATTCAGAGTTACCTTTTACTAAGAGACAGGTGTGTGTATGTGTGTTCTGAACATCCTCCTATAACACACCATTAAGTGTTCTATAAACCATCTTAATGATAGGATATCATGTCAATCATTTATAATGTTTCACAATAATATGTCTTCTGTTTCAGGTTTCACAAATGAAATTTCACCTTACAATCTATGACTTACTTATGTTATTTTCCAGTATGTAATTTAAAAAAAATAAATAAAATTCTTGTGGTTTTATTCAATACTATAAATTACACAAATTGTTACTGGCGAGTGTCTCTATAATCCAGCTATACAGGCACTTAGCAGACCTAGCGCTGGTCACAGAGAATCACAAAGGTAGATCACATAACACCTATATTTATTAAAATGTACCGCATGTTTGTTAATAATACAATAACTTTTTCACATTTTACTTCACTTTTGACTTTGTGTCGGGCTGAGTGTAAATGATTTTGTGGATACAATTAAATATATAGTACTTAATAAAAATAACCTAAACACTCATGCATAATTTAGCTTCCTATAAGTAGAATTTTGGTACCGGAGATTAATACTTACATAACTGTGTAACCACTCTAACTTGTGATACCTTTATGCCCTAAAGATAAGGTAATAAAAATAATTAAAAGTTCTTGTAGTTTTATTATATTTAATCAAACCTTTTAAAAATTACATTTACTTAATACAATTTAACACTAATAATAAGTAATATTATGATTATATAATTACATTTAAAGTAAGACATCAAGAGAGACAAGCCATTGCAGCACATGTAGGCCCTTATTATTGACAGGTAGTAATTTCTCAGTTGAAATGAACACTTAATAGATTGGTTATATTACAATGATTTTCCATGCAATTCAAATTCTAACTGGGGGTGATAAGGCATGCACTGACGTCTCGCTGGTGGGTGTATTGTGCATTTCCCCCTGCCAGCCACCCCAACTCCTTTATATATTGGAGTGCTGGCACAATTGTTCCAGTGGTAATGTAAGTCTGCATGATGTCGACTTTGTTGCGTTGGAATGTTCATGTTCTTATCCCAATTTTGGCTCATATTTTTTTAGTGGCCTCAAAGTGTAACATCACGTTTTCCACAGTTTAATTCTCCCGCAGGCAGCCACGACATCAGTGACACCATTCTTATACATATGGCGATTCATTTATGCTCCAGATTCTAATAGGTTTTCCTGTAGCGTATTTTGTGACAGCACATTTCCTGATGAAAGGTGATCCAAAGCCGCAGTTATTATTACTCTAAACATACACTAATTGACTTGACAGTACGGCATATGGTAACTTCTTTGTTATCCTCTTGGTAGAAATGAGCACTTCTGACTTCGCGATTCTTTTCCTTATATTTTTGTTTAGAACGCTTGATTAGTTACATCTGTTCGATGCATGGGCTAGTATTTTTTTATCCTTCACTTGAACAAGACAATTCATAGATTTGTACATGCACAGTCGACGATAGTTTTTCGAGTATATCTTAAATTTTCAACCTTAGGTGTGTTAAGTAAACAAATTAATAGAAATTTAGAAAACAATCACAGACCACAGAGAGTACAATAATTCCGACGTATTTTTTGTTCTCTAATGTCAATTTCAATCACCGAGTTCTCAATCGATTTTATTTTTCACTTACGTCTTATCGATTATACAAAAATATCAGATTTTTCATTTTTCATTATGTTATGTTATTACATTACTATAGGTAATTGACCGAGTGCATAAAGTTAATTCAGGTACTCAGCGTTTTGTCCATCTGTCCATTGGCATTTAGCATCTAAACCAAACAAGCTAATGACTTCAATTTACACTTGTTCATCGAGCGAAGCGAGGTCTCTAAAGTTAATTGGTATATTGCCCGTCCATCCGTCCATCCGTCTGTCAAAGGCATTTAGCTTATAAACCATTAAAACACTTGAATTCTCAAATAACATGAAAAACGGTTGCCCAAAGCCAAAAATGGCAATTAAAATAAGATAACTAAAATAAACGACAAAAATGGCAATTAAAATTTTTTTATCTTTTATTCAGGGGACTAACTATAATAATAGCGGCTTTGGAATATTTTTCGTGTTTATATAATATATTTGTATTGACTAAGTACAAAAGTTGAGTTTTTTTTCTTTATAATATAATATTTCATAGTTTAATACAATTAAAATTACATAATTACCTTTATTCATACATTTTTTTTATTATAATATAATAATAAATCATTATCTCACTGTTAAACATTCCCTTATTTATTTATTTTTTAATACCTTATTTTTTATATATAATTTATAAAAATATGGAAAACCAATACTTTTTCAAAGATCTACGAAAAAATTTTTTTTGATATCTGCAAAAAAAATATCTAAGTTTATAAAAAAAAAAAGAAATTTTAATGATATCTCAAATTTCGCAATTCCATGAGAAATACTCGTCCTAAAACCCATGTGTCGACAAATGGATTATTGATACATAATAGTAATTCTTAAATAAAAAAAATAACCAAACCAATCAAGTTGGATACCAAAATGAGGGATATTAAAAAGGGATTCCATAAAATTACATAACACATAAAATGCAGGTAAAAAATTTCGCAGTCGGATTATTTGAATTTTCTGTTGTTCATTAACTTGTTTTCAACATTATTTCCATTTGTTAATGATTCGTTCGCTCTGTTTCCATGGCCATAAAATTAATCGAGTCAAATCGAGTGAATATTTATTTAGCCTAGGCATTCCTACTCATTTGATGAATTTGACGTTTCCATGCGCTACCATAGACAAAGTTCCAACTTTTTACGACTTAGAGAGTAGAATAGGCGTTAGCGTAAATGTGGCTTATGGCTACCGATCTTTTTTCTCTATTCTACCGAGAGAATAGAGCAATCTCTCTATTCGAATTTTCGAATAGAATTGTACGTGTGGTTTATGGCTAAGGGGGCTGTACTTTACTTATTTCTGGAGGTAATTAATTTGAAACCCACGTACAATACATCTCACTAGCCGTGCCTTGCGGCTTCGCCAGCTATTATCAAGTAAAAAGGTGCCTTTGTGTTAATCCTAGGTATAAGCTATATACATTCCAAATTTCATCCAAATCCGTTCAGCCGATAAAGCGTGAAGAAGGAACAAACATACTTACACACAAACTTTCGGATTTATAATTTAACTAGCCGTGCCCCGCGGCTTCGCCCGCTATTATCAAGTTAAAAAGTAGCCTATGTGTTAATCCTAGGTATAATCTATGCACATTCCAAATTTCATCTAAATCTGTTTAGCCGTTAAAGCGTGAAGAGGGAACAAACATACTTACACACTTACACACAAACTTTCGAATTTATAATATTAGTAGGATTAGTAGGATTACTCTAGAGACGAGAGCATTGAAAAAAAAAGATTATTATCACAACACACTAATATTATTAAGGCGAAAGTTTGTAAGCGTGTTTGTATGTTTTTTATTTCTTCACGCTCAAACGGCTAGACCAATTTTAATGAAATTTGGTGTGGAGGTAGCTGACACCTTGGATTAATACATCGCGGGTCTTATGCGGGTAAAACAGCGGAGCGCAGCTAGTACTTAATATGTGTAATACTTACAAATGGGTATAATTTTGACGGCCACCAAAAATTCTAAACGGTTACCGAAATGGATAAATAGTCAGCAAAGTACGTTTCCTAAAATAAATTTTCCTGTGACAGAACCAAATCGGATAACAGTAGGTTAAAGTTATTTTTTTTTAATAATTAATACAAAAATATTTATGATACGAAAAAATTGATTTATTTCATAATATATCCAGCTCCTCGATCACACGTATATAGTGAGACGACTCAAAAGAACATAACCGTTTGAACTTGTTTAGTGTTAGTGTATTAGTGTAATGTAGTGTTTTATAAGTGCTGCTCAAAAATAACACATGAACCAAAGTGTCTTCGCCTTAATAGAGACAATAAGAAAAGTGTTAATGGACACATTCTTGAATATTTTAAATCTAGCAGAATAAGTTAAATTTAAGTTACTTATTAGCCTAATCTTGGCTAGATTGTGACAAAAATAGGGAACACACCATCTTCGTGACCTATAACAGTAAAAAAAAAAACGTAATATTTTAGGAAACGTAATTTGGTGACCATTTATCCAACGTAATTTGGTGACCATTTATCCATTTTGATAACCGTTTAGAAATTGTTTAGTAATAAAATAGGTCCTTTTTTGGGCGGTGTTTAAAGACAAGCCCTTACGATTCTTTATATCAAACAATGAGAACTAATGCCGACAATACAGAAGCCGCAGAAGACAGTTTTTTTCAGATTTTTAACATAGAAAAGTATTTTTTTCTGAGCTATATATACATGTTAGATATATGCTGTTGCGGACTTTTTCGTATAACTCATGAAGGCCAACATTTTTGTCATACATTGTATTCACCTATGTCTAACCGTTTAGTCAGCGTACGCCGATAAAGCGGCCAGTTAGCAAATTTTTCTCCAAATCATCTTATGTATATTATTATTTCGAACTGAAAACTAACTTTTATCCCAATAAAACATAACCTTTGACACTCAGCGATAGTGTAGCTATCTATTAGTGTAAGAATTTTCAGAATCAGATCATTCGTTTCAGAGATTACCTTTTACAAACAAACTTTACCTCTTTATAATATTAGTAGGTATAGACCACTGGACGACAAGAAGTAATTTTCGTCTACGATAGGAGCGATAGGAGAAACATCTGCTTGTGACTTTAAAATAATTTGTAAGGCCATTAAAGCTTTTTATTATTATTAAATACGTGTATATCAAATTTTCCTATTTTTTTTATTTTAGACTGCTTTTATATTTATTTTAATCCAAGGATTTTGCAATAAAATATGCAAAGTACCTAATATTTTGCATATTTTATTGCAAAATCCATTAAGAATTTTAAGATCAAATTCAATTTAAAAGGGATTCCTTTGAAAGTCCGCAGAGTTGTATAAAACATCGGCTTAAAAAATGTGATTTGACTGTTGGCTTAAATGGGTACGCGCGTTCGCCTTCTAGGCAGAGCAGGTTTCGAGTTCGATTCCCAGTGGAAACACAAGTTTTCTCTCTAAAGGAAATTTGTGCTACTGGTTCTGGGTGTGGCACTCATGACACAAGTCATCGAGTTTAGTGTGAGGCTGTGAGTGTGAAAGCGTTTATTTTTTATAAAGAAAGTGACCTTGCTTGAAGAAATACGTCACCAGCAGCGGTAAAGGACTTGTAAACGTAATTTCAAGGATAAAGTCTTAATTAAAAGCCCATTTAAACTCGCACAACACTAAAAACGTGTAAAGTTATAATTAATGGAAATATAATTTGAATTACATGAGGAGCGACTTCACGACGCAACGTCGCAAAGATTTTTTAGTAAAGTTTTTTTAGATCGAGCGAAGCGAAATCTCTAAGTAGACTTGGATCTGTTACGCGGCTTTTGGAGATCCGCGTTTTAAAAAAAAGGATTTGTTTTAACTAAAATTAACTTTATTTAATTTGGAATATTAATATATGGAAATTATGAAAACTGTCCTTGGGCAGACTTTACGCGGTGGAGGGTGAAGAGAGACTGACTGCTTTTACTATTGAAATAACTACTTGCAAACCTAAACCGCTGACTGAGTCGGTTTAGGTGAGTGTATGCATTATCACTAACAAGCTAAGGGTATAACAACCCCCGCGGAAGACTAAACTTCGGGGATGAAAAGATAACTGAAGTTTATGTTAGGACGTATGAATTAATAGATTTATATTGGATTATGATTTAGCTTATATATTTATTTTTATTCATGTAGCTTATATACCTATGCTACTTCTCTAAGACGAGGCAAAGTATTAGGGGCGCTATGTTCAGATAGAGACACCGAAGGAGTACGAGATTTTTGTTTGATGGTTTGTATCTCGAGTCTGCTGCCGGACTTGACATATTTATACACCTTAAATGCTAAAAATAGAACAACTAAAATCAATATAAAAGTTAAAGTATTTATCGCGTAATGTGTCCCATATTTGTTTAAAAACGATTCCTCGTTTGCGATTTCATCCGAGCTTTCTAATAAATTATTTATTAGTTTTTTATTCAAACTTAAATTTTCCAAATTAATGTTTTCTAACTTAACAGGAGACACATTAGACGTCAATTTGCTTATCATATTATAGTTACAACACGATTCATTTATAAGGCTAAAATCCATGTTTATGATCGCGGAGCTAAAGTTAGCATAATCAAACTTAGGGACTAATCTATTACTTTTAGAGTAAGCTAAACAATAATTAGGTAAGGTCAGTATCCCGGTACCTAGGATGTTAAAATCATAGTTAGAGTCCTCGCATTCTATTGTTAATTTTGTAGGTTCCGATTGGATATATATCCACTTATTTTGACGCATAGCATTCCAAATATTAACGTGTCCGAATATTGATCTGGTTTCACACTGCACTGGTAAGGACGTGATCACTCGCGTAATTAGTTCACTTTCGCAGGTGGGATTCTCGGTAGACGATAACACGTTAGGTACGTCACAAATGTAACTCTCAGGGTTGACACTTTTACACTTGTCTAGATTATCCAGGGAACAATATCGAGTTTTGTCTTTGGTCATTGCTATATATAGACTGCTAGGTATAATAAAGCTATATGTATTTGCTTTTACAATATTGTGTGGAATAGGTAAAGGTAAGTTGCGATATACTAAATAATCTTCTGGGTTTACAAGCGGTACCTTAAGAACAAACATTATTTTATTATTATAATAGTAGCATATTAATTCCGACATACTTAATATAATAAACATTTTACTTAATTCTAAACTTACTGGTAGGCTGACACCGGCAGACAGGTGTAGGTGGTTATCGGCGAGTTCTTGATACAATTGCATAGGCGTTATCACCGCAGGGTGTACAATGTTTTTACTACTAAGTAACAAAGCATTTGTTATGTCTTCTAATTGAAAAGAAACTGTAAGTATGGCAGTTTCAAGTCGGTTGAGGATACTATTAATTTTGTTTCTAATCAATAATTCATTTGAAATAAAAGTTACGTTTTTCAAGTGTGCAGAGAGCTCGTCGATAGCCAGATTCAAATTAGCTTCATTTAGTTGTATTTTGTGAATAGTTTGGTTATAACTCAATAAAGTAGATGACGTCAATAAAATATTTTGTTTAATGAGTGAAGCTAGTTTTTTCTCGTTATTTTGCAGAGAGTTCATAACCCTGTCATATTTTATGGCATCATCTTCATCTAGTGTTCCAAATATAGTTTTCATTAAAGACCCGCCCGCTCCTATCCAGGCTGATCGTTTGGTTCTATTATCTATCAAATGGGAAATTGAATCGAATTCTTTCATAAGGTCCTGATGTCGTATTGTTAAGGGTTCTATCGTATTATAACATTCAGACTGTTCCATAGTATCTATTTGCCTACATAAAAACTTAAAAGTACCTAAAACTAAGTTTATATTATCTATATGTGGTTTTATATGAGAGATATCTATGGGTATTATGATATTTAGATTCCCATCTATAACTTTCATTTTACCCACATGTTCCGAATATAATCCGGATCCAGTCTGGATTTTTTCGATAAAGCTTGGGCTTGCTCCAGCGATGACGCTGAAATAAACATATAAAAGTGAATATTTTTATTTAAATACTATTTCTTTACTTGAAGCCCTTAATGGAGAAAATGGTTCTCACGGTGGATTATAGTTAGCAAGTTTGATTTCGTCAATGTGGTGATTCACGTGACGTCGATTTATGAGCAGGGAGACCGTATTATTATTATGAATTTTCCCAATTTTGTATGGGCCTTTCCAGATTGGGGACAAGGCTTTTCTGAGACGGAGATGGTTTTTTAAGTAAACGTAATCGCCAACTTTATATTGGACGCGACGAGTATGGGCATCATAATGAGTTTTGGATTTTTCTTTTGAGTGATTTATATTTTCGAGTGCTTTGTCACGGGAAAGTTTGAGACGATGGTTTAGCATTTTTAAATACTCCGGATATGTTGGATCTAGATTATCCTCAAATATAGAGTCAGGAAGAAATGGTTTGTGACCAAACAATAGCTCGTATGGGCTAAAGTTGGTTGTTGAATGGACGCTAGTATTATAAGTAAGCATCGCAGTGTAAACGTATCGGGGCCAGTTTTCTAGGTTAGCGTCAACGAATGACTTTAGGTATTCTTTTAAAGTGGAATGGCTACGCTCAAGTGCGCCTTGTGTTTGAGGGTGATACGGAGAACACCATAACTGCTTTATCTTTAAAAATTCGCAAGTTTTCTTGAATAAGTCAGCTGTAAAATTAGTTCCTTGATCAGTTAATATGGTTTTCGGAATAGAGTATAGTGATATAAAATGCACTAGGCATTCCATAGTTTCTTCAGCTGTAACGCTACGGATTGGGTAAGCTACCGAGTATTTCGTCAAGTCGTCCTGAAGGGTCAGTATGTACTTTATCTTTGCTGTACCAGATTCTGGTAATGGGCCAACAATATCCATTGCCACGCGTTGGAAAGGACTTGTAGATGTGGTAGTAATTTGCATTGGCGCTCTATTGGTTTTCCGTAGTGCTTTATTTTGTTGACATAGAGCGCACTTTTTAACGTAATTCTCGATTTCAGTTCTCATACCTTTCCAATAAAATCGTTCTTGAATTCGTTTTAGCATTCTAGTGGAGCCTAAATGCCCGGCAATTGGTATGTCATGATTTTCGCGTAGTATATTTTTGATTTCACTTAGAGTTGGATAGATAATGTTATTATGGTATATATGAACAGCCATGTTAGTATTATGGAAAAGGTAATTCAGCATATTATAGATTTTCATGAAAGAAAGTCTTTCAAATGGACTTTTAAAGTCTGAAATGGCAATTTCTACAGAGTCTTGTGTTACTACAAGTTCGTTTCTTATTAGTTTCAAAGTTTTGAAAATGTCTTGATAAGAACTTTCATCAAAATGGTGCACCTTGGTAAAAGCCAGAAATACAACCCTGTTATTCAAATTTAGTTTTTTGAAGGAAAATAGCTCTCTCTCGGTGTTTAGAAATTCTTCAGTATTTTCTAAGTTGGATAAGATTTCCGGAATATAAGGATTGGATTCGTCTAAGTCTAATGAGGTCGGAATAATAAGTATTTTGGTGGACGACTTTGTTAGTGCTTCATTGTGTTCTTTTAAACTGGTATTATAGTTGTTTTTTATCATTTCTTTCAGGAAGGTGGAGTAATCATGGTCATTAAGAGTTTCAGGGGCAGGAGATGGGATGCCGATGTTACCCGAAGGAGTATCAGCACTGTTCTGTGCTAGTTCCGGAATGTTACGGATGAGTTGTTCGGGAATCTCAAGGGAATGAGGTAAGTCATTTTGATTTTCAGGGATACCTTCTGCGATTGGAGTGGATTCAGGTAAGTTGTTTTGATTTTCAGGATCGGTATCTACGATTGGAGCGGATTCAGGTAAGTTATTTAGATTTTCAGTAATCGTAGAAGGCGTTGGAGGATTCAATGAGCTAAAATCAATAGCAGGATTGTCATCGTGAGGGCTAAGATCCAAAGGGCCAAGGTCGAGGAGGGGCTCATCTATGGCGTTTGGAGAAATTGTATCAGGTAAGATTGGGTTCACGGGAAATCGTGAAAGGGCATCAGCTACATCATTGAGTTTACCCTTTCGGTAAATAATCTCATAATCGTATTCTTCTAACTTTAATCTCCATCTTTGAAGTTTGCTACTTGGGTCTTTGTGATTAAATAGCCATTTAAGAGGTCGGTGATCTGAAATAATTTGAAACTTGTTACCATATAAGTAGGGGCGGAATGTTTTACATCCGAACAGGACGGCTAACAACTCCTTTTCAGTTGTACTGTAGTTGGTTTCGCTTTTGTTAAGGGTGCGTGATGCATAGGCTATAGGTTTATCTTTGCCAACGGCACCTTGAGACAGTACGGCACCAATGGCGTAGTTTGATGCATCACAAGTAAGTACGAATGGTTGAGTAAAGTCAGGGTAAATGAGAAGAGGAGCTGTGGTCAATTTGTGCTTCAGATTATCGAAAGCTAATTGTTGTTGGTTTTCCCAAATAAAGGGAATATCTTTCTTTAAAAGGTTCGTAAGAGGTTTCGCGATCTTAGAGAAATCAGGAATGAAGCGACGATAATAGGAAACTAGTCCTAGAAAGGACTTTATATCCTTTGGTGTTGTTGGAATTGGAAATTCAGTAACCGCTTTTATCTTTTCAGGATTGGGTTTTACGCCCTTTTCAGTTATTGTGTGGCCAAGGTATCCAACTTCTCGTCGGAGAAATTCACACTTATCGGGTTGTAGTTTTAGATTGAATTTTCGAAGTTTTTGGAAGATGGCCACTAGATTCTCAATTTGAGATTTTAAGTCATGCCCATAGCAGACTACGTCATCAAGGTACACGTAACAGCGAATGCCTTGGAGGCCTGATAAGGCTGTATTCATTAGCCTTTGGAATGTTGAAGGAGCATTTTTCAGGCCGAAGGGCATCCGTGTGAACTGGAAGTGTCCCTCAGGGACATTAAAGGCGGTTTTCGATTTGTCGACTTCATTTAAAGGAATTTGGTGAAAACCGGAAGCTAGATCTAAGGTTGAGAAGTACTTACTATTCCCTAGTTGATCTAGGATCTCAGCGATCTGGGGAATAGGGTAAGTATCGCCTATTGTGATATCATTCAATTTTCGATAGTCTATTACAACTCGCCATTTTTGAACTTTTGAAGCGTCAAGCTTCTTTGGGACCACCCATATTGGAGAGGACCAGGGGGAATCAGAGGGTTCAATAATATGTTGGTTCAACATTTGCTCGATTTGCTTTTTGACCTCTCTTTTATGAATTTCAGGAAATCGGTATGATTTTGTGTGAATAGGAAGGTCAGTAGTAGTTTTTATTTCGTGTTTCAGGGAGTTGGTACAGGTAAGGTATTCTCCAGGCAAATGAAAAATATCGGAGAAGTCGGAGCACACCTGATGGAGAGCTTCTTTCTCTTCTTTATTCAGGTGAGACACACGCAATTGATTTAAGACTTTTTCAGTGCGTATCACAATATCATTAGGAATCGTTGTTTTAACATTATTTATAGGATGCAGAGCCTGAGTGGCATCATTAAGTTCGGAGGGATCAACACTGGTGAGTTTTAGATTCAGAGCAGATTTTACTGTTATAGGTACCTCGGAAGTGTTGATCACGGATATATTTATTCTGTTGTTATCTTTTACACGAACTAAACAATTTGCAATTAATAAGTCGTTGGAAGGGCTTTGATCGAGCACAAAGCCTTCTTTTATATCTGGATTTTGGACAGAGCATTCAATAATTGCTTCAGTTCTAGCAGGTATAATATATGTTGGGTCACAAAAGGAGAGTTTCAAATTTGTTTTTCCAAGATGTAGTAAGTTGTCGTTATAGTCTATTCTACAACCATGGGCATTTAGCAAATCTGTACCTATGATTCCGTCATAAGGAAGATGGATTTTGTCGATCACATGAAATTTGTGCGAGACATTGGATTTTGGAAAACGCATTTTTAATTGGAAATGACCTAGAGTTTGAACAGATTCTTCTAGAGAGTCAATGCCTTTGAGATGAATAATCTCTTTTGTAAGTTTGGGGTGACCTTGGATACAAGATCGTTTTATTAAACTCACAGATGATCCTGAATCGACTAATAAGGATAATGGGACCTCTGATACAGAGGAGTCAATCAGGACATGAGGTAGAAGCATTTTTGTAGGGTCATTAGTGATTTCAAAAATGTTCGTATTATTATGTGGCTGTTTAGATTTGGAGTCAGAGTTTTGCGATTGTGGCATACCAATATATGGTTGCTCGCGTTTTGATTTTGATTCAGAGACGGATTTAGAATTTCTTGTTAGGTTGTGACTACCATGTAGCGGAGTCGATTCAGAGTTCTCTGAATCAAGGTCGTGACTGCCATGTAGCGGAGTCAATTTAGTGTTCTTCAGAGAACTTTCTTGATTCAGATCGAGGTCATGACTGCCATGTAGCGGAGTCAATTTGGATTTAGAATTTGATTTAGAAGTTTTGGCGTCGGATTTGGAAGTATGAGGTCGCGCACGACACCGAGACGAGACTTTTATTCGTTTTTTGAATCAACTTCATCATGGCCCTCATCGTCTTCGATGTCATCCTCAGATGCATTAGATACAAAATGAACACGTGAAAATTGTTTCTGCTGAGGCTTAAAGCCTGAACCTGATGGTTGTTGTTGATCGGCGTTACGGAAGCGATTATTGTTATATTCCCGTTTGCGACAATTTTCGATAACGTGACCAACACTTTTGCAATAGCGGCAGAATAGTTTACTACTATCGTTTTGATTTTTACTATAATTATTGACATCTGGACGATTTTGAGAGTTTCGATTGCGAAAGATGTTGTTAGATGAAGACGATGTCATTTTCTTAGAAATGCTGTCAGAAATTTTCTCTTCTGCTACGGCAAAGTTAACAGCAGTATTGAGATTCTCAGGGTTACGACATCTCACAATATTAGCGATCTTAGGGTTAAGTCCTGTAACAAAAGTGTGAAGGGCAAGGTCCTCCATAGCTGCGACTCGGCCAGACAGTTCCGTTTTGCGTTTAGTAGGAATGGATATATTGATTTCAGTTATTAACCTTGCTAAACATGTTTCTATTTTGAGCGAGAACTGGTTGGCTGTTTCGTTAGGCAATTGTTTACACTCTTGTAATTCGGAAAGCAAATGCGCATAGTGTTTTTTCTCACCAAATTGAGTTTTAAGAAACTCTTCTAATTGATTCCAATTTTCAAATTCTTTAATAGCACACGCTATTTGGGCTTTGCCTTCCAATCTACTAAGAATAAGTTTAAATAGAATATCTTTTTGCCATGGGGCGGCTAGACTTATTGCATTTTTACAATTTGTAATAAATGGATTTAATTGTTCCCTGTTTCCATCATATTTGCCAATGAATTTAGTAAGGATGTTGAGTTCTACAATAGGAACATCTGCTGGAGGTTCATGACTTGCAGATCTCGATGTTCCCCTTTTCTGTTCTTGACTTGGGGGTACGGCTAAGGATTCGTCCTTCGTTGCCATTATTAATTAAATGAGATATCGAAGTAATAACAAAATAACGACAATTAAATCGAATTGAAGTGGTAACCCTAGCGAATCAAAACAATGACCAAAGACTTACAGGAGACAGAATGCGTAGGCGACTGCGATAAGCTGCATTATCGGACGACGGCGGGGCGACACGGCGTAACCTTGTATGTCAAGGTTAAAATCCAGGGTCTGGAACACGGAGCTCGATGCTGGATGGGTCACAATCACAACTATCGGGGGTGATTGGGACCTCTGCCAATAGCCGACGTCACGATGGATGGAGTCTCTTCCCTCGGATGCTATGTATATCTCCAGGATATAGCGATTTTCAGGATACGGCGGGTTTCCAGGACACGGCGACTTTTCAGTAGGTACACGGAGGTATCCAGGACACGGTAAGTTTATATGTGTTTATGTCACAGGTAGTTTTTAGACACTTATATTTCACTTTTAGTTGTAACTGGTTTTCACTTTAGGGTCCAAGACCTTTACTTTTGGACGATGTCACAAGGAGACGGACCGAGGGACCTTTATGATCCCCTTTTCGCTGCCACCAATTATGTTACGCGGCTTTTGGAGATCCGCGTTTTAAAAAAAAGGATTTGTTTTAACTAAAATTAACTTTATTTAATTTGGAATATTAATATATGGAAATTATGAAAACTGTCCTTGGGCAGACTTTACGCGGTGGAGGGTGAAGAGAGACTGACTGCTTTTACTATTGAAATAACTACTTGCAAACCTAAACCGCTGACTGAGTCGGTTTAGGTGAGTGTATGCATTATCACTAACAAGCTAAGGGTATAACAGATCGTTCAGCACTTTATCCGTCCGTCCGTCCGTCTGTCAGAGGCATCTAGCGTCTAAACCATATAAGCGAATGTCTTCAAATTGTTATAAATTTAACATTTCAAATTTTTTTTATCTGCCCTTGTGCCTCTGCCTCGTTGAAAAGGGCTTGACAAGTAGTCGTAGGTGCCGGAAATATTTACATCACACACACAATCACACCTAGAACCAGAAACACAAATTTTCCTTGGGGAGAAAACTTGTCTTCCCGCCGGGAATCGTACCCCCGTTTAGAAGGCGCACCCCCTGTCAACTAATCGAACGCTCAGAACAGTTAAAAGAATAGATATTTTAGTTTATTTGCTAGAACTCCGTCAAAACAACATCACTGTACACAGTGTAAACAATTAACCTTTTAATGTCCATTATTTTTCGTTCATAAAAACAACTGTGTGTATTCATCATGGTAGAATCCATTACTTGATGATATAGTATTTCCATTTGTCTAATAGACAGTCTATTGAAGGAGCGGAGTTCTTTGAATTCAGGTGTCAAAACAAAGTGGACGGTGTATAGTTTACTCCTTAGTTTAAATCCCAGCGAGCCAAAGAATTTATTAGTGATAATAGCTAGTTTTTTTATATTAACTTTATTTTATTGATAATTTGTGTAAGAAGTAAAAAGTAAAGTAAAAAGTATTTTGCTTACTTGCAGTTACACGAATACAAATACTGAACATTGAATGCCCGATGTGGGTAGACTGATATTACTATGTATTGCACTAACAACTAGCATAAAATATTGTGTACTCTCAATTTTTTTTTTTTTATGAATTATAGATAAACATTTGACCATTATCTCACCTGACGGAAAGTGATGATGCGGCCGAAGATGTTTTTTTTTTTTTTTTTTTTTTTTCTATTTGTGACAGGCTTGTGTTTGACCACTATCTCACCTGATGGTAAGTGACGATGTGATCGAAGCTGGTAAACACACTAGACCTGGAATACGCAGGTTCTCAAGGATAACTGCCGGAACACCGTATTTGGCTTGGCGGCAGACTTTCAACTTGATGGTGGTAAGCTACTTTGGTAGCAAGCCAGGCGAGCAACTCACAAAATGCTCTACCACCTCTCAAATGTGACATGTTTATCTAGAAGATATATAAACAATTATTTTTGCAGGTTTTTTGCCATTATTTATCCTTTGAGGCTGCCTGTTGCAAGAAAGAGAAGCAAGATGATGCTGTCAGGCGCCTGGATCGTAGCGCTGATCTGCAGTTTGCCGCAGGTATGTATTTTTAACCGACTTCAAAAAGGGAGGAGGTTCTCAATTCGAATGTATTTTTTTTGTGTTAGAACTTTTTTTTAGGTAAACTGATTTTGATGATTGTTATTTTAATTAGAAACGGATGCTTCCCATGTGGTTCTATTTAAATGTTATCAAGATATCTGTATATTGAGTTATCTTCAATAATGTGTATTTAATTCATTTATTTTGATCAAGGCTTCCGAAGATAAAGCAGTTAAGTCGGTTTTTAAGTATAACTACTACCATACTAAAGTTTACTTAATCCTATTTATATTATAAATCCAAAAGTTTGTGTGTAAGTATGTTGATTTAGCTCCGGTTGTACGCACGTTATGTTTAATTTAATCGAGAAATTTGACCGATGTTCGAGCGATATAGATGCTCATCCTCGGGAGCATGTGCTGTAGCGGCAACGAAATGAAATTTAGAATGTACATAGCTTATATTAAGAATTAACACATAGGTTTCTTTTTAACTCGACGTAAGTTAACGAGCATAACGGTATTCTATCGCTTACATTTTGGAGAGTGTGCTCAGGAATTACATGATATAATTCCTCCATGCCCTTTTTACTATCAAACAACAAGTTATGAATTTTTAGTATTATAGGTATGTATGGTGCAGTACGTTTTGAAATGCGAAAAGTGAGAAATTTCGTTTTTTTAGTGTTAAGTGTAAGAAGATTATTCTGTAAGTAGTCGGAAATAGTTCTTAAATTTGTTTCAGCTAAGTTAGTCAGATCGTGCCAGTTATCACCATAAAAGATGATAGACAACTGTCAAACGTACATACCTCCAGTTCGCTCGAAGCGTTTTGCTTCTACGTTTATCATCCGTACAGCGAAGGAGTGGAACTCATTGCCTGCGTCTTTGTTCCCTGAACAGTATAATCTGGGTGTCTTCAAGTCTAGAGTGAATAGGTACTTTCTAGGCAAGCATGTTCCATCTTTGGCCGCATCGTCACTTTCCATCAGGTGAGATAGCGCTCAAATGCTTGCCTATCTAGTATAAAAAAAAAACTTGATAATAGCGGGCGAAGCCGCAAAAAAAACTACAAAATTGGTTAATTACAAAAATTCAGAAATGTCTGTAATATTTTTTTATCACCTGTATTACGTCCGCTTGCGTGGAGCGATGTACCTATACGGATGATGTGGCGTGGAAAACTAATTTGTCCACGAAATTGGAAAATTTCACGTTTTCAACATCAATCCAACATCACGTTAATTTAAATTAATGTTTAATTGAGCGTGTTTGAACTATATCGTTCCATGGAAAGCTACTTGTGGATAACTGTTCCCAAAGAGAATATATCAGTCACTCATAATGTGGTAAAAAAATAAACGTTAACTAAAACTCTATATATAAAATTATATATGAATTATGTTTAGCCTCCGTAAACTATGTTTTTTTTTTCCGCGATATGTTTTCAAAAGATTGATTTTTCTTCTTAAAATCTATGTACATCAAGTAAAAATATTTCTAATCATATATTACACTAAACTAGAAACTAAATTAAAATTATCCAAAAAAAAACGATTACTAGATAAAATATGTTCAAAACTTAATCTAATAGACCGCTACCAGTCGGCAAAGTACCCAAAATACTGGCAGCATTACCGCGGCCAATGTCAATGCTCAATTTCTGTCCGAAATATTTGCCAGGATTTTGGTCACGAGTTGCTTCGACCATACGCTTATATAATTCATTGTACATTGTATGTGCTTCCGGTCCCCACGGTCCCAACGTTTCAACCCCAAAAGGCACAAATATATAACCACTATCAAGATTACTATATTTGCGCCTTTTGTCTTACTTAAACTTAGTTACATTATCCTTAATTCGTAGCAAGGATCCGGGGAGTTTGTTAAAAACTTAATTATACAAAATTTCTTTCATAGCATGAGTTGACGAGTTTGTGAATCTATGTTTCACTTTTATTCATCTTCCAAGAAAAGAACATGTTTTGGTGACCCCACTTGGTGGAAAAAGAGATGATTTTACATATGAATGAATAAATTAGAATGTGAAATCAAAATAATAATATGATGAGGATTTTGCCGCAAAAGAAATAAAGGCGTTTTCGATTTTGTATTTTTGCCAGAACTTGTAATTCTTCGAGTAAATGTGCAAAAATGATGATTTTTAAACGTTATTAGTTCATGAGTACTTAACGTGTAGTATTTGTATTAATGTGTAGGCAAATTATAAAAAAAAAACGAAAATTTTCTGGTTAGTCTAACACTACCGCTTTACCGTGACATGAATTGATCATGATTGGAATATGACTCTTTTACTTAACTTAGACTTAACAGACTTGTTAATAATTATGTATTACTAGACACTGGCAAAATACACACAGTAAGCGAAGCCAAACCTAAAAGAGCGTCTTAACTTGAAGGTAACGAAGTAGGTAAAAGTAGTTGCATGAACTGCCCGCTGGCTAAGTTTAGTGCGCCTTTTAAGCAGCGTTTCGGGATCGATTCCTGGTGAAAACACAAGTTTTCTCTCCAAGGGAAATTTGTGTTCTGGTTATGATTGTGTAGTGTGATGTTAATGTTTCTGAGCGTGGAGCTGTTAATGTGAAAGCGCATGTATATGCAAATGTTTATGTTTATTTTATGAAAATACGACTTCATTTTCAACACATACCTACTTTTTACTTTATACAAATAAGTTGAAGATTAGGTGACGTGAAGTTATAAATGTAATTATAACTTTATTTCATACCTATTTCAACTTGATTCCAACATTTCTACTTTCTCTACGAAATATTACTTTATGTCTTGGGGATGGATTTTGCCTCAGATCACAGAAAAGTTAGTTCAATGTTTGGGGACGGATTGGAAGACGAAGAGGACGGGAAGAAAAATTAAAAAAGTTTGTTTATGCGTTTTTAGGATAGGTACACTGCTTTAAATGTTATATTGCCCGGATATCACGTTCTGTAGAAACTACTTAACACATTCTCATACGGTTTTTACCAGTCGATTAAACTTCGCCTGAAGCGATAAATAAACTTCATTTCATTACAATTGGATGCTAGAATGAAAAGTGATCGTTATTTATAGATCACTGATATTTAGTAGCAAATTTCAGAACAAGCTTTTTTGTGAGAACTTAATTAATTCAATGAACTTTGAACTTAATTCAATATAGGCAAATGTTGGATAGGATTGAAGAAAGAAACATGGTGGCTCACTAGGTGGCAAACCCCCCGAGCGTTACGGTATTATGGAAGAAATTGAAGAAGACAATGTGGTATACCGGTGTGGTAAACACATAGTTCTAGACCGAACTGATGCTACCACTTATCCGGTAGAGTTTCTTGATTCTCTTTATGCAACCGGACTCTCCGCGCATAGCATCGTTCTGAAAGTGGGTATTCCGATTATTTTGCTTTGGAAATTACCCCCTCCAAATTAATGGATGCAATGGATCTCGCCTTAAAGTTATTTCGCTTCGATATGATATTATAGAAGCCAAAATTCTTATTCTTATAGAAGCCAAAATTCAAAATTCTTATCTTTCAAACCATTATCAGATTTGAAAAAAAATTGCATTATAAAGCCCGTTTACTTAGGAAGTTAATATAACAAATGTGAAATTCTAGATGGGTGTTGTTGCTCAATTACGTCGAAAAACTATTAGACGAATTTGGATGAAATTTGGCACACATATAGTTTATTACCGGGGTTAACGCGTGAGATGGGACTTTTTACCAATGATAATATACCCATATTTTTACCTACTAGGCGGAGGAAGTCACGGGCAGAAGCAAGTAGTAAATACACGAATAAAAATTTAGATAACTAGACTATTAAAGGTCCCAGAATTACGTTCACGTACTTCGTTCTTTTTACAAAATAACTCACCAAATATTTTTGTGATTGTTACTAAGTAATTATAGTTGTCACTTATTATAGCACAAGAATAACAGTGTTAGTAACAGCAACGGAACATTTTTATCGTTTTGATCATTTATAAATAAAGTAGAGATTTAATTTAACTTAATATTATTAGTAAAAGTCAAATAGAATAGCTAAGTTAAGGTATATTTAGATAGATAGATAGATAGAAAATTCTTTATTGCACAAACAGTATTGTAGGTACATAGGCGAACTTAATGCTACAAAGCATTTTCTTCCAGTTAACCTGAGGATATTTTGATATGGTAGTGCACATCTTCGGTAAAAAGTTGTATATTTAATTAAAGTTATATATTTAAAGTTATATATTTAATTATGTTACCTCATAACTTCTCTCCACGTGAGCCGTTTTTGAAATTTTTTTTTTAGTTTGAATTTAAATGGGACCGCCATTTAAATTTGATCAAGATCTGATCAGTAGTTCTTGAAATATCGTCAATAATGTCTATTTTGTGACGAATAATGCGTACTTTGACGATGTTCTGGTTTACCCGACTTCAAAAGTTACCTCACAACTTCTTTCCTTGTGAGCCGATTTTGATGATTCTTTTTTTATTTGAAAGCTGGTGGATCAAGGTTCCGACGTAGCGTTTTTTTTATTTTTGTATTTAATTATTTTTGTAAAACAAGTCGTCAAAAGTTCTGAACGCAGTCGAGTAATTCTTGTAACCATCGACGACGTATGAAAATCATTTGTAATGAAAAATATTTTATAAATAAATTTGTTAAATCTACGTGTATATTTTTAACATTGTTTGTTATAAGTTATTAAAGGAGATTATCTCTTTGAAATTAGAGTATACTTTATAATTAGAGCTTCTGTAGTTTGTGACGCATACCGATTGCTTTAATCCCTTATCGATCAAACAGCGATTTAAGTGAATTTAATATTCATTGTTTTTTTACCGACTTCAAAAAGAGAGGAGGTTTATGTTCGACTGTATGTATTTTTTTTATGTTATAATGTTCACTGATTTCTCACCCATTTGTGGACCGATTCTCAAAATTCTTCTTTTGTTTGGTAGTTGAAGTATAATACTTAAGTGGCGGTTCCATATAAATTTTATCGAAATCGATTAAGCCAAAACCAAAATATAAACGGCGAAGTCGGTTTTTCAACCGACTTCAAAAAAGCAGGTTCTTAATCTGACTGTATGTTTTTTTTGTATGTATGTTACGTGACATTTAGTATTCAGTATTCAGTATTCAGTATTTTATTGTTTGCACTAAATTTGTATTAAATTAAGATACAATTGCACTAGAACATTCAATACAAAAATAGACCCTGTTAGGGTATGGCAAAGATAACAATGGAGAGGGACTATTATACGTGAGCCATATTAGTTTTATCTACATCTCTTAGCTAATTAAACTATCTATCTAACTTAAGATAACAACGTTAACCTTAATTAATGTATTTACATAATGGTACAAGGTGGAATCTTAAACTTAAAACATTTTATTGGTAATACAATATTATGTTAGTTAAAATGTATGTATAGCAATAGAGTAAGTAAAGGCCACATGAGTAGCAGTTACTAGTCTAGAAGTAATCATGTTATGTTATCCAAATTATCAATAAAAAAATCTTTGACTGTGTAGTACGCTTTTTTAACTAATTCAGTTTTGAGTTTATTTGAAAATATAGTGTCTTTATCAATATTTTTCAGGTTATCAGGTAATTTATTGTATACTTGAATACATCGGTAATATGGGCTATTTCTATACATTTCTATTCGAGGAGTAGGGAGGACTAATTTATATTTACGACGCATATTTGTGTCGAAATTGAAGAGGTGGATATGTTTTCTAACAAACATGGCTGTTTCATGTATGTATATTGACGGTAGAGTAAGTACTTTCTTATCGATAAAGTGAGGTTTGCAAGTATCTTTAGGATGTAGATTAGTAATGATACGAAGACATTTTTTTTGGGCGATGAACAAATCATTTGCCTCGGTACTGTGACCCCACATAATTATACCATAGCGGAGCCACGCAAAGGCGTATGCGTAATAAACAGATAAAGCACATTCTGTATTTGTGTTGGTTTTTAATATACTAAGACCGTATAAGAACTGTGCTATTTTTGATTTGACTTTTTCAATGTGAGTTTTCCAATTTAAATGAGTGTCTAAAGTTAATCCTAATAAAGTAAAATCATTTACTTCACAAATTTTTAGTGTTTTTGTTGTGGTCGATAGGTCAAGTTTTTGTTTTTGGTAGGGTTTAAATTGTATAATTTTTGTTTTTTTAGTATTTATGAGTAGGTTGTGATTTTGGAGCCAGAGTGTAACTGTGTCAAATGTGTCTATAATTGTTTTATTATTGTTAGTGTTGTTTGTAGGAAATTTAAATAATAAGGAAATATCATCTGCGAAGAGTATACATTTTGAATTGCATGCTTTAGGCAGGTCGTTGATATATATTAAAAAGAGGATACATCCAATGACGCTTCCCTGAGGAATGGACCAGTTGGTGGTTATCGTGTCGGATTTTATATGTTTCAACTCACGATTATCATCCAGGTGGACTGTTTGGACATACTGTTGTCTGTCAGTAAGATATGATCTCAGCCACTTGTGTGCATCTCCTCGAATACCAACTCCAAATAATTTTGTGAGTAAAATGTCGTGGGATACTTTATCGTACGCTTTACTCATATCGAGCAAGAGCCCGACTGCGTGATTTTTTTCATTTAAATAAGTCAGAACATCTTGTGTGTATTTGTATACAGCTAGGGTGGTGGATCGCTTTTTACGGAAGCCAAACTGGTTTGTGTCAAGTATGTTATATTTTTCTAAAAATCTGCTTAAACGGTTTGCCATTGCCTTTTCAAATATTTTGGAGAATGATGGGAGTATTGCAATGGGTCGGTATTGATTGGGATTTTTAGACTTCCCACCTTTTTTCAATATAGGTTTTATTATGGCTGTTTTAAGTCGACATGGGAATGTAGTCTCAGAAAACGACTGATTAACTAGAAAGGTAAGTGGGGGAATTAGTTCAACAGCACAAAATTTTATGAGTGAAGTGGGTATCTCATCAGTACCACTACTATTTTTGCTTGGAATATTTTTAATAATTTCGGAAATTTCTTTTGAAGTCACCGGTTCAACAAATATAGAGTTGAAGACAGGTGTAACGACAGATGTGCTTGTTGCAGCGGTGGAATTAACGTTGTTCTTTTGCATCTGAGGATTACCTACAGATGCAAAATATCTGTTAAAATGATTAGCAACGGAGAAAGGGCATTTTATTATGCCATCACAAGAATCGAGTAAAAGATTTGTGGCGTGTATCTTTTTAGGCTTTTGTGTCACTCTTTTTATTATATCCCACATTTTTTTAGTTTTATTATTGGATTTATTTATTTCCTGTGTATAAACTGTTTTTTTAAGTGATTTTATACATCTTCTTAAGATTTTCGAGTAAGTTGTGAAATGTCTCTTTAGTATTTTATTTTTGGACTGGTTTACTAATACTTTTAAAAGTCTTTTATGCTTACAGGAGGTTTTTATTCCGACGGTTATTTTGTTGTTATTTACCGAATTGGTAATTTTAATGCGTTTTTGAGGAAATGTGGTTTCTAAAATATTCCTTATTTTGTTATCAAATATTGTATAATTTTCATTTACACTGTTATTTGGTAGTAATATGTCATTCCATTTTATTAAGCTAAGTTCCGCTTTGAAAAATGATAAATATTTCGAGTTATTTATTAGCCGAATAGTTTTATAAATGTGTTCCTGTTTTTTATGTTGCTTTAATTCAAAGTTGTAGGTGACAGATTTATGATCTGAAATACCTTGGTCTTTTACAGTAACAGAGTGGTTACTATTATTTGTAAAAATTAAATCTATACATGTAGAGCTCGTAGATGTCTCTCTTGTTGGCTTATTGACTATTTGATGTAGGTTATATTGTAGCATGAGTTGGACTAGCTTTTTATAATCTGTGCAGTTAAGCAGTGCGTTAATATTGAAGTCTCCTCCTAAAATTATATGTTTTTTATAATGGTGTGTCTTTAGTTTACTTAATAATAATTCGAGGAAATCGAAAAATATATCCATTTTACGGTCCGCACGGTAAAGGCTTATTAATAGAATATTTGGTTTGAGTTCAATTGCACAACATTCTACTACATACTCTATGGATAACTCGGCTATATCCGGTCTGTCTGTGTACTGGGTCCCGGCTGGTAGAAGGATTGCGACGCCTCCTCCTCGTCGCTGTTGGCGGCAGTAAGCTGCAGCGATCTCGTATCCGTTGACCTTCACATATGGGCGTTGGATTTTGGAGATCCAAGTTTCCGATAGGCATACGGCATTATATTTTTGTTCTTCGAGGAGATTTTCGAGCAAATCCATCTTATTTTTTATGCTTTGTACATTTTGCAGAAGGATATGAAATTTATCTTCGAAAGGAGTGATTGTTTGCAGATGGTTTATTTTCTTTTAGGGTCTGGGTTTTCGTGGCCTTTGTATTTGGAGTATTTTTAGTTATTTTAATGGGCTCCATATTTGTAATTTTTGGGGTGTTTTTGCGGTATTCATTATTCAGGTTACTGTACAATTGGCCATTTATAATAAGATTGTTATTTCTAATAACTGCATGTTGACCATTCATTCTTGCTTCTCGGAGTACTTTTCGCATTTCGTTGTGTTGCTGTAGTTCCTCATTTTGCAGAAAGTCACCAATACCCATTCCAGTATGCATGAAATAATGTTTATTTTGTTTAATATACTTTGTTGTCTTTTTGCTCAATAGCTCAATCACGATTGGTCGGCGCAAGTTCTGTCCCATAGTGCGTATATGGCCTTGATTACCTAGCCGCTTTAGGCTTTCAATGTATCCATCTAGGTTAACGTTAAGTATGTCATAGAAAACATTTACGATACGATCATGGAGCTGATCTTCGGTCTCCCAAGTCAGTTCTTCAAGTCCATACAGGACTAGTTTGTTGGTGTTGTCATAGCTGCTTTGAGTTTCTTTATGACTAAACTTATTTTTTATCTGTATAATTTCGTTTTTTAGTTGGTTGCATTCCTTTTCAAGTAGAGTTATTTTCTCTGTGAAGCAGAGCATGTTAGCGGTAAATTCATTCTGTTCGTCGGTGAAATCGTCAAAACGATGGGATGTTTCCGAGCTGTAGATAGCCATACTATGTTTAATTTCCTCCTGTATCATGGATTTCAATTCATATTTCAATGTTGAGATAATTTTTCTTTCATAGTTTTCCAATTTAATATCCAGTAACTGACTAATTTGGTCAAGAGTGAGCGTTGTTCCTGGGGGTAAATCTCGGACAGGGGACGCTGTTTGAGACTTAATAATAGTGTCCCCTAAAAAGCTTTCATCAACCAAAGATTCATCGCTGTCTTTGTATCTGAATGATGAGTGATTTGCGGTCTTTTTTGGTTTTCGTACTGTAATATTATTACGTGTGTCTCCATTTGCAGGTGTAGTGACTTTGTGGTCAATAATTATGGCAGAGCGGACTGGTGTATCGGTGTTATTTCTTTTAGGTTGCTTGGCAATACACACCGGACATTTCCACTGCTTTTTACGCTCTATGTCCATTGTATTGTAAAAGCGTGCTTCAGAGATATTTGCACATTCTAAGTCGTAGTAAAAATCACAAGTACTACATACTAGGTAGCACCTATTTGGTATTTTTTGGCGACATCCTTCACAAGTCAAGTTTTTATTTTCCATTATGACTTAATTCCCACGTAGATCTAGTACTTTGTAAAACACGCTACCTGGTGTCAGGTTTCGGAAGGAACTTGACGTGAAGTTTAATGAATTTATAGATTAGTACTTAGTTAAGAATATTTTACAGAGATGGCGCTGTTTCAGTATATGTTCGATGTTTTTCTTATTGTCCAAATAATGTTTTAAATTATTGGAGGTTATTCTAATTTATCATAGTACAATTTATCACTTTATCAATGTTCTTTGTTAAAAGTTGCGGTCGAGATTGGATTTTTATTGTTTTAATCTATGCGATGGTTTAACTTTTGGTTTAAAACCGAGTTTACGAAATGAATTGTCACATAAAAAAAAAACACTATATTTCGTCACTATTGCGATGGTTTTTCTTTTTCTAACACTTTCACATACGCCTCGTATTATATTGTTCAAGTTTATTATACGGGGTTTGTTATAATTCACTTTTATATAATTTTAATTTCAATTTAAATGCGGAAGTGACGTTCAAAGGGAACTGTCCCTCTCTCTCTCATATACAGATCTCATCTCTCTCTATCTCATATTTCGCCAATTCTAAATCGAATTTGATGATTTTTTCATTGGTAGATTTTTTTTGGTAGATTATAAATCCCATATAAATATTATCGAAATCGATTAAGCAAAAACCAAAATATAAGCGGTGAAGTTTTATTATAACTTTGCTTACGTTTAAATTATTTGTTTTGATATTCCATAACAAGAGTAGGTATTCAGCTAGTTTTAGGTAGAATAGGTAAACGTATATTTATTTTAATAAAACAAATCATAGTCACATTCAAGTGAAACAGTCATGGTGGAGTTCTTTTGATAGCTGCCTGTGTCTTGATTTTTAACCGACTTTAAAAAAAGGATGAGGTCCTCAATTTGACTGTATGTTTTTTTATGTGTACCTCATAACTTTTTCTAAGTGAACCGATTTGGATGATATTTATTTCAAAGCTGATGCTTTCAATGTGGTCCCATTTAAATTTGATTAAGATCTGATCTCCAGTTTTTGAGTTATCGTCAATAATGCGTGTTTAGTACCTACGTCTAATCTGATCAACGTTCCTAAGATGAAGCGGTGATTTCGGTTTTTTTTAAGCTTTTAATTATTTTTTTAAGAACCTATATTTACTCTCAGTTTATTGTTTTAAGAAGAGAAGGCCTCTTATGGTGATAGTTCATACAACTAAATTCTCTAATGAGTCACTAGTTCTTCCCTACGGCTTCGCCCGCGTAAATTAATTAAAGAAGTAGCCTATGTGTTAATCCTGGGTATAAGCTCTACATACCAATTTTTCTTATTCAAGATTGTCAATCCTTAGACCACCATCTTACCTGATGGTAAGCGAAGATGTGATCTACGATCGCGATGGTGCAAGTTTGCCTTGAAGATACGTCGGTATATATACGGTCGTTACGGGCGTCCATTCCCTTGTTTTATCTGGAATAATTAATGCTAGTTGTGAACTGAGTTTGTTGGGAACTGAGTCACCCACGTCCGTAGGAGGATACCCCTTAAGTCTGACTCCCTACACGTGGTCCCCGGGTGGTGCTAATCAGGTGACATTTGAGAGGTGGTAGAGCATTTTGTGAGTTGCTCGCCTGGCTTGCTACCAAAGTAGCTTACCACCATCAAGTTGAAAGTCTGCCGCCAAGCCAAATACGGTGTTCCGGCAGTTATCCTTGAGAGCCTGCGTATTCCAGGTCTAGTGTGTTTACCAGCTTCGATCACATCGTCACTTACCATCAGGTGAGATAGTGGTCAAACACTAGCCTGTCACAAATAAAAAAAAATAAAAAAATAGTTGTGCCCCGCGGCTTAGCCCGCGTTTGTTAAGTTCAAAAGTAGCCTATGTGTTATTCAGGAACATAAACTATCTACATTCTAAATTTCATCAAAATCAGATTATTCGTTACGCCGATACGTGGTAACAAACATTCACACACACAAACTTCCGCATTTTTAATATTAGTAGCATATACGTTTTCTAAGCCGGTGTTTTTTTTTTCAGAGTCTAATATTCCGAGTGATGCATCACCCGGATGTACCAGATTTCGAACAGTGCGTATCTTTCGGCGCATTTTCGAGTCATCAGCTAGAAATGGCCTACAACGTTTTCTGCTTATGTGCGATGTACTTTATACCTCTAATGATCATATCGGTCTGCTACTTGTGCATATTTTACGAGATATCGAAAAATTCGAAGCAATCTTCCGGTAAGTACCTAAATATACCTATCTTAAAATTGATTATTATTACCGCTAGTCTGCACTTTTATTTTTCTTATAATTTTGGCTCTGCAATCTTGTGCATTTAGCCAGTGTCAAGTAATAACATATTTCAAGTTACACGTTTCGTATTAAAAGTTCTAGTCACAAGTCACAGTCAAAGTCAAGTAAAGAGTCAAGGTCCAGTCATAGTCAAGCTATACCCTTATAAAGTGGTAGAAACTTATCTAGAACTTCTATATGGAGTTTTATGGCGAAGGCGATAATCACGTTTTTCAACTTTGTTTGATTTGCCTACATTCATGCACGTTCACTAAGTATTAAATAATCACAGGTTGGAAAATAATACAAAATCAACGCCGCGATTTTAATACTTAGAGATACATGATATTTGCATAGAAAAAAAAATCGATGCGTTGATTTTGTATTATTTTCCAACCTGTGTTTAGTATATAAATAATTATAGGTATATATATCTGCCCTTTGTCTGTGAAAGTTCAGTAAATGTTTTATTATCCAAAAATAAAGGTACTCAGTATATTCTCATTACATTATCAATAAAGGTAAGTGTTAGTACTTGATTTTGTTTATATAGCATTAGCCATGCTAGGCAGAACTATAGTAATAAATTTAGAAAGGAACTTTTTTATTTCATTCAGTCTGTATATTAGCACGCTCGACGATTAACCTTGGCTTACAAGCCTCTTTTTTCGAGCCTTTTTTTGTAGGATTTCCAATATGTTTGTAAAGATAACTCGTATCGTATCGATAGATGTTCTCATCCAATAAAATTAGGTTCTTCTTAGAAATAGTTTCTTCTAAGAAAATATTTTTACTATTTCTTCCTAGAAACACCCAAAATATGTTTTTCAAGCTTGGGTCTTCAAGAGAATTGAAGTAAAAAAGTTGTGTCAGTAAATTAGTATAAGAATTAGTCCTTGTTTATTTCAGGTGATATGGTGGTCAAAAGTTTGTCTAAATTGAATTTAAAATCATCATCATCATCATCATCTCAGCCGCAAGAAGTCCACTGCTGGATATAATTAAAAATAAAAAGGTCTAAAAGATATCTAATTTCATCGAAATCCGTACAGCACCAACATATGTCACCCAACACCCAAACTTTTGGTAGTACTTTGGGTAGTAAGTCGAAATAAAAAAACAAGCAAACTTTGAAAAGTTTTTAAAATGTAAACAAAAAAAGGACTAAAAAGTTATATAACCGGATAACTTGTCAAGTCGAATTTAACGAGACCGAACTTGATAGGTTTATCTTGTATTGTTTAGAAGTTCCTATTGCATCTTCCGTCTCCATCATCCATGGTACCATATCATTGTTTTGTCATCAAATATACACAAATACACTAAACTTGAGTCCAATGGGACATCGGCAAGTGGGTCCAATTTAGGTTGCAAGATTTGATTACAGACCGACAGATAAATTGATAAGTGAAACTAAATAAAAGCTTTTATTTACAAGTTCTACTGAAATAATTATGTTACTTTTTAAATTTTTCACAGTTTGTGGTACAAATATTTGTTGTAAATAGAATTTAAATTTTAAAACTACATTAATGACAAGGATGCATGGAGACAAACTGCACAAGCGCTTTTTAGCGACTACATAATATACCTAGGTTAATATAATTATGTATCTATTAGTGTTAAGGAATGATTAAAAAAAAAATTAAAGAAAAAAAATACGCCGCCGAGTTTCTTGCCAGGTTCTTCTTCAGATGACTGAATGTATTTTTTCGAATCTGGAAGTACAGTCATTAACTTTCATGAGTGCCTCTTTAGGGCCCATGTGAATAAACGATTTTAATTATGAATTCTCATTATAAAATGTTTGGTATCTCGCCCTAGTAATTGCATAATCTTAACTCATAACACATGATTAAGCACATAATAACACTAAAAATGTCTAACAGATCTGGCAGAAGTATGAAGGTTAGAGATTTAAGGCAAATAGACTTACCCATTTATCATTTTTGACATCAAAGCTGTAATATTTGTGACACAAATTATAATTTCCCTGGACTTTAGTTGTCCCAGATCCCTACAGGCTACTTTGTAGTAAGAGTAAGGTATTTGAAATAGAATTTAATCTAAGTCGTAATAAGGAAGTAGCGTCTTGGAAATCTGATTAATGAAAGCAAAGTATTTGTTTTGGGTTTTTCCTTTTTTAATACAGATTATTAAGACCTTAAAATGTAGTGCGTTAATAAAGTTAAAAAGTATTCTATAGATGTAATAATCCTAGGTATGAAGAATGAATATTCCAAATGTCAAACGGATCCGTTTATCCGTTGCAGTGTGAAGAGAGAACAAACACACATATACACAAACTTTCGGATTTATAATATTAGTTAATAATCCTCCTACCAATTTATATCAAAATCCGACTAGCACAAATACCTCATTTCAAACATTATGTGCTCACACTTTACTGTGAATAGGTATCTTCTAGTAAGCATGTTACATATTCGGCCGCTTTGTCACTTTTCATCAAATGAGATGTCGGTTAAATGCTTGCCTATCACGCAAAAAAAGCAATAAACAAACGTCAATATAAATCCATTGTTATTGATCCTTAAATAGTTTCCTAATAAGTTATTTTTAATCGAATTAAAAAAAAGGTGCAGGTTTTCAACTAGATTTGTTATTTTTCATATTTGTTTCCTCAAAACTCCGTTATTTAGAAATCGATTTGCAAAATCACTTTTTGTTTAAAAGAATATACTTTCAAATTGGTATTATAGAAATTTCAACAAAATCGGTTTAGTGTACAAAGACTTAGTAGTTTGTTTTTTCACTTACTAGCACGTTAACTTTTCGTGTTTTTAAAGTCGGTTGAATATTTTTTCAATTATAGTTAAAACGTCTCATGTAACTCGTTAGATAACAGCAATTAATGACGTCATCGAACACAGCCTAAACATAACGTATTAGCAAATCCGAGTATGTAAATCTCTTAATCATCGTTCAGTACAGAGTAATGTAGCGATTTGCTGGGAATTAAATGATCAGGAAAGTGAAGCCTTAGAACATATCTTGGGAATATTCAGATGCTCCACGGAATGTAATTGACATTGACTAATGAAGATTCGGAACGTGACATCGTTTGAAACCTTTATCCGACACGATTTTGATAACTGACGCCAAAAGGAAAACGACAATATTATTGGTAGTTAGGGACTTGATATACAAAGCGCCAGAGGCGCGCGCCCCGGGCGCCGTGAAGGTTTAATGTATGGCGTGTAAAGGACCTTGAAATAGAAAGCGCACGAGCCGAGCGGCGGGCGCCTGCGACTCCTACCCTCGCGCTGCCGTTTTGTATTCTGCCGTCAAAGGAATTTTCAATACTACGTATTTCATTTAATGATCGGAAGTCAGATTTTAAGCTTTGCTTGCATTTAAATTAGTTTAGTTGTTGCATAACAATAGTTGTTTTTAATGCCCGATAGGCAAGAATTTGACCACAATCTCACATGATGGAAAGTGATGATGCGGCCGAAGATGTAGCATGCTCGCCTAGAAGCCCGACAGGGTTCATTGTGAGGCTTTGTTCCTACCTTTTTGGAATGTAACACTATATATAAAGAGGCCAATAAACAATCTGAATCTTAATCTAAAGAAAAACGATTATGACGTATGTTTCCACTAAATAAGTCTTTACCTATGCACGACTGGGTAATTGTCATGACAAGGTTTCAAAAAAAAGAAAGTGGGCTTTACTAAAGCGGAAAACGCCGCAGGGCACAACTAGTTTTAGATATGATTTCGAACCACTTATTGTTCATGATACACAAATTATCCTCACAATGTATTAACAAGCGCCATTGCGAGTCTGAAGTTTATGAAATAAATGAACACGTTTTTAACAAAAGATTTCAGAGAAAAAGGAAATTTTGCTGCCCGAACTGTTTGATACGAATATTAACAAGTAGGTACTGAGAGCGAGCCACAGAAAAGAGGAATTTTTACTTATAATGAGCAAACTTTATACCCTTTATATATATATATATATATATATTTTTTTTGCCTCATAACTTCTCTCCCGTGAGCCGATTTCGAAATTTTTTTTAGTTTGAAATATGTTACTTTTTTTAATTAAAAATCTAATCAGTAGTTCTTGAAATATCGTCAATAATGCCTATTTTGTGGACTACTTTGAAGATGTTCTCGTTTAACCGACTTCAAAAGTTACCTCATAACTTTTTTCGTTGTGAGCCGATTTCGATGATTATTTTTTTATTTGAAAGCTGGTGCATTTCATGTGGTCCCATTGATTTGACCAAGATCTGATCTCTAGTTTTTAAGTTTTAGTCAATAATGCGTGTGCAATACATTAAATCTGATCAAGGTTCCGAAGATAAAGCGGTGAAGAAGTAAAAATATATTAATTTTAATTGCTTGTCTCCAGAAAAACATCACAAGTCCCCTGACAGTCGAGTGATGCTGCGGCGTTCAGACCAAAGACCGTTAGCTCGGGCTAGGCGGAGAACACTCCGAATGACCGTCACTATTGTCACTGTTTTCGCCTGCTGCTGGCTGCCGTACGCTACCATGACTTTGTGGTAAGTATTTTAATGTTAAAACTATCGTGAGTATTACACATTATGTTTCAATGTTATATTCGGCTAAATAAAACACGAAAATTTCGACTTACTTTGTAGTCAACTAGTTTCGGACAAATTAGTTGGCCTTCATCAGGATGAGTCAGACGCGCGATACGCAGAGGCGTGCGGCTCGGCTAGTCACGCGCCGAGGCCCGAGCCGCACGCCTCTGCGTATCGCGCGTCTGACTCATCCTGATGAAGGACAACTAATTTGTCCGAAACTAGTTGACTACAAAGTAAGTCGAAATTTTCGTGTTTTAAGCCGAATATAACATTGAAACATATTGTGGTAAGTATGTATGAGGAAATCACGCGTCACTTGACAATTTAGTGATGCTGCAACTCTCAACCGAGCCAACGCTGTCAACCAGATAGCGTTGGCTTGGTCCAGGTGGAGAGCAATACCATTGACCATCACTATTGTTATTCGCCTGTTGCTGGATGCGATTACTATGACTTTGTAGTAAGTTTTTATGAAATCTCACGTCACTTAACAGTCAAGTCATCCTGAGGCTTTCAGACTTAATAGAATTGGCTCTGGCCAGGGAGAGAACAATTCCAATTATCGTCACTATTGTTATGTGCCTGTTACTAGATGCCGTATGCTACCATGTCTTTGTGGTAAGTTTGTAGGAAAACACGTCGTTATACCGTTGGTTTGGCCTAGATGAAAAACGCTTCGGATGACCGTCACTATTGTTACTGTATTCATTGTTGTTGGCTACATTTTGCAACCATGATTTTGTGCGTAACTTCTAGAAGGCAATCACATGTCTCTTTTAAGTCAAGCCCTAAACGATAAAAAAGATCGCTAAGATTAAAACTTTAATTAAGATCTTCTCAAGGTCCTGATCAAGGGTCTACAACTTCGTGTTGTTAATCCCCCTACCCGATTGCCTTTGAAACAATATCAAAAGGCAATCAGCTTTCTCAATTAGTACAAACAATAATTTAGTACCAAGTTAATCCGTTTGTGAAACTTAATAACTTTTCCAAGGAATAAATCATTCAAAAATGACAAGTAATCTAAGTCCAACTTGGGTTATATATCTTCATAAACTCTTTATTTTATTGGATTACTAATTCAACAGTAGGTAAGGGAAATGGTCTGTCTCCGTAAATGAAAGCATTAATTTCTTGACGCAAGATTAATTTTAATGAAGAGAAGGTTTAATACACCCGGTGTTGTTTAAATTAAAATGGGCTATCATATTTTTTCGGATAGCTAGGTAAAACAAAAATTAATGTATATATAAGAAGGGGTCGTTGGCACTTATGTATTAAAATTTACAGGATTACATATTTTCTTTGCTTTAGAAGATATTTCTTTTTATGACCTTTTTTGACGAGGCTAGCATATGACTGCTATCTCACCTGATGAGCGATGATGCGGTCGACTGTGGGACATGCTTGCCTAGAAGTTACCTGTTCACTCTTGACTTGAAAATGCATAAGTTATACTTATCGGGAAACAAGACCGAAGGCAGGGTATTCCATTCCTATGCAGTTCGCATTATAAAGTTGTGGCAAAACGCTTGGTTCTAATCTGAGGAATATCTACCATGAAAGGATATGTTATTTCCATTTTAGAATACGATTCTTCCTATTGAAATTCGAGAAGAATATTGTAAGAGAAGCATCAGTATTTTAAAACAGTGATTTTATTTTTATCGTTGTATAATATAGAAATATTGCTATGTTGCTAATACAAGTAACAGGAGAACAGAGGTTTATCGTCTGCTCGATGATCCATCGAGCAGACGATAAACCTCTGTTCTCCTGTTACTTGTATTAGCAACATAGCAATATTTCTATATTGCTGATTGGTTAGCGTTTGATCACTAGATAGTGGAGATCATCTGGTACCTAAGTAAAGATGTGGTCAAAGATGCTCGGCCCTGAAATAACTGTCATTGACTATATTTATTAATCACAATTTCTGAATGAGCGGTACGGGACCAAAATGCTCATAATGCTCATATGTATTTGGGGCAGAGGATAAGTCTTATTATACAGCTTGATAATGCAGCAAGCATTTTGGGCACCTTGCCGAACTTAAAAGATCGTCTAACTAAACCATCTTAAACTCTTTATTCTTAATTGTTGGGATAACTCGGGAGTGCTCGATCATTGAATAACATAGAATTAGTATTAGCATAAAAGTCAACCTTGTAAAAGACTAGCTTCTGGCCGCAACTTCGTCCGCGTAGTAGGTGAAAAGTTCCATATCAGTAGTTAACCCTGGTAATAAACTATCTGTGTGCCAAATTTCATGCAAATCTATTCAGTAGTTTTGGCGTGATTGAGCAACAAGCACATCGGAGTCAGCGTCGGCGTCGGCGTCGGAGTAGGCGTCGGCGTCGTCCAAAATAATGTGATTTATGGCAACTGCTTTATCTTTTTGGGCGTAAGTATTGCTTATTTACAAAGCCAACAATTGTCCTGACGTGTTACTTGAGATACATATTCATAAACGAAATGATTAAGTTCCTTCACTACAGAAAAAAATTCACAAAGTTTCTGTAGAGTTACTAATTCGATTCGAGAAATGAACTTTCGCCGATTTAAAAAAACCACTGAAATTTCTTGTACTCGTAGGTTGTCAAGTGAGCTCTCGTGTTGCTTTAACCACTCCTATCCTATGTTAATTTAACATTAAGTTCAAAGTTCATTACATTCATTAAGTTTTTACGAAAAAGGAAGTGCATATATTCGCTACTGAACAGATATCTTGACTACTTAACTATCTTTGATGTGTGAGTGACGACAACTTTATTTTCCAACAGCCAATTGTAATGAAATGAACTTTAATGTATAGAAATGTGTTTTGTTGTTTCTACAGAACGTTAGATCCCACCATTATTAAATTTAAATCAAAGGAAATAAAATATTTTTCTGCGTGAAATTGTGCCTATACTTTAAGTTAATTCCTAAATACTTTAAATTAAGTTAATATAGCTGTTCTTCCGTTAAATCAATGTAGCTGGCGTCACGTCAGCATAATCCAGGAAGGGCAGCAAAAGAGATTATACCAGAGCAATTTTGGTGCTGATAAGCAGAAAGTTTCGCAGTCTTCTAAGTGATCCTGCAGAAGCAAATACTTTACGGCTTATTTAGGTTCCTAGACGGTACGGTTCACTAATTTGAATGCAAGTGCCATCGAAAAGAAATTGCGGAAGGCGGAACCAGTCAATCTTCAATATCATTCTGGAACTGCCAATTATTATGACTTGGGACTTTAAAGGGTAAACGCTAAGACCAAGAATGATTTACCAGCTTCCAATCTTCGACCATCCAGCTTGAAATTTTTATCTGGTCACTATTTGTGATCTTGATGGCTGTGTTCAGTTGTGTAAGAGGTGCTTGAGTGTATATTTGCTAATCGTCAGCATAGAGATGGTAGGAAGAAGATAGTTGGATGGCGATAGAATTAATGAAGATGGAAAAAAGTAACGGGGATAGCACGCCGCCCTGAGGAAGACCTGCAGATGTATTACACCAAGATGAAAAACGATCATCGGTGCGAACGCACTGCCGGCGCCCAAACAGGTAACTATTTACCAACCTACTACCGATGGTGACAATTTAAGTGAGCGAAGAAGTGCTAGCAGGATATCAAAATCTACGTTGTTAAATGCATTACTAGTCGAGTAGTGATAATACTATCAGTTGTCCGTTACTCATGCCATACCTAATGTCGTCGGTAATTTTGATCAATACAGTTACAGTGACAGCACTGTAACTGCATTGATCTGGCCCTGTGGCTTGGTCTGAAACCAGATTGGTAGGGGTTAAGGAGGTTATATCTGTTAAGGTATGAGGAAACTTGCTGGTTGACAAGGCGTTCAAGGAGTTTTGACAGGAAAGGAAGTATGGATTCTGAGGAGTTTAGATTACGTTTTTTAGGTAAGGGAGCTATCTGGGCGTCTTTCCACGACGATGGGAAGATGCCGCTGGATAAAGAAAAGTTCAATATATACATTCAATATATATACGATGACATGAATGACTTCATCTAGTATGGGTAGAATCATCTTACGACTAATGGTATCACTACCGACTGCGTTGGAGGAAATTGAGGCAATACTTTTTTTGACATCACCATCGGTAAGCTGACAAAATACAAAAGGTGGAGGATGGTCAGGGATTGGGAGTGAATTTATTTGGAAAAGTGTAGCGTTTTTGTCGGTTCGTCAAAATGTGAGCTGGAAGAAAAATGTTGATTCAAAAGATCGATGTTAAGGTTTTTAGGAATGCTGTCTTGACGTGATTTTCTTACTCCCATCGACCTAAGAAATTTGCAGACTTTAGAAGGATCTTCATTTTCTACGGAGTCATGGAAATGTCGCCGTTGTACGTTCCTACAAGCCCTATTGCAGAGATTACGACGCTCTAAATACTTTTCTTTATTGACGTCATTTGGGCGAAATTTGAGTTGATCATTGTTCCAAAATTAATAGGATACCATACAAGTATCGAAGAAAATACTTTTTATATTATATTTCTCTACAAAATACCTTTGATGGTTTCAAAGTAACTTCTACGATGCCTTTTAGAAATCGCCATTCCATCCTAAACAATTGGTTATTTTGGCCAGACTGTAGAAAAATGGTATAACAATTAACCTGCTTTTATTTCTGACTATCTGCGCTCTACGGTTTTACCCGCGTAAGTCCCGGACCCGCGAAAATTCTGGGATAAAAAGTAGCCTATGTGTCAATCCAGGGTGTCAGCTACCTCCATACCATCATCAAAATTAGTCCAGCCGTTTGATCGTGAGAAACTAACAAACATTGCATACAAAGACACCCACAAACTTTCGCCTTTATAAAATTAGTGTTGTGCGATAATCTTCGATCGCATCGTCATTTAACTCACCCTAATGTTAAGTGATAATGTGAGCGGAGGTGGTAAACATGCTTAACGTAGAAGGAAAGGCTGTCAAGGATAAGCCGGAAGATCATTGTTGGTGATTTTGGCAACATGTTTTCAACTTTACTGTTTTTAAGGTTCCGTACCCAAAGGGTAAAATGGGACCCTATTACTAAGACTCCGCTGTCCGTCCGTCTGTCTATCCGTCGGTCACCAGGCTGTATCTCACTTTAAAAATAAATAATTAAATTAAAATAAAACAAATGTTTAAGTGGGGCTCCCATACAACAGACATGATGTTTTTGCCATTTTTATAGATAATGGTACCAAATGGAACCCTTCGTGCGCGAGTTCGAGTAGCAGTTGGCCGGTTTTTCTACTTGTGGTTAATTACTACTGTGTTTCGGTACAGTAAGAAGCAAGCCTGGTAATTACGAGAAATTGCCTTATCTGGTAATTACACAGTGACGACCCAGTTGGCTCGGTAGTCAAGTCTCTGCCCTTTGCGCCGTGGGTCCTGGGATCGATTCCCGGCAGAAGCTCAATTTTCCTTGCCATGGGAGATTTGTGCTTCTGGCTCTGGATGTGATTGTGTATGATATGTAAATGTGATGATAAACATAAACGCTTTCACACTCAAAGCCTCACACTAAGTTCGATGACTTGTGTCGTGGGTGCCGGAAACATTCACATCACACACACAATCACAACCAGAAACACAAGATTTCCTTGACAGTGGGAAAGCGAACTCAAAGATACCAACGCCTTTAGATGTCAAACGATTCATATTCAGACCGTCACAAAAATTACGCAAAATGATCGTGTGCAAAATACGTGCGATGGGTAAAAAATAGCATAACCAAATCGAATATAATATGTATTATTTCAAGCTATTTGACCTTATATTGAAGGTAAAGTGAAAGTTATGACAAACTACTGTTATGAAGAACAACTATAAATATAATATAATTAATATGTATATATATTCCCAGTTGGCGCAGTGGACAGGTGTCCGCCCTCTGCGCAGTGGGTTCTGGGTTCGATTCCCGGCAGGAGCACAAATTCCTTTCGAAGGGATGTTTGTGCTTCTGGTTCTGGGTGTGTGTGTGATGTGAATGTTTCCCACGATACAAATCTTTGAACTTGCGTGGGGCTGTGAGTGTGAATGCGTTTGTTTGTTTATATTCGTTTCGTAAGCACTGAATGAAACTTTTTATGAACATAGAACAACGACGCCCTTTGCGTAATTCCTATCCATCCAAAGGTTGTCTGGGAGAGATCGCTTTCAGCGATAAGACCGCCTATTTTTAAATTTTTATAAAAAATGTACTGTTATTCATTGTATTTATTTGTATTTAAGGTTTTCAATAAAGGGTATATCTATCTATATGACGAACTATTTATTCGACTCGGACTTCAAGAACAAAGGCGGTTCTGAATATTTAAGTTTTTCTTAAGTTATGCTAACGATGAGTTAAAGATGTTACAGGCTTGCCTTTAAGATACCTATTCAGTCTATTTTTGGCATAACTCCAAAATTGTACCCGTACCCGACTAAAAAAACTTAAAGAGTACTTATTCAGATTTGTGGCACGGATGATACGCATAATAAGTCAAAGTCAAAATCAACATTTACAAAAGTAAACATTTTCACTCTCATATCTTTTTACCAGCTTTTAATTTATCTGAATGACATAATTAATGGATTACTAGCCGTGCCCCGCGGCTTCGCCAGCTATTGTCAAGTTAAAAATTAGCCTATGTGTTATCCTAGGTATAATCTATGTATATTCCAAATTTCATCCAAATCCGTTCAGCTATTAAAGCGTGAAGAAGGAACAAACATACTTACACACAAACTTTCGGATTTATAATATTATAGTAGGATATGTATCATAGTCAAAGTAAATTTAAAAAAATTGTGAATCGTAATCTGTCTCGAATATAGTAATGGCAGTTTTCAGTAAAAACATACAGGGTAAATTGTAACCAGTGTAGGTATGTGTAAAAAGTTCTCCGACACGATTCCTATAAAGGTTTTTTTTTCCTTTACATTTGACAGGGTAATTCTGGCACTTATTTGGCTCAACTTATTAGAAAGAAAAGAAAGAAAATACTTTTATTCGGGACAACACGCGACGTTACATTATTTACATAAAACAACAAGACAAAGCACAAAACAAAATACAAGAATCTAAATATATATAACTCAAAGGTGACTGACTGACTGACTGACATAGTGATCTATCAACGCACAGCCCAAACCACTGGACGGATAGGGCTGAAATTTGGCATGCAGGTAGATGTTATGACGTAGGCATCCGCTAAGAAAAGATTTTGATTAATTCTACCCCCAAGGGGATAAAATAGGGGATGAAAGTTTGTATGAAACTTTGCCAATTTAAAAATAATACTTCTTAACGCGAGCGAAGCCGCGGGCAAAAGCTAGTAAACAATATAACGCCGCGTGATGTCACGAATGAGGTCCCGACTCAGCATATAACTAGGTAAGTAGGTGGGCAGGACCCTCCTACCTACCCAGTAACTGGTTTTCAGGCGGAACCCATGCATGGCATCACGCGCGTCAGGACAGAGATGCAAACGAAACTTAAAAAAAAAAAGACTGTACATATATACTATAGATTATAAATTTAAAAAGGCTCTAACATAGTCATATATTATAACTACATATATATAAACAAAGATACACTAAATATTTAACTTTAAAACACTAATTATTAGCATTGCAATTCAGAGAGGCAATGCCACCAGCATGATGGAAACGCTACCCACTGGTGGTGGGTTTACCTATAAGCTCCATGTCTTGTAGGTAACTTAGGTATTTGCTGTATATAGTTTTAGTTTAATTATTGTACATAAACCTACTAATGATATACCAGTTATCCAGTCTACCTGAAGGGAGAGAAAAGAAAACATTTATTATTATCCAAGTATTTATTTTATCTCACGGGTCTATGCCCGGATCTTTGTAAGGCATTAGCGGAACGGTAGCCAACGCTAAGAGGCCCTTTGGTATAATTACATTTTAATAATAACATATCAGGCGTGTCCAAACATACGACAGAAATCTCTTCGTTAGAAGTTGATGCCATTTATTATTATTATTATTATTATTATGACACTATCGCACTAATATTAAAATGCAAAGGTTTTTGAACGTGTGTAAGTATGTTTGTTTTGTTTCAACACACGGGACAAAGGCAAGAAGCAAGGTGCTAAAATTCTTTTACCGCGGCTCTTGAAATCATCTTAAAAACTATACCGGGATAATTATAAATGATATTAAGGAATCTCACCTCTATCGTTGAGAATATATGCGTCACTGACGATATGAAAAATAGCCAGACATTTGAGGGCCAGCCTTCATATTGAAATATCTAAACACCTTTAGTAAGTTCCAAAGGGATAATGGGGGAACTAGATTGTGCAGTTCCTCTTAAGGGACTCTTTTGAATTTTATGTATTTAAATAATGTATGTAAATTTAATGTAAACAATTGACTAGTATTCATCAAAATCCCCAAGGCGACTTTAATGAATAAGGGTCAAAATGGGTCAAAAATCAAAATCTAATAAAAAAAAGTTTCATAGTAAATTCAGAAATATATAATATTTATGTTTAATAATGATATCCATGTCTATTATGTGACAAAATATGACTATTCCTGGAATAACTATGCCTGAGTTATTGACAATTCACACAAAACATTTAATATCTTCTGAATAAAACTTATTAGATTGAAGATAATAAATTCTATACAATAATAGGATTCAGAAGAAACTTGGTATTCACAATCTCCAGTCTTCCATTGAGCGTTGTCACTTATATTTCATTTTTAGTTTCCTCGGCCAATTATTCAAAAGAATTAAATTATTATCGGGGATTCTTGTGGAAATATGTTAAGAGCCATTTCGCAAAATGTGGGCGCTCGCGCCGCGCCGCCCCGTTATATACGGCACCTGCATTTACATCGCAATTTATAGCAGTTTCAAGTGATGATAAATATTATTTTGTGAGTAATTTAATAAATTGAATATTTTTTTAACTTTTGATTTACATTCAATAGTCACATAAACGCACGAATTTTGTGTCACAAATGTGACTATTTTAAATAAGAAAGTAATAAGGAAGTAAAGTAGGGGTACAATACGGTTTTTTATTTGTTTTTTATTAATCAACGTAAATAAAAATCAAAATTCTGCTACATTATGTGTCAATAATATTATGTGCCTGATGTTTAGGCATATTTAACAAATCGATTCAAGATAATTGTTATCATACATATAGATTTGCTATAGTGTCCTACTAACCTACTAAGTATATTATAATAGTAGCCATTCGTCTACTATTTTTACTTTTGTACCGACTTCAAAAAAGGAGGTTCTCAATTCAACTGTATGTTTTTTGTATGTAATTTACACGATATCTCCACCAATTGTGAATAGATTTTGATGATTCTTTTTTTTGTTTGGTAGAGTATACATCAGAGGTGGTCCTATAAATTTTTTATCAAAATCGGTCCAGCGAAACTGATGAAATCGGTTACTTAATATCGGTACGAAATATAAGCGATGAAGTCGGTTTTCTTAAGCTTTTGCTTGGGTTTCAATTATACCACAAATGTTTACTGTATAACCCAGTTTGAATCGTACCAAACAATCGCCACTCCGCTTCTACGTACTTCTATTTTCACGTTTTGATGCATACACTACCTGTTACCCACACTGTTACTGTTCGAACACACCCGATAGTACTCTGATCTCAAACACAATGTAAACCAAGCGCATAACAATTCAAAAGTAAGGATTGCTCATGTGTATTGTTATATTATTGGTATTTATTGTTTTTATCTTTTCTGGTTTTTATGCTAGACATTAATTTATTTTTTCTCTATTTGTTTTTTATTACATTTTTTTCTTTTTCTCTTAAATTTCTTGAAGAAAAAGTTTTTGTTAATGATATGATAATTCTCCACACAAAAATATTTATTTTGACTGGATTAAGGGTGTATTAAGAGCATATCTGCCGTTATTTAAGAGCATGCTCCCAAAAAAAATCGATATTTTGCAATGATATTGAGTTGATCGCATATACTATAAATGTGTAACACTTTTGACCGAACAAGTGCGAAGCGCGAACGAAGCATCTCTGTTTAAGCTTGGGCATTCCTTCAAGATGATTTCGTATGTCCGGCGGATGTCCGGCTGTTCTCCTCTACAGGTCGCATTTCTCAACCGATTCTCAAAAAATTTTGTGAGGTTCGATAATTGTATAGATTTTATTAATAGATTAAGTTTTTGGTCATTTTTTTCAATATGGCAAGAGATACGAAGGGTAAAAACATTAATAAATATCGTATTTGAGCCATTTCGAAAAATAGAAGATTACGGATTCATTAACTAGTTATTTATTTTTTCATGTATTATAGGATCGTTACCATATAATAATAATAAATAATAATAATAAATTTATTCATCATCAAAAACTTATGCTTAATTAAACAGATGAATTACAAAACATGTTAGTTATGTATGCATTTGCAAGGCCTTTCTGTTTATAAAAGGTGACCACTGTCTCCCACACTAGGAAAACCTGTGTTGTGGGATTCAGTCTCTTCCTCACTGTTATTACAGTACAATGAAAGTAGCTTAACTAAAAATTAGAATTAAAAAAAAAAATATATATCTGTTCAGACAGTAATTAAAACTATAACATAATTATCATATATCGTATATATTCTTATTATACACACTCATATGTATAAATTTATATTATAAAGAATATATATATATAGTATTAACCGATACTTTTTTTTTGACACAAATTATGTAATTTTGAGTTTATTTTGGATATTTTTCACAGTTAAAAAACATATTTTATTATCAAAAACAACGAACAAAAACGTAGTATATAGTTTATTTGAGAATTTTACAAAAAAAAAATAATTATCCAAGTACGGCACGCGCAATATTGGTTAACCGCCCTATTTTACTTCGCTAATCGCGCCTCTATGAGCTAAATCATACTCTCTATAATCGCCTGTGATGACAATCGTGATCGGTGCTCGCGCTGGCTCATAAATAATATTTTGGTTTATACCACTTTTTCTTCTGACCGTACTTTGTATGAGTGGTCGAGTTAACAACGATAATAATTGAAGGAGGCAAATCGTGTACGAATATTTCGCGGTCGAGAAGACTACCAACTCGAGCGGAAAGGATTTCACGTGTAGCCCTCTCGGTCTAATAGAATGGAATTAGACAGGTGTAGCCCAGGGGTCGGCAACCTTTTGAGTCGGAAGAGTAAAAAATAACAATTTACAAAATTTCAAAGTTTTATAGAGCCACACTTTTTTTTCTTGCCGACAATAATCCTTAAAGCCAACAATAATACCTAATATACTATGAGTATCGTATAGAAAACGCTACTAACGTGTAAAACCTTCCAATCATCCCGTAATTTTCTTGTTTCAACTGTATAAATGTACTTTTTTGCTACCTTTGGAGGCTTGTTAATGGCTCGATAGAAATGGCGCCTATTCCTCGTTAATCGATTCAGAACGTTTTTTTAAATTTTATCTTTTTTATAAATAATATTTGCGTATGGAACTAAAAAGCCGCAGCTTCACATACAAAGAGCCGCATGTGGCTCGCGAGCCGCAGGTTGCCGACCCCTGGTGTAGCCCGATAATTAAGCTGATGTGCCTTGTATTCTCCAATTACATCTGCCATATTCATTAAATACTTATAAGGGAGTTAATGCGTTAGAACAGTTTTTATTCATATTTTGGAAACATTGCGAATTGATGTTGGATATTTGTGTGAATGTGATTGTATGTCTGACTAGCAGTGCCCGCGACTTCGTCCGCGTGATTATTGGACTTTTAGTAAGGATCCCTAATTTTTATGAAAATATAATATAGCCTATAGCCTTTCTCGATAAATTTACTATCCAACACTGAAATAATTTTTCATATCGGACCAGCGGTTCCTGAGATTAGCGCGTTCAAACAAACAAACTCTTTAGCTTTATAATATTAGTATAGATATGTAAATCTTTCCGTGGGTGCCCACGATACAAGTATTTGATCTTAGTGAGGAGCTGCGAGTGTGAATGCTTAAAAATAATTAAAAGGCAAGCAAAGCTTAAAAAACCGACTTCACCGTTTTATCCACTCAAAAACTAGTCAGATCTTAATCAAATTTAAATGTGACCACATTAAAAAAAGAAGAGGTTCTCAATTTGACTGTATATTTTTTTGTGTATGTATGTTATAACTATATATATATAATAAAATAACTTCTTTCTAGGTAAACCGACTTTGATGTATGTTTTTTTGTTTGAAAGCTGGTACTTCCCATGTAGTCTCATATAAATTTGATCATCGGATCAGAAGGTTTTAAGTTCGACTCAATTATGTTTATTTTATTCATTTAATCTGATCAATTAAGGGGTAAAGTCGGTTTTTTTAAGCTTTGCTTGCGTTTAAATATAATAAAAGGAACTTCCATACTATTTTCTAACCGAATCGGAGAGTAATACCATCAATCAATGAGTAGGTATGCAATCATCGAGATAGGAAACAAACCAACATCTGCAAAACCCTCAAAATGTTTTGAACCGACTTCACAAAAAAGGAGGACGTATCTACTCAATTCAAATGTATTTTTTTTTTACCTGTGTTACCTCATAACTTCTTTCCACGTGAACCGATTTAGAATTTTATTTTGAAAGTTGTTCTTTTCCTTTTAATCCCATTTAAATTTGATCAAGATCTGATCAGTAGTTTTTGAGCTATCGTCAATAATGCGTGCTTAATACATTTAATCTGATCAAGGTTTCGAAGATAAAGCGGTGAAGTCGGATTTTTTTAAACTTTGCGTTAATTGTATTGGAAGGTATCAGAACACCGATCAAAGAGAATACAATACATTCTTTTATTTAATAAAAGCTCAGAATAAAAGCTTCATTATTGTTAACAAACTGTCATACCAAACATTTTGAGATAAATCACGTGGGTAACGCTCGTCGATAGCCGAATTCCCTGAGGCCGTCGTCGGCTTAAATCCATTTTCCTGTTTGTAATGCGGCAATAATAACGTTCAGAGGCGAGGATTTCCGGTAGTTCCAGGATGGAGTTGAACCCAGTGATTGGATCCTGGTAAATAAATGTTTTATTTACAATTGCAGAGTTATTTATTTCGGTGTACATTCATGAATGTAGATACGCTTTGTGGTCCATTCTGTAATACATAAACATAAACGTTTTCACATTCACAGCCCCACACTAAGTTCGATGACTTGTGTTGTGGGTGCCGGAAACATTCACATCACAAACCTGTGTGTTTGTGATGTGAATGTTTCCGGCACAACCAGAACCAGCAACACAAATTTTCCTTGGGGAGAAAACTTGTGTTCCCGCCGGGAATCAAACCCGGTAGCAGGGGGCTTAGAAGGCGAACGCCACCCAACTAAGCTAACGGGCAGTGTAGGTGAGCATGTTAAGTCTTCCTCTGCATCATCGCTTTCCATCAGGTAAAGTAGCGGTCGAGCGCTTGGATTTTAGTTTAAAAAAAATCAAGGCTACTGCATTTTCTATCATATTCTTTTCCGAACAACGCCAAAGCTACTCGACCAACATTGACCTAAATTAAAACAGTTGAATTTTGCGACGAAGTCCCGTATTATCCTAAGTAATTGTGAAAGTTTATCCCTTATTGATAGTCACCAACTTTCAGGTACATGGTGGACCGGCAATCAGCTGTCCACGTCTCCAAGCTGCTCCAGGACCTGTTCTTCCTGATGGCCGTATCTAACTCCTGCATGGACCCACTGGTTTATGGCTCATATGCGATAGACCCAAGGACGTTCAGCAAGGCTTTCCGGAAGATCTTCAAACACTCGAAAAGCCCAGAACTACCTGGTATAGTACCGTTTAGATTTTATTGAAATATGAGTTATTGTGTGTTTTTTGTCGATTCCTCAAATTCTTTGTTCATTATCTTCTATATATATATATCTATATATATAAAAGAAAGTCGTGTTAGTTACTCCACTTATAACTCAAGAACGGCTGAACCGATTTAGCTGAGAAGGACATAGGATACTTTTTAAGAACGTACATTTCTTTAATTTTTTTTTTTACATTTCGACATGCTTTCCATTTTCTCATACGTCACTCGGATTTGGTAAAGTACTAGGCAAACATAAACATGAAGGTTGTAATAATATAGTCACGTGACATTGTAACGCATGCCGGGTATGGCTTCCTAAATATGCACATTAATTGACTGTTAGGCGGAACGAAGGTCGCCGGGACAGCTAGTATATATATAAAAGAAAGTCGTGTTAGTTACACTATTTATAACTCAAGAACGGCTGAACCGATTTGGCTGAAAATTGGTGGGGAGGTAGCTTAGACCCAGGAGATGGACATAGAATATTATATTTTTAGGAACGTCAAATGTTTTTTTTATTTGTTCTATACAAATCATTTTCTCATACGTCACTCGGATTTGGTAAAGTACTAGGCAAACATAAACATGAAGGAGGTAATAATATAGTCACGTGGCATTGTAACGCATGCCAGGTATGGCTTCCTAAATACGCACATTCATTGACCGTACGCCTTTCAGGTCGAACGACTAAGGAACGAAGGTCGCCGGGACAGCTAGTAATATATAAATGATACGGCTTGACTCACGATTCAGGGTCGACTTTTGCGACTTAGGTTTTTTTTTATTTTTATTTATATGGAAAGTATTTAGCCGCTATCTCAGCTGATGTTTCGGCGATGTCCAATCCAAATAAAAAATACAATATCGACAACGTTATCCACTATCGCGCCAAAACACCCTTTATTCACATCAACAGTTGAGTGCAAAACTGCTAGACAAGATTGAAGATAAGCCCCCTTAGCCATAAACCACACGTACAATTCTATTCGAAAAGTCGAATAGAGAGATTGCTCTATTCTCTCGGTAGAATAGAGAAAAAAGATCGGTTGCCATAAGCCACATTTACGCTAACGCCTATTCTACTTTCTAAGTTGTAAAAAGTTGGAACTTTGTCTATGGTAGCGCATGGAAACGTCAAATTCATCAAATGAGTAGGAATGCCTAGGCTAAATAAATATACACTCGATTTGACTCGATTAATTTCATGGCCATGGAAACAGAGCCCTTCTACGAATCATTAACAAATGGAAATAGTGTTGAAAACAAGTCAATGAACAACAGAAAATTCAAATAATCTGACTGCGAATTTTTTACCTGTTTTTTATGTGTTATGTAATTTTATGGAATCCCGTTTTAATATCCCTCATTTTGGTATCCAACTTGATTGGTTTGGTTATTTTTTTTATTAAAGTATTACTATTTTGTATCAATAATCCATTTGTGGACACATGGGTTTTAGGACGAATATATATGGGTATTTCTCATGAAATTGCGAAATTTGAGATATCATTGAAATTTTTTTTTTTAAACTTAGATTTTTTTGCAGATATCAAAAAAAAATTTTTAGGAGATCTATGAAGAAGTATTGGTCTTCCATATTTTAGTATATTATCTATAAAAAATAAGGTATTAAAAAATAAATAAATGAGGAAATGTTTAATAGAGTGAGAGAATGATTTATTATTATATTATAATAAAAAACATGAAAAAAATATAGGAAATTATGTAATTTTAATTGTATTAAACTATGAAATATCATATTCTAAAGAAAAAACTCAACTTTTGTACTTAGTCAATACAAATATATTATATAAACACGGAAAATAAAAATAAACATTATTATAGAGGTAACAAATGTAAATTTTTTTTTCTGCATCACTCAAATTCTTTGGTCGTGCCATTTTACCTGTTTTAAATTAAATACCATGTTGCAAAAAATCTATAAAAATCTAAAATAACTGTAGAATACTGTATAAATCATTCTCTCACTCCTAAATGCAGTGAGGGAATGACTGTGAGGGAATGACGAATTTTAACTAAAGCTACATAAACACCGGCACATAATCTCAAAATGCTTGCTACATTTCGAATATAGATTTTACTCCCAAAAACGCATAAATGAACAAATAATATACATATATACTAAAATGCTTAATGCATACATGTAACGTGAGGATGATAATGATCGCAATAAATGTCACTCCAAATTTTTTTTTACATATCATGTTTTTGCACAAACTCACCTACGGTTGAGAAGAAATCGCCGGTTTGAATCATTTGAGTGTGTTGCCAGGTACTAAAAATTTTAGGTTGTGTTCCTAAATATCGTTCGATACGTTTAGAAATCGAAAATTCGTGAATGATTTTTTTTTCGGGACATTTAAAATCGAGTTATCGTTTTTATAAATTCGTCGTTGTGAGATAGAAGCTTTTATAGACAATAACAAACATCTTTCTAATATATTAGCATTTTTTTCTATTAAGAATATTGATATATTTGAGATGATTTCTAACAATAGTGGTGTAGACAGCGAACATTGAAATCAAAAAAGACTTACCTATTTAGTTAATGCATATGACTCGGCACTAATGACCCGGGAATCAAATTTCGAAATTTGATAAGAAATACCCATGTAACGATATCTTAATTGTCGAAATCCATCCAAAGATATGAGGGGTTAAAAAGTTGCTAAAAACATCACGTGATTTAAGGACGACCCCAAAGCCGTTATTGTTATAGTTAGTCCCCTGAATAAAAGATACAAAAATTTATTGCCATTTTTGTCGCTTATTTTAGTTGCCTTATTTTAATTGCCATTTTTGGCTTAGGGCAACCGTTTCATGTTATTTGAGAATTCAAGTGATGTTAATGGTTTAGAAGCTAAAAATGCCTTTAACAGACGGATGGACGGGCAATGTACTGAATCACCAAATTAACTTTATAGACCTCGCTTCGCTCGATGAACAAGTGTAAATTGAAGTCATTAGCTTGTTTGGTTTAGATGCTAAATGCCAATGGACAGATGGACAAAATGCCGAGTACCTGAATAAACTTAAACACTTTTCTGCGCTCGGTAAATTACCTATAGTAATGTAATAACATAACATAATAATAAAAAATTAAAAACAGATATTTTTGTATAGTCGATATGACGTATAGTGAAAAAAAAATCGATTGAGAACTCGATGATTGAAATTGACATTAGTAAACAAAAAATACGGCGGAATTATTGTACTCTCTGTGGTCTGCGATTGTTTTCTAAAAATCTATTAATTTGTTTCCTTTATTTTAAGATGTAGGCAAACTTATTAGAATCATCATGAATCATGTTAGACAGAAGACGCAAGCAGGGAACCTGTGATTCCATCCCTAGGGCAGATAATTAAAGATCTATTCGAAAAACTATCGTCGACTGTGCATGTACAAATCTATGAATTGTCTTGTTCAAGTGAAGGATAAAAAAGCCCATGCATCGAACACAAATGTAACTAATCAAGCGTTCCAAACAAAAATATAAGGAAAACAATCGCGAAGTCAGAAGTGCTCATTTCTACCAAGAGGATAACATAAAAGTTACCATATGCCGTACTGTCAATTAATGTATTAATAATAACTGCGGCTTTGTATCACCTTTCATCAGGAAATGTGCTGTCACAAAATACGCTACAGGAAAACTTATTAGAATCTGGAGCATAAATAAATAGCCATATGTATAAGACTGGTGCCACTGATGTCGTGGCTGCCTGCGGGAGAATGAAACTGGAAAACGTGATGTTGCACTGTGAGGCCACAAAAAAATATGATCCAAAATTGGGATAAGTACATGAACATTCCAACGCAACAGAGTCGACATCATGCAGACTTACATTACCACTGGAACAATTGAGCCAGCACTCCGATATATAAAAGAGTTGGGGTGGCTGGCAGGGGGAAATGCACATTACACCCACCAGCGAGACATCAGTGCAGGCCTTATCACCACCAGTTAGAATTTGAATTACATGGAAAATCATTGGAATATAACCAATCTATTAAGTGTTCATTTCAACTGAGAAACTACAATCTGTCAATAAATAATAAGGGCCTACATGTGCTGCAATGGCTTGTCTCTCTTGATGTCCTACTTTAAATGTAATTATATAATCATAATATTACTTATTATTAGTGTTAAATTGTATTAAGTAAATATAATTTTAAAAAGGTTTGATTAAATATAATAAAACTACAAGAACATTTAATTATTTTTATTACCTTATCTTTAGGGCATAAAGCCGTCACAAGTTAGAGTGGTTACACAGTTAAATAAGTATTAATCTCCGGTACCCAAATTCTACTTGTAGGAAGCTAAATTATGCATGAGTGTTTAGGTTATTTTTATTGAGTACTATATATTTAATTGATTCCACAAAATCATTTACACTCAGCCCGACACTAAGTCAAGTGAAGTAAAATGTGAAAAAGTTATTTTATTATTAACAAACATGCGGTACATTTTAATATATATAGGTGTTATGTGATCTGCCTTTGTGATTCTCTGTGACCAGCGCTAGGTCTGCTAAGTGCCTGTATAGCTGGATTATAGAGACACTCGCCAATAACAATTTGTGTAATTTATAGTATTGAATAAAACCACAAGAATTTTATTTTATTTTTATTAAATTACATACTGGAAAATAACATAAGTAAGTCATAGATTGTAAGGTGAAATTTCATTTGTGAAACCTGAAACAGAAGACATATTATTGTGAAACATTATAAATGATTGACATGATATTCTATCATTAAGATGGTTTATAGAACACTTTATGGTGTATTATAGGAGGATGTTCAGAACACACATACACACACCTGTCTCTTAGTAAAAGGTAACTCTGAATCTACTGGTCTTGTTGAGAATCGAGCCCTGGGATCCGACTTGCCAAGAGGGTTATCACCATACTTTTTAGAATCATATCTCCACATCATCAAAATTTAAGGTGATCATTATAGGAGTTAATGGTAAGAAATGAAATAGAAATCAACGAATTAGTCAACCGGACTAATAGCCCAATTATTACAAAAAGGATTTTGAGTCTGAACTTATTAGATACTGTTGTATATATATAAGTTCATTTATTACATACATACATACTACTTGATTTAATTATGAACTAGCTATTTTACAAGCTTTTATTTAGTTTCACCTGTCCCGATGTTTGTCAGCAAATCTTGCAAATTAAATTTGATCCACTTCCTGGTTACTGATTGACCTGAAATTTTGCATACATGTGTAAATCGCGTGACAATGCAATATAATGATGACATGATGCTGATTTAATGATGGAGCTAGGAGGTGGCCAATGGAACTTCACAATGAAACGACACAACCTCATCGAGTTTGGGCTTACTTGAATCGTCTTGACGAGTAGTTTGTCTTTCAGTGGTAACCAAGGTCTGATGATGGAGCTGGAAGATGGCCATAGGAACTTCTAAACTAAACAAGATAAACCTATCGAGTATGGGCTTGTTGGATTCATCTTGACAAATTCTCTGATTATATACCGTTTTAATATTTTTTTATTTTAAGGTAAAAGCTTGATATTAAAAAAACTTTCATAAGTATTACTTGTTTTTAATATATTGATAACCCATTATTTCAATATAGGATACACTAAACTACTTAAATTGAACAAATATGTTTTATGCAATTTGTATTTCTTTAATGACATTTAATTGCTTGTTATAAATAAAAACTCCTATATGGATAGTCATATTGAAATATTTTAACAAATTAACTTAGTACTCACCTTGTACTCTATCTGTTTTATTTAATGTGTATATAGGAACTTGTTTGATGTCTGGACGAGCATATTATTTCTTGAAATGATAGGCTTCTAGAAATCTTGCACAGTATCTGGGTACAAAGATACAAACATCAATTTATAGGTAAGAAGTATGTTAATTCATTTTCTTACTTGGGTAGGCAATAAGGGTGGGTGTTACTTATACTAAATGTACCTAAAGAGTTTGTACTCTTACCTTTGATTTTATAAAATCCATTTTATGGGTTCTACACTGCGTTTTCACATCATTAAAAACCTTTGAAAGAAAGGTTCATAGCCGTTTACCGTCATTAATATTGTATCTTCGCCTGTGTACACATTTAATATTATAATTGTATGACACTTCCCGTACGTTCGAAAACAGCTGACCAAAACAGACGCCATTTTTATTGTCGTCTTTCGTGAACGCCTGTCAAATAGTGGTTTATGGCTACCGTTTTTAGATATTTGTATGGGAATTTTTCGTATTCGTTAAACTTTTACGAAAAGTTTCGTTTTTTCGACACGCTATCTTGGTTTATGGCTAGCACTTAGCTATTCTATCAAACTTTACGCTTGAAATGTCATTTTCATACATTTCTAGCGTTTCTCCGAGCGTTGTCGAAAGTAGAATTGGTTTATGGCTAAGGCCCAAGGCATTTCAGCAGCCGTCCCGGTTACATTCGAGGTAAAAGGTTAAATTCGAAAGAGATAAATACACATTTCGTATGAATTACTTCTGCTCACTTTTTTGCATAGATTTACAACATGTTCAACTAAACAAGAGCTCAATAATAAGACCTTGCAAGGAAAATTACATTATTCAAAAACAACAACGGTCCTAATACAGAACCTTGAGAATAGTGGTAAGCATTCGACGATTCAGTAAAAATAACGATGAAGAAAAGCGAGCCTTGAGATTTATGTCTTAAGGCTCCTTTTTTATAGCTGGCATAAGTGGACATATCATTTGATTTATATCAGATCCCATATACAGACATTTAGAACATGTCCCATATATTAGTGTAACTGCCTTTGACAGGAAAAAAAGGAACCCTTTTTACCATCTAACAACAAGACAAACTATCAAACGTCATCCATTTATGGTCGACATATCTCCAGTTTTCTCGAAGCGTTTCGCTTCTACGTTCATTATCCTTACAACGAAGGAGTGGAACTCATTGCCCGCGACTTTGTTCTCCGATACCTATTCATTTGACACTGATACTGTGTACTGTGATTCTGAGTCTGAATGCGATGTAAATATTTCCGAGACCCACGATACAAGTCGTAGAACTAAGTGCGGGTGTGTTAAGTTTATGTAAATATATTCATTTTTTATAGCACCATTTTATTTTTATAGTTTTGGTTTAATTATGCATGATAGGCAAGTTTTTGATTTTTGATTCTGATGGAAAGTATCAATGAAACATCTAAACAGTTGCCCGTTGGTTTAGTTGGATGAGCGTTTGCCTTCTCAGCAGGGAAATTGGGTATGATTCCCGGTGGGAACTTGTTTTGGTTGTGATTGTGTGTGTGAATGTTTCCGGGTCTGTCGGATGTGTCGGGAATGTCGCGGAAAGCTAGTATTATAAATGCGAAAGGGTGTAAGTATGTTTGTTTTCTCTTTACACTTCGAAATTTGGTAAAATAGTTTAATGGTAAAGATTACACACAGGATACTTTTTAATTTCATTAACGCGGGCCAAGCCGCGGGTCACGGCTAGTTATGTATGCAATAAAACTTTAGGAAACAATCGATTTTGAAAGCATGCCATAATCGATGACTTAATTTTTTCACTTTCGACACGCGAGGGAACAAATGTTATTACTGTAACTTGTTCATATATCAGAAAATGTCTCTGTTCGAAGAAGACTGACAATATGAAGTAACGTAGATTTTCCTGCCGGCTATGGCTTATAACGCAATCTCAAAGGATTTGAGGCACGTCAGGCGAAGCCCTAAAATTGCGCGACTTTGCTTCGGTAAAATTGATAAAATACTAATTGGGTAAAATACTGACAACGCAAATAGAATAGTTTATATAATGCAATTTGCTAATTTCATATTATTGACGACTCAAAAGTCGTAATCAATCCTCATAATGCAATTTGCTAATTTCATATTATTGACGACTCTAAAGAACAAAACCGTTTGAACCTGTTTAGTGTTAGTGTATTAGTGTAATGTAGTGTTTTATAAGTGCTGCTCAAAAAGAACACATGAACCAAGGTGTCTTCGCCTTAATAGATACAATAAGAAAAGTTTTAATGGACACATTCTTGGATATTTTAAATCTAGCAGAATAAGTTACATTTAAGTTCCTTATTAGCCTAATCTTGGCTAGATTGTAACAAAAATAGGGAACAAACCATCGTAACTTGTAAAAGTAAAAAAAATATATATATTTGTCTTAGGTCCAAGTTCAAACCTTGATGTTAAATTAACTGTATTAAATTGTAGTAGCTGTGCTCCGCGGCTTCGCCCGCTTTTATCAAGTTAAAAAGTAGCCTATGTGTTAATGATAGGTATAAGCTATGTAGGTACATTCCAAATTTCATCCTAATCCGTTCAGCCGGTATAGCGTGAAGAGCGAACAAACATACTTACACACAAACTTTCGGATTTATAATATTAGTAGGATAAACCCATAATATTAATCATAAACCCAAATGTGTTAAAAAACACTCAAAATCAAAATAGTTTATTCACATGGGCCCCAAACAGGCACTCATTAAAGTGACTCTCGGAAACATATGTAACAGCTAAATTAATTACGATGGATATGGACTATTTAGTATAGGTATATATATATATGCCCGTTTTACCATAGTAGGTTTTAAGTTTAGTAATAAAAAAGAATTATTTATGTAGCTCTTGGAGGAAACATTCGGTTACACACTCACATTTATAAACATCACACATCGAACTGCCCGTTGGCTAAGTTGGGTGAGCGTTTGCCTTCTAAGCAGGGGTATCGGGTTCGATTCCCGGCGGGAACACAAGTTTTCTCCCCAAGGAAAATTTGTGTTTCTGGTTCTGGTTGTGATTGTGTCTGTGATGTGAATGTTTCCGGCACCCACGACACAAGTCATTGAACTTAGTGTGGGGCTGTGACTGTGAAAGCGTTTATGTTTATGTTTATGTTTATCACAAGAATAATTTTGTCTACTGCCAATACAAATTATCGAGTGTATTGAATAAACCTATTAAATAAACCACGGAAAAGTATACGTCGAACGAGTTTTTGCTAAACAAACTTTGATAAAGATATAAAAGAGAAAATAAACGCCTTTACTCTCACAACCACAGCCCAACACTCGATCGTGGGTGCCGGAAACATTCACATCACACGCACAATCACACCCAGAACTATAAACATAAATTTCCCTTGGGGAGTCGGACTTTTACATAAATATGGTGCTAAAATCATAATTTAATAAAGCTATTTCCTTCGTGGTAGTCGGGTAAAATGAAGTTTATTACAGTGAGTATGTTTTTTTCAGGTATGAATGGAAATGGCACATTGAAGGCGAAAGTAACGATCCTGGAATCTGAAAGTCCTAACCTCAATGTAAGTATACAAACATAATTATGTAACACAATAATATGTGACCTATCAAAACGAGGTCTCTAAGTTGACATATGTGGTTCAGCACTTGTAGTTTCCTTCTGCGAAGCGGTGATTAAGCAGAAGGAGGCCGCGGAGCGGGCCAGAGAGGTCGATCCCGCAGTTGGCCCGCCTCCTCTCTCCTTTGTAGTGGGGTCCCTGGTGGAGAGTCAGGGCACCTCTTCATCGGTTTGCACGGCCCCACACGTCGGGGGGTGGCCTTGGTGAGAAATGTCACCACTCCATGGGCGCAGTGGCCCGGTTTTACCGCCGTTGTAAGATAGTGACTGCTAGCGCGACCCTATCTAGGCCCACCTTTGCGAGGGCCTGGTCTCGGGGGGAGGGTTAGTGGGTTCGAGCCCCACGTACCCCTTTCCTTCACCGCGGGAAGGAAAGGAAGTGGTAGGCATAATACCCACACAAAAAACAAACAAAAAATTTGACGATTACTTACTTATCAGTATACATTTGAAATTTGTGTATGTATCTATTTGTTCCGTCTTCACTTGAAATGTACATTGCTTATATCCGGGGTACATCCAGGGTTAACAACTTGGGCTTAAACTTATTTTAAAATTAAATCTATCGAGTGAAACTTATTCAATCCTTAAACTCGTAAATTTGAGGACAGGAATATTTTTTAAACATTATACTAGTTAATATTATTATAGTTACTCATTGATTAAAAATGTGATTGACTCAGGATATCATTGCAAAATGTCATATTTTTTAGGGAGCCAGCTCGACGCGACGTTGTCTATTTTATAATGTACTAGCTGCGCCCCGCGGTTTAACCCGCATAACTCCGAACCCACGGGAATTCCTGGATAAAAAGTAGCATGTGTTAATCCAGGGTGTCAGCTACCTTCATACCCAATTTCATCAAAATTTGTCCAGCCTTTTGACCATGAAGAAGACAAACATACAAACACACTCGCAAACTTTCGCCTTTTAAATATTAGTGTGATGTAGCACTAGTATAGACATAATGATAAAAGACTAAGAATATTAAGATTAAATAACGCAATTCAAAGCTCGGCAACATCTGCGACATCCTAGAAAATAGCCCTTCGGCAATTTGATGTGTGAATTAAAAAGTAAATTATGAGATATGATTTACAAGAGATCCAATATTTAATTGTTTGCACAGGACATATTTTAGGAATCTATTTGTTCAACATAGTTTGTTTTTAACATTCAAGCAACCAACGTTGCTTCATCATCATCATCATCATCAGCCTGTATTCGTCCACTGCTGGACATAGGCCTATCCCAATGCACGCCACTGAGCTCGATCTTCAGCTCTTCTTTTCCATCCGCTGCCAGCCACTTTACGTATGTCGTCCCTCCACCTAGCCAGAGGGCGTCCTCGCAAACGATTGCCGAGACGCGGTCTCCACTCTAGAACACGTCTACCCCATGGCCTATGTCGATAACTTTAGTTCTTTGTTTCATTTTGTCATTTTTCTGTTTATATCTAACACATCAGCACATTTTCATTTATAATATGAGTAGATATAAATAATTATGTTACATTAAACTAAAAACTAAATTAAAACTAACCAAAAATCAGAAAGGCAATGCCGCCAACATGATGGGAACGCTACCCACTGGTATTGGGCTTGAGCACTTGAGTTACCTATAAGCTCGATTAGTTTAGTTTTAGGAAATATAGGCAATTGGCCCATAGATAGTCCTGAAGGCATATGAAAAAAAATTTAAATAATAAATAACTATAACTAGATATAAATATGTACAAAACTATTTATTATTAATATTTATTGTTCTTTGTTGGATCACTTCGTTTCGAATTCAATCCTTCAAAGAAAATCGGAGCGTTCGTGATGGCAATAGAGAGGGCTATCCTCTCCATAGCTCGCTGAGTGACTTTGAACGGATTAGGCTTACCGTGAGTGTTCACGTTTCGGCTCCTTACGTCATTACTGGCAAGACGCACTCATTAAAGACTTTTGTCTTAGACTTTGTAGTATTGGCGACGAAAAGACTCGACGAAGTTTTCCAAATGCCGCTTAGCCCAGCTGAATTCTCCTGCCTCTGTCTCTCGAAGTTGTTCCTACCTAATTGAAATGTTTGCCCCAGGTAAACATATTCCTGAACAACTTCGAGAGCAATTCCGTTGATAACAATCGATTCCGGTTTGATATTTCATTGAACATGATTTTTTTTTCCAAATTTATCCGATGACCGATGCGTTGAGAATTGTCAGCTAGGCCATTAAGGCATTTGGTCTTGCAACGTTTCCGCCTTAATAACTATGTCGTCCGCAAATCTCGACGTTGCTTAATAAAGATAAATTTCGTCCGTCTGTCAGAGGCATCTAGCGTCTAAACCATACAAGCGAATAAATTCAAATTCTCTGAGAATATGTGCTGTGGCCCGAAGCCCGAAGCATCTTAAAAACGGCTGCATATTTAAAGCTAATACTTACTTATAATATCCTACTATATATAATATTATAAATCCGAAAGTTTGTGTGTAACTTCACGCTTTAACGGCTGAACGGATTTAGATGAAATTTGGAATGTACATAGATTATACCTAGGATTAACACATAGGCTACTTTTTAACTTGATTATAGGCGAAGCCGAAGAGGGCGAAGCCGCGGGGCACGGCTAGTATATTATATCCCATACTTGAACAACTAATACAGAAATCAAACAATTCTAATTATAAACAAAAGTAATAAGCACTAACCCCAAAAACTTTTTCTTTATGTAGAAAAATGTAGGCGGGACATCTCATTTCGGCGGAAACGACTAGTTTCAGTGTAAATAAATAAAGGCTACATCTTCCAAATTATTCCCGCAGCAGATTTTTTTTCCCTATTTGGCTACTTACTACCAAAGTTTCTTATCTTTGCCCCTTTTCATCTCATTATGAGGCATATCTCTTCCTAAGTAGGCAGTTACTTCTGTGAACTCATTAAAAAGATTATTTTTTGTTTGTCTCCTTTTCTCTCTTCAAAAGAGTATTTGAGGTAATCTACCAAAGTTAAAAGAGAAACTGTACAGTCGGTAAATCCTTTTATAAGGGGAAAAGTAACGAAAAAAAGGTCAAACTTTAATTATGCCTTCAATCAGTCCCCATCAAACTGAATATATAACTTATGCAGGTACTATTTTTTTTAAATTAAGTATATGTAAACATTTGACCACTATCTCACCTGATGATAAGTGATGATGCGATCGACGATGGAGCATGTTTGCCTAGAAGATACCTGGTCACTCGTGACTTAAGGACTACCGACTACTAATTGTAAATGGCACGTTGTTATAAGTGAGTTCAGATCAAAAAGTTGTTTGGCTGATGGTAAGCTCTAATGATACAGTTCAGTGGCAATTTTTGTATCTCTTCAGAATTTAAAATAACTCCTTTAGAATTTGGAACTTTAACAAAATCCTGAGGGGCAGAACACTGCGCTTGTCACCTTGATATATTACAAGAAACAACACAAACAACAAACATATTCTCACTCACAGCCTAAGTTCAAAGACTTATATTACCGGAAACATTTGCATATTAAACACAAAATCACACCCTGAATCAGAAGCATAAATCTACCTTAGAATTGCCGGGAATAGAAACCCAGGACCCACGGCACAGAGAGCAGAGACTAGCCTGTTGCACCAAATCGGTTTTATTAAAAGTTTAATTTCTTTATGTACAGCAATTATACTCCAAACATATCCCTATAATCCGAAATGAAGTTTACAATAGGTTTGCGGTTTGCTTCATAAATTAATAACTGTGACTACTATCAAAGGATTCTATTATATCTTAAATAATAATAAGCCTATGTAACAAGTTTAATCGTAATCAATTTAGTATGTCAAGTTGATACTCCGCCCAAACAATAAACGTACTCAAGCGCTCTCAAACAATTCTGATCTATAATTATCGGCAGCCCTACCAATGATGATTAATGATTTGAAACTTTACAAATCAAAGTTTCAAATTAATGGTATGTATTAATAAAGCGAATTAATTAACGTAGGTTTAGTATTGCATATAAATAATTTTGCGAACTAGAGATTATATAGTAGGTATAGAAAATGTGATTTATTAATACAGAGCATTATAAGTAGCCCTTTTACGTGTGTATGCTAGAAAGGAAATAATATTGATAGATATTATATTACACAGCTTATTATATACCTAGGATTAATACAAAGGCTACTTTTTAACCTCATAAACGCCGGTGAAGCCGCGGGACACGGCTAGTAAAAAAACAATAATGTAAGGGACATGATACATAAACAAAGCGCCCGAGGCGCGCGCCCCGGGAACTGTGGAGGTTAAATGTATGGCCCGTAAGGGACCTTGATACACTAAGCGCCCGAGGCGCGCGGTCGTCCAGCGGCGGCGGGCGCGCATCCGCAACTCCTATTCACCCGCGCTGCCGTTTTGTATTATTACAGGACGCGCGCCTCAGGTACTCTGTATATCAAGTCCCTTTATTTATTTATTTCAGAAGATAGTAAGCTTACAGCGATTGCCAAGACGCTAACTATATGAAACTATATCTAACTAAGTATAAAAACTTAAAAATATTCTTAAGTTACTAATAATAGCACTCAAATTATCAGTAAATACGTCCACATGTTGGAACCGGTGTACAAATTCATTGATAACCGAGATCGCCCGCAGCGTGGGTGCATGCCTGGCGTGGAGGGTATGCAAATCTGAACATGCGAATAACCTGTGCCGACGGCGGCCCGTGCGTATGTAGTGGTCCGGAACAAAGATTTTTAGACTCGCTAACACATTGGGATTATCAATTTTACCACGCAGTATAAGTACGTAGTGCACAACCAGTAGCAACTTGCGCCGTAGCCTCAATGTATTCAGTCCTATCATACCTGATACAAACAAAGATGGAAAAAGATAGCTTTGACCTCGGAAGTGATAAAACTCTGTTTCATAATTTCTCAAGAAGGTCCTTATTCAATTCGATAATAAAATCAAAATCAAAATTAATTACCACGTTTGCATTAACTTATTTTTAGTAACTTAATTCATCCTTATGTAGCTATAATATCAAAAATACCACGACAGCATAAAAATTACATCTAAGGAATGAACACAAAATCATATTTTTCATATATATTGAGGCTTTGGTATCACCAAATTCTGGCTACCGACTTCGTTGTAAACTATATTAATACTGTTACTTGTTTTGCAGGTGCGTGTGTGCCGACGGTACCCTCGTTTCGAAGAATGCTCCTCAATAAGGCAGAGCGTCAACTCAGACCCCGTTCCTTTCTGGAATAACAACTCTAACAACGACCTTGCTTTGAAGCAAGCTCACAGTTGCGAAGTGTTTGTGTTAGTTACTCCCCCTGAGAGGACGTTCGATGTAAGTGTGCTGTAGATATAGGAGGTTAAAGATCGACGTATCACTCTGGTGACTAATCAACTTGGCCTCGGCTCAAAATATGTGGGAATTTCCATACTGCAACGCACACTTATAGGTATCGTAACGACATCGCCTTAATTCGGCACATACTGCGAAAAATGTCTCGTTGCTGTTACTAACCATTCTAGTGCATATTTAGCAGCAATCACAAAATAAAACTCTGGTAAGTACTCAGTAACAAGATAGTTTTGTATATCTATTGGTGTTTACAAAAATTAAATATTTCGTCTAAATAATATTTAGTCAGAACAACTTATTCTGTAAAGTTCTAAACTTATTGTAATTTATAAGAAAAGTCTTGTTATTTGTTAGTAACTAGGTTATTTTGTAAAATGAACGAAATAAATGTATGGCTAGAAATATGTTTCAGAGAACTTTTTGGTCTAGTTGTCTTAAATTTGTTCAGTTTCAGGGTAGTTATTGGTAAAACGCGCCTGCGAGGTAATGCCGATCGGGTACCTATACATATTATTATACTTAAACTGTAGACTTTTTAACTTAATCTTAAAACAGATAAGAGATATATATATATATATATATATATATATATATATATATATATATATATAGGTATTTTGTGTGTAATTGTAGAGGTGGATATTATTATGTTGACGAAGTGACGTGTTATTGTAAAATTTCAAAATTTGTGATCAGTAAGTTTTAATGTTCTATACTGAATGTCTGCAGTTAATATTTCTATTTGCACTGTTAACATATTATTTGTTTACGGGTTTTAAATATAGAAGGAAGATTTTTTTCTTATACATTTTATAAATATTTTAAGAAAAAGGTCCTTTTTGATATCATGAAGATTGCGATGTATATTTTTATTTAACAGGTTTTGTTATGAATGCTGAAAACGATTACAAAGTCATGCATTTCAGAAGTCATTCTGGTATCAACCTCTTAAGCAAGAACGTTCGTTACTTTAGAAAAATAAAAATATTATAGTTAGCATTAATATAGACCTTTTGTATGTTTCGGAATGTTGCTACTTTTTTATCAAAATGTGTCATTTCGTTATAAAAAGTTTTTATTTGTTATCCTTTGAAAACTTTAGATCCATCGATTACGATTTACGGTACATATTTGTTTTGTTTTATATTTTTTCCAATCGTTGTAATTTTAATCAAGTAAGTTTTAATTCATCGATTATAATATAAATGTTAAACATTGTAATTTTTTTTTATAGAATAGAAGAATAGAATAGAATGTATTTATTGTCATACAGAAAAATAATATAATTTAAGAATGTCATGTAACAGTGCATGGACTCGTCAAAGATATTGATATGTAAAAAGAAAAATTTACAAACTAAACAATATATTTGATTGATATTTTGTTTATATTTTTTTTGTCTAAGAGGCAAGCGTTTGACCACAATTTTACCTGATGGTAAGCAATGATGTGGTCGAAGTTGGTAAACAAAACGTTGTTCTGTTTTTATTTTTATCTAACGTATGATCTGATAGTAAGACGACGTACATGGTCGAAGATGGTAAACACGCTATTTCATCTATTTGCCAATTTTGTTTGTTTGTATGTAAACATGTTGCCAAATCCTGACCTCTCTATATTAAAGGAAAACCCTATGAATTATTCGTATTTCTACGGAATAAATATTAGCTTACATCGAAATTCATAAAAATGTCGAGGGTCGAGAGCAGAGGTCAAAGCCGTTATTGGTTTTTTTTATATCGCTCGAATGAATCACCAGATAAAAACTCGGGCTTCGGGCATCATTTGTTTACACATTTGTATGGGGTGATAAATAAATATTACGAATTTAGTTTTTTTGAACATGTTTATATGGAGGAGAAGAAGTTTTAGAATAATATATCACTCATTTTAGACTTGATCCCATAATGTGATACTCTTAGGCGTCCTGCTCTCCTGGTACTTGAAAAGACTTTCTTATTAATAAAAGGCAATCTAACTTGTTTCTTTTTAATATTTGCAATAAGCAAGCATTTAACCATTATCTTACCTGATGAAGGTTAAGTCCTCGACGTCAAAATCTAAACAGATATGTATATTATTAGTAACGAAACAAAACTAATGTTTTATTTGAATGGGACGAACTAACAATGTACGGGACCTTAAAAGAGCGCAAAATATGGCCCCGTAACGAAAATTCAATAACCCGTCACAAACGGTCCATTTCTGTAGTAGAAAAAGATTAGAACGAATGGTTTGCGAATGACTCGTTACTTTTTAAATATTTATGGAGATTCTGGAAATTTTACGATAACGAATCGTAAAGGTAGGTACGTATAGTTATGTTATATATTGAAACCGCCCTGTAAATGCATAATGTATTTTTATTTTATTCATATTCATATTATACCCAAGTTACCTACAAGTCATCGAGCTTTATACTAGATCTAGACATCTACAACGCGTAATTCACGCCGAAGGTGCGTGAGTTTTAATAAAATACATTAAGTCTTACTTGATTACATACAACTACTGAGAAGTTCCATCAACCAACTTCAACCAAGTTTCAGCTAATCCCCTCGATTGATTTACCAAACTTGGCTTGCTACCCTCAATAACAGCAATCGCTGGACCTCATCAGATTCTATTAAAAATAAATATGATAGATTTATCAAAATATTATAAAAAGCTATTTGAAGTAGGTACTAGCAACAGTAAAACCAATATATTTACCTATCATATTTTATAGAGATGTGTAACATAATAGAGATGAAACGGATATCCGGTAACTATCTGGTATCCGGCCTAGCCGTGGGCTTAATACTATCCGGCCGAAAATCGGATAACTAACTACTATTCGGCCGAATAGGCATCCCGCCGAATTAAAAAAAATCTGCATAAAAAAATACATATTTTTAAGTAATTATGTGCTTTATTTAGTTAGTCTTAGTATCACGTATATACTTCAAATAACAAGAGTACAAATAAAATAATAACCTAAAACGATCACGCACGAGCACTGCAATCAACACGACAATGAATGAAACAATTGCTAACTTCGTTCATCAACGAAAAGACCCGAATCGAACCGAGTCCACTTGATCGTTCGCGCGCCACCTACGCGTTTATGTGTGTGTGCGATGCACCAAACGGCTAAGTTCCGCCGGATATCCGGCGACCACATGGTTGGCCGAATATCCGGTATCCGGTCAAAATGCTATCCGTTTCATCTCTATAATATAACGTTGCGTGCCAAATTACATAACAAGATAAAACTGTTTGGAAGAACTTCTGTACTTTTATTTTGGCACTGCAGTCTTTGTGCATTTAGCCAGTGTCAAAGATGAATATTTTTTAAGTATAATTGAGTATTTCATAAATAAGTCATAGTAACAAGTCACAGTTTAAGTCGAGTAAAAGAGTCATAGTTCAGTCATAGTAAAGTGGTAGTCACTTTATTAGAACTTCTTTTAGAGTTTTGGAGCGAAAGCAAATGTCAATTTTTTTTTTGAAAAAAGAATTGTGTCCATTTACTGTTACAACATCGAAAAACAATTCTATAGAGAAAACTTTCATCGATCATGTTTCTGGTTTTTGTTTATTTAAGTTAGTTAAGTAAGTTTATTTAAGTTAAGTCCCCAGTATGTATTGTCTAAATAAGAAAACATTTTCTTTTGTTGTTATTTACATGTATATGTATGATGTATAAAACCAAAAACTGATGTAAAAAATATTATATCATTAGATTTGTTAATATTTTTTTAATCCCTAGAATATTCTCTTCATTTTTGTGTACGTTTAAATACAAGAATAGTTAATAGATTAATATTGATAGTTTATTGTACAAAAGGTTGTGTAGAATTGTATAAACGTTAATAAATTAAAGTTCTTGTGTATCTGTTAAGAAGAGTATAATATCTTGTCATGTATTTGAATATAATGTAAGCAATTGTCATTATTTTATTGTAATTTTTTGTAACATTATTATGTATTGTACATAAATTTAACATGTTTATAGTTGTACCAAATTAATCATATTAAATATACGTGAAGAGTTAATAATCAGGGAATATTAATTTATACATATTTAAAAATAAAAACATTATTTAAATTAAATTCGTATTGTTTTATTGGTAATATTTTTCTGTTTTACTCATCTAGATAGAGCATTTAAAAAAATCACAGTCAAAGCTTAATTTAAATAGTTGTATCAAGGTCCCAAAAGAAAAACAAAAGAATTCAATAACAACATTTATTAAAATTAACTTACTTATTATTAACATAGATGTCTAGTACAACATAATAACATTTACTGTGTATTAAATTTACAATACAATATTTATATAATATTTTTATGATAAGTTCAACCAGTACGACTAGATGGACTAGAATAGTACGTCTACTAAACTAAAAGTGCTGGTAGTAAGTACTTAAATGGGTAAAAAAACTATTAAAAGTTAATTATAGATAATTTTGACGAAATCGTATACATACACATAAGAAGGTACAGTCAGCATTAAAAGTAGCTAAACATCCAGATTTACAAAAAAGTTATAAACGTCTATCGTCTAAAAAAAAAATTGTTGCTGACTGTACATACAAATTGCCAAACATTTGGATCGTCAAGTGTCCAATAACGACGACTAATAAGTGTACCACCAACTTAACATGTTTTTTAACCGTCTTCAAAAAAAGGAGGAGGTTCTCAATTCAAATGTATTTTTTTGTGTGTTATCCTATAACTTCTTTGAAACCGATTTTGATGATACTTTTTTATGAGAAAATTGGCGCTTCCCAATTTTATGACTACGTCTTTACTACTTCATCGTATTTAATCCACTTAATCTGTTCAAGGGTTCCGAAGACTAAGCGGTGCATTCAGTTTTTTTTAATATTATTAATAGGCTAGCGTAAATACATTGAAGCTGCGTTTAGTGTTAGTGTAGATGAACCTTTTATCAAATCGTATTCATATGTAATTTAAATACTCGTGATACATTGTGTAATTTAAATAGTCGTGATACAATGTGTAATTTATATACTCGTGATACACAGTGTAATTTAAATACTTGTGATAAATGTGTAATTTAAATAGTCGTGATACACTGTGTAATTTCCCCACTGCTCAACCAAATTGCTCAACTAGTTGAGCAGTGGAGCAATAGGACATAGTTTGTATTACCGAATATTTTAGGCGCTATTGTGTAATTTAAATACTCGTGATACATTGTGTAATAAAACCTTGATTAAACCAACATGAGTGATGGTTCTTGATTGTCGGAAGAAACACGTAGCACGATGAAATAAATATCATTTAAGCAACTAACGCCGCGCCTGCTATTTTGTGTCAGGGTGGGTATAAGGACATTAGATAAATCAAGCTTAGCTTGAGGGCTTGGCTCATATTTTCCAATGAATGGGCAATTTATTAAGTAGATATAACGCGTGGTCTAGACAGTCTATAATATAATGAGTATATATAAAATTCATTTATCCTGCGTCGCTTTCGCTTAGGTCAAAGTCAAAGTCGAGCTAAAGAGTCAAGGTCCAGTCGTAGTCAAGTCATGCCCAAGTAAAGCGGTAGAAACCTTACTAGAACTTCGGAGCACAACATTTGGAGTTTTGGAACGAAGGCGAAATCACGTTTATCAACCTTGTATGATTTGCCTACACTTAACATAAAACATAAACATAAACGCTTACACACTCGCAGCCCCACACTACGTTCGTTGACTTGTTTCGAGGATGCCGGAAACATTCACATCACACACACAAACACAACCAGAACCAGATACACAAATTTTCCTTGGGGAGAAAACTTGTGTTCCCGCCAGGAATCGAACCCGATAACCCTGCTCAGAAGGCGAATGCTCACCCGACTTATGTAATCCACCATTATTACACATTAACACTCGAAGAATGAGAGGTTTTGGAAAATTATACGAAATCAGCAACACCATTTTTTCACTTTCGCGGCAGAACTCCATTCTCGTATTGTATGTTTTCGAAGCTCCGACCTATGTCCTCGTATTGAAGTGGCTCTCCATAAAGGCTTCCTCTTTTCAAGCGTAAAGAAAATTTAGCTATTTTTATCGCAAAACCAGTCAACAGTATCTAACTCAATCTTCGCTGTTATACCCGCTCCTGTTTAGATAGTAGGAGGATAAGAGGTATATTACAAGGACATTATGGAAGAAAATTGTAGTACTGAACTGATCATCCTCAGCATCAGTTTATTTTGTTCCTTTTTGCCAATTTTTTTTTCTAGTGATTTTCACGCACCCACATCGGGAGAGAATCTAGGCATAAGTCTCTTACGCGGTCTTACGGTGTGATTTACTGTATAATACATCTCTATTTTTTGCGATTGTTCGGTCGTAAACTAATAATCGTAAATATTTATTCATAATAAGTAAAAACAATTTGATACAACCCTTTAGATGTATGGCAATTCTAAAACCAAATCAATAGATTTAAAAAGGAAAAGCTAAAATAACTCTAACGTAAGTATCAGATACCTAGTTACCTGTTCGACCTACAAATAAATGGACCTTGGTCTAATACCAACTTAACAGAACTGAACTGCCCGTTGGCTTAATTGGGTGCGCCTTTTAAGCCACCCTCTGCATCGGGTTCGATTCTCGGCGGGTACAAAAGTTTTCTCCCCAAGGAAAATTTGTGTTTCTGGTTCTTGTTGTGATTGTGTGTGGATAAATAAATGTTTCCGGCATCCACGACAATTTAGGACTATGAGTGTGAAAGCGTTTATGTTCATGTTTTAAGTTTACCGATTAAAACCCATACAAACGTGGAAACTTATTGTTTACTCATCAATCACGACTTCGGATATGGGAGTTTTCTTCTGCTAAAATTTCGATTAGTATGTTCTATGTGCTAGAGACGTGGATACATGATAAACAAACTAAAACAATTCAATTAATTTCTTATCTCCATTACTTCAAAGCTTACTTTTACTTTCTACAATTTAACAGCGTACGCATTTGAGGGATTATCACTAATATTTCGTTTTGTAGCTTAAGTTAAGCCTAAGGACACTTTTAACTGTGGACTCGAAATCCATGAAATTATTGGTAAATCGATGTCCAGATATCAAGGTTAAACGACCATTTTCAAAAAGCTAGGAAAATTATAATAATATAATAATCTAGGTAAATCGATGTCCGGATATTAATGCCAAAGGACCATTTTGAAAATTATGCAATAATGTAGAGAAATTATAAATAATCTTACTATCAATGCCTTGGGTTGTAGTGTAGTTATAAAATTTTCTCATGTTCAGAGTTATTTCATGTGTCCGTACCAGCATATTGTAACAGTGTTTGTTTTTTATAATGACTTCCAAAATTGCTCCAATTCAAATATTTGGACTCGAATTTAAACAATATCGTCGAATAATTGAAAGAGCTATGATAACATTTGCACACGTGATGAGTGTGGTTACGTTAACCATTGTATTGAAAGCCCAGTGTAAACTTTGAAGCTGTTTCTAACCAAAAACATCACCCGTGCCTTTTGTTTTATGAATGTATCAAAGATCAATAAGATGTTAAAAATGTAAATTCAAAAAGCTCAGTCAGTAATTCATTTATTAATAACGAGTGGAAATGGAGTATGGCTACATAGCTATTGATACATTGTTTGTTTACAATACAATTGTATTAAATCGTTAGAGTAATTCGGGATTTTAACATATAGGCCTAGCCTTATTTGGAACCCTCAAGAAAATGGTTAAATGAATCTTTAAGTTCTTATGTTTTCACACACTGCTGAACATAGTTTTAAGAGTGATACACCGCTTTTTACCAAATTTTTACGAGTTAGGTAAAAGTTTATTAGCAGCAATATCTATACATTTTAAAGAAGGCAATTTCGAGAACTACGTCAACTGCATTGGGCCCTAATCCGTTTCCTTGTTGTCTAACTGAACGCAGGCAAACCTCGGACACTCCAAACATATGTTGCAAATCAACGTCACACAAGATGACTGACCGTGCGTACACGCTCTTTCAAATATGTGCGTTTTAAGGTTGTCTCATTGCGGGAGCTCTTTTTCACTGACAGCTTGTGTACTCAGTATACGCAACGTCCAGCACCGTTTGAACTTTCAGATTGACCCTTATGACATGTATTTATGGTTATATATCAAATATTATAAAACCAGGCATATGAGGCAAATTTTTCTTCGTGACAAATTGCAGCAACGAAGAGAAGAGGTCGGTAAATGTACACTTGTGATTGGCTGATGCATGCTTGTCATAAGCCGATCCATGCTTGTGATTGGACAATGCGCCAGTTGTCATCGTAAGTTGCGGTATTAACGACCTATCATAACTAATAAATTGATTCTTCAAAAGGTACGTTTTTTTCGTGAGGGGGGAACAGATACTATATTATTGTAGCAGTTAACTGGCTATATGGCCAGTATTTAAGGGGTGGGGAACAAGGCACAATGTGGGGAGAGTCCAATCTGTCAGTTAACTATTTGAACAGTTTTCTTTACAGAATTAAACCTAAATCTTTCTGAGTTTATCAGTTAATTTGTTTGAACTTACCACCTAATTGTTTTTCTGTCCTTACACATAGTTAAATTAATTTAAAATCTTAAACCTTAAAAAATTGCGATTCAAAGACTTGCTTATCATTATTTGTTTATACCATGAATGTATAATGTTACTATGTTAATGAACATAATTTGCATTTTAGAATTTACAATTCTCTTAAAAAAGTTAATTATTTCGTGAGATGTATCTTAAACAAATTTTTTATTTGTAATTTACCGACCAATTTTGGGACTAATTTTCGAATTCAGCTATAACTTTGGGTTCACACAGAAACTTCCACATGTCAAAACCCCTACAGTTTTGACATTGCAAAGTTTGAGCCATACTCAAATATGGTCTCTAAATATCAGCTTAAACCAGACTTACAGTCCGTTGAGCTCAAATTTAAACTACCTCTCGTTTAAACAAAATGTGTTTAAAGTTTGAAGTTGTACTGTATAACAAAAAAAAACGAAATCCCCATAACGATAAAGTTAATCTATTATATTATTATAAAGTTAATCCCAATAAGGTTGTTAGGCTTCAAGCAGGTTGAACCGCCCGCCGTGTTATTAGGGTGCGAACGGGAACTCCGCCGAAGCCTCTAGTCTGGACACGTGAACCCTATGCGACAAGTGTTTCGACTCTACACGCTAGACCGAGAGTCTTATTCTAGCGTTCGGCGAGTCAACAGCTCCTGGGGATGCTTCGCTAGAGAAGAGATTCGAGAGCAGAGGCTACTAACGTTAGCACTCCAATAATAATAGCTTTCGCGGCGTTTGTATCCTGCTTGAAGCCTAATATGAACCTTATCGGGATAAACACTAATAAAATATATATAAATTAACTTTTACGTTTTTTGTTGATACAAATTTCTCGAGTCAAGTGTCTTATACATACTTTGTTACTTGCATCTAGCTCCTTAAATAATAACAAAAGGCGGCAACTTTATAGTTACAACAATTTAAAGATGAATTTCTCATACTCCGAATAATAGTATCTAAAATGGTCTTACATTATAGCCTCTTATAAATAGATAAATCAATATTTTACACGGTTAAAGTCTTATTTACACCGACTCTTGTGTATTCAGCAGTTTTGATAAAATTTTATGAGACGGTCAATATAGGCAAAGCTGGTACATGATGAGTAAATGAAAAAAATTACGTCCAAAAATTATTATAAAACAAAATTTTAATGGATATATGGAAATGTATTTTAAGAAAACCATTTCGATAATATCTAACCAATTATGTTACTTCATATAAAGTACAAAAGGAAAATGTTTTCTACACAAACAATTCACCTTTTAACAAAAGAACAATTTTTGAACAAGTATTAGACATTTAAAAAATATATAAAACGGTTCATTTGAAATGTAATTGACGAATGAATGGGGCTTCTTGTATCACAAAGAAATGATGTGTTTTGATCTTCAAGCAATCAACCGCAATCTTTATTACTTTTCAAAATATATAAATATAATAGGATATAAAACATAATTATTATAAAATAAGACTGCGGTACAATCATTGAATGGTATAGTTAATATTAATATTCTTTGGTGGTAGCTTATAAGGAGATCTCTACATGTGCCTATACTGACTTTGAAACATATTAAGACCTGTCTTTGTGCCTGACCATCGGCATATGTAATTATAAATGGTTATAATTTAGACGGCCACCTAAAATTCTAAACGGTTACCAAAATGGATAAATGGTCACCAAATTACGTTTCCTAAAATAAAATTTCCTGTGACAGAACCGAATCGGACAACAGTAGGTTAAGGTTATTTTTTTTATAATTAATACAAAAAATTGATTTATTTCATAATATTTTAGGAAACGTAATTTGGTGACCATTTATCCAACGTAATTTGGTGACCATTTATCCATTTTAGTAACCGTTTAGAATTTGTTTGGTAGTAAAATAGGTACTTTTTTGGGCGGTGTTTAAACACAAGCCATTAAAAATACCCCCACGGATTTCCGGCCATTAATTTGAAGAAATATCTGATATAGGTTTACTTGATCAGTGTAAATAAGACACAATAAGCATGAGCACTAAGGTTTAAAATTAGTTTGGCATTGGCGACACAGATCTTCTGGCTTGAAGCGCTTTGTTGTTGCAGTACTGTCTGATGTCGTCGATGGGCATCATTAGGAAGACTGGGACGTCATCGTCACGCTTCTGTAAATTTTAAAAAGGAAATTATTTACGCATACACACTACTACTTCACTAAACTTATACTCTTGTATCGTGGGTGCCGGAAACATTTACATCACACACACTCAATCACTTATGAACTGCTTGTTGGCTTAGTTGGGTAAACTTATTAATTTATAAGGATCATTATTTTGAGCCTGATCTTGATCTGGTTCTTTTTTTTATCAAACGGTTTCACACTCACAGTCCCACAGTAAGTTCAATGATTTGTGTCGTGGGTGTTGGAAACATTCACAATACGCACACACAATCACAATCAGAAAGACTTCCTTGGGGAGAAAACTTGTGGTCCCGCTGGGAATCGAACCCGATACCCCCCTGCTTAGTAGGCGAACGCTCACCTAATTAAGCCAATGGGCAGTTCAAGTATATAACGCGATTACTCGAAGAAGTTAAGTATATAGTCCCATATAAAAATTGCCAAGATCTGATGGGCCCCAGAGATTAAGCGTTGAAACGATTTTTGCATGCATTTAATATATAGGTACATATTAAACATTTATATAACTCTCTCTGCATACAAAACTTTCGTAATTTTATAAATGCAAACATGGGCTGCTGATACCGCAAATGTGTTCGAAACCACGCATATCGAATTATTGCGAGGTATTATGTACACACAAACACATCTAATGTGGTTTTACGACCGCCGCCACACTTATCGAATATCGGATTTTTTCCTTATTGCGGTTGTAAACGAAATTGTATCTTCTAGCCTTGTAATAAGTATGTAATACGAACTAAATGCATACTTTGTTAGATAGATAACTTGTATATACTATGTGAAATTAGAAGATACTAACTCTAAAAGATCTAAACTCCAATATTATATTAGATAGATAACATCCAATACCTTTAAACGAGCAATTCTTGTATATATATGTATGTGTGTAATCATAAACCAACGATTTTCATGAAATGTAGTAAGCAGAGGGTTTCGGGGGCGATAAATCGATCTAGTTAGGTTTCATAAATATAGAAAACGTCATTTACCATTAAAAAAACCGAGCAAAGCTCGGTCATCCGGGTACTACTTGCTTACAGGGTGAACGTCTTTAGTTTCTAAATTTAGTCTTATGACCAACTGTACATGCAATGCATATGAATAAATAAATAAAAAAAATTAATGAATAGATAGATCTTGTGGCGCTCTCATATAACATGTAATGTTTTGCCTCGGCACAAGTTACAGAATAACTGACGCGAGCAAAGCGTCTCCGTTTCATCTTGGGCAAAAATGATTCGCATGTCCGGCGGATATCCGGCGAATATCCGGTTGTTATCTGGTAATTTTCGTGAAATTTTGTAAGCAGGGTACATTTTTTTGTGGATTCAGTTTTTGTACATTTTTCAAAATGGCTGAGATACGAGGTTTGAAAACGTAAATAGTTCAGCCATTTAAAGATACGCAAGGTCTTCAACTCACAGAATCCTAGTTATTTTATTGATCGAGCGAGCGTGAAGTTCGAGTTAACAGAAGGTTCACTCGAACCATTTTAGCTTGTTAAAAAATGTTTTGTATGTCCGGCGACCTGTATAGGAAAATGCCGGATGGCCGGCATTTTGCTCGCAGGTCGCATTTCTTAACCGATTCTTATGAAATTTTGTGCTTTTGTAAGCAGGTTCGAATTATATGGATTTTTTGTCGATTCACTTTTTGGATTTTTTTCTAAATAATTACATAGGTTTGGCTTAATCTTTGGTATAAGTTAGTGAAGATATCAGGGCAAAGGCGAGGTTATGCGGATCCGGAGCCGAGTTATGTTTGTTTGCTTTGCATTTATCCTTGCACTTATTATTAACCGATTTTCACCAAAGAGATAAGAACAATCTCAATAAAGTCACTTTTAAAATAAAAAAAACCGTATCCAATTCGGTTCATCCGTTTGCAAAGGTGCCACAGACAAACACATACACAGCGGTCAAACTTATAACCTCTTTTTGCGTTGGAGGTGAAAAATATTAAATAAGGTCTATTTGTTAATTGCTTACATATTATTCAAACAGAAATAATGCATTCTGTTTCTGTGTAGAAATTCAGATGTTATTTTGGTATTCAGATGTATATAATAATGCGAGGATATTCAAAGCCACCAGGCATTCCGTTATATTTATCTACCAGTCCGGTGAACTCAAGTGTTGCATATATAATTAGGTATATACTTATTTGATAATAAGCTGCCCGAAAAATATAAATAAGTCCATCAGTATTTATTTATTCCAAGACCTAGTTTTACAATATAAATATTCAAGTTATAAAAAAGGTTAAAGATGGTTTAGACGATCTTAAATAAAAAAGTGTCCAAAATGCTAGCTGTATTACCACGGTGTAGAGTGTACTATAGTATACAACCCAGCATTTTGTCATTGTCCGTCAGTTAGATTATCGAACAATATTTTTCATTTGTCAGTTAACAAAAAAATACGATAATAAAGTGCGTTGAAATTCTGTCTGACTAATTAGATGTTTTTTTACCTAGGCATCATACCTATTATTATATTAAAAAACTCAAAATAATACCTGGAATAATACTTCTCCCTCGAAGTACGTCAGCTGATGCTTTCTGGTCCTGATAAGAAGGCCGACGAGCTTGTCATTTATAATTGTATATATCTGAAAAAAAAAAACAAATACTATTAGCAAGTCAGATTTTAAATAGGTGCGCATTCGCCTTCACACAAGTTGAGCGGGAACACAAGTTTCCTCCCCAAGGAAAATTTGTGTTGTGATTTTCTGAATTCTGGTTGTGATTGTTTGTGATGTAAATGTTTCCGGTACCCACGACACACGTCATCAAAATTGTGTGGGGCTGTGAATGTTTATTTATGTGTAAGCGTTGATTTATTTATCTAATAAAGATAGTTTAATCCCCTCCCTTTAATCCATTTTCATCAATGTAATCTATTTGTCTAAGCTTCAACATAAGTGTTTGCAACTAAGCACAATTTGTAACCAAGTTCGAAAGCCGAGCTTTCAAGATGCAGCCAACTTAATGAATTGCAGCAAACTTGATAACTTGTCGTTACTTGAATGTCTGTAGACATTTCAGTTAACAAACTAGTTAAGATGATATTTGTTTGATGATGCTAAGATAAAATCTCAATGGAGCAGGCTATGGCGCCGCCGACAAAGAGAAACGTTACTTTATAACTGGTTGATATGGTGTGTTGTCCATATGGGTTCATTCGCACGAAACGTTTCGCGTCTTCCTTCATTTATAGAACAGCAAAAGAATGGAACGCTTTGCCGTCATCTGTGTTTCCCGAAAGGTACAATTTGGGTGTGTTCAAAAGTAAAGTGAATAGGTATTTACTGAGCAAGCGTGTTCTAACTTAGACTACATCGTCACTTTCCATTAGGTGTGATTGTAGTTAAACGCTTGCTTAGTCTGAATAAAAAAAAATGGGATAGTTATCAACTACAATAACATGATAATATTATTGAAAACACGGCTATCACTCACGTCATTTGATCGATATTGTCGACCTAGGTTTCGAGCATGTACGATGCTCTTCTTCGGGATGAGTTTACGCCGCGAGATCGCGACGAAGACTCTCGCGGCGTAAACTCATCCCGAAGAAGAGCATCGTACATGCTCGAAACCTAGGTCGACAATATCGATCAAATGACGTGAGTGATAGCCGTGTTTTCAATAATATTATAATGATTAATTCTCACGAACACTTTAATAGTAAAATACAATAACATGACGTGCCCTTCCAAAATGCAACGTTCGCATAGACTCTTCACAACTCACAACGCATGTGTGCTGCCGACCTGTACATTTTTTAAGAGTCGATTAAACTTTACCTGAAGCGATAAATAAACTTTATTTAATTACAATTGTATTTTTAATTTAACTTTGAACTGAATGCTCAATTAACACATAGAATAGGAACCTGAGGGCTCGCTTAGGTGGCCACGCCCGAGCGCAACAATTTTCGGTATTTTTTTTAAAAATCGGCGTAGTTTTATCTCTCGAATCGTTACCGCTAGTAACTCTACTAGAGAACATTTGTAAAATTGTTTCTGTGGTGGAGGAACTCATTAATTTCGCTTATTAAAATGTGTGTCAAGTAACACGTCAGGACAATTCTTGGCTTTGTGAACGAGCGATACTTAGCTACGCAAAAATTATCAAGCACCATAAATCACAGTATTTTGGAAGGAATTGAAGGAGACGAAGTGGTATACCTGTTCGTACACTAGTTCTAGATCACCGATGCTACCACTTATCCGGTAAAGTTTGATTACTATCTCTTTCTGCAACTGGACTCCCCGCGTTAAGCATCGTTCGGAAGTGGGTATTCCGATAATGTTGCTTTGGAACTTAAAACCAAAGCTATGTAATGGAACCCGCCTTAAAGTGGTGTCGCTTTGATATAGAAGCCGAAATTCTTACGGGCTGTAGAGCTGGTGAAAGAGTTTCCATACCATGCCTACCTTTCATTCCCAACAATTGCCCATTACAATTTAAACGCTTGCAGCTGAGTGTATGTTGAACATCATCAACTTGCGAGTTCAGACACTTCAAACCGCTCGATGTCGATCGCAGGACGAATTGTTTCTCACACGGACACCTATAATAATGTTGCTTGCTCACTTGTTGGGTCACTAGCTCAGATCGTATTTTTATAATGGGTAGAGTAATCAAATGATGTGTATGAAAAAAATATTATGATTTTTCTGTTTTATTTTGTACAACAAGAAACGAAAGTATGAAAACTAAAACCTGACTACACAAGCATTAAATGGCTTCCTAAATCTAAAAAAAAAAGATTTTATGACTTTGACGGGATATATCTCGTAAAAGGTACGCTTGTCGATAATATGATGTACCCCTACCTTCATTTAAATATCACACATGATGGGGTGGTACTTTAATATAATAAGTGTGAAATTCTAGATTGATGTCTGTAGCTCAATCACGTCAGAACTACTGTATGGAAATTTGTCACACAGATAGTTTATTACCGGGGTTAACATGAGAAGTTACCTACTACGCGGTCGAAGTCGCGGGTACAAGCTTGTTTACCAAATTAGCCAATATTACGTTATATGAAATATTAGTAAGTAAACAGTATTGAAAGATACGATTATGTCTAACAAACAAAAACGCATCAAGCACCTAAAATAACAAACTGTGTTGAATGTTTTTGCCGAAAAATGTCTCCGATCTTTGTCGGAGGAATAAAGGTGGATAAACAAAAATAGAGATACGTAATATGCTGGTTGATAATAAAATATTATGTTAGATATTTTGTTGCATATTTTATATAGTGCCGAGACAGAGCTTGTGACAAACTGCACGAGTCTTTTGTAATATAATGTCATTGCTGGCATTTAATCTCCGGCACGGCGTAGGCAGAATAATCTTAAGTCTGTGTATTTAATTTATTTTAAAATATATTCACTCCGAAGGATTTTATTAAAATGCCTTTTGAGAATCTCAAAGAATAATGTTAGGTAATTAACTTGTAATTATTTCTTAAAATTGGGGCTAGATATTAAAGTGCCCCCTTAGCCCATGTACATGCTTATAAAATCAAAGTGACATTGAGCCGAGACCCGCGATAATACTCAGTTTCACTTTTTTTTATTTCAATACTATCAGTATCACTAAAGAATTTTTACCACTATCTCACCTGATCGTAGGCGACGATGTAGCAAGCATGCTTTCACTCGCAGCTTGAGGACTCCCATATTGTACTTATCAGGAAACACCGACTCAGGTAAGGAGTTTCATTCTTATGCGGATCGCACAATTAATGTGTAAGCAAAACGCTATGTCAGCATTTATGGCATGTCTACCGTATAGCTATGTGACTTAGCAATTTGTCTGCTTGTCCGATGATGGAACGGGGATGGAGGAACTAGATCGTGCAGTTCCTTGGCACATTCTCAAACTAGCTTTGCTTTTGTTTGCGCATGAATTCTTCCGTGAGTTGAGAAGAGTAGAAGGAATATTCTGCCATGACCTCTCTACTGTAAAGCAAAGTGTGCTGAAAATGTATTTTACATTGATTTTACATCGACCGTGAAAATTCGAACAGTGAGTGAACTCAGTAACCATAACACCATTGAATGAGGGCGCTAACTCCGGATTTTCATAAGCATTCCCACAAAAAACAAGGGCCATTCTAATGGCCTTGTCTTCTTCTAATAACGCAATGTAGAAAGAGATAGTACAAAATAGAGATCCGGGTTTAGCGTGCATATATCACGTTTAAATTAGCCTATAGATACATTATTTTATTAAATGCATGTACTTTTTTGATCAGAAAAAAATATCCACGGCGTTCTAGACTCAAACAGGATTACAAAAAAAATATAAAAAAACCATGACCACAACACAAATCTACTACAACAAGAACGCTTAGAAAATTTCTTAATTTTACAAGCTTTTATTTAACTTGCAATATATGTATGTCCGAGTGGAATCTTGCAACTAAATTTTAAACAGATATCTTCAAACGATTAAGCTATAACTTTGTATTTACGTTTAGTTTAGATTACAATGCATGGTAAGTTGTGTGAGGTCATTCTAAATCCAACATGGCGGAACACCCAAAATGGCGGATAAGTAATTTTTTACGCATTTCAACAATATGGGTTTCAAATGAAAGGGCTTGCTGAGAATAACTCGAAAAATAAAGTGACGTCAATTTAATTCCAATATGGCGGACTTCGAAAAACTATTTGTTAAAAACTTTTTTAAAGATAAGTTAAAAAGTTTTTAACAAGTATCTTTTATTAAGAATGTAGAACTAAGAAAGTGGTAGGTAGTTCATTAGTGTGACTTCATTATAAACCAAAGATCTTTGTTGTAAACATTGGACCAAGCTGGCAGTCTTCTGCTTTTATCGTCTTGTTTTTTTGTACTTGTCGGTATTGCACTATTTACTTAAACTTGTGGTTCGTGTTCATTCGTGACAATGGTGGATTATTATCTAACCTTTAACACTTAGTAAACGTCAGCGCTTTAAACGATTATCATACACTCATTAAAATTCCGATAGAAGCTCTAATAAAGTTTTTAACATTTTACTAGAGTCCTTAGATAAAAAAATCCGTAAAACATATCTACGGATACTTTGGTTTTTGAGACAAATCTAACGATACCTTAACGGTCGAAATGCATCGTTTGGAAGATAAGAAAAGAAATAGAAACTTACGAAAATACATACAAGATACACGTTAAAAACATAAACCTTCACCGTTTCTCGACCAAACCTGTCATGGGAGCCAAAGAACAAAAGACGATTGCAAACTCTTCCACAACTACGCTGTGATGACAGATGTTAAGCGATATGTGCCAAGCAAACAACGCGTCAAGAGAATATGAGGCGGTATCGGTATTCTACAGTATAAACAAATATCCCCGTCCGTTATTTGCGTCTCCGCCTTCCGATCCCATATTCGGACGCGAGTGTATTCATGTTGATAATTACGCGCGAATGAACTCGAGGCATTAGTGAACCAATCCCAAATTTAAATCTTGGCCGTGACGGACGGTCGGACACGGAATGCGCGTGACGTCACAATCTTGGAGCGGATGAGTTCGATGTATCACACAAGTCTGATTTATGATATATGCCTCCTGTTGATCTGCACACTTGCGCTGGGATAAATAATAAGATATTTTAAACTGGAGTGTATTTTCCGCTCTTAGCATGATTGATTTATGGTTGAAGTTTTCCATAATCATTCGTGAATTTCCCATCAGTTTTTTTTTTTAATAATAATAACTTTATTCAGAAATTTTCATCCTATACACATGATAATCACATAAAATCCATTTTATACATTCAACATTGCAATAATAACGGGCCCAAACTAGGCAAAACCTGTATCTTGGGAACCCTAGCAGACCATCTGTTGTCAAGATATCGAATTTCACATAGCATTTTCCACAGCATTCGCAGTTTCAATGTGCAATATTCTTTTGTATAAAACATATCACACTTTCAGTGAAATTCTACGATTTAGTTTTGATGAAATTTGCCAACTGTTGCTTTATTATCAACTAGCCGTGCCCCGCGGCTTCGCCCGCTATTATTAAGTTAAAAAGTAGCCTATGTGTTAATCCTAGGTATAATCTATGTAGATTCCAAATTTCATCCAAATCCGTTCAGCCGTTAAAGCGTGAAGAGGGAACAAACATTACACACTTACACACAAACTTTCGGATTTATAATATTAGTAGGATTCCCTGTATATATATACCCTAAACTTAAGATGTATTATGGAATGATTTAATAATTTACTGATGATCTGTGCTTTTGGTTAAGAGATTTTAATAATTTTTTTTTTTAATCGCTCGTTAAGCCCGCCTCAAGCAAAATTGTTCTTTACTAATACTTTTGCTACTTTAGTTTTGACTACAAGATTTAAGCTAGAAAAACAATAATTAAACGCAAGCAAAGCTTAAAAAACCGACTACACCGCTTTAACTTCGGAACCTTGATCAAAATTCAATGTATTAAACACGCATTATGTGTGTTTATTATCGAAGTTCCGAAGATAAAGCGGTGAAGTCGGTATTTTTAAGCTTTGCTTGCGTTTAATTATTTTAAGTTTTGCTTGCCACGAGCCCCCTCTCTCTTTGACGCTCTTTATATTTGAAAAAATAAATTGATTTGTTAAATAAAAAAATACATGTCCAATATTGTCTGATGATCGATCGGTGATTTTATGATAATATATACGGACTTATTAGTTTTTGTTACCCAAGCATCATCCCTAATAAGCACGCTACAAGAATGGTATTGGCTGTCAGTGACAGGCAGACATTCCATTCCCGAAATCTTTGTATTTATTTGAAAATTGCCATATGATTCCCTTTTCCTGTCAGCAATACGTAACATCTCAAATACCGCGGATGGACGGAGGTGTCTGCATATTTGTCGAGTGTGTCATCTATTGTCAAGATGCCAAGTCAGCGTCGTCCACGGAAACTGAAATATTGACGACCTTTCCGAACTCCGCCAAATGGTTTTGGACGGCAAACGGTGTATCTAGGAAGATATGGATCGATGAGGGAGAAACATGGAATCGCTAGTCATTGGAATAATTATTAAAAACCCAAAAAGAATATTTTAAAAGTTGGTACGTCTCGTCTGATGCTTTAGGAATTTATAGACAACTAGCTGCGCCCCGCGGTTTTTTCCGCGTAAGTCCCGGACCCGCGGGAATTTCGGATAAAAAGCCTATGTGTTAATCCAGGGTGTCAGCTACCTTCGTACCAAATGTCATCAAAATCGGTCCAGCCGTTTGAGCGTGACGAAGTAACAAAAATAAAAACAAACTAACAAACTTTCGCCTTTATAATATTAGTGTGATATAAACAATAGTCAAAACTGTTTACCGGAATCATAGCAATATTTTTTGTACACTTAAATTTTTAGTTTTCTCTATTTTGGGAATAATAGCTGCTTATATTTTCCAAAAAATATTATTATAATATAGTTATACCTACTAAAAAAAATACTACTTAAGCCAAGACAGCAAAAAAACTAGTATGTAGTTATAATGCTCACCACCCGGCAAACGATTTCCTTGTCTTATGTCTCAGATAAATAAAACAAGTGGCAAAGAAAACAAAATAATGCAGACGCGGTTCTGGAAATTGATTTCAGCGTTTTTCACTAAACAAGCTAAAAACACATTCGATCCAGGCAACTTTCAAACAAAAAAATATCAAAGCCGGTTCTTCTGTTTGGAAGCAACGACACAGGCACATATAGACCAGTAAGCTCAAAACATTTTTTGCGTCGTGGGATCTTGTGTCCATGACCCTCAGCAATAAGGGCCAGACTAAAAAGATAGACTGTATACGTGACATACTTATATATACAAGATTATGTAGGCTAAATATTGATCTATAAGAGAAATGCACGGGTAGACAAGCGCAATAAGAGACGCGGATTCGCACGCCAAGACATGCCTCACGTGATTCAATGAATCCAATCAATTAATTATTTTATTGGATTCATTGGATCACGTGAGTTTGTAGAGTCAGCTAGTGAGCTGACAGTTTATCATTATTTATCTGTACTAGCTGACTCTACAAACAACAATAATTCTCCTACCGACTCTACTTAGAGAGAAGAGCCTTCCTGGCTCTTCTCTCTAAGTAGAGTCATTTTCAAAAAGTTTTGTGAAATTCCTCAGTATCAAACAAACAAAACAAACGCATTCACACTCACAGCCCCATACTAAGTTCAAAGACTTGTATCGTGGGTGCCGGAAACATTCACATCACACACACATTACACCCAGAACCAGAAGCACAAATATCCCTTGGAAATTTGTGCTCCTGCCGGGAATCGAACCCAGGACCCACGGTGCAGTGGGCGGAAACCTGTCCACTGCACCAACTGGGTCGTCGAGTATCGTAGAAGATCTCTACATTATGATACAAAAGCACGCCGATATCTATGCTAGAGTTAAACAAGTGGTTTATATTCCTTTAAATATTGTTGTAATTTCTATATAAAATTATGATAATGTAAAAATTGCATTTCTCTAATGGTTCACATGTACAGTCTAAGTGATTATGTATATACCTACGTCAAGTATAAAGATAAATAATATATATATCATCTAACCAATCCTTTGTAATCCATGACGCTAAAAGTGTTATTAGTTTTATATATGTCTTGAGGTTTATTCCGCAAGTGTTGTGTTAACAGTACTCAAAGTGTTCGTTAAGTAATGTATTTTTAGAGCCTTTTCATAAAAAAGTAATGTGTTTTAAAACAATACACTTAACGAGAATGAGTGCTACCTATCTAGACATATACTTGAGTAGTTATTCTAGCAGTTAGCACAGACGTAACATAAACGCTTTCAAACTCACAGCCCCACACTTCGTTCGAAGACTCAAAGAAAAAACATTAACATCACACACACAACCACCCAAATCACACCCAGAACAAGAAACACAATTTTGCCTTGGGAAAAAAATGTGTCCCCACCGGGAATCGAACCCAATACCCACTGCGTAGAAGCTGATCGCACACCCTACTAAGCCAACGGGCAATTCAAATTCAAATTTAGAGAATTTTTAAATTAGATTCCCGAATATTATATATATTGCAATAACAGGATCCCGGGACCCCACATGTAATGCGAGACTAAACCCGCTCGTAAATTAAGCGGGATCTACGGTATGATTCAGGATAAAGAAAAAACGATATTTGATGGTACAAAGGAACGACTGAAGTTCGGATCTTTCTCCAAAAATATCCTTAAACAACGTCTAACTCTAGGTTTCAGGATAGAGAGATATTGGCTACAATAGAGAGGAATTTTGCGTCTTACACGTGTGTCATCAAAATACATTAGCATTTATTTACGTATTCGAAAGACAGATAATTTTAGAACAATGAGTTTTAAATAATGTATTTGTAATGTGAACGTTTGGAACCTTCACAAAATACAGTCATTAGAGACTGCCCACAGGAAATCTGCGACGAATACCTCCAATTCTAGTTAGCGAAAATAGCTTTACTTTCAGTTGTGCAATATCATCTACCCTCACTATTTTTTGGTGGCTTTGTGTGTCGGTCAGTGTTTGATGAAATAATTTTATAGCCTATAAAATAATTTCAAACACTTCGATAAATATTATTTAACTTAAAAATATTGAAATCTTCATCCGGTCATTCAATTATGGTTGACAACCTCCGGTTCACTCGAACCTTTTTGTTCATCATCCGTAAAGCAAAGGAGTGGAACACATCGCCAGCGTCTTTGTTTTTGAACGGTATAATAAGTCTTTAAGTCTGCAGTGAATATCATCATCACTTACCATCAAGTGAGAAAATGGTCAAAAAGTTTGCTTATCCAGCATTAAAAAAAGTTACGATTGCGGCAATATAAAATTCGTACATTTGTCAAATTATGAACAGGAATTGGCTTCTTTTAGTCTTCTGATGCAGATATCTTCGGGCCAATTGAATATTTCCTAAACCTAAGGGGCCGTCTCCACGAGCGACAGAATCGCGGTGATATTATCGTCGTGTCACGTTTTTCTATGCACTCTTTAGACCATGTCTACACACAGCGATGTTATCGCAGTGAGAGTATACATAGAAAAACGTGGCACGCGACGATAATATCGCCGCAATTTTCTTGCTCGTGGAGCAAGCAAGAGTGCTGCCCCTAAGCTAAAACTATAATATATCTATAGAGCAAAGACCTAAGTTACCTAGCTACAAGACCTAGTTACAAGGCATCGAGCTTAAAGGCTTATGGCTTATATACTGGCGTTTTGCATTAATTTAAATGTTTTTAATATAATTTTCATTACCAACTTCGATATGTGAATAGATAAACCCGCGTTAATACGTTCAAATGATATTAAGCGTGTGCTTTTCAACGTTACTTTAGTGGTAAAGTTTATATCGCCTTGTGGTATATACCAGATGTTTGCATTTTGCGGGAAACATCAAAGTCTAGGCGTTTTGATGTCATATCCGCGGTACAAAGGTTGCTTTGATACTGTAGCTTGTTGAACGAAGACCCATTTCCTGTAGAAATTCCTGGGTGATATCATTGAGATGGGCTAGCGAGTAACTTGAATAACAGAAATCTAATATCTCAGGTTGACGAGCACAGTGATTTGCTGCGCAGGATTTTGACCTATAAAAGTTCTAAAATCTCTGAGTAACACTTAACTGTAATGGGCAAGCGTGACGCTTGCCATCAGGCGAGCGACTTGATCGTTTCATCTCTCAACTATATCTAAAAAAACAACGGGTTGCACTCCGGGGGTGCCGGCAGAAGTGAAAACTATTTACAAGTAGAAATAACAATACCATCGTTACCAAAGAAACGCGGTAGAAAGAGAGGAGGATATTAATTCCTCTCATACGCCGCGCCGGCGGTCTACTCTCCCTTCGTCTTACGAATTTTCCGTCTTACGAATTTTCGATCAGGTCACGTGTCCTGACGCGAGTTTAAAATTTTTACCTATCCCAAAAAAAAAGCACAACGCCGCTAAAGAAGTTTTCACTTCAAAAACTACGAGACATAATAGGGTAATTTATAAAATAACAGAAATCTATTTGGACTTCATTCCAACCATCGAGACCAACGTCTTTCGTAGTACGGCTAATTCAAATTCTCTTTTATGAATATTCAAATCAATTTAAAAATATATTATTTATTTTATCTTGTCTGTTAAGTCTAAGGTGTCCTGTATCAAGTGGCGTTGGCGTGCATATTTAAGAGGCGCGGCATGTCAATCCTGATCTTTGCGGGACAGTGTAGTTTAAACAACTTTAAATAATTATAGATTGTATAGAACACTTCGGTTTTATTATTGGGAAAATATATTTTTCAGAAGAACTATCAGACAGACTGAATTGCGACATCTGATATATGGTGGACATTCCTCAAATGCGCACGAAGCGTTTTGCTTCCACGTTCATTATGCGCACTCCTTGCCAGAGTCTGTGTTCCCAAATAAGTATAATCTTGGAGTCTTCAAGTCGAGAGTGAATAGGAATTTTCTATGCAAGCGTGCTCCATCGTCGACCGCATCGTCACTAACAATAGGTGAGATAGTGGCCAAATGTTTGCCTATCACACACAAAAAAAAAGGTGTCGTCGAAATAAATGAGCTAAGGGTTAGAACAAGAATCAGGGACCGCTAGCTTTCTGAAATTTTTCATAAGTAGGTATAACTATGAATACGGTACTCACTGAAAACAATTCTCCAAATGAGATGACTCTGGTGGCGTTCTTCAGTTCGGGGGGTAAAAGGCCCTTACAGGGTGTTTTGCCGTAGTCGTTGATAATTTCACATAATTCTTTCATTTCTGTACACACTCTAGCTTGTGCTTCTGCTCCTCTAAACTCTGTCATTGATCCGGGAATCGGTCTGCAAAAAAATTTTTTAATATATCGAACTACCAATAAAACATCTTAATTTAATAAAAAAAACATTGTCCATAGCCCCACACTAAGTTCGGGTAAAGTTATGTCGTGGGTGCCGGAAACATTTACATTACAATCAGAACCAGAAACACAAATTTCCCTAGGGGAGAAAACTTGTGTTCCCACCGGTAATTGAACTCCCTACTTAGAAAGCGAACGTAGCCGTAACTAAGCCAATGGGTATTTAAATAAATTAATTACAAATTCTAAACGACATTTAAGAGGGAGGGGTGCTGGCAAGCACGTGACGCTTACTATCAGACGAAGAACTTGTTTGTAATGGTAACATAAATATAGTAACGGGATATTTTTACATAAACAATACTATGAAATTATTTCAGTTTAAAATGAGGTGGCTTTGTATAAATAAAAGTAATATTAATAAAGTTAAGAACCCACGAGCCAAAAGACTCATTGGAGTTAGTAAACTAGTAGAGTCGAAACTGTTGAGTATCGGTCATCGACGTAAGGTAGCGTATAGGTATCTTCTAGGCAAGCATGCTACATCTTCGGCGGCATCATCACTTTACACCAGGTAAGCATAAAAAAATATATACATATAGTTGCTAAACTTACTTGCCATACTCGTCTTTTGAAAAGGTAGGTTTGTGGTTCTTGTCAAAATTTCCACTGAATGCTGTCACTTTCTGAAGGTCACTGTGAGTCTGGGCTTTAGTGTCGAACGCTGAAATGAGGTCCGTCAAAGATGAACTCTGAAAAAAAAAACATTGAGATAGAGACTGTATGTAGTTTTAATAGATCCGTGGTATTAAGCGTTAATTATTGTGATAGTAGGTCTCTTTTTTACCGACTTCCCAAAAAAGGAGGAGGTACTCAAGTCGACTGTATTTTTTATTTTTATATTTGTGCTACCTCATAACGTCTCTCCAAGTGAGCCGATTTTAATTTTTTTTTTATTATAAAGATGTTGCTTTCTAATTGGCCCCATTTAAATTTGATCAAGATCTGATCAGTGGTTCTTGAAATATCGTTAATAATGCCTATTTTGTGAGCAATATTGCGTATTTTGACGATGTTCTCGTTTACCCGACTTCAAAAGTTACCTCATAACTTTTTTCGTTGTGCACCGATTTTGATGATGTTATTTGAAAGCTGGTGCTTTTCAAGTGGTCCCATTGAAATTTTATCAAGATCGAATTTCTAGTTTTTGAGTTATAGTCAATAATGAGTGTTTAGTACATTAAATCTGATCAAGGTTCCGATGATAAAGCGGTGAAGTCGGATTTTTTAAGCTTTGCTTGCGTTTAATTATTCAGAGTCAGACTGGGGCAGTACCATACAAACATTACTGTATGCAGGATTGAAGTGCAATGTTTCCAGTGCATTACAGGGCTTACAGATATTTTACATCTAATATTTTAGAGGGACGAGCGCAGTGCTTTGCCGCGAAAGAGTTTGAATTATATAACTTAAAAATAGTTACATTTAAATAGTTTCCATCAAACTAATTAATTTGCGGTACTCAAATTAAGCAAAGTCGGAATTCATGAAATACTATATCTTAAACTAGCCGTGCCCCGCGGCTTCGCCCGCTATTATCAAGTTAAAAAGTAGCCTATGTGTTAATTCTAGGTATAATCTATGTACATTCCAAATTTCATTCAAATCCGTTCAGCCGTTAAAGCCTGAAGAGGGAACAAACATACTTACACAAAAACTTTCAGATTTGTAATATTAGTAGGATTACACTTTTAAAACAAGTTAACGCTTCATTTTTTATTGCTTTTACTTTTGGATATTTTGTAGTTTGATACACAAATCTTTTTGTTTTCTTATGTTTACTCTTAAAACAGGCACAGCAATATATTAAACAACAATTTATGGAAGACATTTTCGCCTCTGAGATAAAGCTAAGAGAAGCGGACATGGCGCGTAAATTTACATTAAAACTGACGCTACGTAGCGACAGAAGATAAAACTTTACTCGGGCTAAGAAAATACAATAATTGTATCTACAAATATTAGTCTTGATTCTATTAAAGGAGGTATTTTTCTAGATTCCTGTGTCTTTACATTAACTGTATGTATTTTTTTTTACCCTGCATTTAGTGCTTCCCACGCCAAAAATAATCAAATTACGTAATATAAATTATTAACACGCCCACACTAAGTGTTTTTTTTATTACTCACTTAGCAAACATTATTTACTTTACTTTTGAACACACTCAAATTGTGCCTTTCGGGAAATACAGTATAAGTTCAATGAATTGTGTCGTGAGTGGCGAAAACATCTTAGCACACATACAAGGTAAGGTAAACCATGTTCTTACAAAATAAATATGAGCGATGTTCCCGTTTGTTTTATTCAAATATTAACTAATTTATTTATGTACAACATGGTTTTATACCGACTTCACAAAAAAGAAGGAGATACTCAATTCGACGGGTATTTTTTTTGTTTATATGTGTTACCTCATACCTTCTTTCCACGTGAACCGATTTTGATATATATTTTATTTGAAAGCTGTTGCTTTTCCATTGCTCCCATTTAAATTTGATTAAGATCTGATCAATAGTTTTTGAATTATCGTCAAATTTGCGTGTTTAATACAATAAATCTGATCAAGGTTCCAAAGATAAAGCGGTGGAGTCGGTTTTTTAAGCTTTGCTTGCGTTTAATTATTAAGGAGAACATTTTGTACAGGATTTGGTACATATAAACATAATTATATGCGCATAAATTTATATACTCATATAAACACAAGTTTATATGAGCTGCAGCCAAATAACTAAATGGGTTAATTATCTTTTATTATCCTATTAAAAACACATATTTCAAGTGCACGTTTTATTCTACTGATGTTGCAACTATGAAGGTTGAAAGGAAATTTTGATACAACATAGGCAAACGTTTGGTAAGCGATGTTGCGGTCGAAGATAGATCTCGTTTGCTAAGAAGATACCTATTCACTCGACTTGAAAACTCCCATGTTACACTTATCAGGAAACATTGGCAGGCAAAGAGTTCCACTACTTTGCGGTTCGGACAATTAATGTGGATGCAAAATAAAAATGTATGTAAAAATGACAAATAAATGCTGCAGAACTATAACGATTATTAACCACCAAGGGATATTAGTCTTCTTAAAAAAAAATAAGCTATAAAATCATCAAAAGAAAAATGATTGATATTAATGTTATCTGGTTAAACACGTTACATTATTTTTGTAACCATGAAAACATGTTATTCTAACATATGGCTTACATTATTTTTATGAGTCGTAAAATCCGATTTCTGCGTAAACTTTGGTATTTAGCGCTTCCATTTCCACGTCTCTACTGTTTGTAACCAAACATTGGACATACATAAGCAAGTGACCTGACTGAGTTGAAATTACCATAGATGCTACATAAATCCGAACGCTTCCGGTCACCAAAAATGACAGCCGCGCGATAGGCTCCCACAATTTAATGATAATTATAAATTAACTGTCAATTATAGAGTTAGTTTGTGGCCGTAAAACTTATGCTAACATTATATTCTATTGGTTTTGAAAAATATTCGTCTGTAAAGATCCTTTTTCTCAAGAACACATGAAGGTTTCGTAAAGTTAAAATTAGTCGAACCTTTTTAACTTTCACGATCTAAAAGTATGTTGTTTTATTATAACGTGATAATTCAATATTATAGTTTTTATTAACCTCGACATTGTGGTAATGTTGTATCGGTGGTTGTTACGAGAGACTGAATCTAATATCACTTTAAAGCTATTTATACTTCAGTTTAAATGTAATAGTTATTGAATGTATTTGAAAATTGTGATGTATGTAATTGTTGGCATTTATCTTTGAGTTGTATTAATTTTGGTATTTCAAACACAATTTAATAATCGTTATCGAATAAATTGAATTGATTTATTTATAGATAATATTTAATTGTGACAAAGTGACAATATTTAATTATTTAAGACAGCTTTAATAAACTACAATGTACATAATAACAAATGACAAAAGTAAACGCGGTTGATAATTTTACTGCACGTTGCTGTCGCGTGAATGTCGCAAACGCCGAAGCCGCTTAGTTGTGTCCAGTATTTAAATCGATGAAACTTGGCATCGTTCTACTGACAAATTTTATAAATAAAACAAAGGAGACATATATACAATAGGTTCTGGGGCTGATGAGTGATGAGCTAGCGATAGAAGAAGCTACAAGTATACTATGCAATTTATTCGATTTATGAATATACGTATTTTTTTTTCCGATTTAGTTAATTTCGACTGTATAGACGGATAAACCTGTTCTTAGGCAGGCTCTGATGAAAGCGATGTCAGCCTGGTCAAGTCACCAAGATTCAAGATATGTAATGAAATCAAATGAGTATATTTCACACAAAATAAAGTATGTACATTGGTGTTAATTTTTAATAAGTCCTTCGTCCTACCAATTCTTGAAAATGCATGTATGAAATTAGATATCAATGTTAATATTAGATTAAATATAAAATTAAATGTCACTAAAATATTGAGATGCCTACTCTCTGCAGAACGGAGTTGATTCCAACTGATTTCTCAGACCTTATATTATGACATGTATTCATGAAGGTTTTTTTTAATTCAGTATAGGCAAATATTTGACCACTATCTCACCTGATGGTAAGCGATGATGCGGTCAACGATGGAGCACGCTTGCGTAGATCCTATCCATCACTTTAAGGTCAGTTATCTTTAAGGTCAGGTCGGCTATCTTTCAGGTCAGTTCAATTCATATTCATTCGTTTATTGCATCATACCTATATGTTACATACCTAGTTCTTAAAAATCATAATCTTGTAATGTCTCCATGTATATACCTAGTAATACGAATAATAGCTAGATTGATGTTTTTTATTGTTAGTATTTAATTTCATATTTACTGACTTTATTTTCAATTAAAATTATCAACTTAAAAAAAAATACGTTTAAGCAAACAAACAAACACGAATTGTAACGTGGGTGCCGGAAACATTCACATCACACACACATTCAAAATCGATTATTCACATGGGCCCCAAAGAGGCCCTCATGAAAGTTAATGAATCTATTGCCAGATTCGCAAAATTACAGCCATCTCGAGAAGAACCTGGCAAGAAACTCGGCGGCGCATTTTTTTTTCATTCATTTTTTTTAAAAACATTCTTAATGTCTAATCCATAATTTTCTTAACCTTCGCTAGAAAGAGCCTGTGCAGTTTGCCTCCATGCATCCTTGTCATTAATATAGTCTGTGGTTTTTTACACCCAGAACCAGAAGCACAAATATCCCTTGGGAAGAATCCTTTAAATCATAATAACATTTATTTGTTAGTAGTGGTTTCATTGAATTTAGAGACCATGTGATCACCAAAATGCTTGGAATTATTGCCAAGGTGAGACGGAATTACACGCAAAGACAGTTGTTCAAATAATCCATTCGTGCATATAAGGCGGAGACTTACTGTCTCTGTTATCTTCAAGATAGCTCAATGAAGTACGGCTTAAAGCATTTGAAATAGCGGAACGTGAAGGCAAAAGTCATTAACGCGACGATCTTATTGATGCAAGGCTTCATAGATAATCGTCGCAAAGTTGCAAGTTCGTCGGCCTATTATCATGAGAGTCAAAATGGCGGGTGTATCTTAATGAATAATATTGTACCTCGTACGAAAAAATCTACCAAAACTGTACTACTCTGTACCTCGGCTATAATAATCTATACCTCTTTTAGAACAAAGTTTTAGCAAAATCAAGGTACGCCATATCGACACCAGAATGGCGGGTGAAATTATATTTTATTAAATTTATCAATATTTATCCATTGTTATGAAATATTATTATATCAAAAAGTGTACCTAAAATATCTAACCTAAATTAAATTACCACACAATCTTGTTGATAGTTCCTGAGAAAAAATATATTAATGTTTTCTAGCGGGTATATATATATATTAATTAATCAAACTGTACATCGTACCAAAAAATCTACCAAAACTGTACTATTTTATACCTCGGCTATAAAAAGGTGCACCTCTCCTAAAACATTTTTTTTTTCAAAATCAAGATACACTCGCCACATTGGCATCAGAATAGCGGGTGAAATCAAAAATGTATTAAATTTTTCAATATTCATCCATCTATATAATATATAAAAATCAATGACACTTTTCGTTGTTATTTTATAACTCAAGAACGGGCTCACCTATCCAAACCAAATGTTTAGGCTTTGTTCGGACTATTCAGTAGATGGTTTATGTGAAGTTTGTACAAAATCGGTCGAGCGGTTTTTCATTTATCACAGCCGCGGCGGATTGCTAGTTGGTTATAAAATATTATTACACAAAAAAAAAATACCTAATAATATCTAACCTAAATGATATCACCATACAATCTTGTTGATTAGTTCCTGAGAAGAAAGCTGTTAATGTCTTCTACATCTTTGTTTATACTTCTTATTAATTTGAACGATAATTATGTTTATTATCTTTGCTGTACTCTGTTATTATACCTTATTAAAACGATTGTTTTCATTGATAGTTTTTGTTGAATCACAATTCACAGTACATGTAGCGTATAGCGGAACTCGAGCAGCTTTTAAGACTTGCGACCCAGGTTGTAGATTTAAGGGTACAATGCGTTTTAATCACCTCTCTCCTTCACCACCGTTCAAAGTCCTCACTGAATTCCATTCCCTATCTAGCCAAATTAAATAGATAAATACGTCGGTATAATCGAGCAATTAGTCAGCAGAGTTTATGTAAATGTTAGTCATCCCAAAATACCAATTTACGAATAAATTGTTTTGGTTACTCAGGTTAAAACCCTGATTATATTGATTTCAGTTAATTGAATTGCATTAACTTGAGTGACATTGGGTTTGAAATCGACGAGCAATCGCCTTTTATTAATTTGGAGAATTCCCAAAAATGTTTTCCTAAGTGAGTTTATGTATTAATTTTATTCCGAGAAATGTCAATCAGTTATCATAAATATAATAATATCACTAATATAATTTCTACTGGCAAGCTGCTTGTTACTTCAATTGAAATTTTTGTTTACTTCAAATACGTTTATTATACTCGGTTACTTAATTATTTGACATCAACTTGACTTTTCTTTGGCTTTTTAGGATCAAAATATTATTGAAAATGTTAACACTACCAACTTGCTAATAACGTTGAAATTGTTATGTGTACATGAAAATATCTTTAAGTGTTCTTTGTTATACGCTGTTTATCCCGAGTCCATAATTATGATGAACTAAGATAAAAGATAGCCTATCCTACTTCTTTTTTTTAAACTATCACATCAAACACGAGTATTTCACCCGCAACAAGATAACAACATACTTGTGTTCAGTATTCCGGATTTATATTCTTTTAAATAAGAAATTACTTAGACCGTAAAAAAACAATCAAAACTTTCTCCTTGTCGCAAGCTGAATAAGTAATACTATTATATTATAGGCGCCATTAGGGTTTATATCACCAAACTGTGGTCAAGGTATAGTTAAAAGAACAAATAACCGTTTAATCGGGTGATATCGATTAAACATCATCACGCGTAGAAGTAAAGTTAGTGTAGTATACGTTTTCACACTCCACATAAAGTTTTAATACGTGTATCGTGCCAGAAACATTCACATCACACAAAATCACACGCAGAACCAGAATCACAAATTTCCTTTGAGGAGACAATTCTTTTTCCTTCCGGAAATTGCGTTCGAACATGTAACAGGGTACCTTTTCAACAGGGAAACCAGGGAAGATACTTTTTTAACCTTAGACTTGAAGAGCCTTAAATTATAGCTTCCAATCCTTAGTGAAACGAGCAAACTGGATGCATGTCAACCATTGATCTCGATTTTCAATCGAATATAATAAAAAAAAAATCGCTTATATTTTTTATAGACTTATTATCAAATAGGGGAATACATTTGTATTGAGAATCGCAGGCCCACTTCCCTCTTAAATTCCTACCAATGAAAATGATTGCACGTGTTCTGGGTGTTATTGTGCGCGTGAATGTATCCGCGATAAAAGTTGTATTAAGCTCTAAGAATGAAAGCGTTTGTTTGTATATCTACGTCAAAAAATACCACAACAACTTTGCGCTGACGCAAGCTAGATACATTTTACAATCCCGTAAGCAATTATCGTACTTTAGATGTAGATACGCGCATGACTGAGATGAGATAAACAAATACCAGATCGAATCAACAATCTAAATGTGAGATAGAGGCTAATCGTAGTAGTTGCTCCTACGCTCAGATCATAAAACAAGGGAGATGTGGTAGGGAAATGCCCCGATGCAAACGCATCAGCCCATTTTTACAACTTGCAATGTATGTATGTAACTATGTTTGTTCGGTGTAATCTTGCAATCCAATTTTGAAGCAGATATCTTCAACCGATTGAGCTGAAATGTTGTATTCCCGTTTAGTTTGGACGACAATGCGACTGTCATTCTAAATCCAACATGGCGGATCACCTAAAATGGCGGACAAATTATTTTTAATGCATTCCTACATTATGGGTATCAAATGAAAGGGCTTGCTGTGAGAATAACTTGAAAAATAAAGGGACGTACCAATATGGCGGACTTCTAAAAGCTTGTTTTTAAAAAAGCTTATCAAAGATATTACTTATTTAGTAAACGTCCTGACCACTTCCTCTGAAGTAAAGTTTTGATCTCTGTGGCATTGATGAAATTGAAAAAGTTTAACATACCAAACACAAAAACCTTCCTTATTAAAAATATTATTATCATTGAAACTTTAAATTGTGTAATTGCTGAGCAAAATACAATCCAGAATTTTGTTCAGGTGTCAACTCTTTCAGTTCAGTAAATTTTTTATAAATTTTGATTGCATCTGGTTCCCATGGACCTGGGTCCGTTTCTACCCCAAACGGCGCAAATATGTGAACTTTATCGAGATTTAAATAAAAGATTTCCTTACCAATTAAGCCTCGCTGTACAATAAGTTAACGCAGCCATTATTTTGGGCAGACTTCCGACCGACGACAATTTGCATTAGGTAAGTAGTTTAGTTAAGTTTGTATACTTATAGATAATTTTATTAAATTTATTTTACGATATAAATATTGTTATCAATTTTCTTATTTTTAAAAGAGTAATTTTAAGAAATGATCATTATTTCTTGTTAATCATGCTATTAGCCTACATATAATAAGATATAAAGAAGCGACAATTAGTTTTATCGAAATAAAAGAAATTGATTCCAAGTTTGAAATGATACAAAAACAAGACGATCTTTCTTCATTGTGCTTGAATTACTACTGTTTACGAATTTTGGAAAATAACAATCTCAAGACGGCTCAATTTACAAATTCAACTCACAATCCTCGAGAAACTGTTACAGTCATTATCACGTTAAAATCCTATTACATTGTTGAATCTATTCGAGACACTAACAGTCATCCAAACTATCCGACAACAGTGTTTAGACTAGCGAAATAACTACGGCGTGTGTTTAGAAGTTTTAAAATACCTTACTTTATTGCCGTAGAGACTAGACTGTACGAAACTAATTGTTTAGAACGCATTCAGTTGAATAAATGGTGCTCAAGGTTTGCGCTTTTATTATATAACCTAGAATATTCAACAAAGAAGTTTAGTAGAACTCGCGTGCGATGTTGTATCTAGGTATACTGTCGCATTGAATGTGACATCTGCGTGTTCTACGACTTTGAAAGAAAGTAAAGGTTGAGACTAGGGACATAACACCGCATACAAAACGGATGAAAATCCTACAAATATCGTTTGTCATAACACGAGCTACATGCCCATAAATATACTAATGCCCAGCGATTGGCGCCAATTCACCTAGTAACTATTTCATTGGCTGTGACAGTTTGTAGTGAGATGTACGTGTACACAGACATTTGTATGCTTCAGCAATGATTGGATGTGATAAGTCAGTATTTCTTTTAAATCCGTAGTTTAGACATACTACGCGGGTGGAATAATCTGTGTTCAAAAAAGCATAGATATAGGAAACAAACATACGTTTTTAGCTGCAAAATCTTTGGGAAAAAGTTGTCACAGACCAGGATCTAAATCTGGGTAGTCAATCGAATCCTGCTGCGTGTCAGATTCACTGTTTGAAAGAATTTATATCACTTCACAAACTACTTTCTTTAAGTGAAAGAAATTCTTAAACTAGTCGATTTTCTCAAAGCAAAGTAAATTCAATCGTTAGCCCGATTTAAACGCTACTAAATCTGAGGAATGCAGATTCATTCACAAGTTTTTTTCTATTTGGCACGGCTGTCTACATTCTATCAAATTGCAGACTAGACTGTCTGATAGCATTACAAAGTGATGACGACGAAGTCTTGGATTAAAATAATAATGGAATCTGTTGATTTCATTTCTGTGAGTTATTTTATATAAATATGTCTTGTCACAAAATGATTGACAATTAAAATAGTATCAAGTAAGTGCCCTACAAAACAATGTAGAGTTAATTGTACTATACCCAGGTATTATTATATATAATGGTACATTGATTGAATTGCAAAGATAAATTTGAATAAAATAATTGGTAAAGGTTTTATTTCTAATACACTATATAAGTAGGTTCTGTTACATATAAATTTTAGCTGTATTTTATTAATTGATAATTGCGTATTTTATTGCTATGGTTCAATATTTTACTTATTTAAAGACATTCAAGTCTCACAATTAGTTGTACATAAATCGGTATGATCCGAGGCATATTTGTCTACAAATGTATTTAAATCTGTTACTCTAGTTTATCATTATGATCAAAATATATACCAGTCTCAAGAATCAAGAAAACGAGAATGATGCAATAACATTTCGATGTATCAAAAAGATTCAGTAATTGTTATCTTTGAAAAATCTCTAGCTATTTCTAAGCCATTCTGGCCCTGAACCACTATTAGCGTACAATGCCACAAAGTCAAGAGCGATGTCCATTTCTGGCTTCTCTGCGCACTTTGATAGGAATGTTTGGAATGCAAATTAAGGCAATAAGTCGGGCCGTACGTAAGCATGATTTAAAGCCAGAGCGTCCCAATTAAAACCGCCGAATTTATATTCACTTAGGTATTTATCTGGCGGACCTATATTACTTGGTATTTATGCCTGGCACTGCGGGTACACCTGTCTATTATACGATATTGGTGATCGTGCCACATTCTTGCAGTGTGACGCATGTTAACAGAAATATTGTAAAGTCGGAGTTGGAGACAGTTCTTTGTTGTTTTTGCTATTGTCTATAAAACATGCAATACTTTAAAATATCAAACTTTTACCCGTTGTAAATAAAAAAAGTACTTAAAATTTCATAACCAGAGATCTTGTCCAGATTAATCAAACGAGCCTAAACACAATGGGTTTATTTTAGATCAGAAGTTTCCATAGCCATCTTCCGTCTACATACAGGTATTATATCATTGTATTGACATCTCATACATAAGTACACCAAATTTGAGTCCAATCGGACATCGGGAAGTGGGTCTAGTTTGCTAGCTAATTTGGCTTGCAAGATTTGATAACAGACTGACAGACAGACAATTGGTCAGGTGAAACTAAATAAAAGCTAGTAATTACGTCTTATTAGGCTGTGGTTAGCTGTATTCACAGTAGATTGGTTGACGAGTAAAGGATATGACTGTGTAAGATATCTCTCTCCTCCTTTCACGCGCTAATAAATGTCTGCTCTTAGCGGATCAGTAATACGTTTAGTATACTATTCAACTGTCTAATTTTTGTAACACTAACATAGTTTTTGTGAAAGATGCTTTGATTCTTCGGGAAAATGGAAAGACGCGCGTTTTCGACTTAATTGAGATAAATATAATTGAAAATACCCTTGAGTCCTAAACGCTCTTAAAAAAGAATACTGCAAAACACACGATAAATTTGCTTAACGTTATTTAGAAGAAGAGAAAAGGAATACAATAAAGGAATAAAATAAACACTCAAGTTTGTAAATTGTTGGAGGAAAATGTGGCCATTAACAGCATATTGTTTTTTACTGGTTTTTTGTTTTCCTTCTTAATAAAATGATTAAATCTCAAGATGTAAGAAAAAAGGTTAACGTATATTTGAAAGAAAAAGCAATACAGGTACGTTAATTAAATAACAACAGTCGCTTTACTCTAAAAAAATATTAAAATAGATATATTTTGTAAAGGAAAAGTATATTTACATACCTACTTATTTTAATGTTACTCAATTTGTGCGAGTGGGCGAATAAAGGTTAAAATTTTGATATTTACAACGGAATAGCGCTCTTTCAACGCGAATATTTTTTATATTGTGTAATTTATGTAAATGTAATGTAATTTATTTCATTGTTTAGTGTAACAAATATCTAATATTACATAAACAAGCTCAAACAATATATATCTTCAGCATTCCAAATATAACCTCTTCTACTAGTGACAACATTGAAGAACAAAGGGACTCATCACCGCTTTAAAAATAGCTCGATATTTGTCATAAGGCGGGTGAACATACGGGATGTGCCTTGGCCATGCGCCTGCGCCGGCCTTGCACTTCAACTCGTTTTGTTTGTATAATTGGTATTTTGACGTGCGCTATGACTCATGTCACACTTCCGTCTCCTCTGAAAATTACAGAGGAAAATGAATTTTCGAGCGTATTGGCAAAGTTTACTAGAACAACACGGGTCTTAGTCATCTCACCCTCTATTACCTAACTCTTTTGCAATCGTGTATATTGAAATCGACAAAAGTCCTAAGAAATAAGTCTCTACCCTATGCGCCTTGTGTCCTGAGTTCGAGTCCCGGCAGGAGCACAATTTTATTTCCCTAGTGTGATTTGTGCTTCTGGTACGGTTCTGGGTGTGATTGTGTGTGTTGTAAACGTTTGCTTAGCGTGGAGCTGTGATTGTGAATGCATCATTAAAAATATAAACCATCTCCTTTGTATCGGTGATTAGTACATTATTAAAAGTTGCCAAATCTAATGCTGCTTCAGTCCACTGGAACAGCTCATCTAGTTTGCAGTATTGGGGACAGGATGAGCATTTGAGTAAGTGTGATATTGTTCATGCTGGGACACCGCAATTGCATTGTGTCAGTTTATTCAATCATGCATAAGTTATTTTAGCAACGCCCGACCTGAGTTCAGAGTCTGTTTGGGTCTTCCACACTGGCCAAGGTTGTTCGTGGCCGGGTGGAAATTTCTCCGCTGGCAAGATTGAATACAAACCAATTGTAACAAAGATAGATACTTTAGAGGCTAATATTATTTAAGATTTAATATGTACTACTATTAATTAGACTGTGTACTGTTATCAATCGTATCCAATTGCATTATTTTGCAATTTGGCACAATATCTTGAACACGTAAAGGTAAATTTGGCATCATTGCTTCATATCATCGAACGAATGTTCAGAGAGGTACGTGCGTTTTAAAAATTAGCTCGCTTTCAGATGAGTGTTTTAGACTATTTTATTATGTTATAAGCTCGGTATGCCTATTATTAAATAATTAAAAAATAAATAAACTGTCACAATCACAGCCTTATACTCTAAGTTCGATGACTTGTATCGTGGGTCCCGGAAACATTCACATTACTCTCACAACCAGAAACAGAAAAACTAATTTTCCTTGGGGAGCAAACTAGTGTTCCCGCTAGGAATCGAACCCGGTGCCCCTGCTTAGAAGACGAATGCGCACTCAAGTAAGCCACCGGGTAGTTATTTTTTTGTTATTATTATAACTATATAATATTATTGGTTTATTATTATATTAAACTGACAATTTCTAAGCCTAAAATCATTACCGGACCGGTAATTCTTGAATTGTGATTTCATTATTTTGCTATAATTTTTCTGGTTGATTGCTTACATTTTGAAAATTTAAACTAAAATTATTCGTTTTACAAATGGTACCTATATTTTTTATTTAATACTCTTACTTGGTCATTATATACATTTTATTTTTTAATTAATTACTGACTATATTAAATTTGTTTTTCTGAATATATTATTAAAATAAAATTAGCAATATGTTTTGTTTTGTTAATTTTTCAGTTCATCATTTGGTTGCATCTACCTACATATTTTTTATATATATATTTTTTTTTAATATCCCCGAATTTTAAACTTATATAGGTCAAGACCCAGCGCAGCAAAGCATATTACATTTGTACGGAAACGGTAGATTATATGTAAATATTTTTCTCTGTACTCATTTATACCAACGCATGGAATCGTCCTAAATACTTTCATGGAATGTTTACAAACATTGGCGCTATTTTTTATGATGCTTTCAGTATAATTGATATAAATATTTGGCGGGCATCCATTTATTGCGTCACGATACAAAAAAGTAGCATTGTTACATAAAACACATGCTTTCGTCAAGAGAATTTGTTTATATGTAAGAAACAGAAACACTGCGTAGAAAATTCCAGCTCGAATGTGTTGCTACGGAAAATACCCGTAGATAAAGCGTCGCCTTGGAGCAACAAGGTTCTATCTAACAATGTTAGAGAATTGAGGATGGCTTTGATAATAACTTATTCAAAATCCCTACTATAAATAGATATACATACTATAAATACAAAAGTAGCTCTGTCCGTCTGTAACGCTTTCACGCCTAAATAATTGAACCTTTTGATAAAATTTGGTACAGAGATAGAGCTAGGGCAAGGACATGAGCTACTTTTTATCACGTTTAGACATTATTCAATTGGAAATATCGTTATATATAAATATGTTTTACTTAAAATTTGTTAAATTAATTGCTAGATGCTGTCTTGCAGTTTAGATACCTATTATAAATAGTAATCCAATCTGTAAAAGCTACTATAATATGTGTGTTAATTATATATGTTAAATAATATGTATTATAGGTACTTATATGTAAATATTTATTTATTATATGTAAATATATTCTGATATTGTTATTGGTATGTATTGTTTATGTAGTTTAAACAATGTATTTCTATTATTTTTATATCTATTTCATTCATTTTATCGCACCACCATCCCTACATTGTCTTTTCGTTTATATTTCCATCCAAAGGTTGTCTGGAAGAGATCGCTCTTAGCGATAAGACCGCCCATTGTACCTATCTTTATAAGTTTCTCTGTAAGTTTTATTTATCTTTTGGTGTCAATAAAGAGTTTTGTATTGTATTGTATTGTATTGTAATACAACAAGGTTTTTTTATTTCAGTTGTGAATATAAACACAAAATTTAATTTAAAAAAAATATGCTTTTGTTGATTTTATTACAAATGTTAAGTTTAAATTACTTTATGCGCGTCTCCTATGTTGTTTTAAGAGGTACAAAAAACTGTAAGTTATGTGATTGCTCTTCAAAGTGTTGCTATCTAATGGTATTTTTACCTATTTTGTATTTTAACTTACTTTAGCTTTCAATTAATAAACAATTTTAAATATTTTTCATTTAGTTATATGGGAGGAGAGTCATAATATTACTTAACATTATGTTTAAATATTTCAAGGCGGTTATTCACTAGGACTTTTATGGGATGGGTAATTCCATCAAAAAACCATCCATGTTAATATAGAACGTCAGTTAATTCAGACGTCTCCGTAAAATAACGTATAATATTCACTACGGACCCCCAGTCTTTCGCAATAATACGTCCTATGTTGACATGGAACTTACTTTTTCGTGAAATATAAGTATAAAAAATAAAATGTGCAGAGCATTTAACTAAGCTGGGGCATTGTAACAACATACCGAAAAATCTAAACGTCAAGTCTCACCGTTTAAGAGTTACCCAGATCTACAACTTCTCTAGCCTCTACTGAAAACTATCAACCCTACAGATTGGACTTTATTCTACGGATAAGACGATATGTAATTGGTTAAAAATATTATGCATTAGGTGATATTGTTTACCTACTTAGAATAATATCAAATTTGTAGTAGGGCATTTTCTAGTAAAAATAAACATATAAACACAAGTTAAGCACATACAGATTCACACTCACGGCCCTCTACTAAGTTTAAAACCTGTATCGCGGGTGTCAAAAGCAATAGGGAATAAAAATATATATATAATGTATTCTTATAGACATAAAATTATACTAATTATTGGATTTTAATGGATAAAAAAGACGCACGGGCATTTCAATATATCGTACGCTATTGGCTAGACTGATTCTTGACGTCAGCTCACATATTTTTAATGTTAACGGTTGGTCAATTTTCTTTTACGCCAGCCACGTTTGGTCGTGGACGTCAACTGAAAGAATGTCAAAATGACGGCGCTTAAAGTTGCCCGAACCTGATTGCTCTTCTGATCATAGATAAATAAGATATACCTAACAGTTCTGATGAGTGAGTCTTATTTAATCGACAACAATTGAAACATAGATATATTCTATTAATAATTATTTGACCTTTTTGCGTGTATAGACAACAATTGAGTTTTCTTGAAAATATCCTCCAATTTTATATCAGGTTTGCTACCGTACGTGAGTAAATAGTATTATTTGCATTAGATAGTGGTCCAACAGAACGCTACACCTGTTGGTAAGTGAATCGACATATTCTTAGCTGTAACCGTGTTTGGCGAAAGAGTTTTCTGTATGAATTTTGCTTTATGCCCAAATGGCGTCCAAAATGATACTCAGATGGTCCAGAGTTTATATCAAAATTGTTTAGGCACTCAACTTAATTTTCACAGAGGTCCAATTATTTAAAGTGAAGTAGAGTCAACAAAAAAACAGCTTAGAAAATTTAAGGTATAAATAAACTGACAGCCAGGTCAGCCTGCTGACGTAGTTGGTTACATGTCTGCCTGCTATGCTGCGGGTAACGGGTTCAATCCATATGGTGAATGATGGAAACAGAAGTTTTCTCCTTAAATGTAAATTTCAGTTTCTGATTCTGAGTATGTTTTTTTGTTTGATGCGAATTTTTCCGGCACTCACGACACAAGTCTTAGTACTAAGTGTGGGACTGTGAGTGCGAAATAATCCTACCTCCTTTGCCCAATCGAAAGTTTTTCATCTTAAGAGCCCACTTAAACTCAATGAGATATTATCTTCTACGACTTCAACGAGTAATATTCACACTGTTACTTCCATACACGGACTTGAAAAAAATACGGACGTTACCTCATCCAATTATAACTGAAGCTAGCTTAAATGTCCACGTGTGCGTGCATCGCGCTGTAAACTGTCACAGACTATCACAGAGTCAATAGTTACTAGGTGTAAAGGCACCGATTGTCGGAACTTTGGTGTATTTAATATAACGGAATATAAACGTAAACGCTTTCACACTCATATCCCCACAGTTTAATGACTTGTGTCTTGGGTGCCGGAGATATTAACATCAAACACACTGTTACACCAAGAACCAGACACACAAATTTCCCTAATCAAGCGTAATGTGTAGGACCTAGGATGCACGTTTTGTATGCGGAATTGTGTCCGTGATTTTTTACATTCATGCTTCCATAACGTTTTTTTAAGGCTGAAACATTTTTCATCTGACGTATAACAGTTTTTATTATTTCCACGAACGAAACTGTCAGCGTTTTCATTAATAAGGATTACTGTAATTACTCTACGTTCTACACGATTTAGGCCTGACCCATATGGATAAGCATGTAAGCCAATTTGTGGGTTAGGATGAACTTAATCCTGTATCTCTTGAAGGACGTTGATACATTGAGGCAATTTTCATTGAACAAACTAAGTCGCTGATGATAGATTTGCAAGTTTGATAGCAAATAAGAAAATTAATTGTTCAGATACGGCAATGATCTCTATTCTTATTTAAGCTAAATAGCTACAAGAAATTTCAAGCAGCATTTTTTTATACAAGATAAATGTTTTGACATTATCACATTCGATGGTAAGCTACGACCCGATGCGGTAAACGATGGATTATGTTTACCTTGAAGTTACTTATTCACTCGCGAATTGAAGACTTACTTATTGTTTACTTCAGGATTAATAGCGGCTAAAGCAGGGAGTTTCATTTCATTGCACTATATATGAATTTGGACATATTTTTTACAATTTATGTACATACATGTATTTTTAAGTTTGATTATCCAGCATTTGACCACTATCACAGCTGATGGAAAGGGATGATGCGGCCAAAGATCTTCTCAAGCAGGCATGTTACAGCATGCCTGCCTAGAAGATCATGCAGAAGATCTGTTACTTATATGATGATACTTAGATATTTATTCGCTCTTGACTTGAAAACTCCCATATTAGGTATACCGTTCAGGAAACAAAGATACGGGTAATGAGTACCACTCCAGTACGGATGATAAAAGTAGAAAATGTTTAGCTACAAATATTTTCTGTATCGTCTGAAGTAGTATATTTACTATTTTTGATATAAGTTATTTGCCTTAACGACGCTTCGCTATTGCGTCAAAAGAAGACAGATGTTTTAGCGGTAATCTTCACATACTATAAAATAATAAATGTAAGTTGACATGTAAAAATGTTTTGTGTAAACGCTGAGAAAAAGTAATCCAGGAATTTAGGCGAACAATGTTGGTTTCAGCCAGAGAGCAGCGATTTATCGACGATAAGACGTGTCTGTCTGAGAATGATTTACTTCTCTAATGTTTGTCTGTACTCGTAGATGAGCTTAATTGTTTTTTTTATGCTTGGTAGGTAAGCATTTCACCTCACCTCACATGTTCTTACTTACATGCAAAGTTTCACTCTAAAATTGAAGACTCCAGACTTTACCGTTCGGAGAATAAAGACGCAGGCAATGAGTTACTCTCCATCGCTGTACGGATGTTGAACATAGAATCGAAACATCTCGAGCAAACTGGAGATAAGTCAATCATAAATGGATGACGTTTGATAATTTGTCTTGTGGCAATATTGCATGGAGGAATTAACTCATGTATTCCTTGTGCACGCTTTTCAAAATGTAAACTATTAAAACAAATATTTCATCATGGAAAGAATGGCAAACAACCGGCTCATTGCACCGCCACACCTCTTACAAACGCCTGCACTGCAACACTACGGCCAATGCTGGTGCGTCACCTAACCTTTACAGTAAGAGGTCGTTTTAAGCTTTCTCTGAAGCTCCCCAAATTATATTGGTGCAGAAATTCTTCGGGCGGAAGATCATTCCACATTTTGCAGTTGCGTCGTAAAAACAACCGCAAAAACCGTGTTGTACGAACTTTCCACGTATCTCCACTAGACGTGAAGCCCGGTAGTACAAGCGAGATGTCGGGATGAAGTTAAAATATCTCTTTAATGTTTCCGAGCTGCAGTAACTCAATTTAAAAGAAGCTTGTTCCCCTGAGTACTTGCACTCGTTTCTAATTTGACTGATGAGTTATACACGACTTTATTAGCATGTAAATGAATCTCAGATGCTTGGGGTATCAGATAATACATTTTCCCTTTTACTTTTAGTTGCACTATTGTTAAAATGCATTAGAAATAAATACTAATATATAAATTACTCGGATTGCGTATCACATAATAGTACCTTGTATATTATAGAACTACCTGGATGACCGACCTTTGCTCGTTAAAAAGACGCTTTCTACAAATGAAACCCAGCTAGATCGATTTATCGCCCCCGAAACCCCTTCATGCTTAATTTCATGAAAATCGTTGGAACCGTTTCCGAGAATCAGATTATATATATATATATATATATATATATATATATATATATATATATATATATATATATATATATATATTGAAATTAAACGAGTATATATATATATATATCGCTTAAAGGTATTTGATAGATATGCTTATAAACTATCACAGCGCATTTCGATTCCTTTGTTAAAGAATTGAACTGACGACCGAGTGAAATACCGATTGAGAAGACCCAGTTGGTGCGGTGGGCAAGTCTCTGCCCTCTGCGCCGTGGGTCCTGGGTTCGATTCCCGGTAGGAGCACAATATTCCTTCCCAAGAGACTATGTGCTTCTGGCACTAGGTGTGACATATAAACATTTCCGGTACCTGAGGTACAAACAAGTCTTTGAACTTAGGGTATGGCTGTGAGTGTGAATGAGTAAATATTAAAGTGTGAATGAAAATAGAATGTCTTTAATTTTTTTTATTTATTTAATATAATTGAATACTTATATCATTATCAAATATTCTGCTGTTTCCTTTTTTGTGGCACCACATTTTAATAGGTATATGTTACAGGATAAGTAGGTACAAGTGCAATAGTTGTTATAAAAATATTATTATGATACAATATGACTAATAAGTCTTGCCACATATAAAACTACATAGTAAACAGTATGTGTCATAGTCACACGATAGAAGTGAGACTTTTGTATCACAGCGAAATAATTTTAATTATTAATTACAATATTTACTCCTAACATTTTTCGTCACACAAAAAGGTTACGGATCTGAATTTAAAACTCCCATAATAAGTCACTTACCAGATTTTCGTAAGACTTACCAGTACTACAATTATTTAATTTAAATTTAAATGCGTATAAAATTACAAGCAATGTATAAAAAACACAGAAAGTGGGACTCGAACCCATGGTTATTGATGAGCTATAACAATCTTACGAATTCGTCGTGAGCTTTGCTAGGAAAGCTCTTTGATAAAGCTCACACAGTAATAGAAGACAAAAATAAAACATAAACGCTTTCAGACTCACAGTGTGGGCTAAGTTCGATATCTTGTGCCTTGGGTGCCGGAAGCATTTACATCACACACTCAATCACAACGCGAACAAGAAACACAAATTATCCTTGGGGAGAAAACTCGTTTTCCCGCCGGGAATCGAACCCGATGTTTAGAAGGCGAACGCTCACCCAACTAAGCCAACGGGCACTTCATATATATAATGTCTATTCAGTTTTAAGTTTTTCTTTATGTACTATGTCATATGCTATATTATTTTTGTGAATAAAGATTTATTATTATTCTCTTTATTTATTATTTTTTCTTAAGCTAAGGTTTTTTTACAATATTTTTATAAAAGTAATAAACAATACAATATTACAAAATAAAGAAAACTGTAAAAAAAAACCTAAACCTAGTATGCCACCAGCAACGGGGCAGGGCCCAAGCTACCTGTAGGTCAGTGCTGCAGAGTGAGGAACCTCCTGACAATACGTGCCGTGTCCAATAGTACTGCCTTCTGAATCTGACCCTTGATACAACCATTTAGCGAAAGCCTCTTGAGGTGTTGATCGAGACTATTATTATTATTATTAATGATATTATTTTAGGAAGTATATATCAGTAGAATACACTTGATAGATAATAGAAATACAATGGTTATGCTTGTGACTTTTAGATAACAATATAATTAATTGTACTCAAAAATGCATGTGATGTGAACATTTTTAACAACCTTCTTTGAGCAATGTCGACCTTTCTGCGCTATTCATACATATGCCAGCAAAGTTGTATGAAATTTCATTGTTGCCGAGTTTTAGCCACATGAATTTTCAAAGGAAATTGGTGAGTAAAACTCACAATATTGGTAATGTTGGGTTTTGTTCCAAAACCTGACTAGGTGTAAAAAGATTTTATTCTAAATTTAGCTGTAGGTATAGGGAGTACAAGCATCATTGCTTAGTTAAAAAAAAAAGCAGCAAAGATACAGAAGCGCGGCACGGTGAATTATTTTCCAAATTGTTTTCCCATTCTCATAATATTTTAAAAGTAAATTGTAAACAGAACTTTTCAAGCAACGCACTTTAAAATTTAAAGTCCCGCCGCCGGTCATTCTGGAGGAAGCGAAATTAGTGTTTGATAATTTAAACGTAAGCAAAGCTTAAAAAAAACCGACTTCACCGTTTATATTTTGGTTTTGGCTTGATCTATTTTACCACCACCTCTGAAGTATAATCTATCAAACAAAAAAACTATTTTGAGAATCGGTCCACACATGGAGGAGAAATCGGTGAATATAAATAAAAAAAATACATTCAGTTGAACATAGAACCTCTTCCTTTTTAAGTCGGCTTAAAATGTATTTCCAACAAAGCCAAGGAAAAATACCAACTCGCCTACGAAAAATATAATTTCAGAAGAGACAACATATATATTATATACGGGTCTGATAAATCTTTTCTTCCATATTTTCGAAGTTTCAGTTTTTTTGACGTTGGATAGGCAAGTATTTGACCACTATCTCACCTGATGGAAAGTGACGATGCGGCCGAAGATGGAACATGCCTGCCTAGGAAGAACTTATTCAGTGTAGACTCGAAGACACCCAGACTATACCGTTCAGGGAACAAATACGCAGGCAATGAGACTCCTTAGCTATACCGCAAAATCAAATGCTTTATAAATAAAATTCTACCAAAGTATTGTTAAAAAAAACAAACAGTTATTTATACCTCCAGGAAGATTTCCCGAATGGGCAACATCTTTGACCATCATCATCATTTAAATTCCCGACAAAAACAGAAGTTCACTAAGTGCTAATTTAATTTTCATTGACACGCAACCTTCAATCGCTTCCGATGCAGCTGTGCAGCTAACAATGTTTACATAATAACACATCCGAGAAGCCTTACCCGTGAACGCTTTTGGATCCCATTCTCTCCAGGCACCGTCAGGAAATTACCGCTCATTTTCACTATTTAATAAATTTACTAACCACACAGCCAAAAACACAAAGTCTCCACCGTTTTATAAATAGCGCGTTTTGTTTCTGTGGCGTGCGTACGCGACTGAAGTCTGGACTGTAGTGCGAGAAATACAAACCACACAACACGGTTTGTGAATGAGTGACGTTTTTAAATAGCCTCTGTGTTGTGACGTCACGTTACGTCGTCTGCGTTCCATTTGTTACGGATATAGACGGAGGCATCAGCTGAGGATCTCGGTGATTCAGATGGAAGTTCAGATGTGCGTGCTGGGTCAATGGCAATGCGCAAGGCGCAGGCTAATTGTTCTCACCTTGGAGCTTCGTATTTTAATTATAAATTCTACAGTTGCTTTCATACTGAACTGTCCGTTGGCTTAGTTGGGTGCGCGTTTGCCTCCTAAGTAGGGGTATCGGGTTCGATTCCCAGCAAGAACACTAGTTTTTTTCCCTAAAGAAAATTTGTGTTTCTGGCTCTGATTGTGATCCTGTGTGATTTAAATGTTTCCAGCACTTACGACACAAGTCGTCTTAGTTTGAGGCTGTGAGTATTAAGCGTTTATGTTATGTTAGGTTTACACGCAAAACCCGCACTAAGTTCGAGGACTTGTATCAGTGACGGAAATATTCATATCACTAACACAATACTCTCAGATGCTTGTTCCACGATCTGTAACTCCTTCATTCCACAATATTCATCATATGTTGTAAACATGGTAGCTCTAGAGTGGTGATTGGCTCTGAAGGATTTTTTCATGTAATTGATATACAAAGAAGCCGCCTGCCTGATAGTAAGCGTCACGCATACCCATTACATATCAGTGCCATAGAGTTTTAAACTGAAACAGTTCAAATTTCGTGCGATATTAGATGATAAATGCAAAACGAATAAATCTTTTACGGCAAATGGGGTTAGATTTTACAATAAAATTCCTAAAATTGTAACTGACTTACCACAGGGAAAGTTCAAATCAGTAATAAAACGGACATGAATAAAGAAAGCTTATAATAAAACGATTGACAACATTAATGACACTGATGCATGGGGGCAAACTGCACAAACGCTTTCTAGCGACTACATAATATAGATACACCTAGGTTAATATAATTATGTATTAGTAATTAAGAATTATTTAAAAAAAATAATGAAAAAAAATGCGCCGCCTAGTTTCTTGTCAGGTTCTTCTCGAGATGGCTGTAATTTTGCGAATCTGGCAGTAGAGTCATTAACTTTCATGAGTGCCTCTTTGGGGCACATGTGAATAAACAATTTTGATTTTGATTCCATTTTGTAATTATCTTTATGCCCTGTAATTTCACTAGAAACATTGCTCTTTAATCCGAAATACAGTAGGTAATATTTGCATACTACGGTAAGAGGTTGAATGTCTGGCAATGGTGATGATGGTGATCTCAAGGACAGCTGCCGGAAGACCGTTTGGGGCTTGGCACCATTCTAATTGGAAGTAAGTTTCGACTAGATGTTGGTTCTAGAAGTGAGATAGGGCTGAGCTTAATACTGGAAAATGCTCTACCACCATAATAGCATATACTCAGCTTTTTTTTTCATTTTTTAGCTTTTACATTCATAAATACCAATATCGTCACTAAACCTACACACTGCGCGTTGCAGCGTGAGTAATGTAGATTTTAATGTATAAATTATTCGAATTAACTTTTATTCTATTATGAATTCGTCACCACAAGGAGACGACACATTTTCATAAATACGACTCTTGATTCCCGAATTAGCTTCGCTTCTCTGAAATAACCGCTCTCGTGAACCAATCACAATATTTATAGAACTGTAATAACAGGAAAACCTACTCATCCACTGAAATAGGCACATTATTATAAATAAACAAAAAAAGATATCCGAGTGCGTAAATTGTGGGTGCGGAGAGCCAAAAACTTTGAAGAAGCCTTTGGTAGTAATTATGTTGAATGAAAGTAAGAGAGCTGACCTGATGTGCTGCACCGCCGTACCTGGCAAGTCCTAAGGGCTACCAGCATAAGTGAACCATTTTTACCGACTTCAAAGGAGTAGGTACTCAATTCGACTGTATTTTTTTATTATGTGTTACCCCATAACTTCTTTCAACGTGAACCGATTTGAATATTTTTTTTGTTGTTTGAGAACTGTTGCTTTCCAATTGGTCCCATTTAAATTTGATCAATATCTGATCAAGAGTTTTTGAGTTATCGTCAATAATGCGTGTTTAATACATTTAATTTGATCAAGGTTCCGAAGACAAAGCGTTGAGTCGTTTTTTTATGCTTTGCTTACGTTTAATTATTTTATTTCATACTTTTTCGTTAATATGGTATTATTATAATAACTATCATAGCTTTCAAATTCAAATCTTTATTGCATTCTCTAAATGTAGATGGTGGTAGAAATAAATCACAGTACATTAGAGACCCTGTTGGGCACAACAATTTAGAGCAAAGGAGGACGACATGCTTCATTAATCATAATGTATCAATTTATTTTCAGTATCGAATCTTTAAGTGAGAATGGTTACTAACCAAATGTAATCTTTACAGATCCCAAATAGTGACTAAAATGATTAAATAAACCTGAAAATTATTTTCAAATACCTTCCTATTTAATGATATTCCACTTGACACATATCGTCGATTTTTTTTTCACAATATGGCGCCTGTTATTCGCCATATTAAATTTTGATCACTGTCATATTCTTAATGACACTCGCACAATTATTAAGGCATATTGATTGACATGAACATCAAAATTGACTCACGCGTTTGGTCACAAGCCACAGAGGAACAAACATTCATACAAACATATATACATATTAATAGGCTAATAAACACATGAAAAGAAACCTTTCTATGCGTCGTGCAGTCGGGTAATAAAAAACAAACAAGAATGAAACGAAACGAGATATATTTGAAATACGGATATTTATTTATTTTTTCATAAAAATTCTAAATTCAATGTGTTTAAACATGTAACATTTACATATATGCATTTATACAAAGATATATGCAATGCTTAGTGATTGTAATACTAGAATCGGAGCATAACAGACTTACAATGACACAGTATGAATGTTTGGATCACAATTTTTACTTACAAAATAATATTACCAAGTATTGTCAAACGGTAAGAGATTTCGATACGATATTTGTTCAATGATAATAATATAATGATAAGTGTGCGCTTTTCATACTTAGCTCGATCGCAATATCTTCATAAACAGTTACCACGTGATTTTAATATTAATACATACAGATACTAATACTGATATTTTGTTTTATGTAGATATCACACGACCCTATCGATACCATAGCCACCCTTTCACAATACGATGGGAAAATGATTTGTAAGTATATACAAATGAATGATCTTAAATGAATTATTATCATCAGTTGTGGACGTTATAACTTATAAAAAAACCTTTAAGTAAAACGATTGAAAACGGTTCGTATTTGCCAAATACGTTTGCGATTTGAAAGCTCTATTCAACGCAGAAATGCACTTTGTACTGAGAATGTGATTTTCTTAATACGGTAATTTATATACAATATACTTTTTCACTAAACAAATAATTACAATGTTTTTTATTACATCTAAGAGTAGTTCTGATATGATATCGATGTGCAATCAAAAACGAGGATAAAACAAACGTGATTGATTAAGTATAACGTAGATACGTTATGGATCACATTCTCATTAACGTAGTACAAATAGTTAATACCGTGGACAAATAATACGTACTACATCTGTTACAAATATTATTTATACCCACACTTATGCGTCCATACGTTGAATAGACATGTTTATATCACAACATAATTTTGTAAGTGTTATTGAAAACTCCTATTACTCTATTATACACAGAATCAGTCAACTCGGAAATTGCAAGTTAAAAATAAATAAAGACTTATTAAATTTAGAAAGACTTGTAAATATGTTTAAATTTAATCATATATATTATTGAGATTTGGACTAGACAAACCACTTTCTTCTATCTACAGATATGTTATCCATGATAAATGCTAATATTTAGAATAGCTAAGTCCCGTGTCAGTAGTGATGTGCCTCGCTACACATCGTGTTCATTTTCAAAGCCAGTTAAATAAATTAAATGAAAATAAATGTATTAAGAATGATTCTCCGGCTCGTTTCTGGTGCAAAGACTCAAAGATCATCCACTGGTTTTATAATGCAAAGTAAATAGTATGTTATTACAATAATTTCATAATTACTATTGTAACAACATAGGTGAAATAAATTTACAAAAAGAATGTGGTCCTTTGTGTTTAAAATCGATATCGTTTATTCATATGGGCTCCAAAGAGGCAATCATGAAAGTAAATGACTACTGCCAGATTCGCAAAATTACAACCTTATAAATGGCAACAGGTACCAACAATCACACTTTTATTATAAATGCGAAAGTTTGTAAACGTGTATGTTTGTATTCTCTTGGAGTTGTAACGGCTCAACGGATTTAGATGAAATTTGGAATATGTATAGCTAATACCCAGAAATAACACATTGGCTATTTTTTATCGTGTTCAACGTGAGGAAAAGCTGACACAAAATAAGCCAGGCTATTTGTCTGAGGCTTTTCAGTAATTATTACACGAAGAAAACATAACATAATTAAAATTGTAGTTATTGGACGTCCTTTCTATGCTGGACGGTAAAAGACAGAGCAAATAAAAATATCTCCTGCGTTAAAATAAATTGTATAATTAAATAAAAAATACTAAATAACTTATGTACACAGTTCAGTATAATTATTTAATAACCTATATTGATATATATTTTTCAATTATTATTTATAACTAACGTACTAACTAACTAGTTTTGAAAATGAACACACTTCCTAAAATTATCGTGAGGTTTCAAATACTGTGATTTGAAATTTGGACTGTGATAAAAGTTTTAATAATTCATATTCAACGATTAATTATTGATAAATGTCTTAACAAATAACATTTGAGCACTGGGGCCTTACAATGGATTGTCAACAATTTTACATTCAATTTATATAGTGTTATCACAATGTGGTTCAAAAAACAGAGTGAAAAGACACGTGCGTATAAATTTAAATAACAAAACAATTAGAAAATGTATTGGAATGTGAAATAACGATAATTGATATAACTAAAAATCTTACAAAAAAACAAAAAAAATTGTTGTTTTTAAAGTCGGTTTACAGACAAGAATTTTACGTGATAACGTCATAAGACGAACGCTTGGGCCGATCGTGCTGTCTATCACTTGTTCCGCGCTCTCCCTTGCACGCTCAGGCTCAGGCGGAACGTGACACTTTTTCGTGCGTGCAGCCGGTGTTCATCGATTTATAAGACGTTATCACGTCAATAAATCGACAAATTCAGAATAATTCTCAACGAATCGAATCTGATACTCTTGACTTGTTCAGAATTATTATTATTGGTTGTAATGTTTTACTTTTGACGTCGCATTTTGCCTGTTAATTTCTGCATTTGCAGAATTAGATATCAAAGTCATTGACTAACCCAGATAAAAAAAAAACAATTCTGCTTTTACATGATTCATGAATGTATTAATTTTTTTTATAACAATATCACAATTTTCAATAATATACAAAAATTGGAGATTTCATAGATTACATGATAAACAGGCCAAGCTTATAAAGTAAGAGCAAAGATTGTAATATAGATGTAGTATTTATTTAAATAACATTTTTATTTACACATCTGTATATAAACAATATGGACCACAGATACAATGTAGATCACTCAAAACGGGACAAAAAAAGATTTTATAAAAGATGACAAGACCGTACTTTTTTAGAATAAATTTTAGCTATAACTATATTTCATTTATAACACTCATCACCTACACGAACATGCTTTACATTCTTCGCATAACTACACCACGCAAATATAAAAAAAAAACAAGATACGATTTTTCCCAACACTCGTTTTAGCAGTCGTAACATTTTACACAATTCCATTTCGAAGAAGCAAATTATACCAACGAAGAAAACAATTTTTACATAAGGCCTTTTAAGTAATTTACTGTACACGTATAACGAGTAGATGATTAAATAGAATAATGTTGCATTAATATTAGGGATTAGGATTATAATGCATCCGTTATTTATGACAGTTTTGGTCCATATAAATATTATTACATAAATCTTGTGTCGATTGGCCCACTCTTGGTTCTTTGGGTATTCAGTAAAAGTGGTTACTTCTAAAGAAGTAGGTACCAATTAGGGTTGAATGGCTTATGAAGATAATTAAAAACGAAGTCATTGAATCAAGAAGAACGTGTGACGGTTAGGCGGACATAAGATAATAAATGATAGAGCGTGACATCACTATAGAGATGATCATGTAAATACAGAATAAGTGATTGCTCTTGGTCCTATCAACTGAACAACAAGATAAGACCAAGGGCAAAAAGCCGTATCTTTACTGAATGCCCAAGAAAGTGGACGATGTTGCGGCGCCCGCGGCCGCCTACGGTCAGTCTTTTCTGCTAACGCTTACGAATTTGTGCAAAATATTCTACCATACGCGTAACTTAACGACATTAATTAAAACTTTTATTTACATACGCATCTCCACAACGAGATGATTATACGAAAATGAAATGATCGAGCACTGACCGGAAACCGCCGGAGCGCCAAATGTCGTGTTCAGTTTCTGTAACAGTGTCTCTTCTTTCTGTCGCACGCATTTGCGTGAAGCTATCTCGCTCACACAAGTGTGATGCGGTACTACTCGGAATACGAGGCCTGGCGACCAGAGCGCTAGAAGCGTCAGTTCAGTCGCAGTCCTCGAGTTGGTAGGTTGTTTCTAGCGTTAGCTGAATTGTGTGGCACGTTAGTCGACTTCATTCAGCTCATGAGGGTCCTCCAGCTCCGGGGCCTCCAACAGGCGCTTCCACTCGCATTTCCGATTTGAGCTTGACAAACTCCCTGGCCACTTCATCGCTATGCCGTTGAGATAGAATCCGAAGAATTGTCCAGCCAGTCTCGTCCATACGTATCCGTGTGTGGAGACCAAGCCAACACGCACAAGAGCCCTGGTTGAAAAACTATGTGTGAAATTGTATACTTCCACAACAGATGAAGCTAGTAGTAACTCAATGAATATACATGCATTAATTAATGTGTTTTGAAAAAAACCATCAACTACATTTTTTACAATATTTAATTAACTATTTTTGTTTGTATGCCTATCATTCTGGTTAAAAATTTGCTATCAATTTTTCAAGCACTTGCTGGCATCTGATCGATGTGAAATTCGGCATACTTATACACTGAACATAGGCAAGAGCGACGCTTACTCTCGGGCGAGCGACTTGATCGTCTTGTTTCTTGATGACAGTTTAATTAAGGTAGGTGCCATTGAGCTAGTCTGATGATATATCTGGAATGTGGCAGCTCGTAAACATTAGATTGCTTGTGTTTCTATGTACTTATTTTGATGAACCCACTATCTCAAATACCTATTTTATAAACTTAAACATTTATTTTCCACAAAAGCGTATCGTAAAAAATGTAGTCGATGTAGTTACTTTTAATATGAGCATTGAGTTCTTATGCTACATACTGTTTTTAAATCTATTGGACATATGAAGCTTACATACAAGGTTATATATTATGTGCATATAAGTGTCGTATTAGTACGGTTGTACCTAAGTATTAAACTATATACAAAAACTTTGTTATGGAACTGCGCAGAAGTGACTTAAAAACTTCTTCTGACATGATTAAAATACTTTAGCTTGCTTAAAGTGTACCGCATTACAGCACAGCTTATGAGTTTGCAGTGGGTGATGTCATCGTTCCTTGTACAACGATGACGTGGTATGTGGCATAGAATATACTTGTATATGAAATAATACGCAATATAAATGATTTGCAGATAACAATTATTCATGACGTATTGTATTCATTACTGTGAAAGTGACGCCAAAAAAAAAATACTTGTACATGACATATGACAAACTTGAAATGGGTGGAACGAAAAGACACTTGGAAAAGTCTAACCAAGATATGCAGCATGGACGCTGTCGATTTGTTCGAGCTGTAAAATTTTAAATGCCATAAACACTGTATTAGTCCTGATACTCCCGACCTTCAAAAAATTCTCATGCTCTTGTTAGCGTAAGATATGCCTAGCTATCCTTAAGTCTTGAGCTATTTTTATCACGAATATTAATCAAACCTTTTTTATTTAATCTGCTGATAATTTTAACTTACACTTTAAATTTACTGAGTAAAATTTTCATACATTTATCATTTTTTACAGTAACATCTAAATTATGCTTTTCATACTTGTGATATGAACTCTTTAGGAGTCTGTTTTTGATCAGGCAAGGATGCTCCATGTTCTTCCTTATAATATTAATTAATACTTTTTTTTCATTGTTGCTATTACTTAATATGTGTAGTTAATTTATGACTTTTTTTTTTTAACTACCGGTAAACTTAGTAACTTAGTACATTTTTTATTGATTTATATAGTAACATCTAAATTATGTTTTATTGGGCATTTCGCACTGGCGATTTCGGACTTTTCGGACTCATTACGACACTATTATTGATTAAGGACACACGATGCTCTGGGTTATAATAGTAATTAATATATTTTTTTAAATTGTTGCTATTTTCAAAAACTGTTGCAAAATTTTGCCCATTTTTGTTTAAAGTTTCGATAACATTTGCTTAGTTAAATTCTCATTAATTCATATAGTATCATCTAAATTATGTTCAATTGGGCATTTCGTACCTGTGATCTGGACTCATTAGGAGTCTGTTTTTGATCAGGTAGGGATGCTCCATTCTCTTCTTTCTCCTGCTTCTTCGTATCTGCTCGTTTCTGTGTACGAGCACAATGTGACATGAGTCAACATTAGAGCAGTATATATAAAAGCAACATCTATACAAACGTCCATGCCACGCCTTTGTATCTTTCCAACGTCACGATGCCTCTGCCTGCATTTCACCTTAGATCTTATTTTGATATAGGCATGAGATAAAGTGCGTGTTTGGTCATTGATATCATTGAGTGTTAATGAAGAAAGCGTCATGTCATGTTTAGAATCTTACTGGCTTGTAAACATACATTTTCGGTTACCAATATTACCTTGCGATAAACACATTTCTTAACTTCATAAAAAATTAAACGAACCAAAAAAATACGTTCACTTTGCTTTCAGCAATATATAAATATTTGGAAATGTGGTAACAAATTATATATGTATGGGTGTAACATAAAATGTTTGATGAATTTATAAGTGTATAGCTGCTAAACACTGGACGCATTTAGTTTGAACCGATTGCGGTCCGCGCAGCGGTGTCCGCGCCCGCGTCCCCGCACGGACCAAATCCGTCTAGTGTAGCAGCTACTATAGTCAGATTTAAAGAGCACGACGAAAGGTAAACAAAATAAGAACAATATAGTATATAACAATAAAACAGTGAACTTGCACATAAAGTATATCAGTATTGGAAATTGTAAGCGATGAAGTAATGAAGAAAGGAAAGAAGTAAAGTAGACAAAGTTTAACATACTGTACACCAAACTGTAGGTAGAGTAGAAAGATGTTATCTAAGTAAATAGTGATGTGAACTTACGCTTGTTTCTAAACTCAAATCTACCTGTTCAGCTATTTCACCCAAGCGCATCAGGGCTACGCCAACAAGCCTGTCTTCTCTTGCGAAACAATAGTCACGAACGCACACATGGAGTTCAAATAACTCCAGTTGTTCTGTTGCGCTAACCATACTGAAAATGACAAAAATGTTACAAGGCATAAATAAGTAATTATAACATTCTTTATATACTTCTATAATAATATACGAACTGCCTGTTGGCTTCGTGTGTTTTCGTCTTCTAAGCACCGAGTATCGAGTTCGATAACCATTTTCTAAAACTTGTGATTGTTCTAGTGTTAATGTGTTATAATGGTGGTGTTAACCGATAGTAGTTCTATTTATAGCATTAAGTTGTATTTTTGTCTATTTTTTAAGGTTTAAAAAAACTAAATATTATATAATTTATAGTGTTTCCACAACCCATTGATCATGAAATTTGTCAGGAAGTAAGTTCTCAAGAAGTACCGGTAAAAATCTTTATTTTTTTAATTGATAGTAAAATGTAAACAAAATATAATGGAAAATCTTTGAGACCTGACCCCCAATTACCTGTCTCTGTTGCAAACGATTTCAATACTAAATTGACAAAACGCCTAAGAAATAAGGTTCATTTTTGCTTAATTCAAATAGAAACCGCATGGACAAAGTTGTATGTTATGTAGGATACATACTAGTTTAGTGACCATGGTTTGCCTAAAAGATACCGCTTATGTAAGATTTGCTTAATAAAGTTTACTCACAAGTGAAAAGTCTCATTGAATTTAGGGCTCCAGTGGTTGCTCTTTGACTTGGTGGCGTATTTCCTTTTCTTATCGGCAAGATGAGGCCCGATGAGGTTCACTTCGATGAACGGACGGAACATGCCACTCGCTATCTCCCACTTGAGGTCGTTGGCTGCGAGCACTATAGACATAAAAAAAACATGTCAGAAAAAGCTTTTTTTTGTCTCAATAAACAAAAAAACTTTTAATTGTTTTTTTTTGAGACGCAATTTCCCGAAATTAGGACAAAATCCATGGACATAATAAAAATGGGGACGTAATACCGCATGTAAAACGGTTGCAGCTCCCTAGGTCCTATAAATTTCACTTGTCATAACGCTACACGCACACAATACACCAAAGTTCCGACAATCGTTGCCAAAACACCAAGTAACTATTTAGTTGTCTGTGACAGTTTGAAACGATCTGCACGCACACACGATTATTAGCATGCTTCATTGCAAGCCTATAATAAAACCATAGAAAAATCATAAATGTTATTGTCATGAGTACCTAACCTAGAGACACTGTGACCGATTTTATTAGTGAAAGCGGTCACAGTGTATATATATAGTGCTATACTCGCCTATATATGCTACAATGGAAGCGAGATCATTGACTATTGTACACACGAAATGGGTAAACTATCCTTTATACTTTTATTTTTCATCTAATGTATACAGTTAACGTAATAAAATAATACTCTATTATATTCTATTATATAATAATTGTTTGACCATGACAATATTTCATGTGTAGCTGAAACTATGCATGATAGTAAAGTGATATATGAAGAGTATGGTTTAAATATTGGGCAGTATATATGGCAGCCTAGTTACCTGAAAATAATATTTAGTCGGTCTTTACATTATAAAAAAATATTGGCCACGTATTTTTTTTGTCTATCAAACAAAAATGACGATGAGTTGCGTAAAAATTCTGCGTGACGTCATGCCTCAGTACACGTTTTACTGACAAGCCCCCACTTCCGACTTTGACGCTCTTTATCTTGTCTTTATTGTTATAAAAAACACATGTCCAATATGTTTTGATAATTTAACTGACGGTATAATTATATTTTTTATTTGGTATCATCCGTATTATTGAATTTACTCTAACAAGAAAATCTCTTACAGCTCTTGGGAAAGAAATACGTATTTCTATTTTGTAGAACCTACTTATACACATATTTTCATACCTTTAACAGTGATCTTGTGTTCACCCGTGCCAGGATGTGTGAACAAGTCGACTTGCAGAGACACCTCTCCAACATTTTTTTCGCCTGTCTCTTCCTCTGATAGAACTAAAACAAATTCAAATAAACCGTTAGATTGTACTAGAACATCAGATATAAAATCTACCTTTCGAAGTAGTTACCAAAAAATTTATGCATCTAGACGCGACTTAACTACTAAAAGCTATGACTCATAACGAAAGAAACTTAAAAAAAATACGTTTAAATCGTGTTATGGTATGGCCAATGTGAAGAATTTTAAGATAGGGCCTAGCCTAAAACCAAGACAGACTCTTTATTTAAGTAGAACTTTAAATAGAAATGAAAAGGCAATAGATTCATTAACTTTCATGAGTGCCTCTTTGGGGCCCATGTGAATAAACGATTTTGATTTGATTGATTTGATTTGATTTGAATAAAGAGTCTGTCTTGGTTTTACGTTAGGCCCTAGCCTAAAACCAAGACAGACGCTCTATTTAAGTAGAACCAAGTGGTTCAACCCCCTAGCCTAGGGGTTTAGCCTAGCCTAGGGGGTTGAACTTTTATCTATAATTTAATAAAAATTATGTGAATTATTATGTTCTTAATAATGAATATTGAAAAGATTCATATGATTATTACTGATCAGAAATTCAGAATTTCGAATGTTTATTGACATTATCTGCATCAGTTTTAATATTTGTATGTACATGTTACTGGGCACCACAAATGTATTAATATAGACATTAAATTCGCCTCGTCTGGGATTAAACCCTCGGGTTAAACCGAACTAGAGAACCGGGTAACCGTTAAAGAGGCGCGACTTTAAACTACCATTGTACGGGTTCTGTGGATACACAGGGAAAGAACCGTTGGTCAAGTGGGTCCAAGAGCAAATCTTACTTTGATGTTGCTGACTGGTGACAAACGTCCTGATCAACGTATCCGTGGTCTGGGTGTAAAGACTCAGTGCGTATCTCAGAGACTGTAGCTCGGGGCTCTTCTCGAGGAATGTTTTCTTCAGGCCGTTGCCTCCAGCATGGAAGTACAGCTTTATAGTGTCAAGCGCTGCATCAAGAACTGCGCACTGCTTGGGTGTTAGGGACTTCTCGGCTGATAAGTGCTACAAAAAAATAATAAATATTGTTAAATTTTAAAGTGACACAAATGGGAGAAACTGTTCCTCTTCACACAGATAATTCTAGTATGAGACCAGTGTTTTTAACTAAACAGCAGCTGCAGTTCAAGGAGCTTAACTGTTATTTGTAATGATAGACCCTTTTTTCTGTATTTTTGTAATGTAGAATCATTAGGTACATGTGAAATTTTACTTGTTCATACCTACTATACTGCCGTCATAAGGAAAAAATACATTTTGGTCTATCATACAGACATTTTGCGTATCTGCATTTTAGTCAAAACCAGGATAAAAAAGACGCATCTAGGTAGGTACTATTATTTTTTTATTATTGAAAGGCAACCTACTTAATCTTAATTTTAATTTGAACGCATCTGCTACAAATCATAACATATAGTAAATAGTAAAGACATTTCTTCTACCACTTTACTAGGGCATGACTAGACTTTGACTATGACTTTTGACTAGGACTTACTAACTACGGAAATACTCTTAAAATATATTATTACTTGACACTGGCTTAATGCACCAGATTGCGAAGCCAAAATTATAAAAAAAAGAGACATTTCTAATGTATAACGTTAATTTCGGCTACCTCTTTAGAAATATCCATTACTCCCGACAGCGCATGCTTGACGTCCTGTTTGCCGACGGTGCTCTTGAAGAGTTGCGTCATATCCTCGATCTTGGCATTCGCTGCCAGGTTCTTGGCATTGTTTGTAAGGTTTTTCAGCATCATCTGAGAAGTTTAAAAGGAAAGGACCTCTTAAGTAAATGTTTATAATTACCAATAAGTGCCAATGATTTCACACAATGTACCTAATTCTATGAGTGCTCAAAAAATTTATAAATTAATAAGTGTTCTCGAGACCATGGTTTGTGCAACTTGGCCAAAACGTCGAGGTATATACATAGATTTTTAGCATGATAAAGTGCCGAAATAATACCTAAACTATTATTAAATATTAGTCACTTTTATAAACAACATAGAATCTATTGAAGTTTTTTTTTAATATTTTTTATTACTGACTAAGCAAACGTTTGACTACAATCACACCTGATGGAAAGTGACGAAGTAGTCTAAAGCACGCGTGCTCAGTAAATTATTTACCTATTCACTTTACTTTTGAACACAACCAAATTATACCTTTCGGGAAATACAAATGACGGCAAAGCGTTGAACGATGAAGTTACAGTAACATGCACCCTTTATGGTTATTGATATCATAAATATTAGTCTCAGATTTGGCAGCTTACCGTTTTATCGGTCATAGGCGGCAGCACAACAGTCTTTTCTAGTATCTTCATCACAATCTTCCACAATTCCTTCAGCAGTCGTTTTAGAACAGTCTTTTCGCAGGACTCGGCATACATTGTTAGAGAACCATCCTGTGAAAGAAAATAGATATCATTCAGTAACGTTTTCATAAAATTTCAAAAAAACATACATAATTAAGCTGTTTTTAATCAGTGCCGCTCCATTTTTCTGTTGTTTTATTTTTAATAAAGGACAGATATAACAGTTTCTTCCCGTTTTCCGTAATCGCTGTACAGAAAGGAATAATCCAGAAAATAATGTTTTAAACTTTGAATATCCACGAGCTAAATTGATAACAAGTTTAATAGAGAAGTACATAATTATGTTAAGCTCATAAATATCTTAGGTATTATTAGCTGTCTATATTTTAAGACACGTATGACATAAAACATTGACACCAAATTGATCCAAAAAATTTACAACACATATCTTTACATGCAATTTTATATGTTAAATGTTTTAGATATCACTAAAACAGATGCTAAGTTTGCTATGTATTTTATGCTAGAGCACATTTTTTTTTGTACAAATACCGATTCCTTACCAAGATATCCATCAGCGGTCGCAGTACTTCATCAGCCTCGTGGTGGGCGGGCGGCTGCGGCTGTCCCGGCGCTCCTCCGCCCCCGACCTTTTGTAACAGTTCGCCTAGCTCTTTCACACTGGCTGTTATCCTCGTCTCCAGGCTGGAAAAGGTGACAAGAGTATTCTTCAAGGTGAGCTTTGTGTGTAAATATGTTTGCTAAGACTCGTCTTTGTTAGCTTGAATGAGTGCTTATGACGATGGCCAAGAAAATTTCTATCCAAATTATCTGGTTCCTTGTATGTTTATTGTGTATGTCAATTTTAAGTTAAAAATTAGATTAAAATCTAGTAACTGCTAAACAGTGTGAATCTGTGCGAATGACTGTACCAATACAAACCTCTTTTGGTTTAATGGTACTGTACCTACTATAAATCCATTCCACGCGGCAAAGCCGCAAAGCTCAGCTAGGCATTAATAATAATAAAAGGAAACTAACAAAAGGTTGATCCAAATTAGCCTTAATTCAAGGAGCTTAGCTTAGTAATTAAATAGTTCCGCTATCCATCTCCTGGCTCCTTCATCAGAAACGGGTCACCAAATGTCACTGTCGCTAGGAGTCGTTTAAAAACCAACTAAGAAAATAATTTGGTGTTTGTAGTAACCATTGAGTTCTAGTATCCACTTCCTGGATCCATCATTAGAGTATCTCGATCATATCGAATTATTGTATTGTTATCCAAAGTACAAACATTTGCAGTTCCAAATCGATATGACACTTAAAACTATATTCAGCTATTTCTAACATAGGCACTCACAACGAACACATACACACAAACACATATTATTTATTATGTAATTAAAGTAGCATAATACATTTCCAATTAAACAATAATACCAAACCTAAAACATACCATGAGACCAGCTAATATATTGTGTCTTAGAAATCTTTTGCACAGGATGCAAGATCTGTCATCTTGGCTCCGTATCACATTGCAGCAGAACATCATGCCCTATCGCTTTGTATAGCTTTAGAACACAATCTACCTGATGGCAAACATAGAAGCCAGTTCATCCAGCGTGCTGTTGAGACTTTGCTGCAGATCATGCAAGATGTCCGCAGCATCCCGCTCTAGCTTGGTACCTCCCATCGCTTCGAACATCTTCTCCAGTTGGACGCGGAGTTGTTGGATGTTGTTCATAAGGATACATGCCTGGGAAATAAAAGTATGATTTAAAGCCCGTTCTCAGATATATCATGCGATAAGAAAATAGGAGTATCTAGTCTCAAATGAACTTACATTACCAATGGGCTTTCCAAATAGATATACTGCAGCCAGATCACACTGGTAAATTCAACTTTGAGAACGCATTAAAGCACAATATCATGTTCATTATTGCTTCTAATATTATTTTTTTCATTAGATTCTCAGAAAATAGCTCCAACACATTTCAAACCATTTAGCATTATCACGATAACCTTGAATAATATCTGCATAGCTTTTCCAGATACAGAGACCAACATACTCTCTAGCTTGGATACCACACAGTAGCATGTTGTCCATATTGTTTGTAAAATAACGGTTACTTAACAGCAACCCAAGGCCACACTCCACTTCATAAAGAAGTTCGGGAAGCTGGGTGAACTGCTGGCAGATGGAAATGTACAATATATTCCAAACGGGATCACAGTCAGTTACAGCCACCAGTTTCAAGAAAAATAAGAACTGCTACTCACCACTCTTTCTTCTTTCAAATGCTCCGGGAATTCCTTCTTCACGATATCAGCGTAGGCCACTAACACCTTCACAATGGTCTTCGCGAATCTCTTCATATATCGTTTCCAGATTTCAGGGTCGGGGCATTCCAGTTTTGAGACCACATCGAAGCATTGCGTTAGTTGCGTAAAGACGTCGACCACGGAGTTACTGAATAGTGCGTGCTCGCTGGATTTTTGGAACTGTGGAAGAATTTTGAAGCAAATTAATGAAAATCGAGTTCAAAATAATAATAGGACACCATCAAAAGTTCGTAAAAACAATTGCTTGCGTTTGACCATTCTCAGTGAAACGTTTTTTATCGATAAAAAACTTTTGAATATTCTATGGTGGCGTTATTCTATTCTTACAACAATAATTTTTTTTTTTTTATGAAAAAGATTAACATTCAGCATTTTTTTTCATTTTGACATAACACTTACCCCATCTCGCTTGTCTCTGTTAAAAGCTCCATTGAGGTATTCTAGAGAGACGTCGTCGTTTTCATTGAGCCACTGCATCACGAAGGGTTCAAACCACGCCGGGTACTCCGGTACTGCGCCACAGTATGGCGGGACGTCTTTCACGTAGTTCGTATGGAGCCATTTCACCTGTAATTATCATATTATGTGTTTTCATAAATCCTCTGCAGATTTTTTAGATGCTTTGGAATTTTTGGAATATGACTGACAGTGTATAATTACAAAACTACAATTTACAATAATGTCATCATGTTGACACTGATAGATTAAGTGAGGAACATTGTAAATAATAGGGAATATTTCTGCGTAGTAGAAGATGTAGTGACAAAGATTGAGAAAGAGATGCTTAGATGGATGGATGAATATTGACCAAGCACTGGGAAAGACTTCAATTTTCTAGTTGGAACTGTGTTCCTAATTTGTGCTTAATGAAAAGCAATTATCCACTTAATATGACATAGGCTACTTCTTACATTGGTAAATTTTTATAAAAATAGACCTTCGAATAATAGCCATTTAGTGTTTGCGTTTGTTGCGAATTCTATATAATTTTGTATGTACTTTTAGATTAATAATTATTACGGTCTATTCGCTGCTTGCCCCTTTGTGATTGTGTCTAGCATTATACTTGGTATCCTGTATTACACGTTCATTTATTTACCGCAGGCGCCCTGTCTCTTTTAGTCGGTGTAATTACTACGGCGTCATTGTATTATTAAGAGAAAATAAATAATTGATTGAATATGTATTTCAACCAATTTATTGTTTTATAAAATTACCTTGAAATGCAGATTCATATAGGCGGAAGACTTGCAAAGCCGATGTTGTTCGTGTTCTTCTAGGGCATACTTCATGTCAACCGCGAAAAGAGACCACATCGTTGCTGCTGATAGCTGTAAGAGGAATATTAAATAAAAATCTAGATTATAAAGAAGTAACATTGCAATTAACATGATAATTAATCCTATGTTTGAGCAATGTGCGCATTAAAAGGAAGTATCTGGATGACAGATCTTTGTTCGTTTTTTTTGGTAAAAAAATAATGAAAAAAAATATTTGAAAAAATAAACATCTGGATTCGAACCGGGGTCTTCTGGTTTCGGGACCGCCCGATTTCCCATCTGAGGTATTATAACCTTGTAGATAGAGGCGAATTTTAGAACTTATTCAGTGTGGTGGTAAGGTCTATACTAACGTCCAGCATAAGGTGTATTGTGCATTTCCAGATCGTCTACCGAACCTCCTTAAAGTAACGGAGTGTGGTTTTGTAGCGCTGGCATCATAAGTTGGTTCAGTGGAAGCAGTTGTATACGATGGCTATAAGGTTTTCGGTTTTGTGAAATATTGGTCTAGCATAACACTGATGGCTCATTAAGACAGATGATTAATTCGGGAGAAGCCAGTTTTTTCATTAAAAAAATGAGTATTTGTGACTACCTGTCCAATATTCAACTCCTGCGGGAACTGATTGAGAACTGGTGCGTAGCTATTCCTATCCTCTTCTATCACAGACACGATGAGGGCTATTAACTTATGCCAGAAGTCCACGGAGTCCAGTTGTGGGCCGTGGTCTGCAGGATCGCGTTTCGCTTCGTTTGGGTCCACCTGAGTAACAAAGAAACACGGGAAGGAGAAGATTAGCCTTTGCGTTCCTTTCAAAGGTTGATTATAGTTTGCATCTAAATGGCCAGAGTTGCTAAAGTTTACCTAAAGGGCCCTGTGTACTTTTAGTTGACAAATATAATTGAGTTTACACTCTAACTTATATGTACTAATAAAGGTACCAACCTCTTTAGCACACATTAAACACCAAATGCCATGAACAATATTTACTTAGATCGAAAAACCTATCTACGGGCCAATTGCCTATATTTTCTAAAACTAAACTAAAACTACATACTGCAAAGGATCAAAATATGTACTAAATGATTAGCGCATAAGTGAGTAGGTAGCTGTTGTAGTGTTTCAAAAACAATTTCTTCGGAGTTTGATCGGTTTAATAATATAATATACGAGTTTAAAATACTAATAACCGACTTGAATTGCAAATATCTTCTAATCTCTCATCTCTATATCAGATCTGAATCAAATTATAAAAGGACCATCTGGGAAGTATACCCTTTTAAATCAAAATAAGAATTTTTCGCATTGTCCAGGGATTTACGAGTAATCGAGGAACATACATTAAAGAAAAATATTCCGACGAATTGAGAACCTCCTCCATATTGGAAGTCAGTAAAAAATGGAACGATTGCAACACTGTTACGGGATAGTGTTTTTAGTCCGATATACTCATAAATACAGATCGACTTACCTGAAACTCCCTGTTATAGAGTTCGTAGCAATTCTCGAACAAGAATTGATATGTAGATCTGAGGCAGGCTTTCACGCAGTCTTTGACGACAGTGCTTGCGCGCGGTGGACTGCTTAGCTCTTGGACCTGTCATTATAAATGCTAGCATTAGTATGGCTATATTTCATAGACTAGTTCAAGGGTGGTAAGCATGCTTGTGAGCACATACAATTGGAAATAGAGTTATATATAGAGTATGAAGTTATTTTGACTCTTGACGACAAGATTGTCTACGACTATACTGACTACGAGTGCATTAGCTGGCAATGCATTAGTGAATGCCTCACCACCTTAAATACATTAGAATATTGTCAAATGATAGGAATTTTATAGAATCTCATTATCATGGCTATGTCAAAAAATGTACCTACATGTGAAAAGCACATGAAATCCAATAAATGATAAAAAAAACAAACGCATTAACACACACAGTCCCACACTAAGTTCTAACACTTGTATCGAGGGTGCCGGAAACATTTACATATCAAACATATGTACGCAATAAATATCACACCTAGAACCAGAAGCATAAATGTCCGTTGGAAATTAAAATTGTACTCCTGCTGGGAATCGAAACCACAGCGCAGAGGGCAGAGATTTGCCTACTGCGCCAATGGTTTCATCAGTGAAAATTAAATCAAATCAATTACTAAATCAAAAATAATTGATTGTTGTAAAAATTTAATCATGTTGGGTCAAATGCAATACAAAATAACAATAAATTTATTTTTAATTATAAAATCACAAAAGGAGCAATAAATGTAACAGTATCAAGTATTAAAAAACCTATAGTTTTCGTCCTAAATACATTTAGCATCTCGGATTTCTATATATTGTTTCCGGCACCCACGATACAAGTCTTTGAACTTAGTGTGGGGCTGTGAGTGTGAATGCGTTTGTTAGTTTTTTTATATATTCTTACTATATATATTCTTCGTATTACGGATACTATATGCGTATTACAAAAATAATTGAAGTTGCCCTTTACAATTATTTAAGGAATATTAAAATCCATGATAAACCTCATTATTTCACCTCATTAAAAGTTTTGGAACAAAATCTTTCGTTTCCTGTTCTACGCTGTTGTAAAAGTTTAAGTGTTTTTACTTAGAGAAATTTATATTGATGTTATCATTACCTATTAAACTACTGTACCGTGATTCGAAACCCAATTATACATGAGAGTAGCGTACTTGACTTCCTCCGAAATTGCCGTGCTGCGATTGGTCCGCCCGATCCGTTCGTCCAATCACCGTCGACTCCGCCCTTTCCGTTTCCCGTCAACGTCACCCGTCACCCCAGGTGGTGCGCTGAGCGCGATATAGCTTCATTGGCGTTTGGATTTTCATCCGGAGCGGTCGTAAGGTCGTACCAACACTTTACGAACTGCATCGTGCTTGTGAAATACTTACTTATTATAATTTTAAGGGTAAATATTTCAATAACGGGTAAGCTGAAGCTCATAACGAATTCTATATCATTGTATATACAAATTGTACCTACTTATTGGTAATTGTTATATTATAAGTAAGAATTATTAATATCTAATAAATTTCTTTTTAACGGTGTTACCGTTCGTTTTAGATATTTAAAATGGATAATAATACAGGTCTAGCCCCAACGTTGGATTGCAGGAACGAGACGTTTGCGCATTGAATCTAGTACTGATTCTATATAAAGCATTAGCAAATAACTAATTTGCAGATTACCAGTGACAAATAAGGATACAAAACACAGGAATGAGGAACATAAAAAGTGAGTTATTTTAATTATTTTACAAATAGCGGAAAACAAATCCCGGTTGAACGGTAACAATTAAAGTTACCACAAGTGAATCATCCTACTTACCCCTCGGGATCCAAACATTATGGTAATATACGGAAGAAGAGGGCAGCTTCACTTAATTATTACCGAACCTCACGAGCAATAATTTAGTTTTTTCTGTAAAAACTACAACATGCAGCCTCACGCTCCACACCTAACCTGGTTTGAGTAGCGGGCTACTTTACACAGAAACTTTTTATTTTCCTTCCAGTTTATAATATTCGTTCCACAGAGAACATCGAGCGCAACGATATTTTATTTTTTGTAAATACGAATACTAGCAAGGTAAGATATATATAAATATAAAGCCAGTATTTAATATCGACGAAAATATTCGAAAATAATTGAAAGTGTAACCATAAATGATAAAAATATTAATAATAATGCTTAAAAAGCTAGGGGTGTTACTACCCTCTTTATGGCCGAATGGAAAGTATTTCTCGAAACTCGAAACGCTTCTAGTCTTTTACGGTTAACAACCAACAAAATGACTAACTTATAACCTGCAACTTGTAAACTGTATCTTATATTAAGGATGAGGAAGTAACCAACAAAGAAAACTATGTACAAGCCCTACAAAAGGCGCAATTCCCTCTACTCCCATCGGGATACGAGAGGGAAGTATTCAATATCTGAAGATTTCATGCTGAACAAATATTCTGACTAAAGAATGCTCGGGGCTACGCCCTACATTCTAAACATTCATAACTGTCTCTCGTGTACAGCTGTTACTATCAAAAGGAATTATTTACATTAATGGATATTTTATGCTGAACTAATATTCTGACTAAAGAATGCTCGGGGCTCCGCCCTACATTCTGAACATTCATAACTGTCTCTTGTGTACAGTTGTTACAATCAAAAGGAATTATTCACATTTATGGACTGAAGCCGATGCCAGATGGGCTGGTCCTATCAAATCCGCACCACACTCGACAACAAAGTGCAAAATGATATACACGCATCTGAGAAGATGAACAAGTGGCAAAACACTGTCAGAGACAGTGATCCGCGGAGGGGGTCACGACCCTTGGCACTGAGGATATCAACGCAGAGAGAAGTCGGATCGAAGATGAATGGACGCAAAGAGATGACGGACTGAGATGGATGGACGCAAAGTGAAGACGGACTGAAAATGGATTGACGCAGAACAAAATACTATGATGAGAATGCTTGGGGCTCCACCCTTCATTCTAAATATTCATAACTGGCTCTCGTATGCTGTTCTAACTACATCGAGAAAAAACATTCACATTTGCTGACTAAAGACGCTATGCTGAACTAATAGCTGATCAGAGAATGCTTGGGGCTCCATCCTACATTCTAAAACTGTATAACTGTCTCATGTACATGAGACGTTCTTACTATTGAGACGAATTATTCATATTATTGACTGAACGTTGCATTCTGTATAAAAACACTAATTGGAGATTGCCCGGGCACCGCCCTACATTCTAAACATAAAGTCTTTCGTATACAGCTCTTGCTATCGAGATTAATCATTGACGTTTATTGACGGATCGTTTCACGCTGAACCACAATACTGATTAGAGAATGCTCGGGGCCCGCCCTACATTTTACACATGAATTGTCTCCGGTATACAGTTCTTACTATCGAGATTAATTATTCACGGTTATTGATGGAACATTTTACGTTGAACCAAAATACTGATTGCAAAATTCCCGGAACTTCGCTATTCTAAACTTTCATAATTGTCTCTCGTACTATTTTTATCATCGAGATGGTTGTCAATTTGCGAATCTGGCAATTAACTACTCATTGGAGAATGTTTAGGGTTCGTCTGCCCTATGTATTATATCTACTGGCTATTGCATACTACTCTTCCTATCGATATGGCTGTAAGCTTGCGAATCTGACGCATAAAGCACTAACTTAATAATACTAATCGGCCCGTGTGAATGAAATCGTGAATTAAAAGCCACGATTACACTTGTTGAGCAACTGCAAAATAAGTACACTCCACTCCAATCACTTGGCAGGAAAGTCGAAAGTTTCTTGGGATAATTCTATGCTTGACTCCACTTGCTGGTAAAAGCACACGGAGATGATTATGCAAAATCATGTTACATCATATTTCTAGCCAGTCCGCACCATCAATGTCATCAATTTCATTATGACCGAAAGGCAACGGAACTATAAGACTTCAAGTTTTCTATAGCATTAACAAGTATTAGCATCTGCGATTCACATTGAGCCATCAAGGTTCCCTTGAGTTCAATTACTGCGACACATTATTTAACAGAACCCACTAGCACTGCAAAAGGTACGTCACAAAACATTTGACCTGAGCCTGCTCTCAAACTCTTTGAGAGGTAAACGAACAAAAATATAAGGCGAAACGAAGAAATTTGATAAAACTTTAGAAGCAATTACAGACAAGGTTGGACCAAAATCGACACAGCTTTCTTGCTTGTCGCTTGGCTTTTAATGTCAAGGTTTTTGGAGACCGTCTAATGACATCCAACATAACTTTACCACTGTCGTTTTACGACATACAAGAATGGTGAATAACTTCACAGGCCCTCTTAACTCAGTTGAAAAATCACATTAACCGGTCACTATACTCATAACCTTGACGGCAACTCGGTTGAAAACGGAACCCTACCCCATATGGACTCGTGGTTTAGCCCTGGCAATCGATTATGATATCAAAAGGTGGACAAGGTTCGTGTGCTATTTAATCTTAGGAAAACGCTGTTTTCTAAGAGCGTTACTGGACTATAAAGCCTTACATGTGCAAGCAAATACTTCGGCAAATCAGAAGTATACTACGATAACAAGAGAATTACAAAACCTATTGAAATGGACAAATATACGTGCAGAATATACTTTGCAACTTCAACACAGCATTATGAAAACCGACCGTGATTCTCGTGATAGTTCACGACGAAAACGTCATTAGGTCTATTTATTACAATATAGATGCAGACCATTTGTCACGTCAGAAAGCACATGCCGAATATGTCTTTTTAGGACGTCCGTGGCGCATAATTGTAACTGCAGGCTAACTTCGGTAATAGCAATGATGAATGTTTAACTTGATCTCTCTTGAACCAGAGCACTGGATTCTCTGATCACTCGCAATCAGAGACCTTCAAGTTTTTGTAGAGAAATGTACTGGAAGATTCGAGATACCTATGAATGAACTATGTATATTTTTTATTTCACAAATTTATCACCTTCTTATTTTAATTTGTGATGGAGTAACCTTACCTTCCCTTGTTGGCTGGAGTATTGTCGTGGCGCGTTGGCATAACTACTTCAGTGGGATATTGTGTAACAAACATGATTATGTTGCGATTGGTTTGCGATATGTTTAAGTACATAAATTATCGCAATAAAGTAAGCTAGACTAGCATACACTCGTGAAATAATTGTGTCAGTATAGTAATGAACTGCCTAATCAAATCGATATTGTTATTTGGCCCACCTACGTTTACAAATAAAACCATACATATAGTTTTACAACACATACCATGACCACAGACTGTATTGTATTGTATACATAGAATGACTGTTGTCTCAGTAGCATCATGAAGTGCGTAAATAAATCATCCTCTTGACTATATATTGGCTCAAGGAAACTGGGATATTATAGAACACAACGTGAGAAATCGCACCCTCTAATTTGTCACCAAATTCACATGAAGCCTAGAATGAACCTCAAACTAAAATAAATATATATTAAAGCTATTTTAATCAGTGGAATTTACTAAAACCATTACGATATTAAGATAATTATGATGAGCACATATATAAATACCTACTCATTAATAATAGAAATAGTGTTCTGGGCATATTGTATCATTTGTTCTTGATACCAAAAGTTATAACTTCTCTTAGTATGACAAAAATTATATACAGATCACATTGGCGTCCCCGTCACCACCAGGCGAAAACAAACACGTCTCTCATGTATAATTGGGTTTCGAATCACGGTACAGTAGTTTAATAGTGATGTTTTACCTGCAATTAAAACATTTATTAAACATACTTACCTGATTCGAAACCCAATAGTTTCTAATTCTGCCTGGTGTCATAACATGAGAAATCCAATGAAGCTATATCGCGCTCAGCGCACCACCTGGGGTGACGGGTGACGTTGACGGGAAACGGAAAGGGCGGAGTCGACGGTGATTGGACGAACGGATCGGGCGGACCAATCGCAGCACGGCAATTTCGGAGGAAGTCAAGTACGCTACTCTCATGTATAATTGGGTTTCGAATCAGGTAAGTATGTTTAATAAATGTTTTAATTGCAGGTAAAACATCACTATTATTGAGTTAATCTAAAATCGCGCGTTATAAAAAAAAACACCCTAAGGGTAGTTTTGAAAAAATAAAATATAAGTGTTTCATTATTTACTTTAATGTTTATTTGCACCGAGTTTTGAGTGAATTGAAACGATAAAAAATTTCCATTCAAACTTTTTCACCCTATTTAGCAACACTTAAGGGTTGATTTTTGAAAATTGGATTAGCCTATGTGTTGTTCCGAAACTTGAACGATATTCTAAATTTCATCAAAATCGGTTCATTCGTTACGGCGGAGATACGTGGTAATAAACATTCACATACACACACACAAACTTTCGGATTTATAATATTATAGTAAGAGTAAGATAAGATATATACGCTGCGTCCAATAGACCACTAAAATAATATAAAAGAGTATCTAAGTCAATTTGCTACATAGAAAAAACCGTTCGTGTCGTTTCTATTAACAGACACGCTATAAAATCTGCAGAACAAATGTTTCAAGTTGCTTATCATGTTATTAAGCGATCACCATTTTCAGTAAAAACGAGTTGTTGACCTGGATAATGAAGACGGTTCGACACTCTATGTTATGTATACGCTAAACAAGTAATACTTTAAAACGATTTTTAAAATCAAGCTTTACGAGTTAAAAATAAAAATAGGACTTAAAAGTTATATAACCAGAAAACTTGTCAAGACGAATCAAACGAGCCCCAACTCGATGGATTTATCTTGCTTAATTCAGAAGTTTCTATGTCCATCTTCCGTCTTCATCAGACCAGCTCCATGGTACCATATTATTGTATTGTCAGTAAAGATACATAATTATACCAAATTCAAGATGCCGAATCCAATCGGACATCGAGAAGTTGGTCTAATATAACTTGCAAGATTTGATCACAGACCGACAAACAACGGTACAGGTGATACTAAATAAAAATTTGTAAAAAGTACTCAAGTACCTTCATCCTAAAGAAAGTAATGCTGGTCAGCAGATCAACTGTTGATTTAAGGTCCATCAGCTTCTCAGCACTTGAAGCCGGGAAGTTGTTCCGGTACATGGACAGGTCTATCCTGAGCGAATTGTGCAATTGGTCCAGGAGCTTCACGAACTTCTCTTTCTGTAAAAGAAATGGTGACATGCCTCTTTGAATTATTATCTGCTAAAGTAGACATTGTAAGCTAAAGAAAATAATACTTTTAATAAAAGTTTGACCTATATTTGAATCTCATATACATTTCTAGTCAGGACCAGGTTTGTATCAAAGATTTTTTTGGAAAATTCACCATAAGTTGCACCCACGCGAAGCAGGTGCGGGTTGGCACTTGTATATAATAAATCTATATAAGTATATAAAAATGTATCCCTATTAACCTTGGTCAAGCAGATAAACTGCTAAGCGACACCTCTATATGGTAGACATTCCACAAATGCGCACGAAACGTTTTGCTTCCACATTCATTGTGCAAACTGCAAAGGAATGGAACTCCTGAGTCGTTGTTTTCTGATGAGTACAATATGGGAGTCTTCAAGTCGCGAATGAATAGGTACCTTCTAGGCAAGCTTGCTCCATCGTCGACCATATCGTCGCTTACCATCAGGTGATATTGTGGTCAAAAGTTTGTCTACATTCAATAAAAAAAAAAACTTTAGAATAACTTAACCGATTTCATTCAACTTGTTTTTAAGTTTTCTAATACGTTGAAGAAGGTTCTTACGAAAAGAAAAATTAAGGAATATTGGGCCGAATGTGCTAAACAAGACAGCGTCTATCGAATCCGTTAGTTTAAGAATAAATATAATAAAGTTTAAGTAACCAAACTTACGCCAAAGTTGGAAGCAGCGAATCTGTCCGAAGCGGATACTGCAGACGAAGCAGTAGTATGCGCATAGTACGCGTTGATGTTAGCCAGCAACGTCGACATAACCGCTGGCACTCCAGCGCATAAGTATTTCGTCGACAGGCAATGGAAGTGCCTGAAATGGTGAGAAGAGTATTTATTATATAACACTTTCACTGAGAAAAATGTCTCGTTGCTGTTACTAACATTCTAGTGCTATATGTGACAACTATAATCATTTAGTAACAATTACAAAATTATTTGGTCATTACTAGCTTAATTTGTTGATGGAACATAGTATATAGATGTCCCAAATTTTTCTACGTGTTTTTCAAAGACTTATTAGACGTGGGTTCCGGAAACATTAACGTCATACACATAATCAACCTAGGAGCAGAAGCAAAAATGTTCCTAGGAGGGAAATTGTACTCCTACCGCGAATCGAATCTAGAACCCGGAGCGTAAAAACAAATTATGATTGTTACTCTACGAAGAAGAATGATTTGGATTTTTTTTTTTTGAATTGGTATAGTGTCAAATTGGTCCCATATAAAAATTGTCTAGATCTGATCAAGGGTTCTGAAAATAAAGCGATGAAGTGGGTTTATTGTGGATTTGCTTGCGTTTAAATTATAACCCAAAGTTTTTTTTAATTAGCGATAGGCAAAAGTTTGACCACTATCTCACCTGATGGAAAGTGAGTATTTTTGACGATGTACGAGTAAGTAGTCCTGCTATGCGGCTGTTTGTAATAAAGGAGGTACCACCACAATCGCATGAAGTGATATATCTTGACTTGTCTAATGTATTTTTTTATCATACATACTACAAGAATCAAGACGTTTTAACAGAGGTCTTTTGGTTGCACTCTCAAAGGTTAAGAACCTTTAAAATTACTTTCACAAACACGCTTAAAACGTATGAACAGTTTAATGAAACCGTTATAAGTACCAAGATACATACTTACATATAGTCACACCTCTTTCCCTTTGGGGTAGGCAGAGACCACTTCTCTCCACCTGCTACGATCCTGACACACATCTCTTGCTTCTCCTACATTCATGACTCTTTTCATACATGCTCGTTGGTTGCGGGTACTTTTGACCTGTCCTTTTCTCAAGACGTTTAAGTAAAGTACCAAGATAAAAGGCGCAAATCTGCTATTTGTCTGTGCTAACGACTATTTAACGATTGAAGATAAACTGACGTATCTAGTATCTAAACACTTGAGCGTAAAAGCAGTTGAATGAGGCACTTTAGGCCAGATATATGAGGCTTCGTAGATAGCACTCTCTGAACGCATCCTGTCTTAAATGATACCGCCTACGCTCTACCACAGAATATATAATAGTACAGAACCTCTTGTTTACTTTAAAACGGTTTTGTAATAGCTACTACTTTTCTTTACTCTCTGAATTGAGATCTCACGCTACATTTTGCCAAATAGAGAAAATCTTTTGAGGTCAATTGCTTTAACTTTTTTTCATAATAATATATTAGTTTGATTTTCGTGTTTGCTGTTTAATTAGAATCCTCTTATTAAACAAGAAACACGAAAATCAAATAATATTTGCAAATAATTTTGAACTGCCCATTGGCTTAGTTGGGTGAGCGTTCACCTTTTAAGCAGGGGTATCGGGTTCGATTCCAGGCGGAAACACAAGTTTTCTCCTCATGGAAAATGTGTGTTTCAGGTTCTGGTTGTGATTGTGTGCATGATGTGAATGTTTCTGTTACCCACGATACAAGTCATTGAACTCAGTGTGGGTCTGTGAGTGTCAATGGGTTTATGTCAATGTTTAATTATTATTATGAAAAAAGCTATAATCTCAAACGTACGTATGAGATGGATCTGATCACTGATTTCAGGCAAAATAGGTCTAAAATCAGTGACTTTGATGTACTACCAAATTGTTATTTTGAAACAGCAAAGCTATTTTCTAGGATATAAAAGCAGAAAAAAATATTTTGCTCCCAACTTATGTGTATGGTGCCCTCAATTATGTGCCCTAATATTCCCGATACATTGTTTTGCTAACCATATCTTATTTGCAATGTATGAAAAGTAGCTTGTCATATTTCTACAACTTGCATCACTGAGAGTGTTCAAGGGAATTACATGATCTTATTCCCGCATCACCAAAACAAGATCAATTAGACGTCATTTAATGCTTAATATACCATTCACACGAGTTTTATTACCACTTTCATTATATGAACTGTAAAAAAATGTTCGCCCAGCCGTCTAATGCGTTTCTCGAAGAGTAAAATATGGGAGATAGTCATAGTGATCAAACATTTGCTAAGATAGAAAAAAGTACGGGCACTGGGCAGGTAAGCAGGACACTTACGTCATAGCTTGATAAATAGCCTCAATGCCGTATCTCATCGCGAACTCATCCACAATCTCCTCAGGATTCTCATTGAAGTAGACCTTCCAAGCATCATCACCTCTCGCCGCTGGCAACGTCACCGCTCCTCCATTCTCTTCGCATAGGTAGTGGAACAAGTTCTCGTGGAGGCAGGTGTACTGGAAATAAAATAAAATATGGTAAGCATAAAACCTGATAAATAAGACGACTAATCACATTTGAAATACGAACAAAACATTTTCTTTGGGACTTGAAGTTGGGATGGCGTAGTCGTAGTAAGCCCGCCTTCTAATTGAGGATCGCGGTTTCAAATCCTTCAACGGATTTGAACTTTTGGTAAATATCACATGATATTTTTTTATATAAACGCTTTAACACTCACAGCCCCACACTTAGTTTAATGACTTGTGTCGTGGGTACCGAAAACATCCACATCACATACACAATCACGTATCAATAATAATTAACCAGAAACGCAAATTATCTTTGGGGAGAAATCTTGTGTTCCCCCCGGAATCGAACCCGATGCTTAGAAGTCGAACGTCAACCAACTAAGCCAACGAGCCAATAGTGATAAGGTATTTTCTCGTGTTTCTTCGGCTTGTTAACTTATACCGAAACAAAGTAATACTTTACTCCTTAAGTCAAATAAACCGTCGTAGTTTTTTTTATCATTTATAGGCAAACTTTTGACCTCTATTTCACCTGATGGAAAGTGAAGATGTAGCACGTTTGCCTAGTAAGATAGGAGGTTAACTCGTGACTTGGAGACTCCTATCGGGAAGCAGACTAGGGCAAGGATATCTTAGATATCTATTATGGACTCGATATATCGATAGACTCTCCCTCGCGGTACGCATGATGAATGTGGAAAACACTTTGTGCGGACTGTTGAAATATCGACCATGAATCCTTGCGAGCCTGTAATTCCAGCTCTAGCGTGTTAAGCATCCTCGACCACACCATCACTTATCACCAAGAGGTCTCTGACATTTTAAAAATTACCGTGTATATGGGTACTCGTATGTAAAAGAGCTTATGTTTTACGTCAAAGTTTTAAATAAAATACTTAATTACATTGAAACAATAATAAATACCCTTACATAACATTATTGCATCAACAGTTAAATGGGTACTGAAGTAATCCCTTTAAACTCGTACACAAGGGTGACACCATTTTGTTAATGACATAAGAAGATTACCAAAACATTTTACAAACTTGGGAACATCGCGTGTATCTATTTATGTTACGTACATTATAATATTTTTGTGTTTGATTGAAGTGAAAATTTTTAAGGCAGGGTTTTGAAATTATGATCCGCAACCTTGTGTGACGAAAAATGTAACGAATAATTTAAATGTTTCCCTGTAATACAAAAGTTTCACTTCTATAGTGTCCTTATACCCGACTTAAAAAAAGGAGGAAGTTCTCAAGTCAACTGTATTTTTTTAAACCTTAATCTTGAACTTCTCGCTGCCGTAGTTGGTTGCGTATCTGCCTTCTAAGCAGCTGGTATCGGTTTCGATTTCCGGTGAAAACACAAGTTCTCTCCCCGAGGGAAGTTTGTGGTTCAGGGTATGATTGTGTGTGGGATGTGAATATTTCCAGCACCCCAATACATGTCTTTGAACTTAGTATAGGGCTGTGAGTGTAAAAACGTTTATATAGAGTATCAAAATACAAACATGTGTTTTATGCAATCTAGTGCTGAGCAAGTGTAATGGTAAGCGTCACGCTTGCTTATTACAGTTTAGGGCCATCTAGAGTAATTAATGTTTCCGTTAATTACAAAATCTTAAACGTTGTATAGAGCTTTACTCAGCCCTACAATACGTTATAAAGTCAGTGAGTCAGAGAGTGAGTTAAAATTATTTTTACCGACTTCCCAAAAAAGGAGGAGGTACTCAAGTCGACTGTATTTTTTTAATTTTTTTTTTATGTGTGTTACTTCATAACTACTCTCCACGTGAGCCGATTTCGAAATTTTTTTTTAGTTTGAAAGATGTTGCTTTCTAATCGGTCCCATTTAAATTTGATCAAGAACTGATCAGTAGTTCTTGAAATATCGTCAATAATGTCTATTTTGTGACGAATAATGCATACTTTGACAATGTTCTGGTTTACCCGACTTCAAAAGTTACCTAACAACTTCTTTTGAGCCGATTTTGATGATTCTTTTTTTAATTTGAAAGCTGGGGGATCAAGGTTCCGATGATAAAGCGGTGAAGTTGTTTTTTTTAAGCTTTGCTTGCGTTTAATTATTGTGTGTTTATTTTCTTAACTAACCAGCTTCAATTTGTAACTTGCCATATTTTCGGTACGTAGACTTTTTTTGAGTTAAATCGCAAAGCGTACAGTTTTGGAATTACTTCGATGAAATGTAAACAGTCCTGCAGAGCGATCACGGTAAATAAAATGTTGAATTATAAAAACTGCAACTTCCAACAGCGAAGATAAATAAATGGGTGTACTAAAAATAAAATCCACTCCAACAAGTACAAACTGTTGAATTAATAAAGGCACGCATTCAATACATTCGAATAGCCTCTACAACTTTTACAAGCCCAGACTTATTTCATTTTTCAATTCATCCGCGCCTAAACAAAACCGAACTCGCATGGGAAATCGCACACCAAACCGAAAATAAATTGAATCCAGCTTGTATCTAACCCGGGGAACTGACAGTGATAAATATATGACGGAATATAGTGTACGGACCAATGATAGAATGTATATTTCGTACATTCCATTAGGACGGATATGCGTAGCGTGTGGTGGGCATCTCGAAAAATAGAGCTATGCGCCGATGACTGCAAATATCATATAATATGATACTCTGCAGACTACAGATACAGTGACTGAGCTTTATGCAAATGAAATGGTAATTTTGTTACGATTTGCGAGTAACGCAGTCTCTGAACGGCAATGATAAATGACTGTGGATTATTAGTCAGGGGATTATCATAATTACCCGCTAAATTATTTTTAACGAGAATGATCAATCGTTTAGGTACGCCTCTATAACAACTCGCCTCTACGAAATTGGGACTGGACCCATTTTTGATGTTTTAACGTAATAAACTAGCCCTTATCAAGGTTTCAGATAGAGTTAGAAAAAACATATGAAAATCTACCATAAAACGTGAAGTGCGACAAAAACACCTTAAGTCAACAGGAACAAATGATCTGTTACTTAATTTAAAATATTTAATGTAGTTATTAGCTCGATTACAAATCATAATTTTTATTTTAGAAGCATAATGTTATCAAGATATAAAAACAAAAAAAAAAACCGCAAAATTAAAATAAAAAATTAGAAGAAAAAAAGTTTTGACATAACAAAACATAACAAAAAACAACTACACACGATCACACAATACAATAAAAAAAAACATTACAACAATACAAAAACATGTCGCTCAGTAAGGCCCATTGCATCTTAATATTAGATCAAAACCCGTCTCCAACTTGTAGTGGAGGAAAACAAAAAAATAAAATAAAACAAGAACAAATGAAAGTCGACTGAACAAATCGAAAGTCGCAAAACATAATAAGCTCACAATAAGATTAAATCATAATTTTAATTCATACTGCTAAGAAGATCTAGACAGTTCACTTGACACTAACAGTTTTGCCTTTGTAATTCTAAGGGCTTATTCTCATATATATCTACTTACCAATACCAGTATATATATATCATATATATATATACTGGTATTGGTAAGTAGTGCACAATCCTGCAGGAGGCTTATTCTGCACTGTTTAGAATCACTAACTGGACAGAATAAAAAAAATAATTGAAAAAACTATAGAACTAAAAAAAAAATCCTTACTTCCTGGTACGGCGCAGATAGTTTATAAGCAACTATCAAGTAGACTATGGCAACTCTTAGACAGCTGCTACAATAATAGCTACTGAGAAAGTTTAAATCAGTAATAAAACGGGCATTAATTAAGAAAGCCTATTATAAAACTATTGACTACATTTATGACAAGGATGCATGGAGGCAAACTGCACAAGCGATTTCTAGCGATTTCATAATATAGATATACCTAGGTTAATGTACTTATGTATTAGTGTTAAGGAATGATTTAAAAAAAACAACGGGTTGCACTCCGGGAGTGCCGGCAAAAGTGAAAACTTGAACATTTACGTTGTAAACAGCAGGAGCAGGCACACATTTTCGCCGCGCGGTAGAAAGAGAGGGGGATATTACTTGCTCTCCTACGCCGGACTACTCTCCCTCCGTCTTACGAATTTTTGATCAGGTCACGTGTCCTGTAATATTTTTTACCCATCCCAAAAAAAGTGCATCAAAGCCGCTAAAGAAGTTTTCACTTCAAAAATTTATGAAAAAAATGCGCCGCCGAGTTTCTTGGCAGGTTCTACTCGAGATGGCTGTAATTTTGCGAATGTGGCAGTAGAGTCATTAACTTTTATGAGTGCATCTTTGGGCCCATGTGAATAAACGATTTTAATTTTTTGATTTTGACTCCCTGTGTTACGAGGACCAGTTTTGCACATGCCGAAATGTATTCTATAAAATACCGATATAATATGATAAGTTACCGATAGGCCCTTATGTATTTCTTTATGAAAGAGGTAAGATTAGGTACTATCCAGTTAAATGAAAAAGAAACACACTGCCCTATATGCTGTATTCATCAAAATTCTAGCCCAATATCTCGGGACATCTCGGGTTAGACCCTGATCGAAAATCGAGTTGTGTTTGTAAAAACAAACCGTAATCCGACTTTTGTTCTACAATGCTTCGGGGATTTCGCGGAAATTTCATTTACTAGAACAAATATTCGGAGTTAGGTAGTCTATTTTTTTTATTCAATTTATTAGGTTAACGTTTCATCAAAGTTTATATGGGCCGGTCATTAGTGGCGAACGTTTTTGAAATAAAATGTGTTAGCAGCCTGAATGTAGGCTTTTTTTTTCAATTTGTAGGTACGAATAAGCTAAGTGTCGCTTTGGACGTCCATACGCTTTTGAATTCTGTTGTTTATTATCATCGGTATGTTGTTTATTTATTTTACCCAATGAATAGTTTATCAATTAAATGCTATGAATAATATAAATTAATAGATATAAAACCACTACTAAATTGTTACTTATTTATTAATTTACCGAGCGAAGCAAGGTTTCTGGTCTAAAAATCAGTGCTGTCCTGCCTAATTGGTATTATTCAACACATATTTTTTCTACGGTTTTGTACTCTTATTTTCAAGTTCTTTTGAAAGCTACCACACGGACATAAAAAAAGTACTTTCCCCTACTTACGTGCAGGATGTTTTTTTTCATGTCATTTTTGGCTTTTGATTACAGCCTTATATTTTCTTGAAAATTTGAAGTTATTCGCATGTATAGTCTAGACGCTATAAGCCTTTAACAGACGGACGGACGGACGAGTAAACATAGAGACCTCGCTTTCCAAGGTCAATAATTCAACAGTCAAACGCTTCCATACTTTCAGAGACAAAACTATAGTCTATTTGTACCCTTGAGCTTTATAAGACATATAACAAACCTTTATTACAATATAATGTTCAGCTTTCAACCCGAACATATTGTGAAAGCGTGTATTTCAACCCCCGTCACTAAATAAAGAAAAAAGCAAGAATACGAAGATGGATTACAATGTTGATGCGATAAATCTTCTGGCGTCAATAAACGTATCTAGTAAAGTGGTCTATCGCCCGACAAGATGCCTAAACGTCCTAAGTCAAAATTGATGATATTTATCTGAGAAAATATTTGGCGTTATTGTTATTTATTTTACGGACAGGACATCATTTCAAATAGAATTTGACGTATGCATAAACTCTTTCACACTCACAGCATTACATTAAGTACGAAGACTTGTATCGTGGGTTACGGAAACACAAATTTCCCTTGAGAAGAAAGTGTTTCCACCGGGAACAGAACCCGATACACGCTGCTTAGTAGGCAGACGTGCAACCAGCTACACCAGCGAGCGAGTACATATTGTGTGTGTGATATGTAAATGTTTCTGTGAGTGTGAATGTCTTATGTGTATGTTATATGCTTCATTTATTTAAGGCAACAATAAATACCATTTCGTTACATACTATTATGTAGTATTTTAGTACATGCAATCACACAGATTGCTTTGCGTTGAATGTTTTTAAGATATAGGCATAAATTATAGGTACTTCAATATAATAAAAACCGACCAAAAGCTTCAATCAAATTATACCTACTTAATAATTCTTCAAACGAAAAACATTCAAACATTTTAATCAAATTAAAAATAAATAAAAAGGGTAGTCTCTATCGAATCAAAAGGAAATACCGTAAAAACCTCCAATTTATTAAGTCGTAACTCTAGAAATGGCTGATTTCTTTCACGGAAATTTATCATTTTGATTCAAAACGAGTCACCATTACGGATAATCATGGAAAATATTTAGGTTAAAACTCGTTTGGCAGTATTTAGCCAGAATTGAGATAATCCTCTCAAAGGCTCGTTCGAGTTTTATTTTCCTCTGAAACAGATTTGAGAAAAGGAGAAATGTTTACTTTACACTAGCTGTGTAACCAACATTTTTAAGTGTAAAAGTAGCCTATATCATAAACCTGAGAATAAGCTATGTGCATTCCTAATTTCATCTAATGTCGTTCAACTGTCCCATAGAGAAAACAAACAGACCTAATTACTTAAATTTCTACATACTTACACACAAACTATTGTATTTATAATCCTACTAATATTTAAACTGTCCGTTGGCTTAGTTGGGTGGCGTTCGCCTTCTAAGCAGGGGTATCGGGTTCAATTCCCGGCGGGAACACAAGTTTTCTCCCCATGGAAAATGTGTTTCTGGTTGTAATTGTGTGTGTGATGTGAATGCTTCCGGCACCCACGACACAAGTCATCGATCTTAGTGTGGGGCTGTGAGTGTGAAAGCGTTTATGTTTATGTTTAGAATTGCTAAAGTTTGTGCGTAATTGTGTTGGTAAGTATGTTCGTTCCCTCTTCACGCTTTAACGGCTAAACGGATTTAGATGAAATTTGCAATTTACATAGCTTATACCTAGGATTAACACATAGGCTACTTTTAACTTGATAATAGTGGGTGAAGTCGCGGGGCACTGCTATTATTAGTATAATTTATAAACGTCACATATCTTAATTAATTAAATACATTTCGTTTTCTACAAAATTTTTAACGAATGGTTAAATTCCTCTTATTCTCTCCTGTGTTATCAACCAACATAAATTTGCTAGTACAAGTTAGGTTATCTAGAATCTCCCTTAATCAAGGTCTGTGTCGAGTACTGAACACAGTCGCCTAATTGGGTTTTATCCTTATCTCGTCCTATTAATTCTAATTCAATATAATACAAATCACATTCTAGTTTATTAGTTACAGCGAGCCGCCGAAGATGTTCATTAAAATTATTGTATTGTAGTAAATATACTTTGACTTGTTAGTTGCTTACGCCAAAGAAAATATAACAAATATAATTTATTAAAATGTCAACCTTAGCTAAAATATACAGAGTCATTTGTAAAATATCAGTATGCTCTGAATCCCTGACTCTTTTTCTAACCATTGGCTCATTAATTCTACGACTTTCTTCTGAACGCCATATTTTCCGTAATAATTAAGATGTTGATTAAAAATAATTAAAAAGTTGATTTATTCTATAACAATCTAAAATTAATAGTTGTTTGGACTACACTGTCCTGCAAAGAGCGGCATCGACGCGGCGCGCCTCGTAATATCCATGCCAATGATAGTTCACCAACTATCATTGGCATGGATATTACGAGGCGCTTTTGACACCTCAAGCACCTCGAACTTAACAGAGAAGAAAAATGATAATAATATTTTAAAATCAATTTGAACAATCATAAAAGCGAATTGTCGTACCAAGAAAGAGGTTAGTAGCTATGATTGAAATGACGACATAAGAGGTTCTTGATATTTTAAAAATTACATCGTATATGCTCTTGGCGTAACTAGGCACTATTCCTAAATAAAACTGTACTGGTACCGTAATACAGTCGTAGTTTATCACCCTCAAGTAGAAAAGTATATCGTCGTCGTCACTAATGTAATAATCCGGCAGCTATCCTTGAGAACCAGTCATATCACCTATCGTGTTTATCATTACACTTACCAACAGATGAAATAGTGGTCAAACGCCTATGAGAGAATAAAAGATAAAATAAGCAATTGAAACCCAAGCAAAGCTTAAAAAACTGACTTAATCGCTTATATTTCGGTTTTGGATTGACCGATTTCGATTAAATTCATATGGGACCACCTCAGAAGTATACTCTACTAAAAAAAAAACATCAAAATCGATTCATAATTGGCGTAGATATCGCGTAACATACATACAAAAAAAACCATACAGTCGAATTGAGATCCTCCTTTTTTGAAGTCGGTTGAAAATACTTCTGCCTTTTTTCTGCCACAGAGGATGTCACCACTTATATAAGCTGAGAGTTGTATTTCCCGAAGAAACTTTTTGTTTTGTAATTGTCTTTGTAAAGTTTTGATCGAGAAGGCGGAAATCATTATAAAGCGCTGAGTAACAGCTACCAATTATTCAGCTTGATTACGTATTTTGTTTTGAAATGAAACGGTCAAACATAATACACACAACAAAGGTCATAAACACAGTCCCTCTTTTGTATGAAATAAAATTAAAGTGCGATCGGTTATAAAAAGTGTTTTTCTGTTAATATTTTTTTCGCAAGTCAGTCACGTATTTATTTATTAAATTAGTACGTTACAAACCATTTACGTTTATTAAACATACCTATATATGGGTACAATCATAATTATGACTATAAGATACTGTTATTAAATGAAAAACAAAACAGTGAGCGCCGTGACGTTCCGTCGTGAACACGTCTGATAATGGGTATCGGACATCCCCGAAACCTAGGTCGCAAGAGTCGACCTTAAATCGTGAGTCAAGCCGTTTCATTTATATAAAGTATAAAAACAAAACATATTCGAATGTCAACAATAATTAATAAATGTATATTAAAAAGCAATATTATAAAAAAAGATGGTGTAATAAAAATTAAAATATTATACATTCAGATTATATCGATATTTCTTCTTAATACCTATACATACGAGTTTTATGCTTCGATCGTGTAGGTATATAATCATGATCGGTTTATTAAATACTTTTTCTAACCTGCACCAAGTTTTTTCATACATTAAGAAATATCAGTAATTTCTGGGCTAAACAAACTACCCTAACGCTAGGTCGGCATATTTTATCTAATATATCAGATATAACTATAGATTATAAAAAAAATATGTCATATACACTACTAATATTATAACTGAGAAAGTTTGTGTTTGTAAATATTTGTTACCACGTATCTCCGTAACGAATAAACCGATTTTGATGAAATTAAAAATGTAGATAGTTTAGGTTCCGGAATTACACATAGGCTACTTTATAACTAAATTAAAGCAAGTGAAGCTGAGGGGCGCGGCTAGTTATTCTAGTTATTATAAATGTAAAATTGACAAGGAATTGTTGAACAAATACTGGTTTATAAGCAGAAAGCAGTAAATCCTCGACCTGTTAACACGTCTCAAATTTCTCAAAAATCTACCGCTATAAACTTTAATTCAACTTGGTACTTCCAACTTCATAGCAATTCAAGACTCAGACCGGAATCCAGATTCTAGACCGAATTGGTTTCCGCATTGAGAATAGAGAGAGCATATTTATAGCTGATCGCAGGTGCGACTCAACTGCAGTATTAGCTATAAACTTAGGGAATTGATATATTTTACTGCTACTGTAAAAGAGGACGATGAATGCATAATCCACTACTTCATAAATATTCCCGGCGGGTACACAAGTTTTCTTCCCAAGGAAAGTTTGTGTTTCTCGTTCTGGTTGTGATTGTGTGTGTGTGATGCGAATGTTTCCGCATGTACCCACGACACAAGTCATCGAACTAAGTATAATGCTGTGAGTGTTAAAGCGTTTTATTACTATTTATTTATTGATACAAGGGTACACGCGAAAAACATAACCCTTCCTTGGCAGTCGGGTAAAAATACGCACACATACACAAAATATGCATGATCGTACGTTTTTTGTTTGTGTTATAATTATTTGCATCTCGGCATTTGCTATATAATTTAGTTCTTGAGAAGTTGTATAGATGTGCGAGTTTGAAGCGAGTAATCTTTATACCAGCTGAAAAGAATTCAAATGGATGAAGTTAGATAGATTTCTAGAACTTTTAATAGGACACAAGTTACTTTATATCTGTTATTGCAGACGAAGCCCCGTATTACTGCGTGTTGGAAATAATGTTCAATGAAATGATACCCAGCAGTGAGAGATTGATTTATAACGATGAAAGTTGTTGTTTGTTTTCAACCAACCGTACAACAGTTTCAAGGTAAAGTTTTGAATTAAATCGAAACAAAAACTTGATACCTAATCAATAAAAACTTACAAAGTTATACAAAAAAAAGACGTGGGGCACTCGGGGACTGCCGCGGTAAAGCTATTGCATAGCATTTTTTATCAACTTATGCAATTATAATAATTTATTTATTTTATTTATGCAGTATTTTTTTTCCTGCCACCTAGAGGCGAGTTGCTGAACTAAAGAGACAAGCGTGATATTTCAAAAAAGTCATTAAAAGTTCTGCTATTCATCGATAGATGGCAAAACTAAAAAGTATCAACGCTGTGCCGGTCGGAGTGGGGGGTGTTAGGTTATTTTCGTTACGGAATTTCTGGATTCGGTCTCCACGCTCAAGGCCAGCGATAGAAGCTATGCAATAGCTTAAAAAAAACTCAAACGTAAATTACACTACTATAACTTTTGTTTCTGGTTCTGGTTGTGATTGAAAGTGTGAAGGTCTCCGGCACCCACGACACACCTCATCGTATTTAGTGTGACGCTATGGGTGTGAAATTGATTATTACTACTTTAATTGTATAAACGCGAACATTTTCATTAGAAGATGTTTGAATGTTTGTTACTTTATCATGGCAAAACCGACAAAATTTCTAACATAGGTAGATAGCTGGATTTTTGGACAAGTCTTTCAAAGTTACGGCTGTCCGACTCTGGAACCAAAATCAGAAAGGTTTCTTCTAAGGTAACGTTTAAAATGCGTGTGAAAGAACACTATCTAAATGCTTCGTCAGTTACTTAATTTTTTTTTTTTTCTATTCTATTATACCTACCGTTTAATGTTATATTTATTATATTTTATGTATTATATAATGTTGTATTCATATGTATTACGTCTAGTATAGTATATGTATTTTTTTGTTTTATTTAGATATATATTATATTGAAGTTTTATTTAAATATATTTTTTTTAATTTAATTTAATCATACAAAATTATTTTAATAGTTTCATATTTTTACCACTTTATTATTTTTGATGCATGCCTACAGCCTTTGCTTTTTCAACCATGAGTGGTTGACTGGTAGAGAATGCTTTTAGTGTTAAGTCCACCCTTTGTACCTTTTTGGGCAATAAAGAGTTAAATAATAAATAATAATAATAGCGACCTGAAATAACACAGGATATGTTCATCATAGTTTTCATTAGCGTCATCATCAATGTAAGTAAAATCGCGGGGCGCAGCTATTATTTAATACACATATTAATATGTATTTATATTAGATCATTATTGTAGATAGGTATACATTATTTTATTTTTCAATTATTATTAGTTGTAATTAAATATATAATATACCTATTTATTTTTTAATCATGCGCTCTTTAAAATGTTTTCTTAAACACCGACGTCCAACTCTTTTGCGTAATTCCTCATCAATCAAAGGTTTTCTAGAAGAGATCGCTTTAAGCAATAAGACCGCCTATTGTTACAGTATTTTTGTAATAAATATGTTCTGTTCTGTTTTTTGTCACAATTAAAGAGTTCAATAAAGAGTTTATCTATCTTATTTTCCTCCCACTGTTTGTATATAAAACACCACAATTTCACTTAATAAAATAAGCTTAAAGAATAAGCCTTTGCATATTTTGACATCATTTACAAACCCAAAAAGAAAAGTTTCTCGGTCCCTTACCCCTTGCACGTATAATTTACCCCGTTTGTAAACCTTCGAAAGGGAAGGCGGGTACCATTTAAAACAATTTATCTTGCCTTGATTTATTACGGGGACCTTTAATTAAATGGGACCCAAAAATACGCTGCCCGCCCTAAACGGGATAACGAAGTTGCAGCTGGTTTAGAAACAGATGAAGGTTAAAGGTGTTAAAACAAGTGCAGAACAGGTGTTCTCTTTACATTTAGTTGTGACCAATAAGATCTGTCATTAGAAGTCTAAAAATGTCTGTATGTAAATGTCAATCCTATTGGGTATATGGATTTAAATGTAGTCAAAATCAAAATCAAAATCGTTTACTCACATGGGCCCCAAAGATGCACTCATGAAAGTTAATGACTCTACTGCCATATTTGTAAAATTACAGCAATCTCGAGAAGAACCTGGCAAGAAACTCGGCGGCGCATTTTCTTCATTCATTTTTTTTAATTATTCCTTAACAAAAATACATAATTATATTATGTGTATCCATATTATGTACTCGCTAGAAAGCGCTTGTGCAGTTTGCCTAAATGCATCCTTGTCGTTAATGTAGTCTTATGTAGTATAAGTCAAGTTTATTTTTTTACGTACTTAAATGTTTTTTAAATCAGGAAAGATAATGATGAAATTCTAATTCATTTTCCTTATTCTATCCATGTATCTTACAATTGCATTGTCGACTTATCCCATAACTTCAACATCGCACGAAAACATATTTTTTAATATTTTATTAATTTTAGTAACTACCGTCATCCGGACACATTGTGTAAGGTATCTTTACCATTATTGAAAGACTTGTTTATCTCCGTTCTTATTAGCATACAAAAGTCGTTTATAATGAATTACAACTGACGTAACATTCAAGAATTACCGTAGACCGTAATAGCTGTAGTCCGTCAATTAGTTCCACAAAATGAAGGGTTCATGCATCGTTAGTCGACCGATTCGGAAATGAATAGGCTAGTCTAAATTTAACGTGTGCAGTCATCGATTAACTCGACTCTAGGTTAATCTACAGGGTTGTAATTGATAATTAACATCTAAAGGCTTTAGTGGTCTAAAGTTACACAATACTATGTAGTAAATAATACGGTGATGTTACCGTTAAATGCTGATTCAGTAATTTTACCGTAATTAAGCAAATAAATATAAAACATCATACTTTCTCAGTTTTATATATTTAATCGAGCGAAACGATAATTGACTTAGGTGGTTTAGTAATTAGTCGTAAGTATTTTAGTTTTTTGTTGTAAGAAAATACGGTAGAGCTTGACTCTATCAGATAAATAATTAAACGCAAACAAAGCTTAAAAAACCGACTTCACCGCTTCATCTTCGGAACCTTGATCAAATTCAATGTATTACACACGCATAATTGTCAATAACTCAAAAATCACTAATCGGACTTTAATCAAATTTAAATGGCAGCAATGGGAATAATACCAGCTATCAAACAAAATCAAGATTTTAAAATCGGTTCTCGAGGAAAGAAGATGAGGTAACACAAATAAAAAATTTAAAAAATACAGTCGAATTGAGTAGGTACTTCCTCCTTTTTTGTGAAGTCGGTAGAAAAGTAATTGCATTTATCTGCTTTAAAATCTCTGAGTACCTATTTCATAAAAAAATATCATATAAACTTGGTTGCGCCGGGAACACAAGTTCTCTCCCCAAGGAAAATTTGTGTCTAGTTCTGGTTCTGATTGTATGTGTGATGTGATTGTTTCCGGCACCCACGACACAAGTAATCATACTTAGTGTGGGACTACGAGCGTAAAAGCGTTTATATAAACCCTACTTTTACAGCAGTTAGTTACAACTAAATATATTTTAAACAACAATTAAACGAGTCATTTTCAAGAGAAGGGTACTCTTAAATCGCCAGCCAGTTAAGTCGGCGTTTTAACTCTAGTTACGTTGAACATTACGTGTTTAAACTAACTACGAAATTAACCAACTTACGTAATGAGTATTACTGCGACAGCAATAGTCGGGAAAGCAATGACTAGTACAATTACGTGGCTGGATAACTACTAAATGTGGGGGACTTTAATTGGTATTCTGATGTGAAAACCAGATTTTGTAGGTGTGAATAATAAGCACTAGGTTTGAGCATATCCTACTAATATTATAAATCCGAAAGTTTGTTTGTAAGTGTGTAAGTATGTTTGTTCCCTCTTCACGCTTTAACGGCTGAACGGATTTGGATGAAATTTGGTATGTACATAGATTATACATAGGATTAACACATAGGCTACTTTTTAACTTGATAATAGCGGGCGAAGCCGTGGGCACGGCTAGTTGAGTATATACAAGTATATATAAGTATGTAAGTATAGTTATATAGTTGGCATTTCACAAATTAATCCTATATAGCATAATAATAAAGTATATAGCATAGCAATTCAGAGAGGCAATGCCGCCAGCATGATGGGAACGCTACCCACTGGTAGTGGGCTTGAGCACTTGAGTTACCTATACACTCGATGCCTTTTAGGTAGCTTAGTTCTTTGCTATATATAATTTTAGTTTAGTTTTAGGAAATATAGGCAATTGGCCCGTAGATAGTCCATTTCACAAATACGCACGAAGCGTTTCGCTTTCACATATACCTATTATGTGCACCTCTAAGGAAATAAATTCCCAACCCAATTCTGAATTTCTTGATTCTATCTGGGATTGTTAGAATTACGAGTGAGAAAATATCTTCTACGCAAATGTGCTCCATCGTCGACAGCATTGTCACATACCATCAGGTGAGTGTATAGTGGTCAATTGTTTATCCCGAATAAAAAAATATGTGTAATTTTTAGGTGATATCATAAGTCCCGTAAGAAAGCTATCGTGAAAGAATTATATGTAAAATCGGCACTCACTTACGTATTATTGTCGAAGAAAAAGGCTCCGACTAGGTTTCGGACATATTCGTGATCCTTCATGGATATGTCCGATAACTGGTCGGAGCATTTTGTGTCAGTTTTTGAAATTAATAATGAATAACTCTGACAATTTTTATACTAAAATTATAAGTGACTTCGTTTAAATCCTTCCAATGTATGATGGTTACAAATGTCAATCAAACAATTGTAAAAAAAACTACGTAAAAAATTAAATTAAGTAACCTCTTTCTCAAAATAAATTAACTAAATAAAATAATGTTTAATTCGTAATTGTCGGTAGCATAATCTTCATCACTAAAGCCCATTATTAAAAGAAGGAGAATTGCCCTTCCCTTTATCATAAATACCAGCAACATTGTGAAAAAAAATATGACGGTTTAAGAGCGGAAAACACGTTTCTTGGCGTCTCACGCCAAGTAATTTATGATTTGATAAGCCGCTTAAATGATTTCTTGCCTACACCCTTTGAGTTTCATACCTACGCTTTTGAGGTTCCCGCTGAGAAATAATTTCTCAGCCGCTGGGGAATAATTCCTTACCCGCTGAGAATTTCTATTCAAAGTAACGTAAAAAGAAATTGGTTCAAGTACATACTAGGTTTTGAACGTAAATGTTTTTAAATATTCAAGTTTTAGTAAAGGCCATTAAAATGTATTACCGTAGTTAAGCCAAACCCAAATTAGATAATAATATAATTGATTTTAAACAAATATTGTTTAATTTTAGTTCCGTAACTTCATTTGTTCTCGCCGATGACCAATTTTGTTATTTCCGATTCTGAGTTGTTATTCTTTTAAAAATAAAGGAAGTATTCGTTTGTTTTTATGTGTGACGAGTCGAAATATATGCAAATATCGAAACGGGTGATAGGTGGCCCCGTAATAGAAAAAAACGTAGTTTTTATTGTATACTAGCTGAACCGATAGACGTAGTCCAGAATTAGCACAATCATCAAACGAGCCATCTGTAAAAAGCGCAAGGTAAATCTGATCGTTAAGTTTTCAAGAATATTCCAATTTTCTGCGCATTTTTATCAATTTTAATTTTCTTAAGGACCTTCTAAAAAGTATTAAATATATATATTACAGAAATTGGTAAAATCGTTTTTAAGTTATAGCGTGACCATGATCAATAGGGATTCATTTTTATATATTGAAAAACATGATCAAATTAAAAGAAAGACCTTCTATTTACGACCAAATAGTCAAAACTAAACTATAAAAAATACTATATATATCTATCTTTACAGCAAACACCTAAGAGTTATAACTTATTTACTTATAGATAACTTACCTAAACTTTTTAACGTACTTTTATTTTGGCTGTTAAAAGAAAAGTACGTGATGTTTAACTATGTACCATTTACACTGTGACATTGTAACTTGTCAGCACACAGGCATTATGGAACATCACTTCCAGTCAACTACATACAATCCTTCTAAATATTTCACCTCATTGTACGAGCTCGAATTCAATATCTCCGAGCGGCGAGTATGGCCTCTGCAGGTAATTGAACTTTATAGAGGCAACTAAAAGGGTTTTCTCGATAGAAAATATGTTATTGACGTGCTTCTACTCACTAAATAAATAAGCAAAATGTTATAGATATGTTTTGTGGAATGAGGTTAGCATGATCTAGTTTGAAAGATCTGAAAAACGGTGGACAATAAAATATCCTTGCTTTTTAAAATACTCTTGTTGTAAAAAAAAGACTCTTAAATATAATCTTTTTTTTACAAACCTAAAACGCGGATGTTTTAAAAAGCATTTAACGGCTTAAGATTTGGTCAGCTTGAGCAGCTAGGTGTTGTACCACCATACAACACCTAAACACTCAAGCTGACCTAGCCTAGCCTGTCGATCAACAAACGAGGCTCCACATATCTATTATATCACAACAAATTATGATGACAATTGAGGCATGTTCAATTGAACAATAATCAATTGATTAACCCTATAAAAGCTAAAAGCTTTTTTCAGACCTGTAATACAGATTTAAAATTGTCACCGTGAAAAGAAAAAAACCAGCTAATCCTTATAATGGAACTGTAAAAATGTAAGAAAAAGAAATCTACTCATTCATTCAGGTATTTAAAGCGAATGAATATCTTATTTAAGAATTGTATGTAATTAGTTTAGAACTGTAGTACACCATAGTCCCAAAAATTTTTTTTTTATCTCCATCCAAAAGTTGTCTGGAACAGATTAATTGTAGCGATAAGACCGTCCACTGTTCTAGTCTAAGAAATGTAATTGTCACTGTTCTTGTATTTCCTACTTTATAAGTTAACAATTAAGAGTTCATCTATCTATATCACTGTGTAATATAACTCTCACACTAAGCGAAATCTAGGTCTAATTAGTCAATGACACTTCGATTGATTTAAAGCCGCTTGCATGCTATGTCGGACGTGCAATGTCCGGTTAAGCGACGGCTCGCGTCAGTCCGATGTTCTGATATTGTGTAAATGGACCCTAGTTTCAATGAGCGATGAACGTGATATGGAAGCCGAGTTCGAAGTAATTTCATAGTAGAGATTGTCTAAGCTGAAATGACGCGCCCCACCTTCGCACTTACGCACATTTACGTGGTCGGATTTATCATCCGACTAGTCGACCGTCTTGTACACGTGCAGATCCATTGTTCACTGAACAATCGACGCTCCCATACAGATGAAGTGTCGTCATTAATATTTGCACTCACACATCTAAATAAACTAATTAAGTAGTGCGGCGCGTCTTTTAAGCTTGGACGAGCTCTAACATATAAATAAACTGAGCACACAAAATAAATGCAATTTACATACTGTTAATGTTAAGTAGTTATGTAGGATCATGAAGACTGATTTAAGTATACTTAAACAAATAGTTTATACAACATTTTGTTATTTTTTATACTATGAAACTATCCCAGAGGATTGCCAGACGTAATTAAATGTAGAAAGAACAAAATGGTTTCCATATGCAATTTTAAGTAGGTATTATTAAAGGGTTATCAAATCGGAGTAATCTTTTCAATCAATAATTTAAATGAGAGAAGATTCTTATTTCTGACCAGAACATTTTTAAAATTACGATTTTAAATCGACTGCAATCAGCTTTCTCATTAAAGACTACTTATTAAACAAATAATAATTAAATTCTAATAAATTTCAACCACATCAGCATCATTACTTACCAACAGCTGATTTAGAAGTCACACACACACCCGCTCCACACATAATATTATTATTATGCTTGTTAGTTAAAATTTGATTTAATTGTTTACTTAATAATTAGGACCTTTATAAGAAATTTACAGCTATAATTTAAATCAGATACGTCTTGTTTATTTTTGTTATTGTCTTAAATAAGTATGTTTCGTAAAATTTATAAATATATTCAATAGAAACAAGAAACAAGAGTTAATAAGTTTTATATGTTTCAATTTTTGTTGCTCTCTTAGTTAATCCTACTAATATTGTAAATCCGAAAGTTTGTGTGTAAGTGTGTATGTATTTTTGTTCCCTCCTCACGCTGAACGGATTGGGATGAAATTTGGAATGTACATAGATTATACCTAGGATTAACACATATACTACTTTTTAACTTGATAATAGCGGGCGAAGCCGCGTGGCACGGCTAGTTAAAAGTGAATCCGTGATTGGATATGTGTGTAATAGTCATGAAATATCATACCATGCTTGAGATCTTAAATAAACAATAACATGCCTATATAGCTTACCATAGGTAGGTACCTATATTACAACACAAACTCTTCAAAAAAAAAAAGAGACAGATGCAAAATAAAAGATAAAATATATTCCGCAAACATAGCTAAGTTCATAAACTTCTAACTAAAAGTAAGTTGATATAAAAATTCAAATAACCAACCATTTTTGGTAATTCTGTTTTTTTCTTTAACTAATGAAAATTTGAATAATTGTATTAACTACACTCCCGCGAGCTTAGAAAAAAAATTACAAAAGTATATTCCAACGAAATGTTTACTGTCGACAGCCAATTACAGAACTCATAAAGAAACAAAGAGAATAGCAAAGGACGCTAAATACAAGTAGGGGACGAAACGCAGGTCTATTCTACCTCTTTATCACCTAGTATATCAAGTAATGTAGTTGCTATCTACCTGTGACTCTCCAAGTACGTAATTGGATTAAGGTCTCGGCACAAACGCCGGTGGACATTACTCTACGGGAATTGTTTCACGCCTCTGTTATTTCACATATCAAGCTACAGTCATGTTATGCCGGCACTTTGAATACGCGATGTTGGATGAATAAAGGGAGATGTCGCTATGCCGGCAGTATAGCTGCGTCTCGTTTTGTTTGGCCAGCATTGCGTATGTAGCACAAATTGTATTAATTACGTTTTGTTAATAAATTTACAGGCATAAATATCTAGCATACAATTATGTTCCATGTATATCATACGTTTTGCTGTTGATCAAGAGCAAATAGATTAATAGGATAATAGCTACAAAAACGTGTCTCTCCCCTCCACAAACTTTTTTCAATAGGTATTTTAGCCAAGAAGTTTATTGGATCTGTTGGCCAACTAATCATAATTCGAAAGGCTGCGAAATAGAGCGGACGTGTCCTCTCATATATTGGGCTAAATAGTGCTGTTTACTGACAAAGATGCGAAATCTGTGACATAAAAATAATAGTTGGGCCATTAATCCATGTATTAGTTTGACTTCCGTCACAGCAAGCATGCATATGCAGTCGTTGGTTAGTGGCAGCGTAGCGCTGAATTAATAGATAAACAAAACAACCAACCGGTTCTTTGGTTCGGTGTTTTTGTAGTAGATGTCTAGTATCTAGGGAAATGCATCAACGCTATTTGCATTTTTGGCCTAGCGTGTTTACCTCCCTCAATCACATATTATTTACTTCCAGGTGAGATAGGTCTCTTAATATCAGTATACGAAGATAAAGCTCTACAATTTTATCTGCATTCAAACTTTTACTTTTTACTTTTATAAAGTTCTTTTACTATAATGTATAAACGTCTTTAGATGAAAGAGTCAGTAGGTATTACGTAAATGAAATAAAAATTACCAAAAATTTTAATCCGTTTGGTTTCTTTCATGTAAGTTTTTATTATTACTTAACCGTTGTCACATAGCAAGTTTTATTATTATGTTACAGGTACAACTATTAAGCAATTATTTTAGGTAAAGTAATTTGATTGATAAATTAAACATAGAGGCTAATAGAATCTGAAATGACTTTAAAACCTGCAATTGAAAACGTATGCTGTCGTAGTTTAATAAATCAACATTATCAATAGCTTTATTTAGTGAAACTAAATTAAAGAATTGTCCTGCATCGTAGCAGAAACCTATTAAATCTTTATTCTTAATTATATTACAATACTATAAATTCAAAAGTAATGTTTTTCGTCCGGTAAACTCTTTCAAATTCATACTCTAGAACATATGAAATTTGAAACAGATGTGTAAAGTTTTTGACAAAGTAGTAACTCTTTTTTATTCTGATTCAAGCAGCGATAGTTTTGGGCATAGCAATTGCAGTAGATTATTGAAAATGCGAGCAGGTATAAGCAATTTTAAACGCCACTATTTTGACGTTCTTTTCATAAAATCCACGATCTATCACAGCTGCCGTCAAGGGAAATTAACCAATCATTGATTTTTTTAAATATGTGAATTGACGCGAATCTGTTCGGCCAATAGCATGCTTTTTGCTATTTTGGATTTCCTTTGCATTATTATTGTTTACTAATCGGATGGGTTTCACGGCGGCTTTTCATAGATTTACCAACTAGTTTCAGGCATGTATGATTTCTAAACCGAAATTTCCTTTGCATTTTAATTAAAATTTCTAATTAAAAAGCAATTAGATTAGAAAATTATGCTTCAACCATTAAACAACAACAAAAATACTTATTTAAATCTCATTACTTTTACTTCACACACTGTTATTTTGTTTTCAATTTTTGGTACTAATGGTGCTTAAATTATTACCAATATTTATTTGCTCCCGTTCTGTGTAAAGTTATTAGTTTGTGTAATCATCCCTGAGCATCCGATTGCTGAGTAACAACTGTTTACAGTAAATGTACGCATGTTAGTAGATTAATTAAGATTATATCCATAATTAACTATGCTCAGTGACGTAAACTATTGGTCAAATATCCCATTAACTCATATTATTATTATTTATTCTAATGTATTATACACAATATTACATAAACAAAAATTATTAGATATGTAAATATTTAATAATTTTTGTTTTTGTAATGCTCAAAATATAATATTATATATTACTATATAAATAATAAGACGTCCTCCAATGCTCTAATATTGTTGTGGCGACTCTCTAATGAACTGCAAACTTTTAAAACCATGTGCTGAATATTAGACATTGCAATAAACATTTGAATAACCTTGTCCACTCCGCCTTCTCTGATGTTATCTATACTAGATTAGGGATGTTTACGGAAACCGTAGCAGGCCAATTGTTAGAATGTGTTGCTTAAACATTCGTTGTTTATATTTACCAGTACGCTTCAACAAACCGGTTATTTAAATACGTGTAAATATTTCCAGTTAACGTATAGAACGGTTTGTTATTTATAATAAAAAATAATTACTTTTAATAAATAATAAACATTTCACGATATATACGAAAACAATGAGGTTTCGTAGTAATAGGAGTATATTCAGCATGTACTACGTGAACAATTCCATGGACATGTTACAGCGCTGTTTTAAATTCAATATACCCCTGTACTCTAAACTAAGACTCTAGGCTAAGATGTTGGCCGAGAAGAGAAAAAAAAACGAGATCCTCATGATAATGCCTAATTACAAAAAAAAAGACAAATGTTATTGCATTGTGTGTGCGTGTGCGCGTGTTGGTGTTGCGTATGTTAGCCTAGGTTTTAAAGGGTTGCTTCAGAATTATGTCTTTGGTTTGTAAACAAAATACTTTTATATAAAGACTGAAATATCTTAATATTTAATTTCTTCCGTAGCGGGGGTTGTAAATCGTTCCATATCTTCGATGCCCGATTTTTGAAGCATCCTTGAAAACATTTGCTGCTGTGTTTGGGAATGTTCGTTTTAGGTTATAAGAAACAAATACAGAAAGGATTTTATCAGAATAAAAGTGCCCAATATGTTTACCAGTTTTTTGAACGCTACATTTTGTTTCGAAAAAGATGTGCCGATCATTGAAGGTTAAACCTTGTTTTAACGGGTTACTTCCCACTTCTCGCCAATAATTATGAGTATGCTGCTTTTCTACACTAAAAAAATCGAAAAACCAACCTCAAACAGAACACGGACCACACAAATACCAAAGAAAATGAACTAACAAATATACTAATTATTGCCAGCCAAAACAAATAAACGGAAAAAATATTTCATTAGGCAAATTCAAAGTGGCATCCATTTATAAAGGAGGGTGACAATAGTGACCGTAATTAACGGAGCCGTATATATACAGAGTGGTTTGGTGCGTGGGTGATTTGTTTTCTTCTTTCGTGGCAAGTTTGCATAATGATTTAGACCTTTGCTTATTGAGAGAGACGGTATAACCCGATTGTTTCTCCATTTTTTTTATATTACAGATCCGCTTTCACCGCGATCACCGCGCATCAGTAGCAAATTAACGCGCTTAGTGACTATAAGCAAGATAGCGAGATGTGAAAATAGCTGCAACGAAAAGAGACAGACGAATTGGCTTCACCGCCTGTGTTATGTCTAAAAACGTTTAGTGTTCGTTATATCGAATATCTCAAGTTTCTAGTACATTTCTTATTCATCTTATATTTATTTGATGCAAGATCCCTATACAATATATTGAACACTCTATTGCCTATAATGTGCAAGTAATAACTGTGTATAGCAAAATGGTATGCAAACAACACTAAATGTAGGCTCATTAATATTTTTTTTAATATTCTGTCATCTGTCAGTGTAAGAAATATGTGCAGTGATGCGACTTTAAGTAGTTCTATAATATAATTATACTATATAATTACATGGTCCGCAATTATTTATAATATAATAACACTCCCAATTATATTTTTTATACACCCTCGAAGCTGCGATTTTTATAAAGAAACACCCTGTATTTTATATCTTTAATGCCAATCCTCGACGTCAACATCAAATTATAACTCCGGAATCTAATTATGATCAAAAATTATTTAACGATATTCCTACTAATATGAAATAAAAAAAATTTCAAACAAAATTAAAACTACTGCTGATTAAAAAATGCTATTACACAGTGAAAGACTTTATCGAAGACAAAAGGGTTTGGGTTCCACGCTAAGCAAAACATATTATATTGTTCTAATGGAGTTGATTAATGTAGATGATTAACTATTTGTAAAAAAATGATTTTTTTTGAGATTATAGAAATAGGCATTTATGTTAAGTGAGGTTTTTATTATTTTTAAAACTAATTTACCAGTTTATTTTGCTACACCCTTGCAGGGTAAATGTTTTAATGTAACTGTTATATTTTTACTTTAAAGAAATATGAATATGATTTTTTCACAGCAGCAAAAAAATTATCTAGATAGAACACCGAAGCGTTATAACATATGATGTAACTAAAATAAAACATGTTTTACTAAAACCCACGCTCAATTCTTTAACAAACCTACTTATCATCAACAAAAACATCTCATATCGTCCAGAAGATCTAACAAAAAATCTAGGAGTGACTTAAACACGCACAAGCAAGACAAATGTACAAAACGTCAGCGTCCTAACACAAATTCTTGTAAATGCAGAAGTATTTTCTTTCGAAACGAAAAAGAAAAAGGGAAATCTACTTTAGTTAGCCCAGACTTTTTGCCGTGGGTATGTAGTTGTGATTATTCGTTAGGTACTTTTTGATTTTGTTTGAATGGACGCTGGGGGCTTGCAAAGCTTTGTCTTTTGTTTTTATTGGCGTTGGTTCATTAATTAGAGTTAAGCTATCTACTTTTGGAGCGAGTAATTAGAAGAGGTTTATAAGAGGTTTTTAGAGAATACCTACCATATTAATTTTGTCGTTCTTTCACATTGATGTTTATGTTCCTGATTATTTTTACCAAAACAAATGAGCTAAGATTAATGCTACTGGTTTTTTGACCGAGCAAAGTGAGGTCTCTAATTTGGGCAGTTCAGCACTTTGTTAGTCCATCCATCTGTCAGAGGCATGTAGCTTCTAAACCATACACGCGAATTACTTCGAATTATCAGAGACTATGTAAAACTGTGGTACAAAACGATAATTAAAATCATATAATTAAAAATATTATAGGGGCGTCTATACACAGTCTATACACATATATCAGTGGGGGTTATTTTTTCTGCATGTGTGGGGTATTGTTAAAAATAACTCTGCAAGTACAAAACGCTTTGTAAACAAAAAAAAAATGTAGGAAAATAACAATTTGATAGGCCCTTTTTTCACGGTTTTTAGACTTGTTTTGAAGTATGAATATTTGAAGCTGAAACTTACATTTAATTTCCGTTATAACTTAAACTTAAACGAACAAAAATGTAACAATTAATATTAAGAAAAAAAAATTAAGGAATTTACCTCAAAAGTTTTTCTTATAATTCAAAATGTAATTGTGGGTCTAAATTCGATGCAAACTACTTGTTTATTAAATACACACATAATTTTAATTATATATAGTTTAATTATAAAAACAGTTTAAAAAAAACGATGACACGATTACGAACTTCAATTTCATGTCTGTTTAAAAATAAAGAGCTGGAATCATATTACACGAGTACCTGGAAGTCATTTTCAATTGTAAATTCATATCAATATTATTCAAAATGATCCAACAACGTGAAAATAGCAGTGAGGCACCAATAATTCATACAGATACGAATAAAATGCTGTTATTTCGAGTTTTATTCGATTCGAATTTTAAAATTAATTTACGAGCTCTCGTCAGTCCATTCGCAATAAACTGACCTACTTTTGATCAACGTTCGTCCAGTTTTATCTACGTGCGAATTGCTTCCAGATTAGCTTCAGAGTAAACAACACATTAGAGAGCTTTGTGTTTTTGTTAGACAGCATCCAAACTATTTCAAACTACAGTCAGAAGTCGTTGGTAGGACTGTTACACCCAGAAACCAATTTAAACTCTAACTACCTCATTGCAGAATAGACATATTCAAAAGAAATTCTTTTGTCACAGTAATAAAAGTTAACAGCAAATTACCGAACTCATTCAAAGACTTAACTTTTAACGCATTCAAAAGAAAATTGTAATTATGGCTCGCAGATGAATGTTTTTCTGACTTGAACGAATATATGAACATTTAAAAAACAATGTGATTACAATACTAACTATAATATTTTTGAAATATATCTCTATTATGATTAAATAGGCGTAATTAATTTGATTGCTCTCTTTTTATTTGACATTTATATTCATATTTAATTTGTATTGACATAACTATAACCATTTTTAATATATATGACTGCTTGCATCCTTCTTAAATTCTTGCACTCCATTTTCATGGTAGAATGTGTGATTCAATAATATTGTTACCACCTTGATAATGTACTATATTCTTGCAATAAATTATTTATGATTATGATCACATTAAGCGTTAAATAAACTGGACTTTAGTTCCAGAATTAATTAAACGTGTTATAGGTGTGTTATATCTTAACTGAAGAATATCTGCAAGTAACTATAAATGTAAACGTGTTACTCAGCGTTAACACGTGCTAGTTTAAATCCTTCATATCCAGGTTAGAATCCCGCGCGCACCAACTACGATGATCAGTCAAGTGCCATGAACATTGTACCGTCACGTAACAAGTCCGTGTGACGGGAATTGTATAGCGCGGGTCCGCTTAGCGGTGATGACACTTGATGCGTCAAATTTACATTAATCTCACTAAAACTAAACTTGTACCACGATCTGTGATCAGTTAGCTAAGCAAGTGTAACTAAGCGGTAGCACGAGCTACTTGTATCCTGATTCGAATCTCGCACCAATGATTACGATGATCAGTGCCATGAACATAGTACCGTCACGTAACAAGTCCGCGTGACGGGAATTGCCTAGTGCGGATCTGCCACACGGTGCTAAAGCTTGATGCGCCAAATCTACACTGATCTCACTAAAACTAAACATGTACCACGATCGGTGATAAGTTAGCTAACTATGTGTAACTAAGCAGTACCACGAGCTACTTGTAGCTACCCTGGTTAGAATCTCGCGCGCACCAATGGTTACGATGAACAGTGCCATGAATATAGTACCGTCACGTAACAAGCCCTTGTGACGGGAATTGCCTAACGTCGATCCGCCTAACGGTGCTGAAGCCTGATGCGCGGGATTTATCTCTAATCTCACCGTTAAAATAACTGTGAAGGAAAATATCGTAAGGGAAACGGCATGTCCATGAATCACAAAATTCGAGGATATATAACTTTTTTTTATTCAGAATAGGCAAGCGTTTGACGACTATCTCTCCTGATGATAAGCGATGATGTGGTCGACAATGGAGCAAGTTTGCCTAAAAGATACCTCTTTATTTGTGACTATACTGCCGTGTTAACAAAAAAGGGCACAACTAACATTTTTACCGAAATTGAGTTATACACATATTCGGAATCAGGAAAAAAAGGCCTATCTGCTCAATTTTTTGTGTATTTCTAGCAACAAAACAAACAAAGATAGCTTAAGCATAAAGGGCACAACTGCACCATTTTTTAAGATTTTGTATAGAAAAAGGTCACAAAGTGATATATGTCTTCTACTTCACATTTATGTTTTTAAAATATTTAATAGAAAAGGCGTAATTGGCGCATGCCAAATATGAAGGGCTTATGTGGCAATTGTGCATTTTTTTTTATACCGACACCTTAGCAAGAAATCTAGAAGCAAAGTCACAACTGGCAGTTGTGTCTTTTCTATTTACCCTACGCTTTAAATTTTATACATAAAAATAGGCACACTGGCGGTTATGCCTTTACTACTTAACATTTCTAAAGAGGGATGAAGTGCGGGGAGCGAGATACGCGAGAGATTACGCCAGTTGTGCCTAACGTGTCACGACGAGACCACGCATGTCGGTGCGGCCGCCGGCCGCGGCGGCGCGGCGCTCTGGTAAGATTATTTTTGTTACTTTTTTCTATTGCCTATACTAAATTATTAGTCTAAGATCCTAGTAATTTAAATAACTTCGCATTTTCTTTATTTCATTATTCTTAGAAGGGTTAATATAGCGAAATACAAGTGCGTGCTCGATGGGTAAAAAATGACCGTTATTTTTGCTTACTAATATTAATATCTTTTTGCTTTCTAATATTATTAATGAATGAATCATACGTTCCGTGTGTTTGTCTCTGTGTTGTATATTGGCTATACTTACTAATATTACAAAGCTGAAGAGTTTGTGTTTGCTTGTTTGATTGTACAAAAGTTGGAAGGCTCAAGATTAACATTGAGTTCAGCTTGTAATAAATAATCATTATTTATTTTCAGCAATATGTCATCACGAAGCGCAAAATTAGTAAATGCTGCTTTGCGCAAAAGAGAATGTTTAGATGAACAGGGTATCTGTTCCATCCACGAGTGGGCTTCAAAACAAGCAGAAACAAGCATCAAGTGAGGAAGATTGACTTGATTTTGATTCTGATGATTCAGTAATCGATAAAGACTACAAACTACCTGAAAAATCGCATCAAAACATTAGTAACAGTGACTCAGAATCTGACTTTTTACCATGTTCACAAATAATTCAGCACAAAACCATCGAAGAATCACCTGGAAACTGGTCACACATTCACGGCTGCAGACGAATTCCACCACAGAGTAGAAAAATCTCTCAAAACAAAAAAGCGTGTCTATGACTTTGAAGATTTTTCAACAGCTGTATCTTATACTGGCCCTCGCACCATGGTAAAGAAGATGGAAGTTAGTAAAAGTCTTGCTTTTATAATTTTGAAGATTGTTCTTCAACATTTAAATTTAAAAAATCTAATCCGCGAGCTTATTTGAATGATATTTCTGAGTCAAATTTTCGAAGAGGATCTAATTTACTTTTTTACAAAAACAGCCATGGTACTGACGAATACTTCCAGCTAGATTTTCTTAAGATAAAAAATATTAAACAAGGGATACCACCTCCAAGACAGAAGCTTGTTCCGAGGGGTATCACGAGTGAAAGGAAATCTGCTAGACTCACAAGGCTTGGTCCATTTATGCCAACTAATAGAAGGGTTTTTTGGGAAACCTTACCTGTTGATGATCCATCACTCGATTTGATTCAAAACTATGAAGACTAAAAATAAAGGAAAACTGATTTTTTTACTCACTTTAGTGAAGTTTTTAAGAATTAATATTAAAGTAAAATAGTGCCTTGATGGTTCTTATTTTAAAATTTAGTTTTTTAGATAGTTTTTTTAATTTTGTTAAAATATTTTAGAAGATACTTTTTTTTCAAAGAAATTTGATACATAGTGCCATTACTAGTAATAAGAAGTTGATTCTAGTTTATGATTGTGATAAAACTACATAGTAGTTGATAGACTATTTGTTATAATAATTATTAATGTTTCTGAAAACTCGTTCGTTTTCTTTATTTTGATAAATATTGTTTATATTTCATACTTGATTTGGTTGTGTTACTTGATTTTTTATGGAAAATAATTTTGTGCTAAGACGCATTTCTAGTAATAAAAATTATAGTCGGGGTGGGCAATTTTGTAGCTCAATTTTAATTCGAGATTTTGATTAAAATGTTAATTACTTAGTTAATTATTATAGTTTCTAATTATGATTGAAGGTTCCTACTTAAATAATATGTTTTTTTTTGTTAACTTTTTTAAATAAACGTCTGATTTTCTTGTAACTACTTTATTTTATTCATTGAGAAGTTACTTCTATACGAATAATAGTATAAATCTATACGAATAATAGTACAGTGAAAAGGCACAATTGAATATATGTGCCTTTTCATTGTAACATTATAAAAAAATCCTCAAAATTTTACATTAAAAAGGCACAATTTGTTGTTTGTGCCTTTTAAACGTAATATTATAATGTATAAATTAATTTTTATGTTAAGATGAAAAAAAATAAGCTAATTATCTATTTTATGCATTAAAATAAAATAAAGAACATACCATGGTCTTATATGTACTATATAAATGCAAGTATTGCCATTCGCAAAATTTCGGAAAACATAGTTTATGGGTGTATTTTTCAATAAAAACTAAAAAAAAATTCAAACTCTATTTTCTCAATATTTACTGAATGTTAGTTATGCCCTTTTTAATTATGACGGCAGTATACTGTACTTATCAGGAAACAACAACTCAGGTATGCAGTTCCAATCCTTTGAGGTTCGCACAAAGAACGTAGAAGCAATACGCTTTGTCCGTATTTATGGAATGTCTACCATTTAGCGGTGTCACTTTTCAATTTGTCTGTTTGTCCGATGATAGAACGGGGATAGGGGAACTAGATCGTGTAATCCCTTGGCACACTCTCCGAAATGTGTCCGATATACCTGCACTAGATAAGTGTGCTGTAATGGCCTGGAATCTTTCCCTGTAAAAAGCCTAAAGTCCCATTAGTGAAAACGAAATAGGCTGATGATAATGATTAGTGTTAAGGTAGTAAGCAATATGAGTATATTTATGTTTCCTAAATTCAGCATAATTAGGTCATCGTGTCACGTTTCCTGTTATTACGTTCACGTCACAATTTTGAAACTCAATTTTGAAGTGTCAAACTTGAGCCCGAGGCCTAATGCAAAATTCATGGGAATCAATGGTTCGAGCGATATGGAGCCTGACAGAAAAATTAGGCCTATTAAGAAGGTACATAATGGTCTAAGTTTAAACACGTTATGTCACTTTGACGGGTTGTTAAGTACGAGCTTCTGAAACGGCTTTCTGCTGGTTTTAATTGAATTGGTACAACGACGGTTTGAAACGAGTTCTTTTTTTAAAACGTACTTTTAAGTAATTAATGTCTTGGTTCGCTACAGATTCAATAACATTTAAGATCACCTGAAGTAAGTGATAAGTAATTATAAGCAAGGAAAAAATGGCGTTATTGATTTTGTATAATTTTTCAAAACCTGTGAATCTTCGAGTGTTAATGTATAACAATGGTGGATTATTAACCGCTAATACTTAGTAATTATATTTATAGGCGGATTAGCAAGTTGAAGTGGCAATGGGCAGGGCACATAGTACGCAGAACTGATGGCCGATGGGGCCGAAAGGTTCTCAAATGGAGGCCACGGACTGGCAAGCGCAGTGTCGGAAGACCGCCCACAAAGTGGACGGACGACATAATGAAGGTCGCAGGAAGACGCTGGATGCAGGCCGCTAACAACCGTTCTTTTTGGAAATCTTTGGGGGAGGCCTATATCCAGCAGTGGAATTCTCTTGGCTGAGATGATGATGATGATGATGATGAATACTTAGTAAACGTGCATAAATGATACCAAGTAGAAAAACGTGATTTTCGCCTTCTCTCTAAAACTCCAATAGAAGTTTTAGTAAAGTTTCTACCACTTTACTAGGGCATGACTTGACTATGACTGGACCGTGAATCTTTTACTTGACTTTGACTTTGTAGTGGTCAAAAATTTGCCTATCATAAATAAAAAAAGACTAATTGTGACTAAAACTTTTTATATGAAACACACTTGAAATATATTATTAATTGACTCTGGGTAAATGCACAAAATTGCGAAGCCAAAATTAAAAGAAAAAAAATTAACCCGTACTTAGAAATTGGTCGCTTTTATGATCCTTAATTAAATACGTGGGTTTAGATGGCAACTTTATGTATTGTCAGCGTTGTGGTGAAAAACAATTTTTCCAAAAATTTTTTCGGTCTGCTACTTTGATTTGCCTCGGATGCCAAAATTATAAGACTAAAATGAAGCCCAGACTATTAAAACAATTATTGAACCAGATTTTATAAAGTTTTTAGTTCCAGCTCGTTGTGTCACCATGACGGGTTAAGTATGTGAGAGATTAATTGAATTTAAACGCGGTTTCAAGTGGTGGTTAAAGTTGGCTTTGGTATTGCAATCAAAACATTTTTTTAAAATGTTTTTCATAAGGATAATTTTGCTTGTATTCTCTCCATACATTATTTATGGAAGATCGTAGCGACTCAAAGATGCTTAAACTATTATTTCTAAATATCATAATATTTTAAAAGATTGGTTTGAGGCTATTTAACTCTAGTGGTGAAAGATAGTATTTTTTTCTGTAAATTAATTTCACGAATTTGGCCTGTTGCTTTTGTTTGTTATATCAGGTAATAACTTTATTTCTTAGCCATAACTTAATTGTTTTCAGCAATTCATTTGGACTTCTATTACTTTGGATATATTGACAAAAAATTACAACATAGTAAAGTTTATTTAATACTAGCTGAGCCCCGCGGTTTTACCCGCGTAATTTCCGGACCCGCGGGAATTCCAGGTTAAACAGAAGCCTATGTTCTTTCCCAAACTCTAGACTATCTGTGTACCAAATTTCATTTAAATCGGTTCAGTAGTTTTGGCGTAAAAGCGTTACAGACGTTACTTTTGCATTTATAATATTAGTAAGGATTAGTAAGGATTGCAATAAATTCACATAAAACACCAAAAAAAAAACAAGAGTAACTCAAACATACCTACATGGTAACTATTAAATAATACCCATTAAAACTGCTCGTATTAAAGTAGGCAATTAGCGTTAACTTTGCCTCCCCATTATTATAACTTAAAAGCCCAATTAGCTATATTTATAAACCAGTAAAGTGTAATTCACGTGCAAGGAAAACATTACGTTGACCCACAATATTAGGTGAACTACAATATAGACATAGTAAAACAAGAGACCGTAGTTTAATTTGGGCGCGTTTTTGTTTACGTAATCTGCGTTTGGCGAACATAGCATAACGGGAGTGCGATTGACCGGCCTAGTTGGACGTACGGACTACGTAACTCTTCCATGTCAGGTGTTCTAGACAAGTTGAAATTGACTCACTTTTTACAATAGTTGTTTAAATATTTTATTTAATATTCAGGATTAATAAAATACAGATTTAGCTAAACTACTAACCTAATACAAAAAGTCATTGGTCAGCAGTGTGCCCAAAATGCTGGCTGCGTTACCTCGTTGCACAGCGAGACTTAATTGCTGTGCAAAATACATACCGGCATTTTGGTCACGTGTCGACTCTTTCAGTCTCCCAGCCAAATCTTTATAAATCTCAGTGCACCTGGTCCCCATGGACCAAGAGTTACTACTTAGTTGTTTAAATTGTTTATTGTTATAAAAACATAATATGTACTGCGTACGTAGTTATGCTCACGCACACATATACAGCTAAGCATCTGGATCGATTTTAATTAAGCTTGTCAAAAAGATAATTTAAGTGTTACAAAAAGAAATTAAAGTATGATTTCTATCCTAATTCATTACTTTTAACTGGATTTTAACTAGTCATTCGCGCCGAGCTGATATCTCGCGCCTACATTCTGCCTAATAAAAAAAACTATTGAGGTTCATTTCTATAACTTTATTCCTTGAAATAATTGTTTAATTTCTGTATTTGTTTTGAACAACAAAAACAGAATTAAATTATTTTACAGGATATAACAGATATTATAGGTAAGTTTCAGCTTTAAACGTGAAGCCAGTTTTAAGATACACCCGGAAAAAAATTGATCTAAATTCAGTGAATTTGGTTGCTTACCAATTTGTTATTTTCCAAAGTAGTTATTTTTTAACCGGTTTCGTACTCTCCTTGAAGAATTCTCAAGATATTAAAATAATAATTATATTGAGCCCCACTTACGTGTATGGCCAACCCCTTAACATTTTTATTTGCCATTTCTAGCTTTGGGCTATAGCTTTATATATTCTCTGAAAATTTGAAGTTATTCGCTTGTAGGGTTTAGATGCTAGATGCCTCTGACAGACGGGTAGACGGACGGACAAAGTGCTGAACCACCCAAGTCAACTTAGAGATCTCACTTTGCTCGATCAATTACACTAAAGGGACCTATTGTCCGTGCCTTTATAAACATTTATATCTATCTTCTAAGTATATATAACTCAAAGGTAACTGACCGACTGGCATAGTGATCTATCAACGCACAGCCCAAACCACTGGACGGATCGGTCTGAAATTTGGCATGCAGGTAGATGTTATGACGTAGGCATCCGCTAAGAAAGGATTTTGATTAATTGTACCCCCAAGGGGATAAAATAGGGGATGAAAGTTTGTATGAAACTTTGTCAATTTTAAAATAATACTTCTTAATGCGAGCGAAGCCGCGGGCAAAAGCTAGTTAGACTTAAATACAAACCAATAACCTGATCTATCATCAGCAGTAATAAGGCAGGGCATAGCTAGTAAACAAAATAAAATTATTGTGTTTTTTATAGGTACATTCTAAAACATATTATAAATAGTCCAAATTTAAAAATTACGTCAGCTTTTTTTTAAATGCATATTTTTCCAACGCTCTTAAAAGAGGAAGTAGACTTCCACTTGAGTATGGTAAGTAATTAATAGTAGGACATAGTATTAGTTTCACATACTCTACCGTTTCCGGTGTACAAATATTTAAATGTGGATATCAAATAAGTAACATTACAAATAATAGTATTAATTTTGGAATATTGGATGAAAATCTAATATATAAAATTCTCGTGTCACAGTTTTCGTTGCCATACTCCTCCGAAACGGCTTGACCGATTTTGATGAAATTTTTTGTGCTTATCCGGTATCTATGAGAATCGGCCAACATCTATTTTTCATCATCATCATCACTTTTCATCATTATCAACGCGGGTGAAACCGCGGGGCGCAGCTAGTTAGTATATAAATCAGAATATCATGTCACTAAGAATACAACAAATCTGATGCGCGTATTGGTGACCCTGAAGATTGTGAAATAGAGTACTGACACTGCGTTACTCGCTCATTTTACTATGGTATAACGTGCGAAAGTGTAGTACGGTACCACATTAGTAATCGACGCAACAGAGGTCGCATGTTCCGCTGAACTTTTAATTGTATTACTTCCCTGCCACGCGGAAGGGAAAATGTTATAGTTTTAAGTGTACATGGATGTAGTCCACGTGTAAGTTTTACGAGGCTGGAACTGAGGTCTCTTTATGTTCAGGTATTGTATTAAGTAATAATATAATAATATCATCCTGCATAGTAATGCCAAACGCTGATGATGTAGTTTATACACCAACGTGTAAATGAAACTATTAGACAGGATGAATTACCTTATTTTAGTTAAATGTCCAAGTTAAAATGGATTCTCTCTTTGTATAATACCCGAAACTTTCCGAGAGGAGCAAATCGACAATAGAAAAGTTTTTAATGCACTTTGTTAGTCTCGCTTGAATGAGTTTCATTGTGCATATTATTATGGTAATATAAATAGATGGCAGGTACAGTTTTAAAAGTAAATAAGTTTATGCAGAAACCTTTAAATAATGGTTGCTGTACATAAATATATTTAGACGTTCCGCTAAAAAGTAATAAGTTCGGTCACGTGCAACCTTAGATACATTATTTTAGGTCTAGAAAGAGTGATAGTGCTGTGGGATGCCAATAAGGAGACTGCGGTTCATAATTCTACGAAGTGTTTTTGCTGAAAGTACATTTGGGACTAAATCAATGGTGGTAGAGCATTTTGTTTCACTTGGCTAACGAGATACACTCGTACTATCTCCAAGTTGAAAAATCTGTCGATTAATAGCCGTGCCTTTTAAGCCTGGAGTTACTATCAATAATAAGTAATTAAACGCAAGCAAAGCTTAAAAAAACCGACTTAACCGCTTTATCTTCGGGACTTTGATCAGATTTAATGCATTAAACACGCATTATTGACGATAACTCAAAATCTAGAGATCAGATCTTGAAAGAATTTATATGGGACCAATTGGAAAGCAACATCTTTCAAACTTAAAAAAAAATCAAAATCGGTTCACGTGGAAGTTATGAGGTAACACACATAAAAAAAAATACAGTCGACTTGAGTACCTCCTCCTTTTTGGGAAGTCGGTAAAAATAGGTTAGAATTTCGTAAGACGATTGAGTGCAGGTTCTTTAATCGCGAAATTAAAAATAATATCTCAAATTCAAATTCTTTGGTGGACTCCATTACTTTTACATTTTAGTGACCGGTTTTTACTTATTGTACCTTCTATGCTACATCTTCGGCCGCATCATCACTTTCCATCAAGCGAGATAGTGTTCAAAAACCGAGTCTTTTCCGCAAACGAGTCCACCTCAGAACTGCACGTACATCGCTCTTACCGTATAGACGGTTAGAGTACGTTGGTTACTATTAACCAGAGAAATAAGGAAAGAACAGATGCATATATCAAAGGATTTTAAGCTTACTTTAGAAAGAACAATGGCGAAATTTTAGTTGGCCTATGTTTGATCGCATTTAAATGTGAAATTAACGGAATTCACTCAAATAAATTACAAAGATTTAATTATACAACAGAAAAGGCAGACGAAGCCAGGTAAAAAAATACACATTAAAAGAAACAAAACAATTACTTTCAACCATTTTTCATTTTTCTGTTTTTGTCTTTGCTGTGGTTATATAATCAGATGTTACCATATCAATTGCCTTACCCTAGTGCATTCTCATTTCTATATTCCTAAGCCGTAATGCTAATTCTTATGATGTATGCATAAAACAAAAAATACTATGGTAACTGAAAGAAGTACATTTCAGGCTTTTTATGTATGAACCATCAGCTGCCTAGAATCCGTCTGTCATTCACAGGTTTTCTAAAAACAGCTGCGGTTGCGATTGCAATCATCGACATATAAGGAGAAAAAGCAAATGCCATGGCAATACCAAACTGTCGTATAAATGACGTTTTCACTTTTGACGTTTGTTTTTTTTTCTTTTTTCTTTTAATATTAGCTTCGCAATCTTATGCATTCAGCCAGTGTCAAGTGCGACGTTTGTTTTCTCGTCCAACTCTTGTAAATAGCTTATACTTGGGCTAAAACGTAGTGGTGGCTCTTTGGAATCGGCTTTTATCACGAATTCACGACTATCAGAACTGTTGGCGTATTCAAAAAGAGATCGGCAAAGTGTGTTGAGCCATAACCTACAAATATGTTTTGTTTAATATCTCTATAACTATAATAGGCCTTCTAAAACGACAATTCTTTTATAATTTAGCTCAGAAGGCAACCGGCCTTACGTAAGATATTTTTTTATCTATATACGATGCTATTTTACTTCAACTAAAATGATGTATGGGAGTTCGCCATTGTTCTTTATAATCTGCTTGAAAAAATATGTATTTCAGCTGTCGCACTGAAATTCATATGGGTATGAGACATTAATGACCTTCCACTGAACCTCAAGCTAATCGTCCTTACCACACCTCACAAGAAACAGTCCAACTAAATCAACTATAAACCACGTAATTTTAGGCCTTTGTCAGAACCGTGGCCACAAGGGAGTCAGAAGTTTTCAACTAATTCTAGAGGACATGCCGTACCTAGTTACTGGGTGTAGATAATACGGTACGTAGGTTTGTAATAGAAATGGTCAATTTATGATATGTAGAGGCTTCAAAAAATTTCTGTCCATTTTTTAGTCTAGTATCAGTTCACAATCAAGACCTAGCATGTTCGCGTTGTTCAAATTATTGATATGATATGATACAAAATGTATGTAAGCATTTTTTGCAGTGTTTGGACTTAGATCCGGAAATACGTAACCAGAGCTTAACTAATGTTTATAACGTGAACTAAGCAAACGAAATTACCAATTTAAAAGTTAGTATTTAGTATTTTTATTGTTTGCACTAAATTCGTATTAAATTAAAAGATACAGTTGCTCTAGAACATTCAATACAAAATAGACCCTTATAGATATTATGGTATGGTAAAGATAACAATGGCAAAGTTAAAACGAAGTATGTATAAAAACCTGTCGCAAGTAAGTGTTCTGCAGCATTTTTGGCTGTAGGTAATCTAAAGTCTAAAGTATATGTATACTGCCAATATATTTAAAGCTTGAAATAATTCCACGTGCCCAACCCCGGCTGTACTTTTTCGCGCCGCGTTCCTGCTTGAAACATTTTAATTTCGTATATTTGATGTTGCACTCGCGAACATTGATATCATGGAGACTTCGACTTTCGTTTTGATTGAATTGCAGTTTCTTATTTGTACTAAAATTTTACAGATTCGGAAATAAATGTATTACATATAACTGTATGCCTCTCTGAATTGCAATACTAATACGTTGAGCGAAATAAGTGTCAACCAAGTAAAGCCAAATAATACGCGTCAAAAAAAAAACTATAAAAGCGCCTGGTTGAGGCGACGCGTGATTAAAATGCGTGATCATTGCAATTCAGAGAGGCAATGCCGCCAGCATATAGGGAACGCTTAATCTGGTAGTTGAGCACTTGAGTTGAGCTCGATGTATTGAAGGTAACTTAGGTCTTTGCTGTATACAGTTTTAGTTTAATTTTAGGAAATATAGGCAATTAGTCTGTAGTTATTAGTACTAGAATTACCCATTTAATTATAACTGTATTTATAAGATGATAAAACAATAGTATAATAATGTTATAGTAGAGTACTTTGCAAAATACGGAAATTGTCTTGGGATATCATGCAAACCATAGAGATCAGTTTTTGATACCTTTCGGTAAATTCAGTTTTTTTTTTTTATTTATTTTCTGTTATATGTTTAAGGAGCCCTGTGACAACAGGCGTTGGCGAGCGTAATACAATGCCCGGCTCGGCTATGTCTTCCTATGCGGGAGTTATAAAAACTATTAATTACAGATTGTATGGAATAAATTTTAATTATTATGGAAAATATAGGATTCAGGATTAATTTGTAGAACTAAATAAGCTAAGGATTAGAACAAAAATCAGGGTCTTAGAGATTTCTGGTATTGTACAAATCACCCTGTGTATATTTTTAACAGTAAATGTCTGTATTGATAAATTCAGAAAGGAAAAATTATTGCTTGAGGCGGGGTTTGAACCCGCGGCCATAGTCATGCGCTATTGCTCTAACCGCTGAGCTACTCAAGCCCTACCTCAAGCGAAAATTATTCTTTCCTTATAACGTCTTACGAGGACGTCATGTGACGACATCTACCGAAACAGTTTTTAGAAACTACTACGCCCAACGAGTCTAACTTGCAATCGATTTTGTTCATATGTAATGGATAATTTCGTCGCTTGAGGCAGGGCTTGAGTAGCTCAGCGGTTAGAGCAATAGGGCATGACACCCTACGGCCGCGGGTTCAAACCCCGCCTCAAGCGATAATTTTGTCTTTCTAAATGTAGCAATAAATAGTTCTGCCTAGCATGGCTAATGCCATATTACCAAAATCAAGTAAACGTCTATTTCAGATGTACGTAGTATATTTGGAAGAAAAACTTTGTTCATAAAGATTTTTTTTTATTATTATTTACTTATAATTTATTTACTTTTTATTATTATAAAAAAAACTTATTTGATTCGGTTTATTGGTTCCAACATAATTCTAAAAAGATAAAAATGCGCTTCTTGTAATCCAAAAGGCGACTAACTTTTTCTTTTAAATTCCGATCTAAAACAGCGGCAAATAAAAAAGGAAACAAACTCGAAGGGGTTTTTGCGTGAGATTTAATAACATTGGCTTTAATCTGAGATGGGGCACACAGAATGGAATTTCTCTCTGTGGAAATGTAACGCTATTTTCTTGTGGAGGGTTCTGCGATAGATACTTTCTTTGTTTACACAAGCATTTTTGTTGCAAGGGACTTATGAAGAAGAAAAAATATAGCGAATGGATAAGACTAAAAATAAACAAGAGAATGTTCCAATTAAAATATCGTTATCTTTGGTTCAGTAGTTTTTAAGGTTGCGCAACTAAAGGGTGCAAACGCGACCCTTATTATTATTATGCTAATGGTTTTATAGAATGCTTGATAAAATTTGTAAAATTATATTCTAACTATTAAATAAATATGTGGGTATATATATAAATATAAATTTATATAAAATTACTAGCGATTCGCCCCAGCTTCGCCCGTGTGCAACCCCTGCAGTGCCATCAGCCGGGCTGATTTGTGAATCTAAACCATCCAGGGCGCCACCACCCAAACGCATACAAAAAAAATCATTCAAATCGGTCCAGCCGTTTAGGAGTTCAGTGACATACACACGTACAATAGAATTATATATATATATATATATATACAAGATATACAATTCTCGCATACGTGTGCATGTGACTAAACTCTTCCTAAGCGGCTGGACTGCTTTTTTTTTTTGAAAGGTTTAAAAATGGTTCAGATTCACAATTTGATCTGATAAATTTAATTAAGATTCGATTTGATTACAAAATCGAGTCAATTGTGTGGAAGTATGAAACCTGCATTGTGCAAGTTTGGCTCCATGGCCGGTTTGATTTAACTAGACGCAAGTTAGCATTTGGATAGGATCGTAAAAAAGGGTTAAAAATCCTCTCAGTAAATGGAAGGCCACGCATAGGGTTGCCTGATGTCAATAGGCGATGGTATCACGTTAACATTTCCCCATCAAGAAGGCTGTTCGCTTAAAGATGAAGATAAAGGTCATTTTATTTGTAAAACATGCGTTTACATTAACATGCGGTTACATTTTAAGATAAAAAAAACAACTGGTTGCACTCCGGGAGTGCCGGCAGAAGTGAAAACTTGAACATTAACGTTGTAAGTTTTTGAATATTTTGGAATGGTTAAGGAATCATTTCGAATTTTACAAGTAGAAATAACAATACCATAATCACCATAGAAACACGGTTGAAAGAGAGGGTGATATTACTTCCTCTCCTACGCCGCAATATCTTATTTATCTCTGGCCGGCGGTCTACTCTCCTTTCGTCTAACGAATTTTCCGTCTTACGAATTTTTGATTAGGTCACGTGTCTTGACGCGAGGTTAACATTTTTTACCCATCTCAAAAAAAGTGCACAACGCTCCTAAAGAAGTTTTCACTTCAAAAAGAAGTTTGGTAGCTTGTTCGCCTCTTCATGGTTCAAAAAAATCCAGTCACTATATCTAATTTGTAAAAAGATGCTCGAGCGAAAGTGTAATTTCATATTTCAGTAAATATGAAATTACACTTTCGCTTGAGCATCTTTTGTAGAGTAAGAATCGCGGACGTACAGCGTAAGACGTATAAGTATATATACTATTAATACTTATACAACACAAGTTGTTCCCCGTGGCTTGGCCCACTATTTAAATTGAATTGTGAATCTAAACTATTCTTGAATCCTGCTGAGCACATACAAAAAAACCATCAAAATGTATCCAAGAGGAGTTCAGTCGTTTGAGCTTTATTATAAAAGTATTATTATTTCGCGCTAAAAATCCGCCATTTTCAAACACCTATCTAAAGTCGTTTGTGTTTTTAAGACGAATATAACGATACCTTAATTGTCGAAATCCATCCAGCCGTTTGAAAGACACGAGGTAGTAAAGAATTTTACAAATATACAAGATACCAAATAAGCAAGACAAAAGTACCTTGGCAGTCCGGTTATTATTAGTTTTTTTTTGTTTTCTCGATAGGCAAGCATTTGACCACTATCTCATCTAATGGAAAGCGATGATGCAGTCGAAGAAGTAGCAAGCTTGTCTAGAAGATACATATTCACTCTTGACTTGATGACTCCCAGATTATATCGTTCGGGGAACAAATACTATTATTATACAAAAGTATTGCTAAATATCTTCGATTATATATACACAAGATACTCCACGAACAGTGCTTAGGTCGGTAATAAGCACTCTGTTGCCGTCAGTGGTGCGTTGACCGGAACCATGCGAAAGGTTACCGAAGCGTGCTTTCAAAAGTTATGAAAATAATACACTTACGAAGAATAATTAAACGCAAGCAAACCTTAAAAAACCCGACTTCACCGCTTTATCTTCGGAACCTTGATCAGATTTAATGTATTAAACACGCATTGTTGACGATAACTGAAAAACTAGAAATCAGATCTTGTTTAAATTTCAATGGGACCACATGAAAAGCACCAGCTTTCAAATAAAAAAATAATCATCAAAATCGGCGCACAACGCAAGAAGTTATGAGGTAACTTTTGAAGTCTGTTAAAAACGAGAAAATCGTCAATGTAGTCCACAGAATACGCATTATTGACGATATTTTAAGATATTTCACTGATCAGATCTTGATCAAATTTAAATGGGACCAATTGGAAAGCAAAATCTTTCAAACTAAAAAACAAAATAAAATTAAATCGGTTCACGCGGCAAGAAGTTAAGAGGTAACACACATAAAAAAAATTACAGTCGACTTGAGTACCTCCTCCTTTTTTGTAATGTCGGTAAAAAAAGCGTATTTTCGGTAAGATTTAATTTTTCAAGCTTAACAATAAAGTAACATACTCGTATATTATTGCGGGGCAACAAGAATTTTTTACAACACCTAACGCACTTCTAAGAATTATACTTGCATATTACAGGCAAGCCGGCTTTGCTGTGCGCCTGCCATCCCGGATAAACTTTCTGAATATATTTTCCAGTAGTTTAAAGTTATTGTACTTCATGTTTGAATTACTCCTAAATTTACATGATTTATACAGATTTAGTGATGGCAAATTGGTCCTTCTAGAGGCCCATTTGACTACTGAATGTTTGGATTGTAAGTACTAAACTAAGGAGCAGGCCAAGCATTTGAAACGGTTTTTAAACGGTTTTATTTAGTTTTCCCTGTTTGTTGGGTCAAATTTAGAAATTAAAATTCTACACCCTTCTTGTCCACCGATTTATCTGAAATTTGGTACACCTTCAGTCTTCAGCTATAACGGCGTGAAGAGAAAACTAAAATACTTACATACACGCACTATCACATTTTTAATATTAGTGTGATTATTTTAGCCGGCAAAGCTGGCATTTTATTTTATTTCTGAACGTTATTTTAATAATTCTCTGAACCTAAACAAAAATAAAAATTAATTATACAATGAAATTAATATGAAAAGCTGCAATTAACGTATTTACTTTTTGCACAAAACATTGTCGCGATTTCTCATTTTGGGACGAAAAACAATTAGTAGCTGTGCTGGTAGATAAATTAAGATTTACAAAAGCCCATATACACCAGTATAATCAATCAGCAAGCAAAATTTCATTCAAATCGTTATGAAGAATGTACAAGCAAACTAAAAAATGTATGAACTGAAATATAGTACAAAAACGTTGAAAATATTACTGAAGGTTAAAAGTGACGTGTTATATTTATTTAACACGTAAAGCTGTTTACTTAATTACTTGACTCTACATTGTAACTGTTATCCTTCACACGGAAAACAAACACGAGAACGTTTGAAACTTGTTATACTTCAACATACTTCAGACCCTCTATCTATTAAGGTTTTTTTTTAATCTTGTGCATTTAGCCAGTGTCAAGTAATAATATATTTCAAGTGTATTTCATAAAAAAAGTTCTAGTCACAGTCAAAGTCAAGTACAAGAGTCAAGGTTTTTTTTTTTTTGTTTATTTGTGACAGGGTAGTGTTTGACCACTATCTCACCTGATGGTAAGTGACGATGTGATCGAAGCTGGTAAACACACTAGACCTGAAATACGCAGGCTCTCAAAGATAACTGCCGGAACACCGTATTTGGCTTGGCGGCAGACTTTCAACATGATGGTGGTAAGCTACTTTAGCAAGCCAGGCGAGCAACTCACAAAATGCTCTACCACCTCTCAAAAACAGTCATAGTCAAGTCATGCTCTAGTAAAGTGGTAGAAACTTTACTAGCTAACATCTATTGGAGTTTTGGAGCGAAGGCGAAAATCACGTTTTTCAAGTTTGTATGTTTTGCCTACACTTATGCATATTTACTAAGTATTAACGATTATTAATCGACCATTATTACACATTAACACTCGAAGAATCACAGGTTTTGGAAAATTATACAAAAAAAATATCAACAACGCCATTTTTTTCACTTTCGCGGCAAAACTACTTATGAAGGTTAGATACTTTATAACTATATGTCATGGAGGAAAAAAAATACAGACGTAATGACGCATACAAAACGGGTGAATCACCCTAGGTCCTACAAAATTCGCTTAACATAACTCGAGCTAAACGAACACAAATACAACAAAGGTCTGACAATCGGCGCCAATACACCTAGTAACTTTTTAGTTTTCCGTGACATTTTGCAGCGAGGTACACGCACACACTGACTAATGCATGTTTCAGTCATGACTGGATGAGGTTAGGTCCGTATATTTTTCAAGTTTATACTTATGTAGCTTTACCGCGAAAGTGAAAAGTAAGGTTGTTGATTTTGTATTACTTTCTTTTTTTTTATTCTAGACAGCCAATCATTTGACCACTGTCTCACCTGATGGAAAATGATGATGCCGAATATGTCAAATGCTTGCCTAGACGATATCTATCTCTTGATTTGATGACTACGATTATACCCTTCTGTGAACAAAGACGCAGTTAATAAGTTCCACTTCCTCACTGTACGGATGATGAACGTAGGAGCAAAACGCTACAAGCGAACTGGAGGTTTGAAAACTATAAATGGATGGCATTTGACAGTTTCTTTTGCTGTTAGATGGTAAATGAGACATGCTGGAATTAACCCATGCTCATAAATTCTTGCGTAGATTCTTCAAAACGTAAAGAGTGTAGACCGTGGGCCAGTTGTCGTCAACCCTAGCTCATCGAGCACCAAGATGAGACCGATATGGGGAATTTGAGTGTAAAAAGTTATGCTAAAAAATCAGGGTTGCCTGAACCTAGTCGGGAACATTTGTGCAGATAAAAAAACGGATCCACTTTTTTGACGAAAATTACCTCATCGAGTATCAAGTAATCAAATACCGATAGACGAGCTTACGTCAGTGACCGAGACTCTGCAATTTGATTTTGACTAGCTTGTTATCGCTAATGATTCTTTTTGCTTATCAGTCAATGAATTTAAGACCTTCAAATTGGTACTTAACGGATCCATTCCATAGATGGTCGCAATACTCCATATACAAGTCTACGGAAATGGGTCCCATTAGAAAATTAGTAATTAAACGCAAGCAAAGTTTAAAAAAACCGACTTCACCGCTTTATCTTCGAAAACTTGATTAGATTTAATGTATTAAACACGCATTATTGACGATAATACAAAAACTACAGATCAGATCTTGATCAAATTTCAATGTGACCACATAAAAAACTCCAGCTTTCAAATAAAAATAATCACCAAAATCGGCTCACAACAAAAGAAGTTATGAGGTAACTTTTGAAGTCGGTTACAAACGAGAACATCGTCAATGTAGTCCACAGAATACGCATTATTGACGATATTTCAAGAACCACTGATCAGATCTTGATCAAATTTAAATGGGACCAAATTCGAAATTGGTTGACGTGGAAAGAAGTTATGAGGTAACACACATAAAAAAAACAATCGACTTGAGTACCTCCTTATTTGTGAAGTCGGTAAAAACGGCTTTAAACAAAAACCGATCGCAACTAATTTACGTAATAAGTACTCAGGTCGCAACATACACCAGACTGAATAATTTGCATCACAAAACTACCCCCCGAGTATATCCCCTGAGGAATGTGGCCAAGAAATTATACTTTTGCATTAGCTAGCTGTTTGGCTTAGTTAGTTGGCGTAAACTTTTCGCATTTATTGCTAAAAGTTGGTCCTCGCATCTGGGGCCGTGGTAGACCGTGACCGTTCATACTTCATCACTGAGAATGTTAGGAAAGATAATGTTATATAGATTTGATATAGAGACGGTATAGATGTCGTCATTTAGGAATTCTGGCTGCTTGATAATAACTTTGTTAGTAACTTTTGTAGCGGGGATGTAGCTGAGTGTAAAATAAATTGTCTTCTTAAAACATAAATGCTTTCACACGCACAGCCCCACACTAAGTTCGATGACTTGTGTCGTGGGTGCCGGAAACATTCACATCACACACACAAATTCACTACCAGAAGCAGAAACATACATTTTCCTTAGGGAGAAAACACACGCTTACAATTCACAAGTTTACACACATTCACACAAACTTTCAAATTTATAACATTAGTGTGATTTTAACTCAAGATAGTTGATAATTTGCGTTATGATAGTAAACAAAACTTTACTCGTAAACCAATTTACATAATAATAATCGAAATATTGTCGTGATATGAGATCTGATTGAGACTAACCAGGAGAAAATATTAAATTGACGACCCAGTTGGTGCAGTGGACAGGTGTACGCCCTCTGCGCCATGGGTCCTGGGTTTGATTCCCGGCAAGAGCACTAATTCCTTCCCAAGGGATATTTGTGCTTCTGGTTCTGGGTGTAATGTGTGTGATGTGAATATTTCCGGCACCCACGATACAAGTCATTGAACTTAGTGTGGGGCTGTGAGTATTAATGCGTTTGTTTGTTTATTAATCAATTTTGCTATAATTTCCGAAATCATTATTTAACTAAGTAAATATGTAAGCTTACTGTATACTAGCTTGGTAACCGAGTAAAAATATACTCGAGTTACTTTACAAAGAGCTGACCGAATTACCCTTACGATACGCTCAAAGGTTAATTTCCGCGTTACCTGTCTACTCATATAACCCAGTAAGTTTCTTCCTTTGTTATAGTTTGTTGAACTATTTACTAATTTTGGATGCTGAATAACGAACGCGATCTGAATAAAATATTGAATCTGAGAAATTCGAATTAGTGTTGCAAAAGAACAATTCTACCGAAAACAACTGGCCAAACTTTTGGGATTTCTCCGGTTTCGATTACGTTCCTTGAATATCTAGGTAGACCAATTGAACAGGGAATCAAATATTATTTCAGAGGATAACAAGAAAGTTTATTTTCTACCGACTTTACATAAAAGGAGGAGGTACTCAATTCGACGTGTTATTTTATTTGTGTGTTACCTCATAACTTCTTTCCACGTGAACCGATTTTGTTTTTTTTTTGTTTGAAAGCTGTCGCTTTTCCATTGGTCCCATTTTAATTTGATCAAGATCTGATAAGTAGTTCTTGAAATAATGTCAATAATGCGTGTTTAGTACATCTAATCTCATCAAAGTTCCAAAGATAAAGCGGAAAAGTCGGTTTTTTAAGCTTTGCTTGCGACTGATTCTGTTGATTATTATACCAACCATATATTTTTATTTTAGACTAGCCATGCTCCAAGGATTCGACCGCTTTTGTTAAGTAAAAAAAGTGGCCTATGTGTTAATCCTAAGTATAAGCTATGTACATTCCAAATTTCATACAAATCCTTTCAGCCGTTACAGCGTCAAGAGAAAACAAACATACTTACACATTTACACACTTATACACATACTTTCGGATTTATAATAGTGTGATAATTTTAATTCAGACCGTAACCAATCGCATCAATCTACGGGCCAATTGCCTATATTTCTTAAAACTAAACTAAAACTAAATACAGCAAAGAACTAAGTTACCTAAAATACATCGAGCTTAGTTAAGTTAATCGCATCTAATATGAGGTTAAACCAACTGTTCCGTAAGTGAATATATTATATTTTTTCCTATTTCATATTTCTATAGGAGTAAAATACGACCAAATTGTTCGACGCTCAATCATCATCATCATCTGTTACGTTCACTCAATTGATGGTAAAACTGGTAATGCTTAATGTGAATAATAGTCCAGTAAGTGGGTTCGGAACTCAATCGCTTATTGTATTTCATGTAGGGGCGTAAATTTTTTAGGTTACATGAGTTCTATCATACTAGACTAAACGGCTAAGAATTAATTGTAGCTGAAAATCTAGACTTAACGGTAATTGGACCTGACGGACTGATAGCAATGCTATAAAATAATTTTATCAAACTACTAAATCACTTATGTCGGGTCTAGTAATTGCGTGGAACAACATGTGATTACGGCCGCTGGCTCAAGTCCAAGGGGCATGGTGCCAGGTCTCGGGGACCTGTTGAATCGCCATCGCGAAACAGTAACAATGTTGTTTTTCATGAGGGACGTCGGTGCTGACAGATCTGAGCATACATTACTTGTTAGAACGAACATTTATTGTGGCCATTTCTAAAACGTTTAACGTCCGTTCGGGATTTCCGAAATGTAAACCAAATTCAAGTTAGTGAAATTGGTTCCTCTATTTAAAAAGAAGGTATCTATAAGAATGTCATCAATACATTTGTTAATTCTACTCTTGCGATAATTATTGTAACTGAACTTCACCATAAAATATATTACTCACAATAAAAAGTTTAGAATCGGGGTCATGTTGGAAAATAACGATTTGGTAGGCCACCAAAGTCTCTGTTTTTAGACCTATTTTGTCCTGGGGTCTATCCCAAAAACGTATAATATCCGTTATATCCTGTACTTGAACAACAAATACAGAAATCAAGTAATTATTATATAGAAAAAAAGTTATAAGCAAGTAACCTCAAAAGTTTTTCTCTATGAGGCAAAATGTAGGCGCGAGATCTCAGATCGGCGCGGACGACTAGTTTTAATTTGGTTTTAAGAAATATAGGCAATTGACCCGTAGGTATATCTATAGCTAAATTATTATTAGAGATATTTTATGTTTGTGGTGTTTGGAAGTGGAATTTTATTGGAGATATGTATAAAACTGTTTCCACTCACGACTTTTTGCAATAAAGATTGACCATGTTATGTTACAAAGAAAACCGTTATGTATTTCATTACATAATATATACCAATTCTCTAAAATTCGTCACACATTATTGATTTCAAAATCTGCTGATTTATTTTGATGTATATTCGTATTAGGCTACGGTAAAATATATGTATAAGAAGAAAAAAACACTACATAGCTTGTATACGCTGATTCAAGTAAGCTGTTAATACATTGATAGATTTAACATTTACTAGAATTCGTATCACAAAAGTGTGTAGATATATAGGTACCTATACCAGCACCAAGGAAAAAAGGAATCTCTGAAATCACATTTCCTTTATCGTTTACTTTCATAATATTTTCATGGTATCATAAGTGAACAGTTTCATGAATTCAGGCCTTTTTCCAGCCCATAGCATTGCGAAATACGCATCATTTTTTCTCGGATATATCCACAATTTCTAGGCAATCGTTTTAACCTTTTTGTATTTGTTGTTTTTCCATCAAATTGTGCACATAAATGTTGTAGACAGAGAATGAATAATATCATGCTTATTGATCGTATAATTTGATACTTTAACATGCTCATGATGACGATGAGGAACCGAGTGATAATTTTAAGATTCTAGTCAAACAATCTAATTCACTAACAGAAACACACACACACACACACTTAGATAAGTTAAAAGAGTCACACAAATACTTTTAATAATATTTTATACTTATTTTTTTACATAAACGCTTTTGTACTCACAGCCCAACACTTAGTTCGACTTGTGTCGTGGGTGCCGGAAACATTCACATCACACACACATTAACAACCAGAACCAGAAACACTAATTTTCCTTGAGGAGGAAACTTGTTTTCCAGCAGGTAATTGAACCCGATACCCCTGTTTAAAAGGCAAACGCCACCCTTCTGAGACAACGAGAAGTTCAAATATATTATAAATATAAATATTCAATGATTTTTTATCCAGTAAAATGAATATGCTCGCAATGGAATATAACTTTGAATGTGGTTTATTTGTGTAATCGTTATTGGCCTAACTTTGTATAGAATTTCATTTTTTTTAGTACCTATTACATAAAATAATTACATAAATAAAAATAATCACTCAGTTCGCCCGAAACCATGCTTGTATTGTATTTCTATGGTAACGTTTCTAAATAAAAATGTTTTTGTTTTTTCCGTTGTCCACAACGAAATCTAGTCAAAATCATTTATTTTTGGTCGATTAAATTGACGATAAACACCTTTGAAATAACACTAAATAAAGCGGAGAGTCACCCATATACCTATCACATACATAAAATAATACATTTATTTCACTGACACTTAAATATTTTGACACAACGACGAGACCTGTGTCGTGGGATTCAGTCTCTTTCAGTATTGTACATACAATTTATGTGCGCACTACAAATGCGCAAGAATAGTATTTTTTCGATCAAATCTTTAAAATTAATTGACTTACTTGAACATGGTATGGCGCCACCTTCTCTTCTCCCTTGATTTCGACGTTGATATGCAACCTGATGGCTCCAGACACAGCTGACTTATCAGTTCGCTTCTCCAGATTGTACCAGACGTCCATTTCGCCGGAAAGCGTTCGCACCTTTTTGGAAAACAAGTGTGTAAGTTTAATATATTTTCTGATACCTATAACTTATGTCTTTTTTACGTTTTCAATCCCCATATCTCCGCCATTTTGAAAAAATCCAAGTAATTAATCGACAAAGAAAAAAAATTTATCAAACCTGCTCAAAAATTTTCATGAGAATCGGTTGAGAAATGTGACCAGTAGAGGAGAACAACCGGAAATCCGGACATACGAAAACAATGTTGCCTAAGTTGAAACAGAGAGGCTTCGGTCGCGCTTTGCGCTTGCTTAGTCAATAATGGTTTTCTTTCTATTCACTTTTCAATGTTAAAAGCCGTCGAACATAAGCCGTTTGCGTTGGACTAGGAAATGTAAGGCTCAACATCTTAGTATCGAAACGTAGAGCGTGGATGATGAAGACACGTAAGTAGACCTCTCCACGACTACTGCTTCCGCTATAATGACTTTAGCGTCGAGATATTTGTTCAGATTATCTGTAGCCTTGTCTCAATCAGAAAGTTGTGTTTGCTCAACACAATCATATGAACAACAAAACTGGTTTGGATGCAAATTTCTTATGAAATATTTGCAACTGCCCGTTAGCTTAGTTGGGTGAGCGTTCGCCTTCTAAGCAAATTCGGGTTCGATTCCCGGCGGGAACACAAGTTTTCTCCCCAAGGTAAATTTGTGTTTCTGGTTCCGGATGTGATTGTGTGTGTGATGTGAATGTTTCCGGCACTCACGACACAAGTCATCGAACTTAGTGTGGGGAGGCTGTGAGTGTGAAAGCGTTTATTGTTATATTTTTTATTTGATTATGAAATAAATAGTCTAGATTAGACCATTAAACCAGCCATGGGCCACTTAATGGTTCTTTAAGTGGCAAAGTGATAGGTATGTCACTTCATCAATTAGTGTAATTTATAATGTTCGATAGACGGATGTTAGCTTACCTCAATGATTGTCTGACCTAAGAAGTCGTCCGACTCTCTTGTCAACTTTTGCCTGAGCTTGGATTTTAAGTCGTTGTCTTCATCCCATACTCGAACTTTGATGCGGTCGGAGGAGTTGTGACATTCACTGTAAATTATTAAAAAGCTTTAATACGGAAACTGTTTGCTAAAACAGAAGCTTGAATCTAGATTACTTTTTCGCAATGTTTTTGTGTGTAACTTGATATTAGTTCTGATGTGAATTATGATAATTAAACGCAAGCAAAGCTTAAAAAAACCGACTTTAAAGCTTATATTTAGATTTTTGTTTATTTTCTCTAAAAGCGCTAATTCTATTTTGATAAAATTGATATGGGACCATATCTAGTTTTAAGGTAGTATGATCTACCAAACAAAAAAATAATCATCAAAATCGATTCATAATTGGCGTACCTAAGTAAAGTAATTATCGCGTAACATACATACAAAAAATAAAAATACAATCGAATTGAGAACCTCCTTCTTTTTAGAAGTCAGTTGAAAAAATTATATCATTCGGGCTATCGTATGAATGTATTTATTTGAACTGCCCGTCGGCTCAGTTGGGTGTGCGTTTTGCTTCTAACGAGGGGCATTGGGTTCGATTCCCTGCGGGAACCGAAGTTTTTACCCAATGGAAAACTTGTGTATCTGGTTCTGGTTGTGATTGTGTGAGTGATGTGAGTGTTTCCGGCTCCCACAACACAAGTCTTTGAACTTAGTATGGGGCTGTGAGTGTGAAAGCGTTTATGTTTAAGTTATGTTACGTATAACAGTCGCTTATCATTTTTCTATTAAGCTTTTATCCGAGTACTCGCTTTCTAGCTATAATTCTACTGTACAACAATTAAACGTTCAAGAAACTTCACTAGTCTGACTTTAATTATAGACTTTATCAAGCCTCGACTAATCATCCCTTTTCAACAGGTGATATAATAGTCAAACGGTTGTTGTGATTACTATATAATAATATTGGCATGCTTTACCGAAGTACACTTCTGACTAAGTCATAATCATTACATTTTGAAGTGTCAAGTAGCGCTAACAAAATCAAAATTTTGATAAAACCCCCGACGATGCTCTATCTGAAAAAATAGCTGCACCGATTTTCACCAAACATAGCTAAGAACACTCGATCCAGTCAACTTTCAAACAATAATTATGCCAATCAGTCCACTTATAGTTTGCAACATGAGTATTAATTGTATTAATATTTTTCACACACACACGCACACACGCACGCACACACTCACACACACACGCATATACACACAGAGACACAGCCTCTCTCACACATCCACATACACTATGTTTATACATCCTGTCTAACTGCTCAGGCTGCTGATAATTAGATTAATTAGGATACAATGTGCATATATCTAGCCTTACATTTGTAATAAGATCAATTTATGTATGCTGTTCTTACCGCGGGAGGGCCTGGTGACTTGTAATACAGGTTTTTGTAAAACCTATGTCAGGCACCAGCTGTCACAAAGTAGTACTAATTACTAAAATCTATTTACATAAGCCTAGTTTTATCACAATTTATTTAAGTACTATCATTGTGTTGAGAAATAAAGGATTTTTATTATTAATAATAATTCGTTAGGTCCTAGGTACCAGTCATCACTACACTTTCCTCATGAATCGAAGGCAAAGAAAAGACAAAAAAATAATTTTCATGTTTTTAGTTTTTATTTTGTTAGTTAATATTTCTCATTCCCGTTCAACATAGTGCACATTATTCTATTAGTGAAGCCCTTTCATTTGATACTCATATTGAAGGAGTTGTGAAAAAAAATGTAATTCGCCATCTTGTGGTGGTGATCGTCTTGAATTTGAAATTAGTCATAATATATATATAGTATTTTACTAGTCAAGACCTTTCATTTGATACCCATATTGAGGAAGTTAATCTATATATATAAAAGAAAGTCGTGTTAGTTACTCCACTTATAACTCAAGAACGGCTGAACCGATTTAGCTGAAAATTGGCAGGGAGGTAGTTTAGAGCCAGGAGAAGGACATAGGATACTTTTTAAGAACGTACATTTCTTTAAATTTTTTTTTTACATTTCGACATGCTTTCCATTTTCTCATACGTCACTCGGATTTGGTAAAGTACTAGGCAAACATAAACATGAAGGTTGTAATAATATAGTCACGTGACATTGTAACGCATGCCGGGTATGGCTTCCTAAATATGCACATTCATTGACTGTTAGGCGGAACGAAGGTCGCCGGGACAGCTAGTAAAAAATATATCTAATCCGCCATTTTTCTGCCGGTTTTCATCCGACATAACTAAGAACACTCCCGACGAAAGTCACCTTTTAAATAAAAAAACAAAATCAATATCGGTTCATCCGTTCGAGAGCTACTATGCCACAGACAGACACGTTAAACTTATAACACACCGTCGTTTTTACGTCAGGGGTTAAAAAAAAACAAAAATATATAGGTAAATGTACTCACAAATAAAATTTTTCGTTCCAAACGGGGTTCAATTCTTGAGGCATAGTTCTGGTCCGTTTCTTCACCTTGCTCACTTGGACGGTTACGTAGGGGTCCGATGTTCCGCTCTTGTCCTTCGCTATCAGTCCTTGAGCACAAATAACTGCCAAGAAAACCCAAATTAATAATTTTATAATAATAATTATGATCTAAATTGTTTACATTGCAAATATTAAGGCATTGTACTTTAAAGAAAGTTACACAATACACGTTAACTGGAATCGTAACAAATATCGCTTCAAGGGAGTTTTTTTTACGCCCGATAGGCAAACATAAAATAGTAAAACACTCGTTCATAAATATTGAAAACCATTTCACAAACCTCTAGTTACAGTTCCATGAATTCCGGCCAACGTATATCTGCCAAATCTCTCGAAAGTAATGTTTTTTATGACCGTCGTTATTTTTTCGCTTTACTCCTAAATATTTTTTAGTATAGAGCGTAGCTTCTATATATATAACTACTTCTTACGAAAATAATGTACCTTATAAGTAAGCTTACCTTTTACACTCAGCTAGCGAGGCTTTCAACGCTAATATAACCTTGTGGATCTATGAACAGGGTATCGTGGTATCAAACGGATTGGGGTCAGGAAAAGACGCTAGCTCCAAACTACCAAACTTTTTATCTATGCCCAAATTCGATTTCTAAAACAGGTTGAACATAGCGCCTACATAATCGCAACTTCTAATGCAAACTTCGACCAATAGGAAAGTTTCAAAGAAGAAGTGTAAAGATTATGCGCGGGATTCAAGTCTAATGTTACTGGAATTTTCACGAATCGAAAAGTTTATTGAGAGTAGCAGTGAAGAGATAGAAGTTTTGGGATAATTGGGATCCGTCATTCGGCATGCTTTCCGTCTAATTCATTCATTTCAAAACTCTACTTAAGTAAAGATTCGCTATTCTTCGTATGCTGGAAAGAGATTAAATGCAATAAAAGCCCTTCGGTCTTTGATAAATAGTAGGCTTATACCAATTCCTTCAAACTTGCAATATTTGTAGTGACGTCATGCAATTTGTGTCAATGCAGCAGACGTGCTCTGCTGAGTGGTATCATCAATAAATCAACGTGGTGTGTTAATTGTGTCATATCGGTGTACATGAAGTTAAAATTGGTGTGCGTGACTAAAATCATTGTCATTGTTTTATCATTACGGATAATTCAAGTGGAGTGTTAGATTCGTGGAATTTCCTGTGTGTTGATGTTAAAACAAGCTACGGTTCGTCAATGGAAGTGATTAGAGGCGGTGCATTAACGACCGGGATTTCGGGTTAGTATTTGAAGTAAGATATGCAATAGAATGTTTTTGACATCTGCTTCTTTCCTTTGAAACGTTTTAAACGTCGAATCAAAGTACGATAAACTCTCTTCGCTATACATTTTTATATCAAGCTCGAATCTAAAGCGGCAAAAAGCGAAGCTTATAACAAGCAGATATCAAAATACAAGTTGAAGAGATTCAGGCGAAGAGAGTTTGTCTAATAGAGTCAAAGTTGCGAGCGGTCCGTAGCCGCAAAAGACCACCGCAAACCTGTAATGGCGATCTTGCAAGACCACTTTGAAGTCCCTTCTATAGTGATTTGCTCGGCTTGTTCGAGACTGTCTATGTGAGTGTCTGGGTCGACGTTAAAAGTCCGCCTGGCCGCCACATGAAACGAAAGATTGAACGCAGTTTAATGTTGTGTGTGTACTGTGTTTTACTGCCGTAGTCTGGTCGCGTCCTCTGCTCCGTCCTTGGTGCTGTTAGCTGTATAGGGTAGAGTGAGTGGCGTTTATATCACCGAACCTGTGATGGCGATCTTGGCGCTCCATTTCGACGTGCCATCGAGGACTGATTGCTTGACGGTGCTCATGTGTGCAGAATGTCCTTCCCCCTCGATGCTGAACACGCGTCTGTTACATACATACACGTGTCAGCTATTGCTATTTTATATGCAGTTACAATTATGTAGATAAGTTTCAATAACTAGTATTTAAAACGTTATTTATGAAAACTAATATTAGACTTTTTTTAAAGATTTTACCAGTGATTGACATTCTATGCAAATGGATTAATTTTATTATGAGGTGTGTTAATTCAATATCATATCTTACCTTATTGGAAATATTATATTAAGACTGGAAATTATTTGTTTGATAAAAAATGTTTTATACCAAATTAATGGTGCTTTAGTATAACTGGCTTTAGTAAAACAGTTTCTCATAAGTAGAATTGACATCTATATTATGGGCCAAGCTAAATGAGAGCAAATATATCTAAATACTATGAAAATGTAAGAAAATAATTAACATATACCTGTCCTTTCCGACCTTAGAAAAGCAATTTACAGTAAAAAATAATTAACAACAATTAACTGAATCTTGCATAGAATACATAATTACCTGATGAGTTCAAAGATCTCCGGCATATCGCGTTCTCTTTGCTTCATCCTTTCCTTCATAGCTGTGATGATGGAGTTGGCTTTGTCTTCGGCACCATGTTTGGAAGACTTTTCGGCGGCCCCTGCGAAACACACTACTCAGGCGGTGCCAATACTGTTCTTGGATAGCGGGATGCGCCGGGAGGGCTCCCCGCCCCGCGCCCAGTTACACCCTCGGCAACTCTTGACCTTAACCTGGCTAGACTCCAACTCAACTCTTCAAAACAATAAACAAAATAAATGTCAGATCTAATCAGGTCAATGACCTCGAGTGGCGCAAGCCGGAGTGGATCTGAGCACGGCGCCTGTCATCCAAATCCAATACATTCCAAGACATTTTATTAATAAATTCCTCTTGGCAGATTATTAATATCGGACCTATCAACAAGCCGCCAAATCTTCATAATACTTGGAATGTATTCCATAGCATACAATATATACCCTCTGTTCTGTATGTATCGATAATGTTCGGTATTCACATTTAATTGTATTGAGCATTTTATATATGCAATTTATTAAATCCATTGATTTCCTAAGAAGACAAGAAAAAACATAAAGACAGTGAAATTATACAGGATATGGAAGTCTATAAACAGAAAGAACATATAAACTAAAGGACCACATATAATATTTAAGTGGACAGACATTGGAATGCGTGCAGACGTTGCTAACAGGCATATTTTTACACATATTGCAATAATATAAATTTATTTTTGTGTAACTGGATCATCACACGGTCTGTAGGAATATAAAAGTGTAAAATAGTGTAGAATGTAAGGGTATTCAGATAGTTGTAAGTAGAACGAGTATTTTTCTTATAAGGGGCTTTAAGTTCGGCGCTGGGCGGGGTAACCCGAAGGAAAGGACAAATGACAAGACCGAAATCCCTAACTAAAATTACGTTACGTGATCTACAGTCCACACTTCGAAAACTATAATTAAAATCACGTTTTTTAAAATAAATCTATTAAAAATAAATTAAATACGTTTATTTTTTTAGGTTCCGTACATAAAGGTTAAAAGCATTTTTTATTATTATCTGCCGTATGTTCGTTCTAGTATGTTATTGATTAGCTCATAAACGGCTTTAGATAAAAAAAATGCAAATATATAAACCTTGAAATTCGATATTTGTAGTAGAATTACGAAATTAAATGAATATGGTTAAATAATTGTTCCTATACATAAAAACAAAAATAATGACAACAATATTTTTCATATTATGTGTGAGATTGTTACTGTCAAAACGTATTAAGCAGAATATGAATATATTAATTTATTGAGTTTAAACTTTTTTATAAATTATATTTGATACGTTAAATACATACCACAGAAGTAAACACTTTTTTTTTTGTTAAATAATAAACGAGTACGGCAAACAACTGATCAGTCTTTAAAGAGAAAGAATTTCGTTCGACACGTAGCGTTAAAAATTATAATGCATGCCCCAAGATTCTGAATAATAATAAAACAGGTCCATCAAGTGAGACAGTTTTAGATCATCTTTGGCACGGATTTATTACAAAATGACTACTTGGAGATTCGTAATTTCTTACAAATCTGTACAATAATATATTTAAAACAACAATCACTGAAAACGAGTCGTCACAAAGTTAACTGTAACCTAAACTAAAAAATCTCAGACTAATGGTTAAATGTACGGAACCCAAATAGAACAATTACCGACTCTTGCTTGGTCGGTTTATTTAAAATATATACTCATAAAAGAGCAAAAAGTAAAAAACATATTTTTATACAAAAAGTAATTCTTACCATCCAAGGTTATGCGAATACAACAAATAAATAAACACATTAATAAACAGAAATATTTCAATCGTGAACTTAACTCTAAGTTGTTTAAGGTAACTAAAATAAATAAAATAATTTCTCGATTTCAAAGTGTAGACTAGAAATGAATATAGCGTGCAGTCAATGACTCTTTCAATATTTTTTTACAGGATGTTGTAGTACTTATATAGACTGCCCGCCTAAATGATCGTGCAAATGTTTTCTAAATAATCAAGACCATGGGTATAATAATTTGGAATATTTCACATAACATGTATCTTAAACCAATAGCCATGCACACCGACGAAGCAGCGGTCTCATTGACGGAAAGGGGTATTCATGCATATTATATGAGGTCAGAATAACACCAAGAATAGTATAAACATAAAAATGACACAAAAAGATACCACATCGAGGAACAAGACAGTAAAATGATCAGATCCGATATTGCGTGGAAATTACAGACGTTGCCAATGACTTTGACTATGTCGTAACTTTGTGATTGATGTTTGACAATTTTAATGTACGACCGACTCATGCAAAAGTACACATGCGTATAAATTTAGCTAAGAATTATTATTTGTTTTGACTACAACTTATATTGTCTTTAATTGTTATTTACCTTTTGTTATAGACATCACCTAGATAGCGAAATCTAAACACTTTAAAAACTAAGTCCTTCAGTAAAACTAAAAAAATAATAATAATGTTATATACCATCTTCTATAATCTACGGCTGTGAGTTTCAACTCAGCAGATAGAAAAATATAACCAATGTGTATTTATCGTAAACATTGTCAGTATAAACACATTTTAAACAGATCGTTCACTATAAATTAACCTTCATAGGTGTCATACAGTTTAAGCCGGAATCGGGAATCTACTTAATTGCCACTTAGTGAATTTATTAAGACACCATTAAAACAATCTAAGAATTAGGTGCTCTTAAAAGAATTTGCAAGTCTACAACAAAATGCACTCCGTTAAAATCCCCAAATACCAAAACTTGCTAAGCAGTGAACTTTAATCCTTCAAATGTTCCCAATTTGAGCTAACTCGATAAAATACAGATGCCTCAACATAACGTAAATAATTGAATTATCATCTGAAGTGAAACAGTCCCAGTTTCTTAGCAGCAAGACCGAGGAAAAAGTATTTGCTTTAAGTAAAGGATGAATCTCGAGGCTGTGCATTACATATTGATTGTATTCAACGAGATTATGTACCTCAAGGGCTTTTTGGTACACTTTAGATACTAGTATATACTGTTTAATAAAAAAAGCGCTTTTGTGTAAACTTTTTGTCGATATATATATTTTTTAACATAGTCACATTTGAATATAGTCTTGATTTTTTTAATTGCACAAGATTGACAAGCATCAGTTATAATAGATCAAACGATCTTACCTGAAACGAGGTTATATCCTAATAATTGTTCTGTTTATATGTCACGAGATTCAACTACATAAAAAAATGGTACTATATCTGTCTACGTCTGTCTCACTAGTACATAACTTTTATACTTTCATAAGTTTTGTCTCTACTTATGTAAATTTAGTACCTAAATACTAATATAAGTATTGTCAAAGTTTTTGTAGGTTTAGAAAAAATATTGTTGTAGGGTAACGAAATCTCTAACACGGGCAGAACAATTACTGAGGCAGTTGTATATCAACAATAAATACATTCTTATTGACACAATAAAACCCGTTGTATACTACCATTTACAGATTGACACCACTTCAGGTTAGTTCGTTTAGATCATTAACTAATTACACCTTCATCTTTCGAGATTCAATTTGATTACTTCTTAATGTTATGTAGCACACAATTCTCAATGCAGAAAAAAATTATCAAAGTACATAATGCATAAAAAGCAATCGACAAAAAGAAAAGAAGACACAAAATTGTACACCAAGCAAAAAAAACGGTCCACATAATGTTCAATAAACATGGCTTTCAAAAAACTAATCACCCCTTATACATTTTGCAATAACAGCAATTTGTTGTATCCAATCTGGTAGTCCGTCAATGGACAAACAAGTTGCGCTGCAGCGATTCCAGCTTGGTGTGCAGCCGACGTGCACTGATGATTGCAGATTCGATACCACTATAGACGAAAGTGTAAACCATCGTTTAAAAGTTGGTACAAAATCGCGACGTTGCGAACAAATTTCATCAATGCAATGTAATTGATAAGACGTTTGATGACGCAATGATGAGACTGTACCTGGCGCCTCTTCTGTATTTGGCCATTTCGAAACATTTAGTCTTCGACAATTTATTATTTTTACACTTCGTACGAAGTAACGAGCTAAACGATTACGTTCAGTGTCGTCATATTTTATGATGTTTGTTGCGTCTAATAAGACAAGTTTTTTTTTTAATATACACCAATTTGGTTACAAGTGATTCTAAAAAAAATAAAAAAGCTACGAGCATAATTAATTTAAATGTCTAGTTATTTCTTAGATTTAACTAAATAACAAGTAGCGTATAAACTAGTTAGCAACTGATAGGCTTCTGTAGCCCTAATGGCATCGTAACCACAATGCTGGTAAAATCTAGCTGAAAAGCAGTGACATTGTGTTGAGTCAAACTATTAACCAGAATTTTGCTTACGAAGTACATCAACTAAGCGCTTTAATGCGATTGATGCTTGTCCCTAGCGGTAGTGTTTCAACACCAAATAAATAATTGTAAATCATGACTATGAACGGATAAATCACCGTTTGAACTCTTCAGCTATAATAGCACTAATCATAATGTACAAGTATTATTCCAGATACGTACCTAATTATCGGATATATCTTTCTATAGCGTCATCACACTTTAAAAAGTCTAATTCATGAAGCATTAAAATCATTAAATCGTTAGGTCTCGCCTAGCGCATCTACATTAAGTATTGATTAATTTGGTTGCAGGAAAACTGAAAGTTTAATCGGCAAATACTGGCAGACGAAATCATTAAGACAATTTTTGAGTTGAAATTAAATGAGACGGCTAATCTAGAATACAAAACAAAAGAGACCATGATTGCACGAAGATATTCTTTAATGCAGTTAGTACAACTAAATACAATTGAGGTGAGACTAATATTAACCACTTGCTTGCGTTCAAGCTTTGAACGAAACAAAAAGCCAAGATAGGGACATGATATATAAAGCGCCCGAGGCGCGCGACCCTGGCACTGTGAAGGTAAAATGTATGGCGCGTGAGGGATCTTGATATAGAAAGCGCCCGAGGCGCGCGGCCGAGCGGCGGTTTACGCGCCCGCTGCTCCTTTGTATACTGGCATCATAATAAAATAGCAGTAACTGCATTTTTGTCAAAATTGAGTTATATACATTATCGGAATCAGGAAAAATAGACACATTTAGTACTATTTTGATGGATTCCAAAACATAGTCTCTTAAAATCACCTCCTTATTGTAATTCCAGAAAATTTGCCAGTTATTTTTTTTCTTGAATATTCGTAGTTTTACTGAGCTACTTCCCAAGCGTTCAACTTCAGTCATATTTTATTATATTATATGTACTCATTCAAAATTTCCAGAGACTATTGTTGTTAGTTGCGATATGCTTACAAGCAGTTTTAGTTATGCTTAAGCATAAGCTAACAATGTCTACTGTTGCATTCGTAATATTTTAATTTGGATCGGTTTAAAACCATTCTAATTATAGTGTGATTATTAAACACGTATGCATAGGTACTTTATTTTACGAACAATTCAGCGAATTACTTTTTTAAGTCTTCACTTAAATGACTACGAACGCGATTTGTTTGTACAGTAATTCAGATGGTGACTTTAAAAAAAAATCGTCTACTCGTAGGTCAGACTAAGTTTTCCGCGCACATACATAAATTTACTTCGTAAGTTACGGGCAGCGAAATAAAGAGATATAGCATAGCCATCTCTTTATTTCAGTTGTATGCGAGAAAAATAAGCAAATCCAGTTACTAGCACTAGTAATATTACTACAAGTAATCAAACCAAATCTCAAAAGACGAAGACAGAAAAATTAAAAAGTTTGAAATGTTGAGAATTTCTTCGTTTTGTCTTTTATAAATAATACTTAAATTAATGCGAAACAGTGTGCCAATAACGTCTTGTATATAATCAGTAATAGTTATTTACAAGCTATTGAAGTGCCATAGTTAAAAATGTTCTGCGATAAATGTAAAAACAGAAGAAATTCTCATGAAAGGAAACATAAAACACCAACCTTCGAAGAACCCCACTTACTCTGAAGGCAGTCGGCGTTGAGCAAATCTTTGCACTTTTCGTGGCACTTGACACCGCACTCGGTACACCTGACGCCTTGTCTGGCGATGCCCCACAACAGACCCTCGCATTCGTAACAATAGGTAGGGGAAGTGGCAGTCCAGAGAACAAAATTGTGAGGGGTCGTCGACGATATCGGGTAGATGAGAGCTTGCAAGGTCTTCTTGTAAACGTGCATTTTCTGGAATAATTTGTGACTTACAGTTGTAAATTAAACAGACGATGTTTCTCCTGTGATCACCTTATAACTTCAAATCTTTAATACGTTAAAATATACACAGTTTTTATCTAGCTGAGCAAATCATTTGTAACTATTATGATTCAATATATTCTGGTTGGCGTTTTCATTAAAACTATGGTACGTTTGTTTTGTTTATCATAAAACTTACCAATTCTTCATCATTTAATGTAGCCCGATGTACAGCTGATGTCAAACCTGCATTCCTCTTCGTAGCAGCCATGGTCTAAACAGTAAAGTACATTTAAGATGCTTGTATTGATTACATATTATTCTATTCTAATTTGTATTTGTGTGTCTAAAGCGAAGCTTGTAAGTGTGAACTGTCCTTCTGTCTACTTGTATAACTTTTCTCTTTATAGATATATTTAATTATATCTCTCGGATACTACTCATGCCCTCAAAAGCTGTTTTAAAGCCTAGTGTATTGTGATTATGATCTACAAATTAACTTTTGATAAATAAGAAAATCATATTCGTTTATATACAAATGTTGACTGTTAACAAAACATTGCAGTAACACGTGCGTAATTGTAAACTAATATAAGTGTATAAATAATGTAAGGTATAACATTGAATGTGTAACAAATGTGATAACGCGAACTTGTATGTGATGCAAAAACTTTTTGTTACACAATATTTGATGTGATATCGAAGCTTGGCAATGGGAATTAAATTGGCAAGCACGTGCAGGTCCCGTCGCTCTGTCGAATCCAATTTTCATTTTTGTTAATCTCGACACACGGTTACATAAATTGTTTTGACGCTGCTATCTTATTCAAACCTGAACAAATGTCAACTTTGACAAAGAGCATTAAGCGAAACATGCAAAGGCAAATTAAAGTCGAATCAATCAATGTATATCATTATGCAAGCAACTATGTTCGAGTAAGTGAAACGAGAAAAGAAAATTACGATGTGTAATCCATAAAACTTTTTGGGGCATAATTTTCTTTTTTCTTTTCAATGTTTAAAAGATTGGCATGCAAAGAAACAGAGTGTTATTGGGATAGAAATACCTTGAGAACCTGCAGGTCCATGGTAAGGGGGTAAAATGCAACGATATCATTAATTTTCATCAGGAATTAGAGGTGTTGATTCAATAGCTAAGGTTTCGCTACTTTCTGCTGCCGGTGACCCCTAAATTTTTAATCGGATGGGCAAAGTCTATCAAAAGGTAAGGCCATCTAAGTACGGATAAGAAGATAAACAAACACAGGTAACACTTAGACATCAATAAAGAAAGAAAGGGAAGGAGGCCTTGTAAGATTTATATTTAGATTTTGACAATATATGGAGAGACATTCGTACCCTAGGGAAACGTGCTTTCAGAAAAAGTTTTAAGTGTTTAACAAACCTCATACACCAATTTGCTATATAAATTACGGCAAATATATTTCCAGTAAAAAGTTGTTTCACAGGTTTAAAACGTTGGCTTTCCAATAAGTTCTCAGGTTTAAAACGTTGGTTTTCCAATAAGTTCTCCCGTCAATCAAGAAACTATTAATCTTAACTGATGTGTCTTTCCATAAACTGTTCAAAACAAAAGATTTTACCGTATGGAAGAAAACATTTATTATGCGCCTAAAATTACTAAGCATCAGTAAGCAACGTCGATGCGAGCTGTAAACATTTACGATCAATTTCAAATATCTAACACCCCTGCCCACCCCAACAGTGAACCTTACGCGCCCCGAGTAAAACCAACCCCATGAACGGGTCTTTATAAACAACACGATCTGAAAAGGGTATATTATGAGCAATTGATATCGAATTTCATTAATTTCCATAACCGTTATTAACCTACACGACCCTTGCAATGTTTGCATATTTAGGAAGCTTTGTAATAAATAGCAAAGTTTATTTACAACAGCTCATGATCTTTAAAATAATAAAATAGTATTAACAAATTCTCAGTAATTGAATGCATATGTGTGAATATGTTGCGGCATTAGTATATAAAAGGTGTCACATTATACCCTTCTTAGACCACAAAACACAAAGAAAGTAGAAATAGACCGGCCAAATATATTACTCTATTGGGATTGTATAGAATCTTATAGTATATTTATATAGTATAGAAAGTGACTTACGAGTTCGGACACGAGAGGTATTGACTTTCTTCTTGGCCTGATGTCCGGCATACTATCGATGTTGCTGTAGAATGGGTTATCTCCCGGGTGCCTAGAAATAGGTTTTCTTTGATAGAATTCAGGTCTTGTATCTGTTTCAATATAGGGCAAGTATTTATTGTGAAATAACTAAGTCATCTTTTAGATTTCTTTGGTAGATGTAATAGTTGTAGTTTAAAGTTTTTTAAATAGGAATCCGACTTTTGTAACAGTCCTTAAGTGTATTATTCAATTACTTCACTGATATATTGTCTGCTATAATATAGTCATCATGACATTCCACTTCAATTGGGTCAGAATTTATTTTCACTTAAACCATGTTGAAAGTAACATTGCTTATTTAAAGTTACCTTATTATATGTATAAAAATGGAATTACTGATATGCCATGATTTTTAGGTTTCAATGATGTGACAATGATTGTGTGATGGTTTATTTCTATTTCAGCTAAATCATGTTACAACACATACCCATTTCCTCTGCCACCTTGATCGTTGAAACCGCTTGAGCCATTCTAAAAACAAAAAAAAAACAAATTAACAAAACAGAAACTAAAAATAAAACAAAACGCTAACATTTTATTTAAACCAAAGTATAAACAACATTGAAATAGCGTCGATCAATTTTTAATTTCTCATACTCTTATTGTTTGTAACTGTTTATTTATAAACATGTTTTAGTAGAAACATGTTTCTTTATAAACATGTTTTAGTAGAAACTTTTTAAGATGTTTAATTAAAAGTTGACCGATAACAAATAGATAAATTTTACTATGGAGAATTAAATGTTCACAGCAATATCATTAGCAAATCTAAATAATACCATCAATATTAATTATATTAGTAGCATGTTACATCATAACATGTTAAATTTAAAACATATGTCAAAAATAAGCCTAGTTCCACTCAACAAACAATTACACTGTCCCAGCGCTAAAAACACTTCTTTTAATATTTTTACTAATGACAGCTAAAATAAAATACCCTATTCGTATATGTTCGTATAATTTTACAATAATTTCTATTTTAATTCAACATCTAAAACCAGCTAAATAAGTGCAAACTATTTTTTTTTCGTGAGTGATAACAGCTAACGTCAATTCTAAGCTTGATGACGCCATATATATTAATATTTATGATTATGTATTTTATGTACTCTTAATGACACTTTTATTTATGTTTAAAGACGAAAATTTAATGATTTGCATCATTACCCGACAGCATTGTAACTAATATATAAATATCTCGTATCTTCCAAAACGGTGTTATTTTTTGTTTATTTTGTAGGTATGATAATACGCCCTAAAGTATTTTTTGCTCTTCTACCCCTCCCCCCATTTTTTATCAATATTTTTGTGTGAACAATATCCAAAACGTTTTTACTATGGTATTAAAATACTAGGCGACCATAACGTGAAAGAGGTGAAACACTATTTCTAAACGTGGCATTGCAACGCATGTCGGGTACAACTAGTTGTATTATATTCAGTATTCTTATTTATATCGAATACTGATCTTTAACATATTCATTTTCAAAAATACTGCATAGTTTTTCTGCATTTTATTACAAATATTTTGAGAGTTTATTCATGTGATATGAAATGATATGACGATGAATGAATTTTGTACGTGAAGTGCTTTGTAAGCTAGTAATTTATAGATAACGTCCAATAATACGTTTATTATAATCGCGCCTTTCCAACAAACGTTTGAAGAGATAGCATATAATCAACAACTTTAAATATTATACTATCATAGTTATATTACCTACAAATACTGAGTACATTTTAATATATTATATTTAAATGTTATATAAAATCTCATCAAATAAAAATATTATCAAGCAAGTTATCAATATAGGTATATATAAACCGCCAGTGACTGCAGAAATGTATCTATAGGTATATAAAATCCAATATTCAAGTTATATAAAAGTCTTATCAACTATTGCATTGGTTATCTAATTATTGCCTCAAATATAGAAAGAGCAATTAGCGAGTATAGTTTGAGTATATATATTTTTAAAGAGAGCACCCTATGCTAATATTAATAAGGAGTAAGTTTAATTTGTAGGTGAAATACGGGTGAAAATAAGATTCGTTTTTCACAACCACAGTTAAGGTTTGTTGAATGTATATACTATTGGGTACAGAAAACGTTAAATATCTACGTTAAAAGATTTAGTTATAGTTTGACAATACAACGATGGTAGTTAACCTTTTTTTAGTAAAACGTTATCTAAATGTATCATTATCGATACTAATGACTAATTTTAATTTAAACTAAATATTATACACCCTACATCTAACACTAGTTATATTGTATATATTTAATGGTTATTTATTTGGTAAATGGATGTAAAGCGGGTTAAATATTTTTAATGGCATAAGTTTTTCAGTCAACTAGTAGTTTTGCTGATATATAATTAAGAATTTAGCAGGTTACTACAATATTAGTTACTTAGCTCTTAACTCTAATTTCATGAAACTTTTGCATAAGATAACTTACACTAGATGTAACTTTGTCTTTTTCAGAAGATGGCGTCGCTTCCGATGCTGGAGTTTCTGGCGTTTTTTCTTCCGCTTTTCGATCTTTCAATGCTTTGAGTAGTTTCCATTTGCTTCCGACAGGCGCATCTTGTAGTTGAGGCGGAGGAGGCATATGTTTTACTGGAGATGGCTCATCATGTATACGTGGCATATCATAGTCATCGTCATATTCATCACCACTCATAACAGGGCTATCGGGTCCAGACGTCTCACCTGAACCGGAGTCATCGAAAGATTTATCATCGTCAAAGTCATCGTCATCTTTAGAATCTAATTTAGTTTCTTTGATGGAAGGAAAAGTTGTAATATCTTTCCACGTTTCTTTTACTGGTGATGTGTCATATTTAGTTTTGACAGTAGCCGTTTTTAGTTTTAGCTCTCTCAGTACAAACGACATTTTTTCTTTTAAATTTTCCTCAGGCTCTTCAATTATATCTTCAAATTCCGGTTCCTCCGGTAAAGTTTGTTGTCTTTCAGCTTCAATTTGAGACTGATTTTCCATTTCTTCTAACTTTCGTAGTTCATAGCAATACCATTCGTCTTCAGAATCAATACTATCTTCTGTGCTTTGTCTTCTTGAAGATACTCGGGAACCGCTTCTCCACGAATGAGTGCTTCTACTGTCATCATCGTCATGTTTGTTAGGTATTTCTAGGCTTTGCTGGTGCCTTGGTTGAAATTTGTTTGGCAAAGTACGAGTGCTTTGCATTGATGGGCTTCTTTCATGTAATATCAAGGGTTCTTCGTGAACCACGCTACTGATAATTTCAGGGGTTGGAGGAGTTGTTTTTTTTGGTCTCTTTTCCCTGTGATTATTCGGTTCTTCCATGAATTCTTCACAAACTTCTGTATCAGGTCTTGGTGGTGATGTATCTATTTGTTCATCAGAAATAGAAGTCGACTTCCGTAAACGGTACTTTCCTAAAGCTCTTGAAACTGCAAATTCTTGGGAACTGCCACTATAAGGCTTACTGTTATCACTTTGACTGTCATCGGAAGGAGCTGAAGCTTTTTTCACATCTCCAATAGTTGCAAATAATGACCCAGGAGACTGATTATCATCTTTTTCTTCGTCTTCAAATAAATCAACATTGGAAATATCTGTGTCGATGTCTAACTTTTCTAATTCCTGTATATTATCTTTTTTCATTTGACTTACACGAGCAAAGTGAAAGTCAATATCATCACTTTTATCTCTTGGTAACACGACATTAGGAGTTAGTTCATTTTCTTCTATTATACAATCAGTATCATCATCATCGTGAAAGCCTTGTTCTTGCAATTCTTGTATTAGTTGTTGTTGTTCAACGATATCCTGATTATTCATTTTGCGTTGTTTTGGCTTTGGTGGTACTTTAACAAACATATTATTTTCGTGAGCTGAATCGGAAAATACACTATCACTGTCTTCAGATTGAGCACTTGATCTTCCTCCAGACCACTCTGTTTCTGAAGTTTCCGGATCTGACAACGACTGGTGACTTGCTTGATTTTTTCGTCTAGCTTTTTGTAACAAACCAGACATTGATGCCACTAAATGGTATTTCTTTTTTCTTCTTTGTGCAGATAATATCCTTTCTTTCAAAGTTTTTTCTTGTTGCGTCTGCTCAACCGTATCAACGCCGGACGGTAAAGAATGTGATCTATGTTTCTTAGGTAAATGTAAATCTGGTAGCCAGTGACTCATGGAAGACATAGCTGATTTTAAAGACGAAGTACGTTTAGGTTTTTTAGGTTGCTTATCTTGAGGTTTACTTTTCAGATTAGCTGATATTGATAAATAACCCGATTCGGACACTAAAACTCCCGTAGAATCTACGTATTGCTCATTTCTCATTTTCGACATATCTATATTTTCGTGGCCTTGATTTTCATACATCACATTACCATTTCGCTGGTCATACTGTTGTTGCTTAAAATATTCTTGTTGAAGTTGATTTTGAAACTGCTTTCTTTCAGCTATACTCAGAGAATGTGATTTTAAACTAGATGTTTCCATTGAACTAGAGGGAGAACTTCTGCCTCCCTGCCAAGAAATCTGATCTTCAAGCGAAGTTCTTTTCGGAGAATCGTATCTACTCGACGTGGGGTAGTAAGACAAAGCATCAGTGAGGTTACCTGGTGGGTAGCCAGTTCTGCCCGTGGGCTTATATCCATTTTGGTAAAAATGAGGATCATTTGCTCCCATCGTATTTGCTCTCGCCAGTGGTCTTTTATTCGTATTAGCCGCTGACATTACCACTGTTTGTGCATGATAACTAGGTTCAGGTGGATAGGAGTCACCAGGAGGTCTTACAATTGCTTCAGTAATTTCATTTCTATCTAATAATTCGGAAAAATTTCTATCTTCAGCCAGCACCCCTCTAGGCGAACTGTAAACAGTAGTAAAAATTGGTTGTCTATTCCCTGCTACTGAATATATGGAAGGCGCTTCATTACTATAGTAATATTCAGGCATACTACTACTTTGCTGGTTATGTACGGTTATTGTAAACGGTATTTCACCCTTTATTAATTCAGTTGTGTCAACTTTGCTTTGTATTTTACTTAAGTCCCTTGATCCACGAATATCTTGAGCCATAAGATCTTCTTTCACCAAATTATAATCGCTTTTTAACTTTCTTCCATCGTATAAGTAGGAGTCTACAAGAGTTTCCAGATATGGTTTTGAGTCTCCTTCATATGGCATGCGTTGAATAGATTGTGGAGAAGGGATCCTCATTTTATGGGGATCATGGGCCACGTGAGCAATTCGTCCCGTTTTAGGGGACCCAGGGCTTTTTTCTAAGCTAGACCATCCGCTCATTGAAGATAATCCTGAGTCTGATTTAGCTGCTACAATATTTGCACTATCTCTTTTTGGGTGCTTAGGAGATGTTTTTGGTGATTTGGGAGACCTCGGGCTAAGCCGCAATGAATCTGCCGGAATCATACTATCGGCAGTTAGCATTGCTTGATGAGTATTATTATTTTCAATTGAAGGAAATCCGTCTCCACCATTTGGAGGTGCTGGTGGTGGAGGGCTAGGGGATTTCCGTATTCTACATTCCTTGAAAGCTAAATCAAGTCTATTTTCTGCAGGTTCATTGTATAAATCATGAATAGATAACGGAGATGCAAGAGGTTGTTCGGTACTTGATTTATACATATCATTCAATTGTTGTGCCATGCCTTTAGTAGCGTAATAGGCGTGTCTTGAAGACTCGGGCATTTGATAGGAGGGACTATACTCGAACCGCTCTCTTGATAAAGCGCTAGGAGATTTGTTGGCTTTAGCTGCATTAATTTCTGCATTTGCTACCGCAGAACTATACGCAAGACGGCCTGTTACTGTTGTGTATGGTTCTGTTGAAGTTCTTTCTGGTACAAATTTTCTTCTGGGAGATAAATTCGGCTGTAAATATTCACTTTTTCTATCTGCTAACGTATTATCCGTGAGAGATAACCTTGAAGGCGACTTTTCACGTGCAATTGATTCTTTTGGTGTCGATAACATAAAATCATCAAAACTTTTCATCATATCATTAATGCCCCAGTTTTCACCACCTGAATAAACTCCTTTTAGTTGTTCGTTAATAATATGTCCATCTTCGACTAATGTTTTGGCTTCTATGTCTCTATCATGATGCTTGATTGATCGTTTTGGTTCAGGACTAAGAAGCAAAGTTTTCAAGTCTTTCAATTCTCTTGAATCTTTGTGTAACTGGGTTGTCAATCTATCTAATTCGTGTAATTTATCTACTGTAATTTGATCTATTGTACTTAACGTTGACAAATGCACCAAATCTCTTTCGCTTATTTCTGGTCCGCCCTGTATTCCACAATAATCCTTATAGTCCGTGGCACTGAAAACTTGTCTTGAGCCTGCAGATACCATTTCTAAATCTGGTTCTTCAGGTGCTTCCCAAATCATGTCTAGTTGTGAAGGTGGTCTGGAAGTTTCTTCACACACCAGATCATCACGATATGCTTGATTTAAGCTTTTATAGAAGGCTTCGTTTGATTCCATCACTTCATCTTGAGGAACTAATAATACAGCACTCCGTCCAATATCTAGGCCTTCTTCTATACCGTCTTCAACGCTGCCGTTACCTAAAATTTCCCTTATTACTTCTAGCCGTGTCATCGGATCTCTGCCGGTGACTGTGCGACATGTGTAGAAATCGAGCAATGTAGATATAACGCCCTGTTGATCAGCGAGCAGCGCCTCAAGCCTCTCGAGTCGCTCCCACATTCTGACATATTCCTGACTGAGCAAGTCAAGCGCTCGCCAGGCATACTTGAGCTCGGTCTCGAGGATGTTGAGGCGCGTGCCAAGGCGTTCCATATAGTCGCTGATGATGTAGTCGCCGGAGTAGGGGGGCAAGTCGGGTGGCAGCGCGAGAGAGCCGCAATCGTCCATATCGGCCTCGGCACCCCCACTCCCGCCGCCCTCGCTTCCCTCCATCGCGCCGCTTGCGCTTGCCCCCCCATTGTCTTGAATATCGCGCATCATCTTCGGATCGGACAGTGGGTTGCACATAACATTTTTCACTATGAGTCATCCCATATCGTTTTACTGAAAACACTTTTCACGCAAAACTGTCTCGTTTCTGTATTATTCACTAAAATCATTTTATCACTTTAGGTTTTTAACGCATATTGACTTTAATTATTGCACTTTTTATATTTATTTTCAAATTTCACTTCTAAAGTTTTAAACACTTTATACTCGACGGAATAGTTCGATATTATTAGATTCACATCAAAAATATTTTATATTTTAGTAATCACTTTACTGTAATAGAAAAACCATTGGTTAGATATTCGTTTGGATCCACTGGTTTGGACATAAACTTGCTTATGTTCACTCCAGTGTTAGGGGTTAGAAGGAACACCTCATCGGAACACATCAACTTAGTCTTTAGAAATTTAATTTCATGGGACCAGAAAGTAGCTTCAAAAGTATTTGATAGAAGGGATTGATTTATAACATAGTTGACGTGCTCCTCTGGGAGGCAGCTTAGCGGTTCGATCTCGATTCCACGTGAGTATGTGTATCTCAGAGGTGGAAGGCGACGGCGGGGAGAGGAAATAGGATAAACGAAAGGAAATTAACGCCGAGTTTCACCACCGCTTCGCTTAAATTGACCTTGGGGGCTATCGGATTAGGAAAGTAGGCAGAAATGGTATTGATTCAAGCCGCTAAACAAAACTCCGGAATATTGTTGTATTGAAATGTAGTTTACGTATTTATTTCCTGGAAGCCCGTACCGAAAACGTTCTTTCTTTAGCACCACGTAAATGAGAAACGTCTATAGAGAAGCGTGTCAGGCTTCTTAAGGAGGGAATGCCTTTGACACCATATAGAGAAATACTTGGAGGAACGTAGATAGCGCGGAACGTGGAAATACCTATCCAAACAATGTAAGTAAGCGGCATGTTATGCGATCGTGAGGGTACACATACTTTATGAAGGTATTGTTTGCTCACTAGGCGGGCTTATCTAAGTTTTACAAAGAATACTTTAGTTAGGCTAATACTTAATACATTTAAACCATATATAAATCATCAAAATAAATGCTTTCCATTGAAAATCAGATTATTATATTATCTAAAGTGAAGAAAACTGTACTTTATAACTCAGGTAAAGAAATTTTATATCTGCAAGGATTTTTATGATAACATATTGTTTTTGTAATACGCATATATTTTTCACAATAAACGACTTACGTATGTTTTTCTAGATAAGGCTACAATTATTTTATGCAAGTTTAGTGGCGATGAATAGGTAATAAATTGAACATACTCGAAAATATAGCAGATAAAATAAATGTACAAAGCTAAAGTAGCTATCAAATATAGTTTCACCACTGTCAGATTTGTACCAATAAAAAAAAGACACTTTACAAAAAAGTCATAAAATAAGTAAGAAAGACTAACTTATACATGAAAATAATTAATGTTTTAAACACGCATTATAGACGATAACTTAAAAAAACTGCAGAACAGATCATGATCAAATTCAAATGAGACCAATGGAAAAGCACCAGCTTTCAAACAAAAGAAAAACATCATTATCGGTTCACGTAGAAAGACGTTATGAGGTATCACACAAAAAAAAAAACAATCGAATTGAATTCCTCTTCTTGTTGACTTGAGTATCTTTTTTGTGAAGTCGCTAATAACCAAAACGTTTTCTCTACGTTTTGTTGATATTGGCCTCGGTATAAGAAATCAATAATATTGTCGTATTATTAATTTCTTACTCCGAGGCCAATATCAACAAAACGTAAAGAATACCTCGACGTGACATTTCTCAGAAATACGATTTCCTTTGAAATTTGTCGAGCCCCACCTGTTATTTAATAACGCCCTCATGAGCCCTCGAGGACAATAAAATCCCCCTTTTTATATTTTAATCCGAACATTTTTCTGTATAAAAATTATTATTCGGATATAGAAATATTTGTGGGGAATGACTTTTAGAAGGATTTTTAGCTAATATTGCAATTCTGTGTAATTAACTTCTATTATCCAAATAACCACGAAATTTTGTTTTATGAACCTCTTATCAAAAACTTATATATCATTTACAATTGCTAAACTAATTTGAATAACGATTTATAATAGTAATTACGGGTTTGTTTTCTTCGATATTACAAAAATGTTTCCGGTATTTATTTGTTTTTACTTTTCTTCACTCGTTATTTAACGATTTTTGAGTTTTGTTTTTCGTTTTTTTTTAAATAGGGAAACATGGGTAAATTTAAAAAAAAACCCGTTATGCTACTGGTAAAAAGACTTGATAGCAGCATGGGATATAAACGCACCCTTAGATATGTTTCTATAAATATAATCAAAAACGCTTTCACACTCACATCCCACAATAAGTTGGATACTTGTGTTGTGGGTGCTGGAAAAATTCACATCACACACACAATCGTACCTTGGTTTCTGTTTCTGGTTCTGGTTCTCAAAAACCAGAAATACAAATTTTCCTTGAGAAGAAAACTTCGTTTCTACCGGGAATCGAACCCGATACTTGCTTAAAAGGTGAACACGCACCTTACTTAGTCAACGAGCAGTTTACATACCTATAGTTCTAATATAATGACTTGACTAAGAAAAGCAAACATGACTATGTATAATACAAACGTTACAACACATTTTTTATAGATATAAATGTCCAAAGAAAATGAGCAAGCTTCACAAATGCAGACAAAGAGAAAGAACAGCGTGAAAATGCAACATTTTCTTTACCCGAAGAAGACGTTCCGTCGAAATGAAACTACTAAACAGATAGCCTCAATTCTACGAACATCGGATTACGTTTCACTTTTAGTATGACAATCACTCGTAAAAAACAGTATCTTATAGTAATACACTATTGTGTTGATTTAGGCATCTATGATCATAGAGGAACTTGTCTATGATTGTCCTTGAATTTTACAGGTAACAGACGTGACAAACTAGCATGGCTAACTGACATAGTTTTAGTTTTATTAATGAAATCGTGATAGTTTTTCATTATGCCCTGCGTTTAGTAAAAGAGGTTAAATCAATTACAGACAGATACTTGTAACCATAGAAAAGAATATATTCTACCCGAACTTGTAACGGTGCCGTGTCAAAGTATTTAAATAAAACGTACAGCCGGGTTCAATTCTCAGTGGATCTCCATTCTACGATCATCGGACGACGTTTCGCTTTTAGTATTCCAACCACTCGTAAAAAACAGTATCTAATAGTTATACGCTCTTGTTTTGATTTCTCTATGATTATCCTTGAACTGTATAGGTAATCGACATGACTGAATTTATCCCCATAAAATAGGTGGTTTTGGTTACCTATAAAGCTTCAGCATAGTTGTAGTTTTTTATGAAATCGTGATAGTTTTTCATTACGCCCTGCGTTAACAATAGAAAATAAATCAATTATTTTACAAACAGTGATCATGCACGGGGTGCTGTGTCAAAGTATTTATATAAAACGTACAGCCGGGTTCAATTCCCAGTCCGAAAAAGTTTTCTCCCAAGATAAACTTTTGTTTTTGGTTAGATCTGGATGTGTGTGATGCGAATCTTTCCGGTAGCAACGTAAAAGTCCTCAAACTTCGTTTGGGGCTGTAAGTTTCAAAGCGTTGATTTTTTCATATTATAGAAGGCCATGCCTGTCAATCAAATATCGGAGTATTGCAGGTACTCTTCAGTTACCTATAAGCTCGATGCCTTGTAGGTAACTTAGGTTTTTGCTTTATAGATAAGCGTTAACATAAACGCTTTTAAACTCACAACCTTACACTAAGTTCGATCACTTATTTCGTGGGTGCCGGAAACATATACACGACACCCACAATTACAACCAGAACCAGAAACACAAATTTTCCTCGAAGAGAAAACTTCTGTTCCTGCCGGGAATCGTACCCGTCACGCTGTTCAGAACTACCAGTTAGCTTAGTTAGGCAAACTCGTACCTAACTTAGCTAACCATCGTACCTTCAACGTAGTCTTCAAGAAAGGTTATCACAAAGAAACAAATTTAGTACGTCCCTAAAACAATTAGCAACGTTTTACTGCCACCCATAACAGTTCCAATACCATAAACGGCTTTAACACCCGAATGCAAAGTAATCACCACGAAATTGTGTTTCTTCTCACGGAACCAAACTAAGTTAGTGGCAATGAACCGACGAACGGAGTCCCTTGAAATGGCGATTCCTATTGAAACACTTGGATTTTGGCCAAAATGTGCCAGAAGTTTTGCTTAACACTAATTGGATTTGTAGACTGCGGTTCAGAAACAGTTTTTTTTTTTCTGTTTGAATGAAATTGTTCATTGCAAGTTGTATGAGTAAGTGAAGTTCTGGGTGCATTATGTTCTACTAATTCTATAATACTCTTCGAGTTTGAATTTTAGTTTATTTAATTCTCTGTTTTTTTATTAAAACTATGATAAATAGTCGTTGCAATTCAGAGGCAATGCCAGCTTGATGGGGATGCTACCTACTGGTGGGATTGAGCCACAGATCTCCTCAAATCCAGCCTCTGTGATTTGAGCACTTGAGTTATCTAAGCTTGGTGTCTTCTAGATAACTTAGGTCTTTGCTGTATAATAATATAATTTTAGGAAATATGGAAAATTGACCCGTAGTTTGATCTTAAGCAGGTATAGTTCAATTCATGTAGTATAAGAGCGAGGCACAAAATGTGTTGCATAAATTGATATAAAAGCGAAAATCACCTATAAGAAGAAATATATCTAAATATAGTTTGAGCGAGTAAATAATTTTCGTTTAAGCGTTTATAATATGGCAACCGGACGAAGCCAGGACAGGTAGATGTTGAAGAGACGTTGTTTAAATTTGTTTTTCGTATTTATATTACAAATCCGTTATTTTTCATAAAATAACTACATAATAAGTACTATATAATTAACATACCTCTTTTGTAAGCATGAATAACCTACTGGAAACATACTATTATCCGAACTCAATCGCTACGATATGTATCATCCGATAAGCTACTATCCTGAAATTCTAGTGAAGACAATTTTACAGCGTCTTTGTTTTCCGTGCTGTATACAATGTAGAATTCTACTAGTCACCAGTCATACATCCTTGGCTATCACAATCTGGTAGTAGAGTTATTAACTTTCATGAGTGCCTCTTTGGGGCCCATGTGAATAAACGATTTTTAATTATTGAAATTTGCTACTATATTTATTCTGTCGGGTAAGATATATTAATTACGTTGTATGGGAAAATCTTCTTTTTATTTTATTTTTTAATGCTTAATAAGCTAGGAAATAAGCTACACGCTTAACTGATGCTAAGCGATATGCTTACATGTGAAATATTATTCATACATCTGCATTACCACCCGGGTGCTGTTTAATCTTTAGTTCTGTTCATTTGGTAGCCGAAATATAATTGATAATAAAAACCCTATCGAAATTAATTGGGTGTTTAAAAAAAGCTAAACGTATAAACATAAATACAAAGAATAATAGAGATTTGTGTTATACCATTTAGAGACGTGCGACAAAAGCTTGCTGTGTTCATAAAAAAAAAAATGATTTATTTTACATCTAATTATAAAACAATACTTTTGTCAAACTATTAAGTACTAAATTAAAAGATTAGCTGAAAAAACAATGTGACACTGAAGGATATACAAATATTAAACCGTAAAAAGCTTTGTGGTGGACCGGAAAAACAGTCCAAAGCTCAACAAAATAATACGGAAAATTGAAAAAAACAAACGTTTAACGTACGATAATACCATCGCATGTGAAACAAAACCCATTTTCAAAGCTCTTTACCGTTAAAACAAACGCGACGAAAAAAATACTTATAATACTTCAAAAACAATTGAAAAGGGCACGATCGAACAGCTTTCCCTTTCCGCCTAAAGGTGGGAACGAAGGTGAGACAAGGGTCGATGATTACCAGCGATACATTCAATTCCTTGCCCAAGGGCTTGGGTCCCAAGTGGTCGGATATAAATTGTACTACGCTTTGTCAGATTTATGGCATAGCCACTCTATTAATTTCTAACTAGATGAAATAAATATTTATGATAGTATTGTTTTAAGTACGAAATTCCCGGTTATCGAGTTTGAGCTCAAATTTTTTGATCTTCAGTTTCAATTGCACCGGATTATTATTTTATTTAATATTACCAAGGATGGTATAAAAAGGCGGGTGTTTTCATTAAAACTCATGCCTGCAGCATCTCATTCATTCTTTATTAAATTAAAAAGTGCGTGTACTTCTGACGACCCAGTTGGCGCAGTGGACCCGCCCTCTACGCCGTGTGTCCTGGGTTCGATTCCCGGCAGGAGCACAAATTCCTACCCAAGGGATATTTGTGCTTCTGGTTCTGGGTGTAATGTGTGTGTGATGTGAATGTTTCCGGCACCCACGATACAAGTCTTTGAACTTAGTGTGGGGCTGTGAGTGTGGAAGCGTTTGTTTTTGTTTGTTGTTTGTCGAAAGAAGATGATACTAATATCTACTATATTTCCTAAAATTAAACTAAAACTATAAAATATACAGCAACGTAGGTATTTTAGGTCTGTGCTGAATATATTTGTAGTTTAGTTAAAGAAGATGATTAGCCTATGTGTTAATCCTTGGTATAAGCTTTATACATTAAAAATTTCATCCAAATTTGTACAGCCGTTACAGCGTTAAGAGAATAAACACATACTTACACATTTACACACAAACTTTCGGATTTATAATATTGTCACATTTCCGCATCATCACCTTCCATCCGGTGAGATAGTGGTGAAATGCAAGCCTATTTTGCATAAAAAAGTGAGATAGTATAGGTGAGATAGTTATGAACAGTTCTACGTTGAGCTTCGATTCTGTCACAGATTATTGATGTTGTACAAATGGACCAGAGAATATTATACAGCAGGGAAGTAAGCAGCGCAAGACGGATGCAGATGTTGGCAATTGTTCAAATCCAACACAGATGTTACCACGACGGGCTCGACGATTTTTGCGTAACGACCCAAGCTTTAATGAGACTATATTTTGTGTTTATGCTCAGAGTTTCTAGAAAATTGGCTACAGAGACAATAGAGCTTTATGTACCGCTTCATAGTTCCGAAACTCGGGGTTTTCAAGACATTTGTTTTGTTTGAAATGACACCATTGGAACTTCGGCAGCGAATCGCTAATTGTTTTGAGCAAAAGTTTGCCATCGTTTCGAGCAGTTAGTAGTTAGGTGGTTTAAGGATGACGTGATATAAAAATGTTTTATATTTTTAGAGAGTCTTTAAATTTATGCACTTAATACATGCTTCGGGTTTAGCTCTATTAACGACTCAAAGCAATCACTCTAATATATTTTCTTCTTTTATATTTTTACGAGCATAACTCCGTGGCTTTGCCCGCTTTCATCAAGTTAAACACTGGCATATGTGTAAATCCTAGGTATAAGATATGTACGTTCCAGTTTTCATCTAAATCCGTTCAGCCGTTATAGCTTCAAGACAAAACCAAACTTACACACACACACTTACCTACAAACTTTTGCATTTATAATATTAGTTTGATATGGATATCACTTTTTTGAAATTAGCTTAGAGTGGATCATAACTAAAACAGCATTATGTAAACATTCTTAGTTCAGACTTCAGATAGAAAAAATATTTACAGAAAAATTAGGGAGAGTAGCAAATGAATCAGGACAGTTACGATTTAGTTAATTAAAACATGGCATAGAATGTTTAAGCATTACGTTTAAGCAAATTATTTGCATGTTTATTTATTTTCATACTTGTGCCTCATGGGTATGATGCAGAATAATATACTCGCTTTCTTAATATTCCATTTTACTTGTAACTTTACGCGCTGTAGTGACTATACATAAAATTATAGAATAACTGTAGGACTGCAATCAGGCTTTAGGTATATTGTTATTATCCTCACAGCAACAGCACCGAATAAAATGAATTAATTAATAACCGCTGTTGCCGGCACTAACGAGCACTAACTTTTGGGATGTAACAACTAACATTACAGGCTAAGTTTAACGTTACCCTACATTTTCAATTAAATTCGTCAATGGACGGCTAACTCTTTAAAACCACCTGCCTATAGCGTATAAAGCCTTGAAGCTAAATGTAATTGGTTTTCCATTTCGTATTTAATTTACGTAAGTAAGAATTGAGAGTTAATTTGAAGAATATACATTACTCTAACAGATCCCGTGGGTAAATAACCGGAACGGGCTGAAACTTTTAATTATTATAATAACAGTTAATTTTTAATTATTTAAGTGAAGAGGTTTCTTTAATTATATGGATTGCATGAATAATATACATATATAGCTTTTCTTTTTGCTTGATAGATAAGTATTTTGCTATCCTTCCTGATGGAAAGTGATGATGCGGCCGAAGATAATATACATCCATAGATTTTCATGACTTGTGTTTTATTATATAAAGAAAAGTAAGATGCTTGCTTGATGGTAAGCGAAGCGTTCGCCTTTATTAACAATAATATTATTATATTATTGACCTAGTTGGCATGGTGGGTAAGTCTCAGCCTTCTGCGCTGTGGGTCCTGCGTTCGATTTCCGGCAGGAGCACAAATTTCTTCCCAAGGGATATTTGTGCTTCTGATTCTGGGTGTAACGTGTGTGTGATGTGAATTTTTCCGTCACCCAAGATACAAGTCTTTGAACTTAGTGTTGGGTTGTGAGTGTGAATGCGTTTGTTTTTTGTTTTATACATCTGCTACAGTGTCACCAGATATTTCCAATTTTTAAAATGACAATTTGTTACGTCTCATATTATTATTTAAAATACCCGCTGGCGTAGTTGGTTACGCATCTACCTTCTAAACACCGGGCATCGGGTTCGATTTTCAATCGGATCAAAAATTATCTTTACAAGTGAAATTAGTGTTTGTGGTTTTGAACAGGCACCAATCTGACGCCACGACATATATTTTGTGTATTTTAAAATTTTATTACTTGTTTTCTAACTATTTCAACTCGACACGGACAACATAAAAGATCATTGAAGTCCTCATTTATTTAATTTGTTATTTTACCATTACACCGTTATGTCAAACGAACAACAAAGAGCATTCAGAAACAAAAGAATGACAGCGATTAGGACGAAAAAATGTTTGTACACGAAATGACAGGAAGACGGAAAACATCACACAAAAATATAACGAAAATCCGTATAGAATGAACGCTATTCAAATAAAAGAAGAGTTTGAAACGCGTATACAAATGAAAGAGCTTGCTGGGCGCGATAAGTATGTTTTGCGCGGATTGTCAACACGATTGTGAGCGTGAGCCCTCACCCGTTCACCTTCGCGCCTAGTCATGACCATTTCGTTCAGTGCGATCGTTTTTCACACCCCTTTTTTGCAGACATAGAAAAAAATATGTTCCCGACTATCCCGTCGATATGATCACGTGAATCGGGACTTGTAAATGACAACTCGATCTACTAATGCGTAAACCTGATAATCTTTTTCTTCTTCTAAGAATGACATATTTGAAACCAGTTACAAACGAATTGTACGTGATCACAATAATATAAAAGTAACGTTAAATAATTAGAATCTTATCACACGCTCGGCGTGCATGCAAATTGCTTGCGTACCTTCATAATTCCGTGACAAAATTTAAAAAATCCAAAGGTACAACGTAAAAGGTCGTAAACCCCGTAACTGGGGCTGTCAAATCGCTACCCTTGTCCTAAAAACCCGTTTTGACCCTTCCTTTCGCCGACAGTTTTTTTCATCAAACGAACCACAACTCTCCTACCGTCAACAATCCGTCTGCGAAGACAAATGACCTATTTTTTTTACAAATATATGTTCAACGAGTACTTCCCTTGTTATATTTGAATTCAAAAGGCAAGAAAAGCTGTTTTTCTACCACAACATTTTTTTTTTGAATACTCTATAAATAATTGAACTACTTTAGCCTAGTTGGGTGAGCATTCGTCTTCTAAGCAGAGGGTAATGGGGTTCGATTCCCGGCGGGAACATAGGTTTTCTCCCCGAGGAAAATTTATGTTTCTGATGATTGAGTGTGAATGTGTCCAACGCCCACGACACAAGGCATCGCATTTAGAGTAGGGCTGTAAGTGTGAAAGCGTTTAAATAGATTAAAATTAAATTAATTTTATTACAAATATTATTACTTGACACATATACACTATTATATATATAAATATATAAATATTTAAAATTATAATTGAAACTTATGAATGCAACTGACCCCATATATGACATATCATGGTCAGTCTATGACAAATATAAAAGATTGTGACTATGTAATGATGGATGACAATGTGACTTAATATAAAAGATTTGTGAAAGCCATAAATACAAATATTAACAGTTATTTTGTGATATTAACTAAAATACTACAACTTTACTTGTGTGATAGTATCCGCATCTGCATTCAATTAAGCCTATTAGTGACCTGTTTTTGGATAATTTGGCGACTGCTCCTTTATACTTTGTTAATTAAAAACAGAATTTCAACTGAGAAATTGCAGATTTGGTCGTACTTGATACTATTTTGAAACAATCTAGATAGCAAAACATAGTGTCTATTTATTTATTTCTGAACGATTGTCAAGGACTCGTACAAATAATAATGCGTTTTTGCTTGTATGTGTCTCAGCGTGTATATAAAATATTTAATATATAACGAGGAAGTATTTAGCAAATTCATGTTCTTTTAATTTCCGTTTCGTAGCAATACGATACGTATACTGTAGAACCGGATTATACCCGTATACCGCATAGAACGGACGTGATCGGAATATTGGGGTATATTGGCACGCCTTGACACTGTTTTATAGTTGTGAACATATTTACGTTGGCGGAATGAGACTTGGCAACTTTCGTAGAGCTGCTATGACGGTAGTTTCGAAGCGTAGAGGTGCTACGGCTTTTGTGTGAGTTTTTGAAGAGCTGCTACGGTACTTACGTAGCTTATATTATTCGTAGCTTACAGGCTACGTGGTTATTACCTCGCGTAGCGTTTAAGTACGTGTATTTTTTTACAACAGGTCGTTTGCATACTTGCAATTATCACGCAAGCCTCCGTTGCAGTGCCACGGAATTTTACATTCAAGTGCCACACGACATAATACTGCACTTATTCCCTGAACATTGACTTTACAGTATTACCTAGCTTTCGTAATGCTTTATAAATATAAAACATCAAACTGTACCATTCAAACACAAACACAATATATTTGTATCTATATATTGCTTGAAAACTGTCCGTCATCGCTTATTCATTGACATTACATTAGGCTCTGTTAATTTATTCACGAAAGCAGTCTTCAGTTGACGGTGTGTTTCCTGACTCAGGCGACGCAATATAGGACTTAATGAATAATGACAAAGGAAACATTTTCAGCTGGCTTCAAAATGGTCCCGAAAACACCTTGAGCACAATAACAACAGTATAAGAACTCAGTCTTAATCAACTGTTGGGCCAAAATAAACAAAGGTTCTGAGTAAAAATGTATAATAATCAAATGTTTGCTGAGCGCAACAACGTTTGGCTATTTCAAGGTCTAGACAACTTTCATTACAAATTTCATCCAAATTTGTACAGCTGTTTGAGACATAACTCATTTTCATCATACACACTCAACTTTACCACAAAAATATCTTCTCCGGTGGGTGTAACTAGAAGCATCTTTTTCCAAGCCATATTGACACATTTTGTATGACTTGTAATGGAAACATATTTCGATTTCAAACCATATGTAACTCTTTTTGTTATAATTGTTTATTAAGATTATTACATTGAATGTGTATTCTTTATTATTATCTTGGCAAGTAAAAAATTCAGCAACAGATAGTTGATTAAAAAAAAAAGTGGCATAATAAAAATTTGAAAATACCCCGGACGCTCTATCTGGAAAGCGTCTACACAAATTTTCACCAAGCATATCTAAGAACACTCTCAATTAAGTCATATTTTATACAAACAAAAAAACCGGTCTAGCCGTTTTTTGTCTGTAGCATCGTAGCACCCAAAGTATCTATGATGCTACAAACAGACACACATACAAACTACAAACTTATTCCACCCCTCTTTTTCGTCGGGGGTTAAAAATAATCATTTATTCGTAATACAAACTTTAACTCAATTATCGTATCCAATATTATCTGAAGTAACAAAAACAGCTCGATGTCTTGTAGATAACTTAGTTCTTTGCTGTATATAGTTTTAGTTTAGTTTTAGAAAATATAGGCAATTGGCCCGTAGAGAGCCCAGAAAAAAATTACAACATGTTATTTCTGTTAGAATTATGTTGCTGAAGTCAAGAAGCATGAAAAATTCAACAATTAATATCAGACCAACCGCTGCTTTGAAAATTAAATAGAAAAACAGACCAGACTTTCAATTACCTTTTCCCTAGCCTTGTTTATGAATTTCGTTAAATTAATAGAGTTTAATAACCCCATGACCTATTATTCTACTTGATTAACTGATTTACTATATTGTTAAATCGCCACCCTTTGTCCTCTACAACGTCACCTACGGCTCCTTCCAAGCAATTTCATAAATTAAACCGTTGTAAGGCACATTATGAATAGAGTAAGTACGTGAACGCGTTGTTTACTGTTTCATAGCAAAATACGGAATATGCATGTTTTTTTTTTTCAGGTTAATAAATTGCCGTATCTAAAATTACACTCATAAAAACATTACGTTTCATACCTAAACAAATATTGAAAATGCGAGCAGATTCGAGCAATTTTACCTTTGTTACGTCCACAATCCTATCATGGCTACCGTAAAAGAAAGATGACCAATCATTGCCATCAAAAATCTGGAAAGTGACGTCACGAATTAGTCTAGCCAATTTAAGATATCGTGGTCGAAAATGTAACACATTCTCATCACTCTAATTAGAATTATTTCCTATCTTCAACCGACTTCAAAAAAGGAGGTGAGATCCTCCTTGTTTTGATTTCTATAGATTTTAGATATTATTAGAGATTTTCTTTTTCGTCTGTATGTTTTTTTTTAAACAGATGCAGTATTATTTTTAATTATATTTAAGTCACGCCTCTTTCCCATTGGGATAGTCAGAGAGCACATCTTTTGCTTCTTCTACATTCTTATAAGTCTTTTTATACACGCTCGTTGGCTACGAGTATATTTTAATTACAAAATGGTAATGTGTTAAACAATGTAGAAAAATACCTGCAAGTTAATGCATTAAGTCATGAATAGCACGATGGAGTAGCATAACGTTTTTTCTTAGCTAGTTTGTTATATTGAGGTCAACGTTTTTTTCTATTCATCGCACTTTGCATTTCAGAACCGGTGAATTTCTCAGATTGCTGTTTTTATTCCTATAAATGTTTTCTGTATTTTGTTTTAAGAAGTATTTTTGCTTTGTTTATTTTGTGTAAGACTAGTTTCTTGGTTGTGTTTGAATAACAAACGAGCTTTAAATTGATATACTCGGTACAAGTGTACCGAGTGTAAATATTATTTTGTGGAATTGAATTGAAAAAAGCATGTATTGATGTATATATATATGTGTATATGTATTTTGCACATAAACCTGGTTGTACTTTGAACTGTAAGTAATTCTCAAGCTTCTAATTGCACGTTAAACCGTCAGTCTGGGTTGTAAATCGTAAAACAACAGTCGTTAGCACTATCGGATGCCTTCCGGCGGTCTGAAACATTCTGTCAACAGGACTGTCCATCTGATTATGTTTCCTTAACAATATTTTTTACTTTTAAAACTAGGAACAGTATATGAAAACATTAGCACTTATAGTTTCATGTAATCATTTTATTTAAGGCTCCAAATTTGGCTATGTATGTATCTTGGAAGAACGAACAGAAGTTCTACAAACAGGTTAGATTTATCGCGCGACACTTTATAATTTGAGTAGGTAACTAAGGTGGTAGTTATAAGCGATTTGACAAATTAATAATATCATTTTCTAACGAGGTTGGAGTAGTCATTATTTAATAACTGAAACTAAATATTATAACTTTATTAAAATTACTGTATTACACAGTAATTTTACTATGTATACCATTTCAACATGCATTGATTTTATGATATTGATATCTGAACTAAAAACTTTCCTTCGGTGAAATCTGACGATTGAAGTGAAAGTTGATGTTGTCTTTGTAGGTATTATTTACTTATACCTACTTACAAATTATGTATTGATGTATTTAGAATAAATAAATAAACTTACATTTGAATTACTTTGTAGACAAAACCTATTTATAATATATGTATGTATGTATTATAAATATTTAATATGGAACGACGCACCTTACATTTTCAAATAAAATCTATTGCAACTTGATAGAATATAATATAGCTTTATAAAGAAATATAAACTCGAAAAGGTACCTTCTATTGCCACTGATCGTTCTTTCGAACATGGTTATAACAAAGTATGGATGAAACATATATCAAAACTTGAATCAAATCAAAGACCGTGACAGAAAAACTGACGATCTATAATTATCACCAATTAATTGCTCGAACCGAGCAACCTAGCAGGCGTATATTTATGACACGTATAAAAGATCACTTAAAACTCCGACCGAAATGGATAATATTAAATCACAAAAATTTGAAGGTAAATGGGCCGTGTGCACCCCCAATAACTTACAAAAAATGACTTTTAATTTTCATCCGGGTCACGTTGACACCCTTTATTAGGTCAGGCCGCGCTATCGCCTACATCTAACAACAAATATTGAATAAAATCGTTTGGTCTCTTGACTTGCTTGAAACGAATATTATTGTTATAAAAAGTAAAATAATAATAGCTAATTGATGTTGTGTACGGCTTGAAACACGTCTAAATTTCGACTTACTTTGTAGTCGATTAGTTTCGGACAAATTTGTTGTCCTTCATCAGGACAACAATTTTCAATTATGTGTAATACTCACGATAGTTTTAATTTTTAATAATAGCTTTTTGAGCTTTAACGTCTACATTCCATGCATTAAACATCTTTTTACTCTTATACAATTTAAAGACTTATGTATAAAAGCTTTGGGTACTATTTTGGAAGTCGGTTAATACAATTAAAAGTTAACACTACTAATTGACTCGCACTCGTCGACTCGTCTCCGCCCCGAATAGCGACTATTAAACCGAATAATAACTATATTATTATTATTAGCCATGACTGTCCCACTGCAGGGCAAAGGCCTCTCTTCCCTCTTTCCAGTCTAGACGAATAATAACTATTAAAGGCTAATTATATATATGAATAAAAAACTTTTAAAACATCGGTAAAATTTACCAATAAAATAATTTATACATTTTGATGATATCTCAAGAACGGATTGACAGTTATGATTCAACTTTGGTGAGTTGTTCTGTGTATGCTGACAAAGGTTCCAAAAAAGGTCAAAAAAGGATTGGAAAAGTTGCAGTGGTTTTTTTTATAATTTTGGTCACGATTACGTCTGTCGTAATTTCTAAAATACTAGGTAAACATAAACATAAAAGAGGTAGAAAGAACTCCTTTTTCAACCGGCTTCGAAAAAGGACGTTCTCAATTCGACTGTAGGTATATATTTTTTGTTTGTATGTTACGCGATATCTCCGCCAATTATGAATCAATTTTGATGTTTTTTTTTGTTTGGTAGAGTATACTTCAGAAGTGGGCCCATATACATTTTATCGAAATTGGTGAAGCCAAAACCGAAATATAAGCGATGTAGTCAGTTTTTTAAACTTTGCTTGCGTTTCAATTATTCTTTACGTGGCATTGCTTTGTACCGCTAGTCAGTTGTAAATAAAACGCAATCACAACAATCAAGGAAAAAGTTTTTAAACTTTCGAAATTGGAATTCTAAACAGGTTTTCCAACGCCCGTCAGGTTTCTCGTTAGTATCTTCCCTAGAGCTACAAAAGAATCGTTTCGAAGCATTGTGGCAGTAACTGGCTGGATCCGGCTCCATTTCTAATGAGGTGCAGTCACGAACCTTGCACGATCAATGCGATCTCGGTCCATAGTAGGATTGACCTCGACCCCAGCTGGGACGAGATAGACAAGTAAAAAGAAGACTGTTGTGACAACAGACATGTTTATCGCTCTTGTGTTAATCATTGTGTTCTTTTAAAACGTTTGCTATCAAAATTGATTACTTTTATATACACTAGCAAACCAGTAAAATACAAAACAATGCAAATCGATTCGCATGACTGTACCAACATAAACTTCTTTTGATTAAATGGGTACCTACTATAAAACAGCATGTAGAATTTAAATAGAAAAATAATTAACTATATAAGTACGGTATTATAAATAATAGACAAAAATATATATAAAAAAATGAGATGATAGAGTATAAAAAAAAAGAAAATGTATCGTTGGGTATTTGTACATGAAGTATTATTATTAATGATTTATGTTTTGTTAACGCACTTATTATTAATGTTGGATTTAATGTGCATTTCCGACTCAATATACTTGAAATGAAATATTTTGCTAATCACACAAATTCTTATTTAGTCGCATGACGTAATTGTGAAGTGAGGTCGGATGAAATGTTGGTGTGTTCTATAAAACAAATAAGTAAAAACGCTCATTTTGGCCGATGACGTAATGTGCCATAAGACAAATGGGAGTCATTAGAATAGTTATGTATGTCATTTCTAGTCTAAGAGTCTAGACACTAGACTCTAGACGTACAGGCTAGTTTCATTCCTCATCACCAATGGATTACCAACGTAACGAAAAAGTGTCTTATTGTCCTAAAAGACTGATCCAATCTTGATCAAATTTAAATGGGACTAATTAGAAAGCAACATCCTTCAAACTAATAAAAAATTCGAAATCAGCTCACGAGGAGAGAATTTATGAGGTAACATACATAAAAAAAAAGAAAAAAACAAAAAAAAAACAGTCGACTTCAGTACCTCCTCTTTTTTTGGGAAGTCGGTAAAAATCATTTTTCTAAATTAAAGGCTGCCAGACTGAAAAGTTGAGTCAATCAAGTATCGAACAAAGTAAATGTACAAGAAAGCTCGAATATTTTATGATTCTCATGAGTGTAAAAGAAAAATAAAATGAAAATTATACTTCCATATTTGTCTTAAACTTTGTTACACATTCAACGGCAACGCACTAGCACTGTGTCTGTAGACATCTATAAGTGCCGGTAACTACTTGAAAAGCTGTAACTAGTCTGCTATTCCATAAAAGAGACATTCTAGCGTAACGGAAGCAAGGAATTTAGCTCTCTAAGAGACGCTATCGTAGCAAATTCCACTAGGTCTGAACACGATTCCATTACATTTTGTATAAATAGTTGATTTGCTCATCCTCTTAATTTATTGACATCTCAACTCGAGGCTTTGTAACACAAGATAGGACAGACCGTATTCCAATTTGTTACGCAGTTGTACGTGACCGATGCTCCATCTCTAGACTTTCAAGCTCCGCTTCAAGCATTTGACACAAATCCGAAAGGACGAGAGCAACGAAGTAAATAAAGAGATACATCGACGTATAAGCGCTATAGACTCAGCCGCTTATACTTACGAAACGCTGTTTATAGGCATAATAATATGATATGATTTTTCTTCAGATATCTACGAAGATACAATATCGAAATCGCAAGGGCGATGCCGTCTCAATGTCACGCATCGTCTCAAAATACAAGAACAGTGTCAGGAGATATTATTCCATATCACCCATGGCGTAAGATCATTTTTCCTTGACGCTAGATTTTCCTTATAAAATGTTATGTAATAACGCTCTCGCGAAATCATAACAGAATTTAATTCCGAATTTCAGTTATTATGGCTGCGCAATTTGTACGTGATGGTACAATTCTTATGTTAATAAAGGAAAGCACAATATTGAAATAACGCCTTTCAAAGCAGCGTGTGCAATTGTTACTTGTCTAGCTTTGATTATACATAGCAATTTCAACTGAATTATTTATTTTTTATTTTGTCATCGATCAAATATTGAATTAAATGAGAGATTTTTCGTAGCGTCCTATTGCTTAGAAGTTTATTTCCTTGAGAAAATGTGGAAAACATAAAAGAATTTCACGCTAAGGCGGCACGCTAGTATCACGGAAATACTTCCGGAGGCGAGATAAAGGCGCGAAGAAATGTAGCTCATAAAACGTTTCACATTTAAGGGAATATCAAATCTCGAGATGAAGATCTAACAATTCCAGATGTAATATAAATGGCTGATTCTTTAGTTTGCAAATAAGTACCCAGCTGTCATTATTGCTTATTACAAGAATATCTTTCCTCAAAGTCGCGAGAGGAATTAATTTACTAAAATCCAAGGACAAAAATGAAAGCTTTTGAGATGAAGTTAAAATTGAGTGCTTCTCGCTAATGTTGTTGTCACTAGGCACATATGTATCTGCTATTATGTATTCTGTGTCACAGGAGCTTGAATGGCTAGTCTATTATACGTGATTTCCTGGCTGGTGTCAATAGCGTTCAGGCCACCTGAAAGCGTCAAACGTGGCTTCACTTAAGCTTAACCAAGATTGTCTCAAGACTGGTGTACCACAGTCTTTAGGGGACACTATGCTCCGTTGGTCCCAGTTGTAACTGGGACCAACGGAGCATAGCGTCCCCTAATGCACATTATTAATTAACTTAAATCTCAATGTAATGGCAAACATTTAAGTACTGGCCGAGTTATACATTGCCTATTATTGTGATCCAAAACCAAAAGCTATTGAGCCATAATACCTATCAAATTATCAAACTTTTCTTCTTTTTCTTATTTTACAAATCTTACAAATCAGGTTATATTTTCTGAACAAAGCTTAAAAACCGATTTCATCGTTTTATCCCCGCTATATGTATAAATACTTGGTATCTTAAAATAGGCTATTTTTTATATATATAAATATATACAAATAAAAGTTTTTGTAAAATAAAACTACTTTTTACCGAAGATGTGCAGTGCCATATCGAAATATACTCGAAACATCCAGGTTAACTAGAAGAAAATGCTTTGTAGCATTAAGTTTGCCTATGTACCTACAATACTGTTTGTGTAATAAAGAATTTTCTATCTATCTTCCGAAGCCCTTGATAAATTCTAGGCAATTTTTGTATGGGATCAACTTAACATGTCCATACCCTTATTGAGACGAAATGAGAACTTCCTTCTTTTTTGAAGTCAGTCAAAAAGAAAACACAGACTGTTTCAAAACCAGCCAGGCAATGGATGCGAGATTTTTTTAAAGTGAATTCCTTTTATTTCTTAAATATCTACCAAAATTGTTAGCATCGTAAGTGAATGATGAAAGCTGAAATCGAAAAATCCTTTTTGTTGCTAGTTGCTTCCCTAATATGATTAATTGTTTCCTATTTGATCAATTGTCATAACATCTCACAGCCATTTCTTCACGCACCAACAACCAGCTGTGTTTACCTCGGATAATGCAAACTTATTCCGATTTGATATATTCCAAACCCAGAGCCAAGATACTAAACCTTGAAACTTTGATCGTATAAAAGTAAACCGCAAGTATCAGTTGTGGAATACGTAATAATATTTATGCTGTTGTTGGCGAAACAAAGTTTTCGAGCAATATGTTATTATTACTGAAACATTTTACCTAAAAAATATATCTAAATATGTATGAATAATTATGATAATGTAATTATACAAACTCAAACCGAGTACTACGATAGAACGTTTTATTTTAATCATTGACGTCAAAATGTCTTTGAATATTATGTTTGGAACATAATTCTTATAATAAATATAAACGGTTCACTCCCACCAGTCTATAGATAAACAATATATTCTATGGATCTAGAAAGAAAAGGAGATGTTTCAAAATTGAAGGAGCCTAGGCCAGCACCATGTACCATATTCATACATGACGACCCATATTTTGGCGCAGTGGACAGGTGTCCGCCCTCTGCGCCGTGGGTCCTGGGTTCGATTCCTGGCAGGAGCACAAATTCCTTCCCAAGGGATATTTGTGCTTCTGGTTCTGGGTGTAATGTGTGTGTGATGTGAATGTTTCCGGCATCCACGATACAAGTCTTTGAACTTAGTGTGGGGCTGTGAGTGTGAAAGCGTTTGTTTAGCGTTTGTACATATAGCTATACAATATAGTAAACGTTTTTTAATGTTTATTTTCTTTACTTTTATTTCGTTTTAATGTACATTTAAAATATCTTGGTGCATCGATAACAACACAACACAGTTAAAAATGGCGCGACAATATTGAACTGACATTTTGACGTGTCATTCATTGTCAATGATCATTTATTGTAAACAACATACCAATTCTAAAATATTTGGGTTTCGTTATAATTATAAATTTAATAGGACTATAGAATATGTTACTCGATTGAAACTCGGAACAGAGTGACATTCAGTATCTTCTTGTCATGACTGCCCCAAAAATAGGGTTAACATATTTAAAAACTCACTAAATAATAATTTGTGAGTACAGCTGTAATCTGCTGCAGATTAATTTATTTGTATTTTTAAGAAAATGCAATATTTTTTCACTATTTTTCTATTTATGATGTAGAGGTACATAGTGCTGGCCCAAAATGAAACATCTCCTTTGTATGAGTCTTATAATAAAATAGTGAGAAATAAATATTCCCAGTACTACCATAGCATAAGGCTTAAAAATATGAAACGTACTCTTATTCATATAAAATTCTTGTAAGTTACCGTTTTGTCATACAAGATTAAATGATGATGACATAGAAACTCGAGACTAGCACCTTTAATCTTATCACTAATAGCACAGCTAATAGTAAGTCTTCAAGATATTAACATTGGCCTGACGTTAATGAGTTTAGTTTTTACGGCTTGTCAAGCAAACGCGTGAAAGTTCTTCATTTTGACACATCGTTTAGTAAAGGACAAGAAGGTTAACGCCTTGCAAGAGATACTTAATAAGAAAAGGATGGAATCTTGATAGAATATGTTCAAAATTACATTCTTCCGTCATTCTTGTTGATAGCATACAAAATAATGTTTTTTTATGCTCGATAGGTAAGCATTTGATCACAATATCACCTGATGGAAAGTGACGATGCGGCCGAAGATGTAACATGCTTGCCTAGAAGGTACCTATTCACTCTTGACTTAAAGACTCCCAGATTATACCGTTCGGGGAACGAAGGCAATGAGTTCCACTTCGCAGTACGGATGATAAACGTAGAAGCGAAACGCTTCGAGCGAACTGGAGGTATTTTGAATCAAAACAATAAATTGGAACAATGGTGGAAGAAAATTTCGTGCCATTCCTACCGTACTCCTGGCCATAAGCTGGTACAATAGGGACTAAAAAACCCACCTTACCCATTATAATTATTATATACCACATATTTGCTTTAAATTTTTTTTTTTTTTTTTTATTCATCTTTTTTTTGGGACTTTTATGCTCTATCATACCCTAATCTTTGTCTTCATCTGAGCAAAATTATATTGTACAGAGAATGTGCCACATCAGCTGATGGGTTTGCTAAGATATGAGTAGGTATAACTTCCAACGTTACTTCTATGTATGTAATACTTTTGCACAAATGACTCTCCTTGGTTTTTTGTTCGGTCACACTCCATCAACAGCTTTAAAATAATTACAGTTTGAATTTTTAAATGTAATTGATGACTAATGAACTATGTGTAATATTTCACATAATTTATTAGACGCACATCTGCAGGGTGAATGCAATGTTCTTTACATATTTTAAACTAAAACTTTAATAGTAGGGCTTACAAATTCTGATCTGCAACCTTTTTGATTAACGAAAAGTGGTGGGGGGTAAACATTGTGATGAATAATTAAAATGTTTCCCTGTAATACAAAAGTTCCACTTCGTTTTTTTATCATAAGACCATTGTCACATGTATTCTCGCAAATAAACTTTTGACATGAAACTAAGTACACAAAATACAAGGAAATTCGTTTGTGCCGAAGAAATTGTTTGTTTTTTTTTTGTGAGAGAGTGAATAGGTATTTACTGAGGAAGCGTGCTCCATCTTTGACCGCATCGTCGCTTTCCATCAGGTGAGATTGTGGTCAAACGACAGCTTAGTCTCAAATAAAAAAAAAAAAACAAAATATTAAACGACCCAATCAATAACATTTCACAAAATATAATTCAGAGCAAACCCTTTGTCTTGTTATACAATCTTTGCAATTGGTTTAACCAATTTCATCTAAATCCAATTATTGGTTTCAGAGTAGGTAACTACGTAACAACTTTACTTGATACATGTTTGGAATTAAATTATGACTGCTTAAAACTCTTTTGATAAAAACTCACGCACATTTTGAACTATTAAATTAAAATTAAAACGCGTTATCGATGTCTAGTTCAGCAATTGTTCATTCGGAAGCCTTTTTCAGGATGAGTGCGAAGCGCAGCGCTTGTAATTCACGCTTATTTCCATTTTATTTGTAATGTAATAATTCCTTAAAACTCGCAAATAAAATAATGTCAGCTTTTAAGGTAGGCTCAAAATTGGACGATTCATCCTCACGAATATTAAGGAAACTGAAAACGGTCGATTAACAGCATTTTTTTATGTGTAATAAATGTTCACAAAATATTTTATTCGGATATGTTCAGCAATACACGATTGAATAAATTTGGCTCTATAGAAAAAAAATTTGAACTTAAAAATACCAAAATTTCCCGTTCCCGTCAGTGGAATGAATCAACTTAATTCAGTTTCTATAAAATATATTTTTTACAAAAAATATTGGGTGTAATCCCAACAAACATAACCTTGTTGTGAACTCAAATTTTTTTCTAAATGGGTAAGATTAATTTAAAAAAATATATGAAAGCGCGCACGCTTACTATGCAGGCAATTCTACAAGGCTACAGTATGGCTCCAGTCCGCCAACTCGATACCAAGTCGCCATAACAATAGCTATTGAAAAACTCTTGTGAACACGATATTGCTAGTTAAGTTCATAAGAGATGATGTAAACCTATTCCTGCCTAATCTGTGTTAGCAAAGACAGCCGGTCGTGGTCGTAATCCGGCTAATTGTCTGCAGACGGATCGGTCAGGGCACATTAATTATACGAACCTTCAAGATAATCGATCAATCATTCCCTCCCCCTCAGCCTGTGCTCCTCTCCTAACTTGGAATAATACCCATTAGTGTCAACTTGATCTTATAACCGCTTTGAGGCGTTTTTCGAGAAGGCAAAAGGTTTTATTCTGAGCTTATTATTGTTGATTGATTAATCATCCCTATGTTATTTTATTTGAGCGGTGAGTTGATTATTTATCAGTTTTTAAATTATAGGTTCTGTTGAGTTGTTGTCAGCAAGTATGAAGAACTGGGCTCATAAAAATGTCACGATGCGTTATTATGAGCGCAGCTATGCAGAAAGCGACTTACCCCAATTTTTGCGAAAATATTCTGCTATGCGTTCTAAAAACATGCAAATTATGAATTGTAGTAAAAGTAGAAAACTACCACGTGTTTAACAAAATGAATTTATTTGGCAGTTAAAAATGGATTATTTTGTAGGCATTGAAATATAGATATAGGTATAACATTAAAATCAATTATGAACTGTACAAAAATAGCAGCGAAATCCCCTTTAAACCGCCGTCATATCTCAAAACGCGTTTTTTTGCGAAAGTTGCTTTCTGTTTGCTTAGCTATGCTCAAACATACCTACAACCAACTCAGACAATCCCAAAATCTGATTCGGACACCATATTTTTCAGTTTTATACTGTCTTCGTGCCGAACTTCAGGTTATCACTGCGCTATGTTAGATAGAAACGACATAAATCGATCGCGGCGAAGTTAGAATCCTATCCGACTAGTTTTGGGCATACACGGAAAGTGCTTATTTATAGTCACATTAACTCCATTACACGTGACACTGAGATGCCTGTCCTATTTTGTTACTAGTATTCTCTTGGAATTTTGTATGTTTTACCCAACTACAGGGAATCAAAAGGGAGGGTTATGTTTTGACCGATATGTGTGTATGTTCATCTGTTCCCTGATAACTTCTAAACTTCTTATCATAATACGACAAACGAGGTGTCGTTGGAAGCATCTTGTTTGTCCTCTGGTTAAAGGCTGTGTGACGTCATCTGTGGGCATCTACTGTGCATGAAGTCAATTTGCAAATATTTTTTTTTTTAATTATAAGAAGCCAATTAGTTATTAATTTTCGTTTCTTCTTACGTGTGTAGAAGTTAAAAACAGAGGAAGATTTAATAACAACCTGCCTAACAATTTCCATCCAAGAACAGTGCAATGTGATTCTTTCTTACGTTTATATTGAACTTGACCGCGAGCGTGGTTGTTTACATGTTACTACGCTGCGGGTATCTGGTTCGGTTCCTGAATATACCAATTTCCCAAGGGAATTGTGTTTCTGGTACACGCGTTTCAAGTTTTCAAACGTGCGGAGATATGAGTGTGAAAGCGTTTGTTAGTTTGTTAATTTGAAAAAAAATATAGAACTGATGATCATTTTATGTAGTAGAATAAGAAATACGTGACCAATTAACTTATTTCTTTAAACGAAAAGGAGAAACTTGTGCACAATGCGAATAAACTCGTGACTTGGTTTCCGCTGAAGTGTTATATTGTACAAGACCCTTGGGAGCTATACTTTATGTAAAGCGACAACAGCAATACCGTCTTCATTTTGGTGCTTTTTGTACGAAATAATATAATACGAAAAGTATTCGTAGCACTCTATTTTAGTATCTCTAAAAAGCTAACACCTGACTATCTCACTTATTGGCAAATTATGATGTGGTGTTACATTTTAAATCTAGAATGTAACTGGATATCGAAGGTGATGAGTTTTAATATCATTTGGAGTATTTTAAAAAAGTAAAATAACGCTTGAAGCTGGTTTGAACCAAGAGTACTTCTGTCCTCAAATTAAACCCGACGGGAACACAAGTTTTCTCCCCAAGTAAAATTTGTGTTTCTGGTTCTGGTTGTGATTGTGTGTGTGATGTGAATGTTTCCGGAGCCCACGACACAAGTCATCCAACTTAGTGCGGGGCTGTGAGTGTGAAAGCGTGTGTATGTGTGTATGTAATGTCGTCGCTTGAAACATATCTGTTTAGCACAGCAGTAAGAGAAATAGGGCATAATATGGACGCGGGTCAAACCCCGCTTTAAGCGACATTTACCTTTTATTATTTACAACTTTAGGTTTGCCTAGTAATAACGAATGCCATAGAAAGAAAAATCAAATTCATGGCTATTATTCTACTAAAAATAAACTAAGAATTTATTTCGGTACAGGATAGCCTACCAGGCTCGCGTATAATATAATGAGTCATACGTAAAATATAGAGTAGGTACATAGTGACGCATGAAATAACTATAACTGGTCATTATTAAAATGTAAACCGGGCCGAAAAAACACTTACGTATTGCTGTCGAAATTGTTCTGACCATGTTTCGGACATATACGATGATCTTTTGAAACCGCCTTACATAGGTAGGTTTCTTCTTAGAGCTACCTTTATAGAAAGGTAGCTCTCAGAAGAAAGAAATCGTATATGCTTGGAGCAATTTCTTCCTACAGGTATACGTCACTGATTGCCGGATATAATAATAAACAACTCGCACGTTATATTTTTTTACACTAAAATATAACTGACCATTATTTTCATATATATATAAAACAAAAGAAGTGCCAAGTCTTCTTCACCAACGCATAGCCTAACTGTAATTTAGGACGAGCTATGGACATTATTGTTATACATTTATACCTATACCTTTTATAGGCTTTTGTTCTCGGGAAAAACGGCGTCTCGCTTATCGTGTGTATTCTATCCGATCAAGGATTGATATACATTAATAATAAGTAATTAATGTTACTATAGGTTGTAAGAATTAGGGCTTTTGCAATACTTTCAAAAACAGAACAATAAGTTAAGGAAACCAGTAGCTATACAAATTGCACATTTCGGTTAGACCGTGATCAAACGATAGCTTTTTAGAGATAAACAACTATGCGTGGATAGAAATGAACTGATAGGCTATTGTTTGTACAACTGAGTGACAAGACAAGCTTGCCGACTGTTAATTTGCTAAATAAATTTTATTACCAAATCAATTACTATTAGTGTTAATAAGAGTTTGAATATAATATAGACTATAATTTTTAGTAAAATAACAATTTAGTATTGGTGTTAACTTGAGTAGAAGCTATGCACGTTCCAAATTTCATCCATATCCGTTCAGCCGTTACGATGTGAAGAGAAAACAAACACAGAATTTAGCATTTTTTTTAAATTCAGGCTTGGTTAACATTTAACCACTATCTCACCTGATAGTAAGTGATGATGCATATAATCCTAATAATATTATAAATCCGAAAAAATGTGTGCAAGTGTGTAAGTATGTTTGTCCCCTCTTCAAGCTTTAACCGCTGAACGGATTTTGATGATATTTGGAATGCAAATAGCTTATACCTAGGATAAACATATAGTCTAACTTTTCAACTTGATAATAGCAGACAAAGCCGCGAGGAACTGCTAGTATATAATATTTGTGGATTTAAGTTTTCCATTTAAATTTAAATTTGGCATCTCTGATAATTATTAATATTCATATTAATGATGAGATAATAAATTCCATTTGCCCATATTATTATACGTTAAAAGAAAATAGTAACTAGGTTAAACAAGATTTATGGGAAACGAGGGCAGACACGACAATTAACACATTATTAAGGACAATGCCGCATAATTTATGAGAGATACTTGAGCTAGCTTGAGCCTGATAACAAGACTATGAATAATGGCATTGATGTTACGTAGGTATCTACCGAGAAACTCTTTTAAGCAGCTTTACTTTATGTTAATATGGATGTCAATGAATCTATAAAAAATCGAATTTAACCTTCATCGAATATTTACATCTACTTAAGATTAATTTGAATTATAAAGAGAGCTGTAAAACAAACACGGATACGCTACAAAGATTATAATATGTTGTACTTTAGCTATGTTCGTTTAAAATCCAGATGTTCGGACAATCAACTGAGAGCTTGTAAGTGCCGCAATGAACCTGGATGGGTCATAAACATTTTGCATATATAGGCTATTCGGGTAATCCCATATAAAAAGTCAAAGATATATAAATCTCCACACGAATTGTAAGTGAGAGCATATTTGGTGTTATTATATCACAAAGAAACAAGTTATGAGGTTACTTTTAAAGTCGGTTAAACGAGAACATCGTCAAAGTAGTCCACAAAATAGGCATTATTGACGATATTTCAAGAACTTCTGATCAGATGTTGATCAAATTTAAATGGGACCAATTAGAAAGCAACATCTATGAAACTAAAAAAAAAACTTCGAAATCGGCTCACGTGGAGAGAAGTTATGAGGTAACACACATGAAAAAAAAATACAATCGACTTGAGTATCTCCTCCTTTTTTGGGAAGTCGGTAAAACATATATTAAATGTATTTACAACTAAAAAGAAACTAGGTTCCATGCATAATTTACGAGTTCTGAGCATAGCAAATGAACTGTCTAGACTGTAGACAAACACATTATCTTTGGTCTTATTTAACAAAATTTACTTTGTAAATAACATTTTATTTCTAGCGAGGTTCTAGTGCAATTAAGTACGTTAATAGTCTTAGACCTTGTAAATAGGAAAAGTAATCTTTATCCCGACTATCTTACACACGCTCTCGTACAGTTAGTTTTATAAAATGTAATATTCAGATAAATTACTTATCACAGAAATAATTTGAATTAATAGAGTCCAGTTGAAAGAGACAAATTTAAAAAAAAAATACAGTCGACTTGAGTACCTCCTCCTCTTTTGGGAAGTCGGTAAAAAGAACTGGCTAATAAAGGCATGTTCTAACTCTAATAAAGCCTTTTATCCAATTTATATCCTCTTATCAAAAAAACAATGTAGGCCTCTCCTAGTTTTAATCGGGACGTGTTTCCACCTAACCCAAAAAAATATGTACCAAACATACAAACAAAATAACCTTTGCACACGCTTAAGTATTCACACTTAAACAAAGCAAATTACTCAAATTTTACAACAAAATCCACTAAGAAGGACGAAAAGCAAACATTAGCGTGCAGAGCTTTACTGTAACAACGGGCTTGTTTGTTTTTTAATATGTGTAGGGCCATGAATAATAAGGTTGGAAAGGGTTACCTACAAAAACTAAACTGCGAAATTGGCCTGGATAGCTGAAGACGGTTAGTTTACGTCGTCCCACTAATGTTTTGTTTTCTCTTTGTGTTTTGTACTAAAGAGGCTCTTTACTAAAATAATTGGCCATTTAATAAAAAGACTGGTAGTTCGTACTTTTTTATCTACATACATGATATAAAACAACAAAACTACCAATTACGGTAGGTCTTTGTAGCTTCTGATTGTCGCTAATAAATAACTAACATAAGTTAATGTTTTTTGCTTTATATAAAGACTGACTAAGAAAATAACTTAGAGAAACTATAATACTGCCTTTGGCTTAGTTGGGTGGCTTTTGCCTTCTAAGCAGGGGTTATCGGGTTCGATTCTCGGCGAGAACACAAGTTTTCTCCACAAGGAAATTTGTGTTTCTGGTTTTGGTTGTGATAGGTTCTGGATGTGTGTGATGTGAATGTTTCTGGCACCCACAACACTAGTCATCGTACTTAGTGTAGTGCTGTGAGTGTGAAAGCGTTTATTTTATGTTATAATAATAATAGCCTTTATAAAACAATCTTACAAAACATGTATATATAAGTAACCTACTATGAAATATCTCATGTAACTATACATGCCATATGATGAGGAGCAATAAAGTTAAATAGGCTAAACATATAGCAGATTGGAGTCGGAGACAAAATAAAAGAAAGAAATACAAGCAACGTCTTTGATAGAAACACGATATCCGAAAAATTTAATGAATGAATGAATATTTATTTAACAAAAGAGAGAAATACACATAACAATGATAGTTTCAGTGGGCCCCAAACTAGGCATGGCCTGTATCTTGGGTACCCAGAATACTTGAGTAGAATTTCCAGTCTGTACGTGATTCGTTCATTCATTCAATTGCTGCTATTACTTGGAGGAAGATGACCCACAATCGGAAAGTGTGGCAAGCTGTAGGGGTGGCCTTTGCGGACACGCAAGATAATCTTAATACCGGTGTCAATTCACATTAATATATTATTATTAGTTTGTATGTTTAATACTTCATCACGCTCAAACGACTTGACCAATTTTGATGAATTTTTGTATGGAGGTAGCTAACATCCTGGATTTACACATAGCTAACTTTTTAATCCGGAATTTCCGCGGGTCCGGGACTTAGGAAATAACCGCGGGCGCAGCTAGTATAATACTTAGAGAAACTATGAGAAGTAACGTCTGTCTATGAGTTCTGCAATAGTTATTAAAAATGTTACACCAACCAATTATATAGGTCTCTTATTTTTTATAAAGTCGTGTCTCTTTTCAAAATTTCAAATTAAGTCGTCAAATGTTGAATACGAAAATAACCCACATACATATTTGAATATTTCTTGGAACTCTCGACACTATTCCGATATAATACGTGACTAATTCTATGAAATCGATATTACTAAGACACGTGTCGTATTTAGAATGTCTATTTTCCAAAACACATTTAGTTTATGTTTGATACATTGCACAGTTTTAATTTAAAACTGCGCATATATTGATACCTTTGCTACAGTTTTATACCGACTTCCCAAAAAATACTCAAGTCGAATGTATTTTTTTTATGTGTGTTACCTCATAACTTCTTTCCAGGTGAACCGATTTCGAACATTTTTTTTTTAGTTTGAATGATCTTGCTAATTAGTCCCATTTAAATTTGATGTTAATATGGATGAACAAGATCTGATCAGTAGTTCTTGAAATATCGTCAATAATGCGTATTCTGGACTACTTTGACGATGTTCTCGTTTTTAACCGATTCCAAAAGTTACCTCGTAGCTTCTTTCTCATCTGATCAAGTAAAGCGGTGAAGTCGGTTTTTTAAGCTTTGCTTGCGTTTAATTATTTCTTTGTTATACGCGTAGGTATATAATAAGTATTCTCATTAATAACCTTATTTCGTTGACATTCGTAATACCTAAAAAAAATATTATCACGGCTTTTCTTCTCATGATTAGAAATACACCAAAGCTATTTCTTTCTACAAATACGTACAAATAATGAAAACTTTGACATTTTCAAAGGTGCTCTAAAATTATTTACATGTGACTTGACTTACAAATAATTATGTTAAAAACCAGTTCACCATAACTTTAATGATTTAACAATATTGATGTTGATTAATAGTTTTTTTTTTCCAAATGTTGTACAATGCGACCTTGACCCTTCCCAGAATTTCCTTACAGCATTCATAGATATCATCCTATAAAAAAATCTCGTGTCACCGTGATTGTTGTGGTCAAACTCCTCTGAAAAGGCTCGACCGCTTTTAATGTTTTTTTGTTTGGATGGTAAGAGTAAATGTTGTAAAGCTTTTTTCACCCTCTTACCCCACGCCCGCACCCTCCATTTTTTATCGAGATTTTAGTATTTTTGCATGAACAATATCCAAAAAGTTTTTAGCATAGTATTAAAGTACAAGGCGACCATAAACGTGAAAGAGGTAATCCATTTCTCTAAACGAGGCATTGTAACGCATGCCGGGTACAGCTATTAATATATAATATAAACAGATAAATATAAAATAAACACAAATATTGGTAAATATCATAAAAATATGTTACTATATATTATAAATGTATTCATTATATAGATATAAATATAATCATATATAGTTGTATTAATTGTATTTTTTTTCTATTTGGGTTCTCATTTTCTCCGTGAGTATAATATAAATTAAGTTAAATAAATATCTTTTGTATCATTACCTCGCTTATTTTACGGGCCGCAAGGGTCATATGAAATTTGTCTTGACCTAATTGCGGAAGAGACGAATGTAAGGACCGACAAGGAAAATTCACACAAGAGCACCATTTCTAAACAATAGACGTTATTGAAGACCCTCGGATGTGAGGTACAAAAGGTACGTCGAAAGATATGGAACCAATTACCGATGAGCCGTTAGATTAACGGAATAGAGGAAGTCAATGAGATTGTTAATGAAATTGCGGCTGGGAAATATATTGCTGATACCTCCCGACATTTATTAATTTAGTGTTACCCAGTGACTTTGATATGAAAATTTTAGCATTAATTTATAAAAACCCTACTTAACTCTTGCATAAACTCATTGGCTGTGTTCAAGAATAAGATTATGAAAATTGCATATATTTTTTATGCTGGATAGGCAACTATCTCATTTGACCACTATCTCAATTGATGGACAGTGACGATGCGGCAGAGATGATACATTACATTATAACAAGATTGCCTACATGGTATCTATTCACTCTGGACTTGAATACATCCAGACTGTACCGTTCAGGAACCAATAACGCAGGCAATGAGTTCCACTCCCGCGCTGTACGGATGAGAAACGTAAAAACGAAATGCTTCGAGCAAACTGAAGGTATGTCTACCATAAATGGATGACGTTTGACAGTTTGTCTTGTTGTAAGATGGTGAAATGTTCATGGAGGAATTATATCATGTAATTTCTGAGCACACTCTCCAAAATGTAAGCGATATAACGATAGACTTGCTACTTTTAGTAACATTTAGATTAATAAAAGTGTCAATTTATAATTTATCTGAAATAGAAAAGAATTTGTTTACCATCCATCTTTAAAATGATAAATCTAAGCTTGAACTCCAACTAGATTGCGCCAGTTTAAATACGTTCTAGCTTTCTGTAGAGCGGGAAATCAATCTCGTTTTTTTGTTGGATCGATTTTAACTTGGATTCTTATACTAGTTTTAAACGTTGATTGCTAGATAGAACGAAACTTAAAGCGTATAATTTTTTTTTAAGAAGCTGTTAAATTTGTCTTGAAAACTTTTTAAATATTTTATTGTATCAGATAAGTGATTTTTAATTTTAAACTTTAACTGCAGTTCTATTCCAATTTGAAATGAATTAAACTAATTCGATACTATTTAAAAACTTTACAGTCTAATGAGTATCCAAGAGTCCAATCCAATATATGTATAAACTCAAAACTGTTACAGAATTGATTACCCCTGTCTAGGAATCTTTTGTAGCGATGATAGCGCACAACCCAGCCGCAATTTTAAATCTTGCCAAGGTAATGGTAACATCGTGATAAAATCCATGATGATAGGCCATTCTCTCGTGCTCACATGGCAACATTGTTCTAAAATTATCATTACAATATACATTTACTACACTTGCGTTGGAAATCTGTTGCTAAGCTTAAGTGAAGTTTTGGCAGCTACCCTTGCTTGCTTGCGTGTCGTATAGACCAGTGGCCAGTCCTAGTGTCGAGAACAGGGCTTTTTTCAGACCGCCTGAAGGCATCCGACATAGTTCCACGACCGTTGTCTTACGACAGCAACCGGTACCGACAGCTTAGCGTGCCCTGCGAAACACAGTGACACCACCCTTGAGAGCTCGTCACATTCTAGACCTAGCGGGTTTACCATCGACCACGTCAACATGTGAGATTCTAGGGTCAAACACTAGCTTAAAACTACTTTTAAAGAGAGAATACGAGCTAAAAGTTCATCCACTATAACTAAGTTATACATGGGCGCTATTCCCGAAAACTACCGGGCTAACTTTTATTAATATTCACACTTTGCCAAGGTAAGCTCGGAAATAATGGCCTAAAGGTGTTCGACTGAATACTTCTATGTAGGTGCTTTTCCAATAAAACGAACACGATAACGTATATAAAATGACAATATAAAAGAATATTAACATGACCAACGGCCACGAAGTGTCTATGTTGGCAAGGTTTAATGAATAATCGGCCCATAGCGTGTACAACCCTTTCCACGACAGCTAAGTATAGTAATTATTATAGAAGTTCAACAGTCACCATTGTTCTAAATGGAAGATTAAATGTGCTTAAATTTTACATCACGTAAGAATCATCTTGGATTTGGGTTGAATAATTGTAATAATAGTGAAAAGTTTCTAATGAACAATAATCTAAATCGAAGCAAATACCTTTTTAGACTCCAGCGTTCTTTAAAGAATTGCTAAATAACTGATTTGCTTTAAAAAATCATAATGATGTGAAGCACTTATAGTGCTAAAGCTCATTTAGACCTAAAGAGTGACTATTAAAGAAAAGAGCTTTGAGGTGAAACCAGTAGGGGTTTCACTTTAGATGTCAAACAGAAAGTAAATTTGTGGTTTCCTTAAAACACGCACGACAAAAAAAATACAGTCAAATTGAGAACTTCAAGGTTTTTTTTTAAGTCAGCTATAAATAGGTACTTTTGTATATTTTGTACCTTCTAATATCGTACTAATTACTGCCTAAATGATTTTCACATATAAGAAAGATCTATATAGACCTGTCAGTACAATTGTATTAGTACGATTAAACTCTCATAAAAACCTATACTTGTAATAAATCGATGTAATTAGTCATAAGCATTCTAAACATAACAAATTCACTGCATGAAACAAGATAAATATTAATGTAGCCAGACGTAGCTCTCCCGTAGCTCGTAGCAGGTGCTACGAATAGACTTAGCTTGAAGTTAGAATGAAACTTTGTAACGATATTTATGACGTGCTAACTATAAGATATATGTCACACTTTACGACGTTAATTATTGTATAACCATTTTATCGTTGACACTAAAGAAAGAACGAATATAGTAGGCACTTTTAAACTAATATTAAGTTAAAAAATATAGTATTATTATCTTAACGTAGATGCTTCTGATAAAACTTGAAAAATCATTTATAATAAGCGATTGTATAAGATCACCGTTTGGTTTAAGTTGTTCATAAAAATGCCAACGTTAAATTGGCGTTTAGATCTAAGAGGCGCGACATGATACAACATGGGCATTTCGGCATCCGCGACATCTACATCATAAACGACTATGTAAACCCTGTAATACTCCGTCATTACTACAGTTGCATAATTGATCAACTAATTACACTACACATATAACGGCGGTCCCTGTCACGCGTCACGTGGTTCAATTAAAATTTGTCACTTCACAACACTTGTCACATTCCGGAGTCCGGTTCGTGGTTCGGTTACCGTTGGGATTATGTGGGGAGAAGGGTTTTGTTATATTTTTTTGTGTGAGCGTTTGACGCGCGTTCGTATGTGGTGGGAAGCCGGCGCGAGGAGGCTCTGAGGTTAGAGAGACGAGCAGCCGGGTCGCGGTCGCCCATTGCACTGGTGCGCGCGCCGCGGTCTGCCCGCCCGCGGCTCGCCCGCTCAATACGACGCGCGGCGCGCCCTACACAACCATTATACCACCTGTACGCTACCGTTCAGTCAAAACACCCACCACGATATGCTTTTTGTCGCCGTTGTCACCGTCAGCTAGCGTAGTCAACTTACTGCCCACCGTGTAGTAAACATCGCCTGTTTGTCTTCGCAATAAATGTAATGCCATTCACACCGCCGCGATATTTAAACGGAGCAATTTCATTACGTTGATTAGTTTCGTGTTTACGTCGGAACTATTACAAAGTATATAATTATTTCATACAATTTGTTTAGAATCGTAAAATAATTCACACTTCAACATTTATTTAATGTAAACGCGACCTACAAAAGCCCCGAGAATATTAACTTGAAAAGTCAACTTTCAAGTAACATTTTCATGACTAGGAAGCGAGCTTCGGGATCCCAGCATCCCTCTATTGATTCCAGGCGAGTGGTTTGGCTACCCGTAAAAGGATTTGCGTCTTGAAACTCAAATATAGGACACTGGAAGCTCAAAGGCTATGCTCAAGGCTCACAGAAGTTTGATATACTAAATTGATATAAATTTCGATGTGAAACACATTAGTATTGATACAGTCAGTGATAATACAAATCTACTTTATTATTTTATGATTACTAGTTTAATGACTATAACGTTAAAATTTTCATAGAATGATTTATTATTATTATTGTTTATACACAAGGAGCTTTAAATTGATGCATTTATATCATTAGCATAGCAACACAGGGCAGTAGCATTCGTAACACAGGGCAACCTAACACGAATGCTAATGATTATTGTGCTATTGAATTTGTTTTTTTTTTTCATAATCTAAATATATATCAATCAAAGGTGACTGACTGACTGACATAGTGATCTATCAACGCACAGCTCAAACCACTGGACGGATCGGGCTGAAATTTGGCATGCAGGTAGATGTTATGACGTAGGTATCCGCTAAGAAAGGATTGACGCGAGCGAAGCCGCGGGCAAAAGCTAGTATAATATAATGTTAAATAAATCCTAATTAATAAGTATTAAACTACTGTACCGTGATTCGAAACCCAATTATACATGAGAGTAGCGTACTTGACTTCCTCCGAAATTGCCGTGCTGCGATTGGTCCGCCCGATCCGTTCGTCCAATCACCGTCGACTCCGCCCTTTCCGTTTCCCGTCAACGTCACCCGTCACCCCAGGTGGTGCGCTGAGCGCGATATAGCTTCATTGGCGTTTGGTTTTTCATCCGGAGCGGTCGTAAGGTCGTACCAACACTTTACGAACTGCATCGTGCTTGTGAAATACTTACTTATTATAATTTTAAGGGTAAATATTTCAATAACGGGTAAGCTGAAGCTCATAACGAATTCTATAACATTGTATATACAAATTGTACCTACTTATTGGTAAATGTTATATTATAAGTAAGAATTATTAATATCTAATAAATTTCTTTTTAACGGTGTTACCGTTCGTTTTAGATATTTAAAATGGATACACAGGTCCAGCCCCAACGTTGGATTGCAGGATTTTGATTGCGCATTGAATCTAGTACTGATTCTTTATAAAGCATTAGCAAATAACTAATTTGCAGATTACCAGTGACAAATAAGGATACAATACAAAACACAGGAATGAGGAACATAAAAAGTGAGTTATTTTAATTATTTTACAAATAGCGGAAAACAAATCCCGGTTGAACGGTAACAATTAAAGTTACCACAAGTGAATCATCCTACTTACCCCTCGGGATCCAAACATTATGGTAATATACGGAAGAAGAGGGCAGCTTCACTTAATTATTACCGAACCTCACGAGCAATAATTTAGTTTTTTCTGTAAAAACTACAACATGCAGCCTCACGCTCCACACCTAACCTGGTTTGAGTAGCGCGTTATTTACACAGAAACTTTTTATTTTCCTTACAGTTTATAATATTCGTTCCACAGAGAACATCGAGCGCAACGATATATTTTTTTTTTGTAAATACGAATACTAGCAAGGTAAGATATATATAAATATAAAGCCAGTATTTCATATCGACGAACATATTCGAAAATAATTGAAAGTGTAACCATTGGCTTAAAAAGCTAGGGGTGTTACTACCCTCTTTATGGCCGAATGGAAAGTATTTCTCGAAACTCGAAACGCTTCTAGTCTTTTACGGTTAACAACCAACAAAATGACTAACTTATAACCTGCAACTTGTAAACTGTATCTTATATTAAGGATGAGGAAGTAACCAACAAAGAAAACTATGTACAAGCCCTACAAAAGGCGCAATTCCCCCTACTCCCATCGGGATAGGAGAGGGAAGTATTCAAATTGAATGTCTGAAGATTTCATGCTGAACAAATATTCTGACTAAAGAATGCTCGGGGCTACGCCCTACATTCTAAACATTCATAACTGTCTCTCGTGTACAGCTGTTACTATCAAAAGGAATTATTTACATTAATGGATATTTTATGCTGAACTAATATTCTGACTAAAGAATGCTCGGGGCTCCGCCCTACATTCTAAACATTCATATCGGTCTCTCGTGTACAGTTGTTACAATCAAAAGGAATTATTCACATTTATGGACTGAAGCCGATGCCAGATGGGCTGGTCCTATCAAATCCGCACCACACTCGACAACAGAGTGCAAAATGATATACACGCATCTGAGAATATGAACAAGTGGCACAACATTGTCAGAGACAGTGATCCGCGGAGGTGGTCACGACCCTTGGCACTGAGGATATCAACGCAGAGAGAAGTCGGATCGAAGATGGATGGACGCAAAGAGAAGACGGACTGAAAATGGATGGCGAGCAGAACAAAATACTATGATGAGAATGCTTGGGGCTCCGCCCTTCATTCTAAATATTCATAACTGGCTCTCGTATGCAGTTCTAACTACATCGAGAAAAAATATTCACATTTGCTGACTAAAGACGCTATGCTGAATTAATAGCTGATCGGAGAATGCTTGGGGCTCCATCCTACATTCTAAAACTGTATAACTGTCTCATGTACATGACGAAGACGTTCTTACTATTGAGACGAATTATTCATATTTATTGACTGAACGTTGCATTCTGTATAAAAACACTAATTGGAGATTGCCCGGGCACCGCCCTACATTCTAAACATAAAGTCTTTCGTATACAGCTCTTGCTATCGAGATTAATCATTGACGTTTATTGACGGATCGTTTCACGCTGAACCACAATACTGATTAGAGAATGCTCGGGGCCCGCCCTACATTTTACACATGAACTGGTCTCCGGTATACAGTTCTTACTATCGAGATTAATTATTCACGGTTATTGATGGAACATTTTACGTTGAACCAAAATACTGATTGCAAAATTCTCGGAGCTTCGCTATTCTAAACTTTCATAATTGTCTCTCGTACTATTTTTATCATCGAGATGGTTGTCAATTTGCGAATCTGGCAATTAACTACTCATTGGAGAATGTTTAGGGTTCGTCTGCCTTATGTATTATATCTACTGGCTATTGCATACTACTCTTCCTATCGATATGGCTGTAAGCTTGCGAATCTGACGCATAAAGCACTAACTTAATAATACTAATCGGCCCGTGTGAATGAAATCGTGAATTAAAAGCCACGATTACACTTGTTGAGCAACTGCAAAATAAGGACACTCTACTCCAATCACTTGGCAGGAAAGTCGAAAGTTTCTTGGGACAATTCTATGCTTGACTCCACTTGCTGGTAAAAGCACACGGAGATGATTATGCAAAATCATGTTACATCATATTTCTAGCCAGTCCGCACCATCAATGTCATCAATTTCATTATGACCGAAAGGCAACGGAACTATAAGACTTCAAGTTTTCTATAGCATTAACAAGTATTAGCATCTGCGATTCACATTGAGCCATCAAGGTTCCCTTGAGTTCAATTACTGCGACACAGTTTAACAGAACCCACTAGCAATGCAAAAGGTACGTCACAAAACATTTGACCTGAGCCTGCTCTCAAACTCTTTGAGAGGTAAACGAACAAAAATGTATAAATTGGAATATAAGGCGAAACAAAGAAATTTGATAAAACTTTAGAAGCAATTACAGACAAGGTTGGACCAAAATCGACACAGCTTTCTTGCTTGTCGCTTGGCTTTGTCAAGGTTTTTGGAGACCGTCTAATGACATCCAACATAACTTTACCACTGTCGTTTTATGACATACAAGAATGGTGAATAACTTCACAGGCCCTCCTAACTCAGTTGAAAAATCACATTAACCGGTCACTATACTCATAACCTTGACGGCAACTCGGTTGAAAACGGAACTCTACCCCATATGGACTCGTGGTTTAGCCCTGGCAATCGATTATGATATCAAAAGGTGGACAAGGTTCGTGTGCTATTTAATCTTAGGAAAACGCTGTTTTCTAAGAGCATTACTGGACTATAAAGCCTTACATGTGCAAGCAAATACTTGAATGAAGTCCTAAGCCCGAGCTGTTTCGGCAAATCAGAAGTATACTACGATAACAAGAGAGTTACAAAACCTATTGAAATGGACAAATATACGAGCAGAATATTCTTTGCAACTTCAACACAGCATTATGAAAACCGACCGTGATTCTCGTGATAGTTCACGACGAAAACGTCATTAGGTCTATTTATTACAATATAGATGCAGACCATTTGTCACGTCAGAAAGCACATGCCGAATATGTCTTTTTAGGACGTCCGTGGCGCATAATTGTAACTGCAGGCTAACTTCGGTAATAGCAATAATGAATGTTTAACTTGATCTCTCTTGAACCAGAGCACTGGATTCTCTGATCACTCGCAATCAGAGACCTTCAAATTTTTGTAGAGAAATGTACTGGAAGATTCGAAATACCTATGAACTATGTATATTTTTTATTTCACAAATTTATCACCTTCTTATTTTAATTTGTGATGGAGTAACCTTACCTTCCCTTGTTGGCTGGAATATTGTCGTGGCGCGTTGGAATTACTACTTCAGTGGGATATTGTGCAACAAACATGATTATGTTGCGATTGGTTTGCGATATGTTTAAGTTTGATGCTATGCCAACAATCGGCAACATAAATTATCGCAATAAAGTATGCTAGACTAGCATACACTCGTGAAATAATTGTGTCAGTATAGTAATGAACTGCCTAATCAAATCGATATTGTTATTTGGCCCACCTACGTTTACAAATAAAACCATACATATAGTTTTACAACACATACCATGACCGCAGACTGTATTGTATTGTATACATAGAATGACTGTTGTCTCAGTAGCATCATGAAGTACGTAAATAAATCATCCTCTTGACTATATATTGGCTCAAAGAAACTGGGTTATTATAGAACACAACGTGAGAAATCGCACCCTCTAATTTGTCACCAAATTCACTTGAAGCCTAGAATGAACCTCGAACTAAAATAAATATATATTAAAGCTTTTTTAATCAGTGGAATTTACTAAAACCATTACGATATTAAGATAATTATGATGAGCACATATATAAATACCTACTCATTAATAATAGAAATATAGTGTTCTGGGCATATTGTATCATTTGTTCTTGATACCAAAAGTTATAACTTCTCTTAGTATGACAAAAATTATATACAGATCACATTGGCGTCCCCGTCACCACCAGGTGAAAACAAACACGTCTCTCATGTATAATTGGGTTTCGAATCACGGTACAGTAGTTTAATAGTGATGTTTTACCTGCAATTAAAACATTTATTAAACATACTTACCTGATTCGAAACCCAATAGTTTCTAATTCTGCCTGGTGTCATAACATGAGAAATCCAATGAAGCTATATCGCGCTCAGCGCACCACCTGGGGTGACGGGTGACGTTGACGGGAAACGGAAAGGGCGGAGTCGACGGTGATTGGACGAACGGATCGGGCGGACCAATCGCAGCACGGCAATTTCGGAGGAAGTCAAGTACGCTACTCTCATGTATAATTGGGTTTCGAATCAGGTAAGTATGTTTAATAAATGTTTTAATTGCAGGTAAAACATCACTATTTTATCTTACAACACTATATAACTTTTGTGCACTTTTTAAATGTATACCAAGCCTCTTTTTAAATGAGTTGATTGAAAGAGTACTAATTACTGCTTATGGTAGCAAATTTCACACTCTTATTGTGCGGTTTAGATTTAGTACTTATGTTGCAGATTTATTTATTATGATTACATGTTTATACTGTTATAAATATAAACCAAATAAATATTTCATAGTGTCTTGTCTTTTTATTGTATCAAATAATAAGTTGTGGTTATTTAGCGTTCTTATGAACAATTTCTTCTATCTATGAAAAGTCTCACAATTTTGTTGTAAAATTGAGAATTTCCAAATATTATTGGATACTAACTAAATACTATAATTTTGGTCGCACTATAGTAAGAGTTATTAATATCAAGTCTAATTTAGGAATAACCTACATTTCAGTACGTAGTGACATTACGGAGCTACCGCGTGTCTAAAATACACATTCACACACACACGGTAATATTGACGTAATTAGTATGATAATTTTTAATAAGTGCGATATTTAGCTAACTTTGCACATTAAGAAGATAATAAAGAAAAGCAAAGACTTTCCTTATTGCACTTTTAATGAGCCACGCAAGGATAACAATCATGATTATAACACTCAAGCAATTTAATTTAATGGCCAATTATACTACTTGTCAATTTAATGTTATTAGATTAGAACGGTACATAACACTCCCCCCAAAATTAATCTACATGAATCGTTACTTTGCAGCTGCGTATATTTATGTACATACAGAAATTAAATTAAATGTATAAAACAAATAACATATTTGATATTGCTGTCTTATTTTTTACTTAAGTGTTTATTTTATAAAGTTGTCTAATTTGTTACCAAATCCCACAAATTCTAACAATGACTGATTGTCCGACGATGCAGCCAAGAAGTACTTTTGCACATCAATTGCATTAACAGCGTATTAATTTTTATTTTGATTTCGATTTTGACTAAAGGATTTAAGTAGGTGATTAAAGTTTGTATAACATTTCTTAATTTTATAAAGTTAAAAATATGAAAAATATCAGTGATAGGAAATACTATGGACAACTTGCTTATTTCACTTAAATGATTAAAAATAATTCACTACATCAAGAAAGTATCAGTCATAACAATCAACCTTTGTTATCCTTAATATCCTAAGCATTATTCAGCTTCAATTTCAAACCGACGCTTTAAAAGCAACATTATCCTAAAGATTAAAAATTACTGCAAATTGTTTCCGTGCTCGTAGCTCCTTGTAGCACGTCTACGAAGTCACACGTTTGTAGGGTATTTTCGTAGCAGCTGCTACAAATTTAATCTTCAAAACCAATTTGAAAGAAAGTTTTGTAGTTAAATGATATAAATTAAATAGAAATTAGTTACTAGATCTGTGATTAACTTCTGCCTCATTTTATATGTACCAATTACAAATAAGAAGAACATTTGCATCTGCGAGTACACAATATTTTTCTTTGTCTTGGACGCAAATAAATTATTTGATTATAATCTAAAGGTTGTTTTTTTTTTACTTTTAAGAAAATAAATATTATGCTTAATTATATTTCCTAGCGTAACTAGATCAATAATAAATAGTAGCGTCGTGGTTATCCTAAAAAAGTTATCCGAATAAAATTGATCAGCAGTAAAGTCCTAAAAAGTATAAATCACTTTTAATTTTCCAAAATATCAAAGCAAATTCAATAAATTCGATATTTAAACACATGTGTGCTATGAAAAAATATCGCAATATAACGCCAATTAAACATTTTAGTTTACTACTAATTATTTGTGCGAATAGACTAGTTTCAAATAACTAAACTGGTCCATGTTTGTTTTCTGATTAGTTTCATTATTACCATTACGCCGTTTAATTAATTATCGGGAAAAACAAGGGTTACACTTCAGCGATCGCGTTTTACATCAAAGTCAATTCCAGACTAACAAAGCACTTGTAATTTAATTCGATCTCTCTTGACCTTTCGGATAACATCACAAACCTAGAAATATGGTCGCGACTGTGATAAACCGATTTACTAGCTAAAGCATAATCTTTCTGCGTTTTATACCAATTAAAGTTAATGTAAATTCTTAATTACAAAAAAATATATTTTGGGATATTTCTTGCAAGGTTATTTATTTACGACCCAGTTCGCTCGATGGGCAAATGTTTTCTTTCTGTACCGTGAAAAACTGTGTTTATGGTTCTGGATGTGATTGTGTGTGTTATATCAATGTTCACACACGGCTCAAGTCATTTAACTTACTTTGTGGGGCTGTAAGTGTAAAAGGGTTTGTATAATGTGTATTTTATAATACATTGACATTCACCTATACAAATATGTATTTTATTTTATTAAATTAAGACTGCTACTAGACCTTAAAATACTAATAAAGTCTGGTGTCATGCGACTAAAATTTTGTACACTCCATATCGTATTTAATTTTTTGTATTTTTATTATAGAATTCTAGTCACAAGTCAAGTCAAAGTGAAGAAAAACAGTCAATGTCCAGTCATAGTCAAGTCACCCCCTAATAAAGTAGTAGAAACTTTACTATATCTTATATTGGAGTTTTGGTGCGAAAGCGAAAATCACCTTTTTCAACTATGTATGATTTGCCTACACATATGCCCTTTCCCTAAGAAAAGTTTTGGAAAATAATACAAAATCAATAACGATATTTTTCATTTTCGCGGCATTACTCTAACGGGATATATTTAATACAAAAAATGTGAAAAAACTCACTATCTTCGTAGATTAAAATACCAGTAACATAAAAAGTAGATCACATAACCGGCTAAAGAGGCATAGACACACTTAATCCGATGGATTACGGAAAGTGTCACAGCAGGTGGCACGGTGGAACTCTTGAAGTTTTCTCTTTATTACTTTATTATTGCGACGTTTCTACTTTGTAAGTTTACCTTTTTACTATAAGGACGACAATTTGAAAGCCAATAAGAGCCAACTACAAATAAAATAATTGATCCAGTCAAAACAACCACAGCAAATGGCACCTAAAGTTAAAATCAAAAAGAGAAATCTAAAAATTTTTCGCACACGACAGATCTACGGTCAGAAAAAAAATTCGAAGACCAACAGCATTATGACAATTAAAATACAAAACAATAAAGAAGTAAAAATACAGCCAATTAAAGGTATAATATCTCTTCCCGGCGAATTAAGCGAAGTATTAGTTGAAATACGAACTAATGTCTTTATACTAATTTTAAAATTCATAATGCATAGACAACAAGATCTCGACCATTAATTATCATATTTTTCAATTCATAGCCATGACAACATAACCACTCCGTTATATCATAGCATTAAAATTGACATATGAGTATGGCATAAGTACTGACTATGATAAGAGCAACAAGAGTGAAACCGCGGGGCTACTTTCCTAGCGATTTCTCATGTCAACTATTTATAAAAAAAAATCGTATAAGATAATTTGGTTAGATAAACGACCGATCTAACATATATAAAAACCTGTCATATTATTTTACCCGACATAAAATAAGGAGGTTCTAAATTTGTCACATTTTTTTTAAAGTATTAATTATGCTTTCATTAAATAATTCCAAGTTTTACAATGTGAATATTTCACGTATGAAAAACATGAAAAAGGAGTTAAAGATTGTTTAGGCGATATATAATGTTCCGCAAAGTGCCCAAAACTTCAGCAAACAGACCAATATTGCTAGGTAACCAAAACAACCTTTACAGCCATTTTGTCGGTAACTAATAACACTCAACAAAAAAGCTTCCGATTATTCTAACCACGCACCGTTACTATCCGGAAATAGTCGTAAACTAACCTCGCCACGGAAATAGTCATAAAGTGCATACAATACAACCGATACGTAAATACGTGCCCACAATATAAATTGTCATCTGTACTAACGGGCCCATAATTGACATCGAGTAATGCGATTTCTGTGTACGCGGCAAAACGTTGCTCTAGCCACGGAATAAACTCAAACCGAACCCGAAATAGAATTAAATTCTTACTTCACTATTGCCGTTATTGGATTAATTGAATAGAAAGCGGCTTCTATTTTAGGGACACAATGAAAAACAGACTAACAGAGACAAGCGACTTGCTGTATATGGCTAAACAAACATAAATATAAAACATAACATAAACGCTTTCACACTCACAGCCTAGCCCCACTAAGTTCGATGACTTGTGTCGTGGGTGCCGGAAACATTCACATCACACACACAATCACAACCAGAACCAGAAACACAATTTTTCCTTGAGGAAAAAACTTGTGTTCCCGTCGGGAATCAAACCCGATGCTTAGAAGACGAACGCTCAAACTACTAAGCGAACGGGCCAACGGCAAACAAATGAATGCATATTACATTAACTTTTTATATGATTTGTGATAGTAATAAAACTTACTTCTCTACTATTGTTCAGTCATAGTAAGTTACGATGGTAGATATAGTATCGCATAAAAGCAAAGAGTGATTCGGAAGACATTCTTATGTTCACATTTTTGGTTAAGCGCCCTTATCACCCTCTACGACTTCTTCACTTACTGATATGTGTTTGTAATCGAACGCTATTACAGTACGAGTTAAATAAATATATATTGTAAGTCCAGGACATAAAAAGGTCCCCTTGCCCTTTCTATTATCGGACCACAAGACAAACTGAGCAACGTCATCCATTTATGGTTGACATACCTCATGTCCGCTCGAAGCGTTTTGCTTCTACATTTATCGTCCGTACAGCGAAAGAGTGGAACTCGCTGTCCGCGTCTTTGTTCCCTGAACAGATAATCTGGGAGTCTTCAAGTCTAGAGTGAATATGTATCTTCTAGGTAAGCATGCTTCATCTTCAGCCGCATCACCACTTTCCATCAGGTGAGATAGCGGCCAAATGCTTACCTACCTGGCATAAAATAAAACAACATTCATTTTTCATTGTAATAAACTATCATTACAATTTTAGGTTTTTTATGTAATTGAGAGATGTGACAAGCAAGTCACTCGCCTGATGGTAAGCATGGCGCTTACCATTTAGCCCATTACAGTTCAGTGCTACCCAATGTTTTAAATATATTTATATTGTTAACATACTGCGCAACAAAGTACTGCGCTCGTACCCCGAGATATTAGATGATACCGTGAGTTCTTATTAATTAAGTTACTTATTTTATTTTTAATTCTAGTGTTAAATGTAATTAGTTCAAAATGTATGAATTTAATACTCATATTATAATTTATTATTAAATTAATAGCCCTCTCACGATTCTCGTTTCCAAACGTTGTTTTCTGACTCCCTAGCTTCATTTATTTATAATTATAATTGCGTTACATCATATGTATGACTTAAGTTAATAACAGCTAATGTAATGTAAGAAGCGCGCTGTTTTCTCAGACACGATATGAAATAATGTAAAATAAGAATTCTGAGGCAACCGTAGGGATAATTTCCCTATCCCGACCCTTCGGCACCGCAATGGAGCATGTGTTTGAATTTAACGTTAAGATGTTTTGTAACTGCGACAAACTAAAAATTTGTTCAAATTATAAAGATTGAATTTAATCTCTGATCTGATCTGAAGAAAACTAAACTATTCATTCCTATGTTTTAGTCTATATTCATCCTCAAGATATCGTCAAATAGGTAATATTAGATATATAACATACTTGCTTATACCCTACATTACAGGGTGAATGTCTTTAGTTTCTAAGTTTAGTCTTATGACCTACTTGTACATGCAATGCATATAAATAAATAAATAAACAACACAAAATCGGTGGCTCTTTTATTCTTTACATATTTGCGGAGAAATATATACACTAATGATAATATAATTATAAGTACTTCAGACATACATTTACTCTTCTGATGGCTCCAATTGTTTAATGTGTATTGTATGTTTTCTCTCAATGTGCTGCTTTTTTAAGTCTTTATAATAATGTACCACCTCTAGAGGAGAGTTAAAGTAATTTTGACAATGGGAAAATCTTGGCTTAACAAGCTACGAGTTGCAGGTTTGTTGTCCAGTAAGAACACAATTTCCTTCCTTTACAATCCGTGCTTTTTTGGTTCAGGGTGAGAAAAAACCTTTTATGACATTTCATAAAAAATTACACTAAAATGTACATCGTTTTACTTTACAATACAAAATAAAATGCTTTATGCATGCAAACAATTTAATATTACAATGGGCGGTCTTATCGATTAAAGCGATTTATTCCAGACAACCTTTAAAGGGACAGTAAAATAAGACGAAATAAATTATTAACGGTGGTGAATAATGCAAAATAAAACCATAATAGTAGATTAATACTTATTTTTTGTCTCAGAATCAAAATCATTTATTCACATGGGTCCTAAAGAGGCACTCATGAATGTTAATGATTCGACTGCCATCTTGGTCATACATGGTCTTTATATTTATACTCTGTAACTAACTGTACTTGGTGTACAATAAATATTTTTTTATTCTATTCTGTTATACTTTATAATACCTACTTATTGACTTACTGGCGTTCGAAATCGAGATTATAATTTTACAAGTCAAACGTTATTATCTCAAAGTCAGTATCTGTTTCAGACTTTTAGACTTACTAATTCGCGGCCCCATTATTAGACTGAAAATTAAATCTCGCATCCTCTTACTCCAGAGCAAACACTGAAGATGGCACATCAAACTGAAAGCTTATATGTTCCCCTATTAACATCCTATTTCCAATCAGTATGACACGTAATACCGACTTCATTCTATATTTGTGTAGAGTTGCCAAAATCTTCAACGCAATCGAAATTGAAATGAGCAAGCTTGCCAACAGATGTTGTTTCCCAGAGGCTTAAAAATTACGACAGTAGTTACTGTCGAACAGAAGTGTGGCGAAATTAGCAAATTCAACTCGAGTGTAGAAGATGTGAGGATGTAACACACATCTTCTTTGTATAACTTTCGAGTAGTATTAAGTAGTTATAAATTATAGTCGCAATTAAAATTGTTTGACAATTTTGCATGATATGATCATGCCAGAGCCTGTAGTAATTTACAACCTTTTAGAGAGACTTCATTAACAGTTTTTAATGAGTGTCTAGGGCGTAAACCTGACGCGTCAGGAAGAATTTAGCTATAATCACGGACCAAAGACGATTTTGACTGCAATTCTGAACGGAAGTGTACGTTACCGTACAGCTATAGAATAGTTCTATTACTACGTAGTACAGCTTTTACGTAACATTTGAAAGACTCGGGCATTTCTTTGCTAGGCGAGGAAAATCAATTTTCTCGCGTTTTATAGAAACCTAGATTTTTTGTTATCTCAGTTGTGTTTGTGTCAAATGCAATGCCTATGTACACCAACCGAGCGCTAACTTTTTATTTTTTTATTTTATAATAACGTACTTTGTACGTTTCATGCATCATTAGAATTACGATCTAGCCTTTAGACTAATAAGTAATTTAAATTTGACGTAAACTTTTATGATCTGTAGTATAATGTAATAATACTCATATTTATTGCTGATTTAACATGTGGTAGAAAAATAAAAGTTAAGACATGAAACATGTTATTAGTATTACTAACTATATAACAACAGTTATATAGTTAGTATTTATTATTGCTTTTTGAGTTACAGTCTCTTCAAAACTGTAACTCAAAAAGTTAACTCCTCGTTACCTAATTATACTTACAAATATATAATATGCAAATACAATACCTCCATATAAAATTAATTAAAACCTTCTTATTTGGTAGATAAAATGATAAAAACAAATGTTGATTACATTTAATGCTGGCCAGTTGTTTGTTGCTTTACTCAACGTGAAGAGACAACAAAAGATAAAAGCTATTTTTACGTCTTTTGGATACATTCCAAAGTTCTCAACAATATCTTCAAGGATGGCGTAACACAGAACTTAGATCAATGGAAACGGAATAATATGAATTTGATTAGTTACAACATGATTATTCAGTTGCTATTACCACACTTTAGTTTATTCTTATTTGTCATGACTGAATAAAATCTTTTATAAATATTCAATTTCATAGATTTTTTTTTCAGGTTAGATTTTATTTTAATTTGAGGTTTTTAAATCGTTTTCAACGTTATAAAAAATCGCTTCGCTTTATCTTCGAAACCTTGATTAGATTTAATGTATTAAACACGCACTATTGATGATAACTCAAAATCTAACTGATCAGATATTGATCAAATTTAAATGGACCAGCAACAGCTACATAATAAAATAAAAAAGGTTCTCGTGGAAAAAAGTTGTGAGGTAACACACATAAAAAAAATACAGCTTAGTCGAATTAAGCACCTCCGTCTCTTTTTTTATAAATTCGGTAGAAAAATTGAAGCGCCTACGTAATACAAATATTCAGGAAAGTCGTTTTAAGCATAATTTAGAATAAATTTGGAAATTACATCATCATACTAAAATATAAGTCAAGAATAAGTAGAAGAAATATAACATGAAAGCTTTTAAGTGTATGTTTGTTTTCTTTCCACGCAACAACGGCTGTATTGACGTGGATGAAATATAGATTGGGCATTGCTTATTTATACCCACGATTAATACATTGGATTTACTGTTTATAATAAATTAGCCGTATCCCGCGGATTCGCCCGCTATTATCAAGTTAAAAAGTAGCCCATGTGTTAGACCTAGGTATAAGCTATGTAGATTCCAAATTTCGTTCAAATCCGTGCAGCCGTTAAAGCGTGAAGAGGGAACAAACATACTTACACTCTTACACACTTACACTCAAACTTTCATAACATTTTTATTATCGTATGTTCGAAATGAACAGAGCTGTTGGAACTATTTTATTATGTAAGAACTATATTTGTACACAGTTTTACAATAAATGCAATTCTTTTTCTTATTCTTTCAGATTTAGTAGGATTCATCATCATTAAGAAAGCGAGTTAAGTGGTATGATATCGTTACAAACAAATCCTGACTTGTTGCTGCATAAACCAAGTCACCATGGACAAATTCAGCATACAAATATTGAATAGTCAGTTAGCTGTTGCAGTATATGCCTGTGGTGACCAGTTAAGCAATCACGGCCTCCCATTTATGTCCATAGAGCGGCATAACATAGTTGCATGACTGGAACCCTTGTTTTGAATATGTAAGCCGTATGAAGCTCTGTATAGGTTTCACAGTTTCTGCACAATTTCAAGACGATTTTGGAGCAGGTATCGTGTGTAAATTACCTACTGAATTTTGAGCGTCCCTGAGGCGAAATTGTCTTGCAAGGCTCGGAAAATTAAGGACGTTCAGATAGCTTGAGGAAGTTTGAGACCGATCTAACAATCAATATTGGAATCTTATCACATCGACATAAGGAAATTAGGTTTGAGTTGAATTGCTATGTTCATAAGAACTTAACTTTTAATTGAATATTTCTTAACGAAGATTAATGAAATGCTTGATTGCTCAATTTTCCAGTATTTTCTTAATAAATATTAAAACGGTAAAAATTGTTGAACTAATTATAATTGCTTTTAATAATAACACGAGAGGCAAAGCCGCTTGAGCACACCGAGTTACATATAAGCTCGATACCTTGTAATGTAAGTATTTGTTGATAGATATAATAATATGTACTTACATAGACATAATTATATATGTATATAGGTTTAGTTTAATTTTAGAAAATATAGCTTCAGATAATTAATATATTTGTGATGTAAGTATTATTTGAGATTTGATAATGTTTGCTTTGACCAGTCATTTTATGAAATTGCGAAATTGATTGATTCCAAATGTAATAAAAATGAAACATAATTTATCTCTATTTTTTTAGAAAACTTGTTCGCTAACAACACACATGTTAGATAAGGTTACTACTATCTCAATAAGTGGGTCGATTGACAAGCTTGAAATTGAAAAATATCTTAATAAAAAATAACTTAGCGCTACGACGAGTTTACTCTATACCAGGAAAACATTACGTGATGAACCAATTTTACCATTGGAATTTCCCATTATTGTACTCACCGCACTCAACGCATTCACACTCACAGCCTCACATTAAGTTCAAAGTCTTGTATCGTGGTTTCCGGAAATATTCACATCACACACACATTACACCCAGAACCAGAAGCACAAATATCCCTTGGGAAGGAATTTGTGTTCCTGTGTGTGAATCGAACCCAGGACCCACGGCGCAGAGGGCGGACACCTGTCCACTGCGCCAACTGGGACGTCACTAGTCAAATCAGACATGTTCCATAGATTTTTTTCAACTTTCGCGAACTTTAATCTTGTTTTTATGATTGAAGTTCGCAAAGCATTTCATGGCCGTGGCCACGAGAGTTTCTCATGACCACGGCCAAAGCGTCGAGGCTAGTCAAAATAATTATAATGTTGTAATAAAATCTATCATAAAACAAGACATGTTCTATCTTTAAAGATGTTTACTTTTAACGGTATTCTTTAGACTTTCATCGACCCTGTACAGAATACAAACGTTATTGTTACCTCTGCCTGCCTTATCATCTTTTGTTCTAAAGATTTTTCATCAACGCTTGCTCTCAAAAAACTTAAAGTTTCTTATTTCTTTTGACTCAACTTAAGTTTTAATCTTATTTCGGAAATGGGTCACGTTTCGAGGTTAGCTTGAGACCTAAAAATTAAGACCAAAGTTTTATGTTTAAAAAATGCAGATTGGGAACGCTACAAGTACTTTGGAAGTATGACTTTTGTAAGATAAAGTTGTCTGGATAGTTGTGAGACTTTGAACCTTTCATAAGTATTTCAGTTGGCAGAAACAATGATCATACGCCAGGCTTTTTTTGTCACAGAGTGTTTCTATCTCACCTGAGGGAAAATTATGTGGTTCAGAAATACGTTGGACCTAAAATTACTGGCACAAAAATAGCTGTCGCAACATAAATTTTAGTTTTTTAAATTATTGTCTTACGCTAGATAAGCATGCGTTTGACATCCTCAACTATATTTTTTTTTATTGTTCGATAGGCAATATTTTGACCACTATCTCACCAAATGAAAAAAGATGACGCCGCCGAAGTTGAAGTATGCTTGCATATATAGAAGCCTAACAACATTATCGGGATCAACACTAAATATAATAAATTAACTTTGTCGTTATAGATTTCCGAAAAGTAACGCCTAATTCAATTAATTTTATATAGAAGTTATCTATTCTCTCTTAACTTGAAGACGCGGGCAATGAGTTCCACTATTTTTCGACTTGTATTTATTGATCTACTAGTATATTTAGGTACAGAGTAGTGATTAAATATACTCAAATACTCTTTCATAATGGCATTCGTCAGTATATTAATTTCACCGGGATTTCCATCTCGTCGTAATATTAAAACACGTATTTAATGCCAATTACTGAATTTAGCTAAAAAAATTAACAAATCCTATATATTGCGTTACAGCGACCCGTTAAAAGTACTTGGTATCGGTATACAAACAAAATAAAATGTTTCCCGCGAAATATAATCCCATAATAAATTCAACTGCTCAAAGTTGTGATTTATGTTTGGATTTGACGTTATCTTTGTAAATTTTAATAAACTTGTGGTTCTGTGTAGCATGATATAACCTCATAATAAGGGTTCGTTTTCTGTAATTCAAATAAAAGGGTCAAGTCTACATTTATTATATTTTTCATGATTTGATTTGGTCCCTTCCGTCAGCAATTTTAGCAATTCTTCAGTAGATTTTTTTTTGCTAATATTGAAACATGAACTGTTTTCTAAGAATAAGTTAAGAAATTCTTAAATTTTGGTATCTTTTTGTTTTAGGCTTAGCGTGTTTACCACCCTCGACCACATCCTCATTTATCATCAGCTGAGATACTAGCTAAACGCTAGTCTATCAAAAATAAATGAAAATTTACCAGCAAGTTGTGTGGTTGAATTTGATTAATCATACGTCATCAACATAATCATCTTGACAAGTAAAAATGTTAATTATAATTTTAACTAACTGTGCCTCGAGGCTTTGTCCGCCTTTATCCAGCTAAAAAGTAGCCCATATGTAAGTCCTAGGTATGAGCGATGTAAATTCTATATTACATCCAAATCCATTTGGCCTTTACGGGCGTAAAGATAAAACAAACATACTTACACATTTACAAAAAAACTTTCGGATTTCTAAAAAGCTTAGTTCTTAATGTTTCTGGAATAAAAATACAATTTTAATACCAAAATTCTAAATGAGGACCGTTCCATGAAATGAGGATATTCACCAAAGCAAAATCGGCCAGCACCATTACCGTTATTGCGGAAGTCACTAAAGTTGGTCAAAGATTTATCACAGTCTATCAATCAACAACCATCGTACCTGTCACTGAAATATGTTGGGAGTAACAAAGACTTACGCATCCCTTTCCCGTTTCTTTAGCACGATGTATAGAACTATTCATATGTTAGTAGCATTGTAACACAGACATGGCATTGTAATTTGTCATCAAAGCAAGACACATTGTGGTATTTGCACAGCATCCCCGGTGAGATGTTTATAATGTAGATGTTGTCAGTATAAACTATAGTTTTTTGCACAAGGTGGAATTATTATATAAGAAAGATAAGAGTTGCTAGTTTAGCATTATATATTTACATTTTTTAAAACAACAAGTTACACACACAACATTCACATCATACTCAGAACCAGAAACAAAAATTCTTCGTGGGGATAAAACTTGGGTTACCACCGGGAATCGACCCCGCTGCTTTGAAGGCGAACGCGCACTCAACTCCGCCAGCGAGCAGCTCAAAGTTTAAAAATGACCCTCCCGGCGGCGTCGCCCGGGTTGAAAATAATAAAAACATACACATAAACTCTTCCACATTCACACTAAGTTTACTGACTAACTGACTTATGTCGTGGGTCCTTAAACATTAATTTATTATATCCATATTTTATATTTAATTATTTTTTTATTCTTCTGTGCGTGTATATGTGACTGAACAGATATGAGACAGATCTTTTAGCTGCAAAATCCATGGACTGTTCTCCTCCTAAACGCGATATACAGCTTAGTACTTAGTACTACATTTGTATAGCTTGTTTTAATTTTTTTTTTATTGTGCTTGTTGTGTTCAAAGTTTTTGCTATAGAAACATATTTTCCACATCTGCAACGGCAGGTACTTCATATATCAAAGAAGTTTTTAGATTGGTTTGTTGAAAATTTCAACCTTGTATTAAAAGAAGAACTGAGTAACAATTTATATTAAAGTTCACTTAGTGTAGCTTCTTTACAAAGGTGAGGCAATTTATGCTAGGAGGATTTCAAAGAATAAAATTTGAGGCTAGATTTTACAGGCATAGTTTATGTTAAAAGGTCCATGTAAAGGAGATTCTAGATAATAATGAATATTATGACATATATAGGAGAAAATAGTGGGATTTTAAACTGATAGTTATATAAATGCGTTAAGGCGACGGTCCCAGTTGTAAGACGTAAGACAACAGTCGTTAAGCCATGTCGGATACCTCTATCCTGATCCTAGGATTGTCCACTAACTAGTGCATACGACAAGCAAGAGAAAATTAGGCAAATATAATAATTTTAAAGTGGTTTAGGGTGAAAATCGTGTTAAGTTACAATAAAAATATTTATTTCATATTTCTCAAGAAAATACATGACGTTCCAATTAGGCAAGTAGACGGTTCTTATCTACGGAACACTCGTCGACACTGTCTTAAGTTAGTAGAGAACGCGATTTGTTAAAGTCCGTTAAGTGCTTCTGAAAGGCTTTTTTAATTTATATGAGTATTAACAAGTAATACTAAAAATATTATTTTACCGACTTCAAAACAAGGGGAGGTTCTATGTTCGTAGGAGGCTGTATGTATTTTTTTATGTATGTTCACCGATTTCTCCCCCATTTGTGGACCGATTCTCAAAATTATTTTATTATTTGGTATTGACGTGGGCAACTAGGCAAAGTTGAATTGTCAGAGAGTCAAAATCACTAAATGTCACTCCTAATAAGACATGCTACATCTTCGGCCGCGTTATCGCTTTCAATCAGGTAAGACAGTAGTCAAATGCTTACTTATTAATCATAATACAACTCATTTCATTTGTAAATTTGCACATGAAAGAATTATTTTTTTCAAGAAGACCTAACGACATCGCTGTACTTTATTCGAATGTAAACATTTCGTGTTTGCTCAATACTGACTATTTATATGTTTCGCCTAGTTTAGGGAACAAATTTCACAGAGAGAAAATATTTTAGAACTTATCAAAATATTACTAAAATCCTATTCATAACTTATATTATTGTATGTTTTAACATACATAAACCATTTCACACAGTTTAGGTTCAAAACATGGTTGACATACCTCCAGCTCGCTCGAAGCGTTTTGCTTCTACGTTTATCATCCGTACTGCGAGGGAGTGGTAATTATTGCACGCGTCTATGTTTCCTGAGCAGTATAATCTGGCAGTCTTCAAGTCAAGAGTGAATAGGTATCTTCTAGGCAGGCATGCTACATCTTCGGCCGTATCATCGCTTTCCATCAGGTAAGATAGTGGTCAAATGCTTGCCTATCAAATATACAAGAAAACCAAAGACTAGATTGGTATAATCTACATAGATAGATAGATAGATAGATAGATAACGCTTTATTGTCACACCTTACACATAAATCACATACAAAACATGTTAAACCTTAAATTAAAGTGTACAATCGGCGGTCTTATCGCTAAAAGCGATCTCTTCCAGACAACCTTTGGATGGAGAAGATATTAATAATTCGGTGAAACGGGGGTGTAAATACAAGTTATGAGAAAATAAAAATATACATTAAGGTATATATATACATACTTAAACAAAATAAATTCTATAAGGCAATAATAATACATACATAATGTTTATAATATAAATACATATATACAAAATATTATAATAAAGTAAGGATATTTGTTACAGCTTGAATCATATTATGATATATATAAAGTAGCAGAACAGTTTGACACAGAAAAGTTATTGGGAGAGAAAGAAATTTTTAACTTGAAATACATAAGCGCAACATAGGCTACGCTCGAGTCAAACTGTCGCATCTATCCAAAATTGCTTGTGCTAAACCTCTAGCCTAACTTGTTCTAGCTTGCACCACAAAGTTATTCCTAGTCCGAACTGTAAATATCCGAGAGCGTGCCGGCGTAAACCTTAATCGATAATGGGGTATTAAATTAGCTTCCTATATCGGAATAGGTGAGATAAATACGAGTGAAGCAGATATGGAAACGTTAATTAATTTTGGGTATTACGTGTTGTGTTAGGTATTCGATTGGTATTTTCAATACAATTTGATAAAAGCAAGTTTAGACATAATTATTATACTCCAGAACTCGAAAAAATGATTGTACACTACTGGTCAGAGTTCCTTATAGTAATGATATTGTCTTTATTTTTTATATTAATATATTTTCATGTTCATGTTATTGGCTTAACATAAAAGAAATACAATTTTTGTAAAACACACAATTCATTTTTTCTATACATCATTTGATCATCGGAAGATAGACTGCTATGTTACACCGGTGGTTGCACAATCGTTTTGCTTCTACATTATTTAAGGAAAAACAAACTCTTTGTCCAAGTCTGTGTTACCTGGTATAAATATGCTCTATCGTCGACCGCTTAGACGTCAAACGTTGCCTATCTTGGTTATACCTAAGTAAATAATATATAGGAAATTGGTTTACCGCGTCACATTAATAACTTAGATAAACATACCATTCCAAGATAAAAAAAATATTTTGATATTAGAATATACGGTTCATTTATCAAAAAAAAAAATACAACTAGCTTACAAGAGAAATACAAGATTACTTAATAACTAGAAAGCGTACGTTAACTATTAAAAAAATAGTTACAACTTAAAATACTCGTACTCGCAATCATCGCCCTACACAAAGTTCAAATACTTGTATCGTGGGTGCCGGAAACAATTACATTACACACGCAGAACCATAAGCACAAATGTTCCTTTGGAAGTAGAGTTGTGTTCCTGCCGGGAATCGAACCCAGGACCCGTAACGCAAAAGCAGAGATCAGCGCACTCCAACAATTGGGTCGTCTATAATATCTATGAATAAAATATGAACAACATTAGCTTAAGTTTTTATCTGTCTTAGTAGCTGTTCCCCGTGGCTTCGGCCACTTTCATAATATTATGTAGTATACACTATGTGTTCATCTTAAGCATAAGCTGTGTATATTCCAAATTTCATTCAGTCTGAATACATTTGAAGTTGCAGCGAGAAGAGAAAACAAACATACTTACACATTTATAATGTTGGTGTGATCTACAGATTAAAATAATGTTGTTTGTATTACAATCCCTAAAAGCAGGAACTCCTTTTAGGCTCGTCGGAAAAATCAAACAGAAACATGGAAAGAGAAATAAAAGCTTGCCGGAAACGGAATGGCAATCACGAACACGGCGTGGATGTGATATTTACTAGTGTTAGTGGCCATCACAGCTCTTTTTAGCCTCGTTTAATACGAAAAATACGTTTTTGGTATCTATACTATTCGAACTGCCCAATGGCTTAGTTGAGTGAGCGTAGTGAGTAAAAAGAAGTAACAAATAGAGCTAACATATTCGCAACGTGACGAATTGTGAAGTGTTCGTACTTGTGAAAAACCTTACAAAAATGTAGATTAAAAATGACATGTTAAACGTTTTTCTTCATCTTTGATAGGCTAGCATTTCGACACTATATATTTAAAGCTTGTAATATTCTTCTTCTGCCTTGTATTTATATAAGAAACCTCCTTTTTGTTGAGACAAATCCGGACTTATTTATATAAGGAAGCTCAAGCCACACCAGACAAACTAGGGAAAAGTTCAAGATGCTTTTTTATAAAACTCCTTGCTATAAATATATTCATAAAATAGCTTGTATTATATGTACATACAAATTTATAATGACCTACCAAATTAAACATAATAAGGTTTCTACATGGCAATAAGATTAAAGAAAATATATACGAATGGCTCATAAATACATGTTTTTATAATATAAAAGAATATATGGAATGTAGTAGGCATTAATGTAGATATAATCATGCTTTTATTAAAATTTTGTTCTTGACACTAATTATTTGCGCGTCTGCATGCAGGCAGAATGCTGTTGCTACAAACGTTATTAAGGGGCAGATATACGTCAATGCGAGCACCTTGTTTAACCTCAGACAATTTTCCTCTATACGCTTTTGCTTATATAGGTGTATATTACGTATATTTTATCGTGGCGGTAACGCAAGGTCACGCGTGGCAATCTTTGATTTTGCATGGTTTTATTCAAGTTACGTGAAAACGCGCCTCAAACAAAATAAAACAAGCTGAAAAAATCATTCGTCTATTAAATATACTGAATATGAAATAATTTTACAGTGCTTTGATATAAAATGGCGGAACGAAATGGTTACAAAAAATACAAATTGGTGTAATTCGCATGAGAATTGATGTTTTTTTCCTTCATCTTTATGGACGTTATGAATATTCTAAGAAGAAAGCATAATTTATCATATCATACAGATTCCGACGAATATTTTTTATCATAATTTGTATGTAATTATTGCTGAGTAAAACGGTTACATAAACACACGTTTTAGAAGAAATTCTGGTATCACTCCCTTAAGACCTCATATTGTAAAAATTATTCTTGCAAATAAACTATTTGATTTGATATTCTACTACGTTTGTACTAGGTTAACGCTATCGTATAAGATAAAAAAAATATGTTAAAAATAATTGAAACTCAAGCAAAGCTAAGTAAAACCGACTACACTGCTTATATTTTAGTTTTGACTTATTGATCACTACCTCTGAAGTATAATTTACTAAACAAAAAAAATCATCAAAATCCATTAAAAATTGGCGGAATCTTCGCATAATATACATACAGTCGAATTGAGAACCTCCTTTTCTGAAGTCGGTTGAAAACTATCAATCACCCTCAACACTTGAAATAAGCACAAATCTGGATATCTGGATATCTGTCAGCAACATCGTCAAATCCTTTTACTACCAAAAGTGTATATATTGGCAACAACAGAATGAACATAGGTGCTGCAATTCCTGCACTGGGCGATAGCAACAAGTGCCAGAATACAGCTGTTCGTTGGCACAGCTGTGGCCATTGGCACGGGCGCAAAATACTGTTTACCCAAGTTATTGTCTGTTTAATGAAGTGTACAAACGCCGGAAGATGTATGTGTGATAGCTGCCAACTTTAAGCGAGTAATAAGTTTTGGCGAGCTTTGCCTGAAAGTAGGAAACGTAACCGTCGTCGGTCTGTTTACAGAGCCTCAGTCATCGACGTAAGGTAGCTAGCCTGTCGGTGTTCTATCGCTTGCTTTTCGGAGAGTGTGCACTCGAATTACACCAGTTGAATCTAGAGGGATTCAACTGTTCCCTTTCTATAATCGGACTACAAGACAAATAGACCAACGTCATCCATATATGGTTGACATACTTCATATCCGCTCGAAGTTTTGCTTCTACATTTATTATCCGTACAGCGAAGGAGTGGAATTCACTACCCGCGTCCTTGTTTCCTGAACAGTGCAATCTAGGAGTCTAGAGTGAAAAGGTATCTTTTAGGTAAGCATGCTTCATTTTCGGCCGCATCATCACTTTACATCAGGTGAAACAGCGGCCAAATGCTTACCTGTCATAAAGAAACAGCTTCTATTGTTATAGTTTAAGAAAATGTATCTATGACCAACTTGAAAACATTTCCTTTTACTTTATTTTATTATGACAAACAAGATACTGGTCAAATATCAGTATCTCACCTGACGGAAGACGATGCAGTCGAAGATATAACATGCTTGCTAGAAGATACTTATTGACCCCAGACTTACAAACAACACAAAACGCGAGAACAAAGACGCGGAGAATGAGTTCCACACCTTCGCTGTACGGTTGATAAACGTACATACGTTATAGAGTATCAGAGAAATGACAATAATAAATTAATTTAGCTAAATTGCGTTGATAGTTGTAGTCCTAAAGTGATTGTTAATTAAATATAGTATTTATTTATCTTGATCATAAAACGATTTAAAGGTGATAATACATAAGTGTATTTTACGCCAGGGAAAATGTAAAGTTTAAAAACCAAATACAAAGATTACAAAAACAAATGGTTCGAAAAACAAGTGGTATGTATGCTTAAAGTATGCTGTGGAGATGCCTAAAGGCAACCGTCACGAATTTTTGATTGCTTACAATGTTTTAGTAATCGAATTTAGTGTGGTGCTGTGAGTATGAAGGCGTTTATGTTTAAGATTATTAAAAGTATGCAAAAACCTAGTGAACACCGAACATTACGTAAATCTTGTGGTTTTTTATGTCTCTTATTCTTAAGTAAGTGTAGCACATGCGTAACTTTACGATGCCACGCCGTAGCGGAATACTTGTTCCAGAATTCCAGATAAAATGACTAGGTAAGTGAAAACGAGGTGAAATAAACAATTTTATGGCAAGATACTCCATTTCGGCTTTGAAGTAAAACGAGTTATGGGTTTCTATAAAACATGTTTAATATAACTGCATATCGTTATGTGGCTTAGATAAGCCTCTTGAACGACCAATTGAAGTCATTTATCCCTTCTTATTTCAAAAAAAAATATCTAGTCTTGCTTTTTTTTATGCGTTATAGGCTAACATTTGACCACCATCTCACCTGATGGAAAGTGATGATGCGGCCGAATGTGACATGTTTGTCTCGAAGATACCTATTCACTCTTGACTTGAAGACTTCCAAATTATACCCCTCGGGGAACAAAGATGCAGGTAATGGGTTCCTTCGCCATTCGGATGATGAATATAGAAGGGAAACGCTTCGAGCGAACTGGAGGTATGGCAACCATAAATACGGGAACTGGGCTGTCTCGCGACTCGCGATATATTTACTATACCAGTAAACTTGACAAAAGCAGATTTTACCACATTTAAACTCCATAACCCTTCTCACAAGGATATTGACCTGTATAGACATCTATATCTCGGTAGTAGTTTTCAAACCATGATCAGAGGTTTGAACTTTACTAAGAACATTAAAAAAAAACCCAGCCCACTTAGACGGCGTTACATGCAAGATCTACTCTATATAAAAGTTTTTTGCAAGTTATGTTATGTTATATTCGGCTTAAAACACGAAAATTTTGACTTACTTTGTAGTCAACTAGTTTCGGACAAATTAGTTGTCCTTCATCAGGATGACTACAAAGTAAGTCAAAATTTTCGTGATTTAAGCCGAATATAACATAACATAATGTGTAATACTCACGATAGTTTTTTGCAAGTCAATAAAATGTTACAATCAACCTGGAATACAGGAAACAATTCACAGTCCTAGTAAACCGGTCGCAAAATAGCTCCATAAATAGTTCGAGATCGCAGTAAACGCTGACCTAAAATCCGTTCAAAACATCCACACTACAATTTACAAGCTCTTTCGTGCAATTAAATTGAAAATCAAATTAATTAAGCAATCTGAACAACAAAGACACGGCTGCGGACATCCGGATATCGCGTGACAAACCACCACCAGCGTATACTGAGCCCCGGAGCAAATGAGCTCATTTGTCGTAGGCTTGAAATAAGCGTTTGGATTTACTCGCTGTCATACTTTGGGTAAATAGTGGGTGAATTTGGTGAAACAATAGACTTTCAGTTTTACGGTAGCCAAAGGTCATGATGTAACTGCTAGAGTAAAATATCCGTAAACTTTATGAGTGACGGTCACCGAGCTTTATTAATGCCTAGCATCACACTTATTTATCAAGATCAAGGTAACTTATCAGTTTTCAACTACCTCCTTCTATTGTATGCTGATAAGAGAGCTACGTTATTTGTTCACTTGATTTGTTTTTATAGCATTAGCCATGCTAGTCAGAACTACACGTCAAACGTCCTCATAAGACGTTATTAATAAGGAAAGGATAATTTCGTCGTTTCAGGCAGGGATTGAGTAGCTCAGCGGTTAGAACCTTGGCCGCAGGTTCAATTCAAGATAAAAGCAGTATTTTTTCCTTTCTTACCTTACTACTCGTTTACTTTTTAACAAGATTGGTCTAGGCTGTTTAGCCGTAAAGGGCAAATGCTGGTATTTGATCAATATTCTTGTTTAACGATGAAATAAGATGGAGAAATATCGATGCTTAGACGTCTGTTAAACATAAAATATAATCAGTTAGCAATATTATAGATCCGAAAGTGTCTGTCAGTGTGTTTATATAAGTTATAATAAATATTTTTTTTTTTAAATTGATAAAGCGGGGAGAAATCCGATTTAAAGCTAGTATAAAATACATTACAACGTCAATACAACTTTATTGCTCGAGACAAGGATTTTTCCGCTATCTAAGGACTTTACAAAAGTCATCACCGTATCTCAGTTTTCCTCAATTAATTCGGGATCAACATAACAAGTTGCGTCGGGAAGAGTCTTGACGCTGTATATACGTAACGCTACATAGTTAAGCGGGAAAATGACGCGTTATCTGGCAACGAGTGAGACTTTTTGGCACTTCAGTTTGGGAGATTTTGTACGTCGCAAATAGAAAGTACAGCGATGGAGTGAAACTCATTGCCTGCGTCTTTTTTCCCCGAACGGTACAATCTTGGCCTCTTTAAGTCTAGATTGAATACGTATTGAGATAGTGGTCAAATGCTTATTATAGCATTAAAAAATTGCTAGACTTGGTAAGTAAATTTCAGTTTAAATTTGTTCATATTACTTATTGGATAATTTTAGATAATTAATTTTAATAGGTCTTAGGCTCACAAGTTCTATAACAGTGAAGATAAAGTGTCATGTTTTCCTAAAATATATCAATAAATTAAATCAAATCTTTATTTGTCATAATGTATGTAAATAAGATCTTGATGTGTGACACATATTAAATCTGCAAGCAGAAGAGCAAATAATGCAGACGGGTAAATAGCTTTCCGGTGTTCTATAATGTTTTATACTTACGTCACATTACCTTTTAAAAGGGACATTTGAGTTCAAGCTGTTCCTTTGTTATAACTAGAAAGATTATTAACGATTCTAAATGAAATTTGGCTAATGCTAATATGACATATCTATGAAGGGCATAGAGCATGTTTAACTAAATGGTGATTTTACTAGTTGTATACACACCTGAAAGATTGAGAATAAGATAAATAGATTTTACATTTCGGTCATTGAAACTATGTGTTCTTAACGTTTCAACAAACTGTGGTCTATCATTATTCGTCTTACTTTGCTATCGGTCATTGAAAATCCAAGTCAAACGCTTGCCTATCTAGCATAAAAAAGTCAAAAGTAATTAAAAATAAAATAAAAAATATTGTAGGGTCAAATATACTTACCAATTATAGTTTTAATTAATTGTAAAACAGTTAGTTCGGAATACAAGTTTTATGTTAAAGACTTTTAAGTAGAATCAACAAGAAGACACAGGTTTAAGGACCCCAATACATCCTAACTTAATGTCCTTACAAGACCCTCCTTAGATCTTTGGTTCTTCCCCAGCAATTAGGAGCACCACGTCACGTTCCAGCTACATATCTTTCTCTGACTACAAAATATTAGCGCGATAATTTTAATTGGTTGTGCGTGATATTTTAGAACCAGAGCCTGAGCTTTCTTTTATGGTGCCTTATATCATGATTAGATTTGATAGCGAGCATGTTAAGAACTGTATAAGTGAGGTCAAGTATGACCAGTTTTAAGGTTATGAAAACTGTTTTTAACACGGTTTTTAAAATTTGGAATATGAAATATAAACTTTTTCTTGCTTTTGATTAAATGTTTCGTGACGAATTGTGACTTTTGATGAATTGTGACGAAATTAAAATCTGATTCTTACAACTGCTAACTAAATTTTGACGTTCTTTCTGTGACGTCCACAATCCAATCAAGGCTGCCGTTGTTGATTTGAATTGCCATTGTAGATTTAGAACATTGAAAGGAATTCGTCTTCATCAGATTGCATATATTGGGGAGGAAGCATTATGGCGTGGATAAGTAGCTACTTATTGAAATATATTTTGTTTGATTTAATATTCTTGAAATAATTTTATTCACGTGACCTTTATGTGAGTAGAAATATCACAAAATGCCACTAACATTTAAGCAATCTAAAAGCGTTACCTAATCTGGAAGGGTGGCCTCGAGATAATGCGCAAGTTTTCATGTGGAATCGTGTCCGCATCCGCATCCTTTGTTCCTTTTCAAATAATTTACTGCATAGTTTGCAAAATTACACTAATGTTCCAAAATTACACTATGAAAACATGTTGCATACTTTTTGTAGATCTTAAAGAAGGAATATCATCATCATTTACAGCTTTATTTAAATCAACTGGACATACTCTTCCAATTGCAAGCCACTGAGCTTCCATCCTTGGCTTCTCTCATCCATTTTTTGACAGCCACCCTACAAAAATCGTTGCTCCACCGAGCCTGAAGGCGTCCTATACTACATTTACCGATTCGCGGTCTCCACTCAAGAAGACTTAACTATATGTATTGTAGTTTATGTATATCATATTTGATCATAATATTTTATTTTAGACGAACTCTTCTCCTTAGCATCGCCCATCGCCCGTGTTGATTGGGATGAATGTAGCTGATTTTCTATTCAAGAGTCTAGACTACCTACGTAACAACGAATTATATTCATCCATTCAGCCGTTACTGAAATACGTCATTGAAACATACACACTCATATATTCTCAAGCATTCGAATTATACGAACGGAAGTATAATAATTACAAAATTATATGATGAAATGATTCCTACAAATAATTATCGTTTATTTAGATATGTGACAAACACAAAAATCGTTATAAACATATCACCTGCATTTAATCTATTATTATTATTATTTAATCTTTTTTTTTCTAAATGAAAAAATAAATAAAAGATTAAATAATTGATTGTCAATTTGTTAGTAGCAAGTTATGTATTTCAAGAAACCATAAGTCAAAATCCTACCGTAGGTTAAATTACGTGGGTTAATTACTTGTACCAACTTAATCAGAATCAATAAATTAAATAAATAATAATTAAATAATAATAATAATTAATAATTAATTATTTAATTTAATAATTAATTACTTATTTGGCTCAACGTATTAGCATTGCAATTCAGAGAGGCAATGCAGCCAGCATGATGGGAACGCTACCCACTGGTAGTGGGCTTGAGCACTTGAGTTACCTATAGGCTCGATGGCTTGTAGGTAACTTGGCTCTTTGCTGTATATAGTTTTAGTTTAGTTTTAGGAAATATAGGCAATTGGCCCGTAGATTGTACTATTATAATATTGGAAAAAAAAAATAAATAAATTAAATACGCACTTTTGAGGATCACTAAAAAAAGTACAGATCAAATCTTAATCAAATTTAAATGGGACCACATGAGAAGACCACATCAAAATTGGTTTTCCTAGAAAGAAGTTATGAGGTCATACATAAAAATATACAGTCGAATTGAGAACCTCTTTAGTTAAAATAGCAAAATTCTTAATAAAAGTTAAAACGATATGTCAACTCTCTTTTAACATCTTATTAAGGTGTATTTGAACAATGGAGAGAACTCATAAAAAACTGAATAATTTTCTGAGTCAAAGAGACGGGAGACGACGCCGACACTTGCTTCTTTTCAATATTTTTTCTAGAAAATTGTCGCACTCCTTTGAAATTAAACAAAAGATTGTTTTTAAGATGTTTTATCTGAATTCGTGTCTTCGTTAATCTGTCTTTTAATCGAAATCTGTAATTATTGTTTTAGCATTTTTATCACTGGATCACGATTTTGATTTTAATAACATTATATGAAGTGTATCAAAAATATGCTAAAAAGTCTAAACATCTGGTAGTAAAACAGTTCATTAGAACCATCAATTTGTATACCTAACAAGAATAATTGTTTTTCAAAAACTATTAAAAATTATTACTTAATTTCAAAGAGCAATTTTTTTGCTCGACAGGCAAGCATTTGACCACAATCTCAACTGATACAAAGCGATGATGTAGACGAAGATGTGCCTAGAAGACCTATTCACTCTTGCCTTGAAGACTCCCAGATTATACCGTTCGGGGAACAAAGACGAGGGCAATGAGTTCCATTCCTTCGCTGTACGGATGATAAACGTAGAAGCGAAAGGCTTTGAGCGAACCGGAGGTATATAAACCATAAATTTATGACTTTTGACAGTTTATATGATCACTTATTTTAACTTCCACTTTCATTATAAGAACTGCAAAATAATGGAACGCCCTGCAGTCTACTATGTTTTTCAAATAGTATAATAATATGGGGTTGTTAAATAAGAGATTGAATAGGTATTTACTGAGCAAGCGTGCTCCATGTGTGACCGCATTGTCACTTTCCATTAGGTGAGATTGTGGTGAAACGCTGGCTTAGTCAGAAAAAAAGATAGTTGGATAGACACGTAGATAATGCTTTATAGTTCTACTTTATGATATAGATATAAAAGCCGGCCTTATCACTAAAAGCGACCTCTATACCAGGCATTTTACGATCGACATTTGACCGGTTAACGCGTCTTATAAACGAACAAAATTAAACCACATGAGAAAGAGTCATCTTTTAAACTGAAAATCACATTTTCCGTAGACACGTCGATTCCACGGTCCAATAGGCAATAAAAAGCTCGGACACAGTAGGTTTATTACTACATCGACCGTTGAATAATTTACTACCCTCCAGATCGCTGTGACACTTTGCTGGTCCGCTGTTGCGTAACGCTGTGCCGCTGAGACAGCAATTTTCAAGACTAGAGAAATTAATTAAATAGTCTAAATAATTTAAACGCAAGTAAAGCTTAAAAAATCCGACTTTACCGCTTAATCATGGGAACCGCAAAAACTTAACTCCGGCCGCATCATCACTTTCCACCAGGTGAGATTGTAGTCAAATGCTTGCCTAACAGGAATAAAAAAAAAGCCCTGATCAGATTAAATTAATTAAATACGGAATATTGAGGATAACTCAAAACTTGTCAAATCTTGATAAAATTTAAATGGGAAACACACACATGGAAATCACCAGCTTTCAAATGAATCGTCAAAATCGGTTCACCTAGAAAAAATATATGAGGTAACAAACATAAAAAAGTCCATGGCATCCATGGAACAGTTCTATAACGACATCATAACTATTGTCATCAGGATCCGAGGGCTATAGAGGAAGGTCCAGAAACCTAATATCCAGGAGGATATTAATGAACAGTTGGGGATATACTTCATGTATGTCTTGCTAAAATCGATGCTTACAGGGCATTTGATCACATCACTGTTTTAAAGATGACATGACCGAGTTATTAAAGTTAAAGGAATTGGTAAAAAAAAAATGTACAAAAAAAAAACAAATATAAACATGAAACACAAAATCTTATTTAACATTCAAATAACTGTAACTGTTTCGAGCCAATTTCAAACGTTAATTAAAATCCATGCATAAAGGAAACAAAGGCATCTTTATTCAGAAACTCAATGAAATCGCTCTTGTGTTCTTCTTCAAAACCAAACCGAAATTGCTGAACTGTAAACAGTTCCCAAGTATTTTCTTTGGTGTTTTAGTGCGCTCGGTAAACGTGCGCTGAGAACAAATAATAAAACACTTCATCGGTCACAAAGGAAAAGTATCTTTACCAAGGATAAATAAACGTATTAAAGAAATGGTCAATATATTTTTACAATGTTTTTATTCCTTTTATGTAGGAATTTAGATATAAAGTTTTCTATGTTTTTCTTGGTTTCATCCTTGTGAGTGTTTGCTTTTTATTTTCTTTTGTTTCGATTGAATTAAATGCTAAATGTTAGGTACAATACAATGAATTTATTTATTATCAATACTTTACAAAACAATGGTCGTTAAAAATTAAGTTTATTCCTCTCATGTAGGAATTTAGATAATTGGACTTAGAAGTTTTCTACTTACACATCTACATACATTTTTCTTTGTTTGATCCTAGTTGTTAATTGCTCCTTATTTAATTTTCTTTCTATCGAATTTTATGCTAAACGAATTGTTAGTTACCAACAAAACATATTTATTTATTATCAAAACTTCATAAAAAAATTACGTTTCAAATTTCCTCAATATGATATTAAATTTTTTTTTTAAATTTTTAACACCCTTTCACACTCACAGCCCCAAACTACGTTCGTGACTTGTATCGTAGGTGCCGGAAACATTAACATCACATACACAATCACAACCAGAGCCAGAAACACAAATTTTCCTTTGGGAGAAAACTTGTGTTCCTGCCAGGAATATATAATACGTACGAAATGGTACCTTCTCAATAACATAAAAACAAATCACCTCATAAATAAATTAAAATGACTATTTGAGTATTCACTTTGACAATAATAATAATCAATTAAGTAAGAAAATATAATTAATTCAGAAAGAAAAATATCGATAAAATGATTGAACACGTGATAACGTTCACTCAAATCAATTTTGTTTTTATAGCACTTAAGAAAGACTAACATAACAAACTGATTAACAAAGAATCAAATCACTTTCAATTGTTTCTGAACAAATTCGAAAGTCAGCACCAGCCCCAAAGGTTATTAATTGAACGAAAGGCTGGAACAGTCGTAATTGGCAACCAATCAGCCTGTGAACGTTGGTAAGACGCTGTTATTGTTTCCTATCTAACTGTTGGACTTTATTCGAAATTCAAACGTATTTACAAAGTCAGTACTCGAATTACACACAAGAATACTCTTCGCCGCAATTGATAATATTACTTCAAAGCATGTATACGAGTTAGTATGAGTAGAGTCAAGTAAAATTTACTGAAAGACAGTAAGAACATTTAAAAATATAAATAAAAAAAAAAAAATTCGAATAAAAAATGTTCACAAAAATATCAGATTTTTGTACAACGACTTGTCTGCTAGTTGTGTGGCCTAATGAGAAGTCATTTTGTAACGATTTTAAGGCCACCTTTATATTAGAATATAGTAACTTTCATGACTGCCTCTATGGGACCCATGTGAATTAACGGTAATAAATTAGATTATGAATTTAGATAAAAACATATTCATACTGGAAAACAACTTAGTATAGATAATCTGGCAATTATTTGAAATTATTCTGATTTCATCGCTTGTAAAGTGAGACCATAATAATATAATGCGTAGCACTTAATAAATTTTATAATATTAGCTTAGCTTTGTTAATAGAATATGTTTGTTGATATTCTGTTTGAGAAAACCAAAAATAGATTCAAAGCAAGATAATGTTATGGGCATTGTGCTGTCAGGCAATTGATATTATTATAGTTCGAGTTTCGGTACTGGATGTGTATTTTGTAAATTGAATTTGATGATTTAGTTATATTTGCACAAAGTTTACTCTAGAACTGTTCAGTGTTTCCCCTTATAGATTCGAAGTTAGGTGATTGCATAATTGATTTAGGTACGTTTAATAACGGTGTTAATTTGTAAATATACTTAAGTGTTAAGTAAATTGTTTGTCCTTAAACTGTTACGAGTAAAGTAAATCCATATTTCCGCGTAACTCGTAAAATAATTACCGTTAATAAGTTAATGTAAGCAGTAACGATTGTTAATATCATTTACTTAACTGTACATAGTTGCAACTTGCGAGTTCAGGATCTTACTCTATCATTGTTTTTTTGTCAACGATGCCATCTTATTAAATTTGGAGATTTTTCTACCCCACTCCTAAAAAATGCTGTCACAAATAATAATAAGCTTTGTTACACTGAAACTGTCATTGCTTTTATTTTTTCTGTATTTCATAGAAGTCTAAATAGCTGCAGATTTTTACCGGTGATTACGTTGGATTGCGATTATGTTCGTTGGGGTCAACAAAATGAGTCGATCATTTTAACGCTACTATAATAAAAAGTTGTCAATAAACTAATTTTTATCATCCGACATCGGTTTCTCAGTCACGAAATCGGAAACTATTTAGAACACATATGAGATAATCTACTGAAATAATACCAACTTTGATGCCGTGACCTTGATAAGCAGGCTACCCATGGGCTAAACTTGAGTACTTGACTACTATCTCACATAGAAGATGCAATAAGCTTGGCTTGTGGCAAGGTCTTTTAATGTATATATTATTATTTTTAAAATTAATTGGCCCGTAGCATGTTCACTTCTGCAATTTGATAAACTTATGTTTTAAAATGACATACATCTGGAGACTGTCTCTAGTTTATGAGAAATAAAAAACTGGTTTTCTTTATATTACATTAATAGTGCTGAGAAGATGTAAATGCATATTAACTTTATGGCCGTCTTATCGCTGCTCTCGCAGTGACAGTCTCATATTTAACAGTAATAGTATATTCTACGTAAATAAATCTTGATGTGTAGTTTATAGTTTGTCTTTATTTCACGATAAATTTAGAACAACAAATAAAACAATAACAGCAAGTAAATGTTCGAGTTCATTAAACTCCGATTAAAATCATAATGTTTTATTCCCAAAGTGTATAATATAGTGTTTTCAAAGAAAAGAGTGAATATGTATTTACTGAGCTAATGAGCTACATCTTTACAGACAGCGTCACATTTTAAAAAAGCGTTTGTCAAGGTTGAAATTTAAATGGCTAGCAAAATCATACGTCATCACATTTTTTTATATCTTGGGATAACCAAACATTTGACCACCATCTGCCATGACGTAAAGTGACGATAAGGTCAATGATGGAGCGTTTGCCAAGAAGAAAGTAGTTGAAAAGCTGACAAAATCAAACTTCATCACATTTTTTATCAGGGATAGGCAAACATTTGACCGCCATCTCGCCTGATGTTAAGTGACTATGATTGACAATGGAGCATTTGTCTATAAGAAAACTATTTGCTGTCGACTTGAAGACTCCAAGACAACTCCCTGTCTGATGAGTAGAAACTCATCAGAAAAGACAGAGCCTAACTTGCAACGGAGTTTTTTTTATATATGGGTCTTGTCTTGTTGAATTCCACCCTAACTACTTAATGTTCCATACACGTTACTACCACATTAAAGAAATAAAATAATTTAGCAAACTCAATGAAGACCAGAGAAAAGGTGACAAAATGTTTACTATTTGAAAACTTAAGGAAAATATTCTTCCCAATAATTATCTAATCATCGCTTTGTAACAAAAACTCTTGCGAAAGTATCGGATGAGTCAAAAGGAAAATTGCTAGATTCTATCAAATTTGATCCTAATATAAAGAGTGCTTAAAACTCCAGATCAAGATCTATAATTTTTCTAGATATTCAATGTTGCCTATTAAACACGCATTTTTAAATAGGGAAACTGGAATTAAAAGATTTTAGTTGCTCAGATCTTTTGGACGGGGTTTGCAGGAATTACATGAGTTAATTCCATTTTTACCACTCACAACAAGACAAACTGTCAAACGTCCTCCATATATGGTTGAAATAGCTCCAGTTAACCCGAAACGTTCCGTTTCCACGTTTATCATCATACAGGGAAGGAGTGGAACACATTGCACTCGTCTTTGTTTCCCGGAAGGCACAATATAGGTATCTTCAAGTTTAGGTGTCCTCCTATATCTCCTTATAGGCAAGCTTGTTACATCTTCGGCCGCATCTTTACTTTCCATCAGGTCAAATGCTTGTCTATATAGCATAAAAAAATGATTTGTTTCGTAATTAGGAAATGAGTATTTAACCGTAGTAGAACCAAGTTAAAATCTAACAAAAAAAACTAAAATTGGAACGTCTATTTAAAAATACAACAAAGTCTCAAGATTAAACCAGACTAAATAACCCATTCCCAGTTTCTTATCAAGAAAATAGACCAACATTAAAACCGTGGAACGACAATGGAATCGCAATAAAAATTCAGTTCCAGATTCCACAGAAGAATGACATCACCAAGTGAAAGCCTTCTATTCATGTCCATGCTTGCTATCCAAACAGCCCTGAGATATTGCCCTGTCTCAGCAACCGAGTCACGTCACGTCTGACACCATTGACACTTGACGAGTGACGTCACGCTTCAAGCATTAATTCAGCTTAATTAAAACGTAGTGATAATAAAGTTTACTTAGACTTATGACGGGACTTATGTATAATGCACGCCTTTAGTAAGTTCAGCAGACTAAATAACTTTGCTGTTATTCAACCTAGCAAGTTGGGGTCGAAATAGCGGTAGAGGACAGACAACGACATAATTTATGGGGTCGCAGAATGTGAACTTTACCTTCTTGATTATTGCAGTGGAATTAAATTGAATTTTTCTGTTAATTGAACTGACGGAATAAATGACATTCTTGCAAGTTTCAAGATATGGAAGTATTTTAATTTGAAGAAACTCTGGTAATTTCAACGAAATGTATCTATGAAATAAAATGTGATCAGTAAAATATCTTTGAGGTAGCTAACGTTTTACAAAGTTTTACATAAAATAGTATATTTATGTATAGCAAACATGTATGTTATATTGGTGAAGAAAATAACATTTCAACGAAATGAGTTTCTCTGCAGGCATCTTATATAAAATGTAAGGTCGAAGAAGCTATTTCCATTCTAATAATAATAAATCTGTTATCCGTTGAAATACTTCGGATATATTGTAGATTTCTACACGTTCCATTATTCTATGCTATTTACGACATGACATGCTAGAACTAGTAAGACTATTCAAACATAAACGCTTTCATACTCACAGCCGCACACTAAGTTCAATAATTTGTGTCGTGGGTGCCGGAAACATTCACATCACACAAAATAATCACAACCATTCAACTTGGGACACTAACAAACTCGGGGAGAAAACTTGTAGTCCCGGCGGGAATCGAACCCAAAATTAGAAAGTGAACGTTGACCCAATTAAGCCAATGGGCAGTTACTATAAATACGAAACAAATAATTAAACGCAAGCAAAGCTTAAAAAAACCGACTTCACCGCTTTATCTTCGGAACCTTGATCGGATTCAACGTATTAAACACGCATTATTGACAATAACTCAAAAACTAGTGATCAGATCTTGACCAAATTTAAGTAAGACCACATGGAAACCACCAGCTTTCAAATAATAAAATATTTATCAAAATCGGCACCCAAAAAAAGAAGTTATGAGGTAACTTTTGAAGTTGGTTAAAAACGAGAACATCGTCAATATAGTCCACAGAATACGCATTATTGAGGATAACTCAAAAACTACTAGTCAGATCTTGATCAAATTTAAATGGGACCGATTGGAAAGCAACATTTATCAAATAAATACACGAATATAAACAGTTTATCTGATTAGCGTATATATATAAACTTTCACGTCCTTATGTTAAGAGCACAGAAATATAGTCATGTTATCTTCTCCAATTCGACTTATTACAAAAAGATCCGTCAATGTAGATGAAAGTTAGATAGAGCAAAGTTAAAGTCTTCAACGTTTCGGAAGCGATACAGATTTAGCCTTAATCTGTCTGCCGATAAAATAAGAGAAGCTTTTCTGCCGATGCAACCGGAAAAAAGAATTGATAATGGAGTTATCCAGTTCCATTTATAAAAACAAAATAAAAAGAAGCCGCTGGTATCCATTATACTTTGACATGTTATAAAGAGTATGATAAACGCTAACAAAGCTTAAAAACCGACTTCATCGCTTATATTTAGGTTATGGCTTGACCGATTTCGATTAAAATTTTATGGGGTCCCATATAAATTTTATCGAAATCGGTCAACCTCTGAAGTGGTAGAGTATACTTACATACGTAGAGTATACAAACAAAAAAAAACATTAAAATCGATTAATAATTGGCGGAGATATCGCGTAAAATACATACAAAAAAAAACGTACAGTTGAATTGAGAACCTTCTTTTTGAAGTATTGAAAATTATAGCGAGTGTTATTTTATTCATATTTGTTTACTTACGGCGGTTTTGTCGAATTTTCCGACTAGTGACAGGTGCGCATAAAAGGCAATGCGAACGTTGTAACGGCCACGTCCCAGGTGATGAGCAAACATACATAAACATAATCGCTTTCATACCACACTAATTTAGATGACTTGTGTCGTGGGTGCCGGAAATATTCACATCACACATACACAATTACAACCAGAACCAGAAACACATATTTTTCTTGGAGAGAAAACTTATATTCCCGCCGGGAATGGAACCCGTAATCCTAGCTTAGAAGACGAACGATCACCCACTAAACCAACGGGCAATTCAATTATAGAATACTTAATGATATAAAGTTCTACTAAAAATTTGGATACTGCTAATAAGCCCATGTACTCGTAGACTTACGTATCAAAAGAGTATCAAAGTATTACAAAATTTTAATAGATTCATTATTATGTTACGTAAAATTATGTATAATAAAAGTCTAAAAAACCAAACTACAATCGAAGCATTTATCTCGTATCATTGTACTCATCGCGCTTTGCAAAGAACACGTGTTATAAAATACGTAAGTACTGCTTTTGATGCGTTAACATCAAAAGAGTAAAACTACTCAAAAACAATTTGAGCATTTCATCTCGTCCACTTGCACTTTTCCAGTTTCACAAAGGGTTAAATTGGTCGGATGTGGACTGCATAACGGGACACGGGACAAAAGTCACAGTGTTATTGCGGGACAGCGTGATCCATTGTGTGACGTACCGGCTCGGCGGGACGAGGGACGCGGGACGTGCAATGTGCCGGTGTGACAAGCGACTAAGTGGAGTTTTAAAATTCTAATTGCAATTTCTAATTCAAAATAGTGTTTTAGTTTTTTAAGTATATTTTAAAAAAGGGTTATTTTATATTGTACCGATAACCGGTACAATGGTAAACTTATAAGGCATTCCCAACTTTTTGCCTCTATACAATTAAATCTGATTGTGGAAATCGTGACTAACACCAGTTAGTGTCCAACCCCAATGTTCAAACCAATTGACATTCAATGTTTAAAAAAGATTAGTTCGGCTTTTTACACCAATTAAATAATTAGAAATTATACTGCCCAATTAGTAACTGCGTTTAACAGATAAAGAAACGTATAGTAGAGGATCCCAAGTAACATCGACCTTCACCCATCAGTTTACCGAATGAAAAATATATTTTAGCGAATAAAATGTGTTGCTGAACACATATCAATAGGGTTGCCTAAAAAATATGGTCAAGGATATAATTAAATAAAATTTTGAAAAAAAAAAAATCTTATTTCACTGCTAACCATAAAAATGAACCTTCAATGAAAAGTATACAATGTATACAATACAATACAATACAATACTTCTTTATTGAACACCAATAAGATAGCTAAGTAACATGTTAATAACATAAAATCTAAAAATAATAATTGTTGTACAATGGGCGGCCTTATCACATAAAGCAATCTCTTACAGGCAACCTTTGGATGGACAGGATAGTAATAATAGACATTTTATTTTTTTTAGATACTACATGCAAAAGCTAGGTTGCCTACCTTTTTCTGGCCCCTACTACACTTGCCGTGCCATGTGTGCTTGCGTTGCCGTGTGCAAACAGGTAACTAGATAGTAGTCATTGCGCTCATCTGCTTTCCGCTTTAAAATTATATAAAAATGAAAGAAATTTTTGCAAATTGCAAATTCAGTAATAAAGGGTTGCCTATGAAAATCTGTCCATGAATAATTCTGTCTTTGAAATCCGAAAATCGGGGCAAGTTAAAGATGTGCGAGAGAGAAGCATTACGCGAACTATGTGATGCGATGGCAACCCTATTGGTATGTGTTCAGCAACACATTTTATTCGCTAAAATGTATTTTTCATTCGGTAAACAGATGGGTGAAGGTCGATTTTACTTGGGATTTTAGACTGGTACCTGTATTTTTTATTACTATCTTCATTTACTTTCATGTTTCTTATGGAACGCAAGTATTAAATAAAATCTAAGACATTGAGCTAATTATCGTTTTTTAGTTAACTTTACTAAATAAAAAATACATACAATTTAAGCAAACTAATAAATGAAGAGGTCGTAATTATTGCTAGTTTAATTAATAGTTGAATAGATAATCCCTTAGTCTAAGTCAGTTTGTTTTATCGAGTCTAGATTGATTTTTTAATTTAATCTAGAATAATAGCTCTAGCTGCTTTGCAATTCAGAGTTAATTTACAAATGTAAATTTGGTGGCATATGAATTTGAAGTGGTTTAAGTAAGTAGGTCTGTTAGTGTCCGAAGAACCTTGATGTATTATGTGAAAAGAAAAAACGAGTAGCAGGCTCATATAGACGTATTCCTTTTACTTGGCCAATATTTACGTGATGAGGAGGCTTGATCATGTCTTGATACCTGATCAAGCCGTAATAAGCCCATCACGTAAATATTCCGTTTTCCGTTGCCAGATTAGAGTAAGGATTTTTTTTATAAAAATGATTAATTCGTTCTTATATCTTCATGAACAAAACATTTTTTTTTAAATAATCAAGATTTGAATTAGGTACGTAGAGAGAGATAAAATAAATATTTATCTTCGTGGTACTTGATACAGTGCTCTAAATATGCCATATAATTCTTTTGTACGTGTGTATGAGACGGAACTCCTCCAAAACGGCTGGACCGATTTTGATGTTTTTTTTGTGTGTTCAGTTGGATTAAATAATGGTTTTGATTCACAATTTGATCCGATAAATGCTTTTTTAATTTAGTCAAACTTGAACCCGAAGGAGGTAATAATTCAGTGATTAAGTTTTTATAGTGCCAGACTACCATAAAAGTGGATAAGGTAAATTTTTTTTCTTGGTATAGCAATGATTGCCTGGTTCAGCTGGTTAGGTAAGAATAAAAAAAATTAAAGCTCTTAATATATTGACAACCTAGCAACAAATACTTTCTTTATGTAAAATTTAGTAACAAAATATAAAATATCTTATCATAATACCGGGCTAACGATTTCTAAATCCTTCCAGATATCAATACACGAAGAACGCGCGGGATCTCTAAGCGGCCGATTTGTATTCAGTAAAGTTTTATTTTGGCATGATTCGGCCTCCAGAGACTATAATAACTCAGCTAAATGATTCGAATCGGGGACATTTGGCGGTTCGACAATTCGCACGATCTGAAGACGTGACATCTTCGACGGTTACATTTAGAGGATCTGTTAGCGTCGTAGTAACGAGATGCTACGAACCTATGTACAATACATCTTTATATGTATAATTCTTCTGTACGATCCGTGTGTATGTGACTTAACTCCTAAACGGCTGGACCGATTTTGAAGATTTTTTTGTAATAGAATAGTTGAAACATAAATTGTGAATAAAACTAACAGATTAATTGCATTCGTGCAACTTTGTAGGGAACACTGGATACCTCCCTTATTTGCCTTGTTGCCCTTATGTTTGCAGTTGCTTTAAAAAAGCCTATGTAACATAATATAAGATAGATAGATAGATAACGCTTTATTGTCACACCTTACATAAATCACTCAAAATAACTTTTAAAATATACTATAAGTTTATGGGGGAAAACTTGTGTTTCTACGATGACTCAAGCCCAATACCTACTATATAGGGACATGATATACATAGTCGCGCGTTCCCCCTGCGCTTCCGTTTTGTATAGGTACTGCCGTTGTATAAGGAAAAAAGACGTATCTGTATTTTTGTCAAAATTGAGTTATGTACATCATCGGAATCAGGAAAATTAAACGCATACTTATACTCTTTAATTCAAATAAATACAAAACGCAAACTATTAAATCCTACTTTTAATTTAGACGCATCTGCTACAAATCATAACATTATAATTATACTATAGTAAAGACATTTCTGATGTATGTAACTCAATTTAAACGAAAAATCTATACGTCTTTTTTCCTTATGACGGCAGAACAAAATATAAAAAGTTCCGAGGCGCGCGTAAAGGGTGCGCGGCGGCCACGCGCCTTGTAAACGCGCCTCGGACGCTTTGTATATCAACTCCACCTGACTAAGCCAGGTCAAATATTATAAATTCACTAAATATAGTGTATAAGTGGTTCTGTACCATTTCATTTTACTTTAATAATTATATATTTATAGTCGCAGCACGTTCGATACAGTCCTTCATTTTATTACAAAATCAGGGCCACTGTCTTTTCATTTCTCGATATCTTAGCCTTCTCTATCTAAATTTACTGCCAAGATTTTGGTGATACGCAAAGTCGTGAATTATACATTCTGTGTGGAGATAAAATAGAGAGAATACGTATCGATAACCGAAATGGTCATGGTTATATCTCGGTTTTACGTCGGTCCCTACATAAATTGTTAATAGCGGTGTATCTATGTACCCATTATTTTTGCAAAGGAAAGTAAAAACAGTAACGTAAGGCTTTTTTATTTAAGAGGCTTATTTTTTTGCTTGTCTTTGCAAAAAGAATTAAGAGACCAGCCAAATGAAAGTGAAAAAGCTTTTATTTTTTTTCTCTGATAGGATAACGTTTTGCCACTAAATCACCTGTTGCTAAGTGTTGATGTGGTCGAGGGTGGTTTACACTCTAGGCTTAGAATGTGACTTGTTTTGAGTGTTTGTGTAAGAGAGAAAGAGTCTGTTATGTAGGGGTGTGTGAAACAAAGACGCTGGCAATGAGTTCCACTCCTTTGCCGAATGGATGATAAACGTAAAAGCAAATCGCTTCAAGCAAACTGGAGGTAAATATGTCAACCATGAATGGATGGCGTTAGACATCTGTTTTTCTTGTTGTTTGATGGTGAAACGGGCATAGGGGAATTAACTCATGTAATTCATACGTACTCTCCAAAATGTAAACGATAGATTAACGATAGATATAAACAAGGGCTTCGGGTTCGATTCCTGGCGAGAACATAAGTTTTCTCCCCAAGGAAAAAAATGTGTTTCTGGTTCTGGTTGTGACTGTATGTGTGATGTGAATTTTTCCGGCAACCACGACACAAGTCACGAACTTAATGTGGGGGCTATGAGTGTGAAAGCGTTTAATATTTAATAGTTTAATATAACTATAAAAACGATCTGAGCAGAAAAGCCTGAGACTGGCCAATCAATTATAATCTCATTATTTAATTATACTAATAAATTTCTATGTACCCTAATTATTACGCATAGTTCATATTCTTATTCATATTCAATTATTGTTAAACAAACTATTATTGTTCACAAGTACTTTAAAGTCCTTGAAATCTTCTTGGACCCATAAGTTGCGTCGTAAATTCTGAAGGAAGTATTTACAGAGACCACAAATTGTAAACAACTGAGTTCACCATAAATGTAAACGGACCTTAATTCTTGAAGTCTAATCTCGTAATCTTAAAGTTTGTAGACATTTACTCGGGATTAGATACGTACATAGTTTGTTTTAGTTTTTATTCATCCAATTATTTGTTTTCTACAAATGTTGTTCTTCTATTAATTGGTAAATTTACATTAGGGTTAGATAATTCAATCAAAAATCTATAGAGAAGCATGTTACAATTTTATTTGATCCTAACGTGGCTTTCTTTTTAATTCCTAGTTTAAAAAAGGCACAAGTGTAATTAAGAATGAGCAATTCAGTCTTGATAAGCAGCATCTATTCTAGACTTTGATTCACACACATTAAAGAATTTGATCACCCATCTCGATTATCATCTAATATATAAAATTCTCGTGTCACAGTTTTCGTTGCCATACTCCTCCGAAACGGCTTGACCGATTTTGATGAAATTTTTTGTGCTTATCCGGTATCTATGAGAATCGGCCAACATCTATTTTTCATCACCATCATCATCATCACTTTTCATTATTATCAACGCGGGTGAAACCGCGGGGCGCAGCTAGTTATATATAGAAATGTGAGTGGCCCATCATGAATGTTGACGGTTTTTCTACAAAATAATTGTTTTAAATACAAATTATATAAAAAAAAATTTCAAGAAATATTCTCTACCAAAAATACTTAATAGAAATAAAAATATTTTTATGAAATAACAAATAAATATAATATATTAACAAGCTTTATGTCTGTTCTGCTAACCATTGAGGAGTTTGCCAGTCAAGACCCTGAGTGCAGTAACTATGTCATGGTAAAACTTAAAACCGGCTATCATTATGAAATGTGAACGCAAAATGTCAGGTATGCTGGTGACTGATAAAGAGATCCTTTATCTGGACATGATCCTGGATGTCGATTCAGGTCATTCTTAATATAAAAAATCATTGTCATCAGAACTGAACCAACATTTTAAAACTCAAATCCTTAAGATAAGAGAAATGGTTCTAATTCAGATTGCACGATTAATAATAATAATAAACGCGTACACATTCACAGCTCCACACTAAGTATTAATTATGTCGTGGGTGACGGAAACATTCTCATCACACTCACGCAATTACAACCAGAACCAGAAAACAAATATTCCTTGGGGAGAAAACTTGTGTTCCCGCCGGAGATTACGGGGAATAAAAAAGCTTAAAAGGCAAACGCGCACCCAACTAAACCTACAGGTACTACGAGATTTGAACTAAACAAACATACAAACATACAAACATTTCAAGTTAAATCAAAGCTTGTAATAAGAACATTAATAGAACAAAATGTAACGAAAACTACTTCTGCTTCACAATTTGTGTTCGAGATAAGATAATAAAACGAAATGAGACAGAAACATTGCGTCAAATAAACAGAGTTAGGAAGTGTTAAGTGTATGCAGAAAACGCAATACCAGACTGAGGCGCTCAGTGATGCTCTACAAACTCAACTAGTACCAAAGTTACCACCAAAGTTTGGTGCCAAAATCATGCACTAGGTTTCTGTTGGCCGCACTAGGAACCCATTTAGTAACAGTAGCAAAACGTCATATAAACGTCTTCAATTTACGCCGAAGAGCAAGATGTTGAACGTTGATGTGTCATTTTCAGACACGGCAGTCTTTCTTGACAACAATAAAATTCGAGTAAAACTATACTTATACAGATTTTTGATAAGGAAAACGTCTTGTACTTGTAATATTTGAAATAAGTAATACCATCATTATTACCACCAAATGCTTAATACCATCTTCAGTTGCTTTTGTAAGTAAAGATGGTATTAAATATTTGGTATTAACTTTTTTTATATTAGTATAATTTATAACATTAGTGTGATGGTCCCAGGAATAATTTTAATCTTCACTTGCAATAGCAATTGAAGATGGTATTAATATTGGTTACAAGCTTACAAGTTTTAAAAACGAAAGCTTGTGTGTATGTTAGTGAGTATGTTTGTTTCTCTTTACGCTGTAATGACTGTAGATTGTACCTAGGATTACGACATAGGTTGAAAATACATTGGGTCATTCGAACCAGTTATTTTTTTATTATCTGTTATTCAAAAATGTTTACAATAAAGAACAGTTAGACATAACTGATTTGGTGTCTGAACTAGTAAGAAGAAATTGTTTTCACTAAGTCTATGCCGCCACTAATATAATTAATGTAAGCAGATTTTATAATTTTTTATCATCTTCTCAAGTATAAAAATGGACTCTCGCCCGAACGTAAATATTGATCTATCTATGCAAAGTAAGTCATTAAACAAATTGGCTATTTATTATATTAAACTTATCTTGTGGTGCTGTGTTATTACAATGTAATTATTTTAAATGTATCAAACTCATTTGAAATATTTTTTCTATGCGCACACATCGATATCTTTTCTATTATAGTGCATACAATGCTAGTTGAGTCCAGATTGCAAAGCCTCGGTCACAGACGTATGGTCGCAAGTCTATCGGTATTCTATAGTTTGCATTTTGGAGAGTGTGCGCAGGAATTACATGAGTTAATTCCACCATGCCCTTTTACCATCTAACAACCAGATAAACTGTCAAACGTCATACATTTATGGTTGACATACCTCCAGTTCGCTCGAAGCGTTTTGCTTCTACGTTTATCATCCGTACAGCGAAGGAGTGGAATTAATTGCCTGCGTCATTGTTCCCCGAAGGGTATAATCTGGGAGTCTTCAAGTCAAGAGTGAATATGTATCTTCTAGGCAAGCATGTCACATCTTCGGCCGCATTGTTGCTTTCTATCAGGTGAGATAGTGGTCAAATGATTGACTTTTTAGCATAAAAAGTACTTGTAAACAATATCACAACTATACATATTGAAATAGATCTGAAATAAGTTAGATTGCATCGCAACAATTCTAGGGTATATCAAACGTTACAAAACCTTGCAACATTTTGTTAAGCGCACACATTGATTATGTTTCTAGTTCATACTGATATTGTATGAACTAGTTTACATACATTTTGAATTAGATTCTAAAGTTACGATTCATAACAACATTGCTAGAGTGTATCAAACGTTACAATGAAACTATGACGCATCCACAGCATAGTTGCTCCGCGGTCCGCCAAGGAAGTTCGTTGGAGGCGGCATAATTAACAAAGTTCAGGATGCTCCCCCGAGTTAATTCCCTTATAGATCGCCGGTTAGTTCAACTGCAATTCAATGTTATTTGTTGAAACTAGATCGATTCGTGTATAATAACGTTGACAGTAAATAATACTGCAAATGCAACTGTCCGTTGACGTTGTGTGAGCGTTCACCTTCTATCTAGCGGGTGTTGGGTTCGAATCCCGGCGGGAAGACAAGTTTTATCCGTCAGGAAAAATTGTGTTTCTTCTAGGTGTAATAGAGTGTATGCACATCATGATGTAAATGTTTACGGCACCCACGATACAAATTATCAGACTTAGTGGGTGCTGTGAGAGTGAAAGCGTTCCTGTAATCGTTTTCAGTAGTAAACAAGTATTACATGTAAGTATTATGTAAATAGGATTTACAAATCTGGCAAAATTTCTCGCAACGTTATTAAGTTATGAAAATTGATACTGTTTGCTGAAAAGAAGCGATCTATCAGTTCACCGATTATTGTTTTGTTATTGACAATAGGAAAAGAATCAGTTATTGACCATGCGAGTCAAACTCGAGCAGCCACGGTTCCGTACAAACTTAAGTGTAGAAAGTCAGTTAAGCTCTAACAATTTTCGTTTTTCTGATACTTTTCCTTTCAGACCTTCTACCTAGCCAAATTTTATTATTCTGGTCTACGCAAAGTACCATATAGATTTTGATTTGTTTGCGCGTGTCAAAAAAAGCCTAAATAAAACGTTTGTTTTTATATACAATGCTTTGTTGATTAAAAGGTAAATTTTTACAACTTTAAAGGACTGTACTTACGCATGCTCCTGACCTATATAATGTTTCATTCTTTCATTCTACGTATGGAATCCAAAAAGAGCGTAATATATCGTATGTATACGAGAGAGTTACTAGACATAGTCGGCAGTTCCACATAAATCAATCTATCTCAAATTTTGGCATACAATACTTCTTATTTTTAAATGATTTTCAAAAGGGTTTTATCAATTCGGTGTAGGTCTATATTTTTTTATGTTTGTTACCTCAGAACTCCGTCATTTATATAAACCGATTTTCGTTTTTTTTGCTAAGATATACTTTCAAATTGGTCCTATAAAAGTTTAATCAAAAATGGTTCAGTAAAATATGTGTCATCAAAGTAAACGAAATTGCGTTGCTTTCATATGACTTTTCAGTGGTGTGTTTAATGCCATTATTAATAAGAGTTGTATTGATTGTATTTGGAAAAGTTAATAATCTCAGTAGCAGACCACGAAAGGTGATCGCTATCGTAGAGGCGATGGAAGACAAAAAAAAACATAACATAAGGTTGAACAAATACAGGACAAGGTTTATTTATATCACCAATGGGAATTAATCTAGCTGTAGAGTGTCCCACAAAGGCATTGCGCGAAACTCCAAAAACGTTTTTAGGGTACCACGATCGTAAAATACTGTGACAAATACAATGGGTTTTTAAGCGAACACTTTCTTTTAACTCTATCGGAAGGTCGTTCGTTTTTCTGGAACAACATAAAAATAAAATCTATATACCTATACAGCTTCTAATCATATGAATTAGCTCAAATTTATATTTAACTTAAGGGACCTGTGGAGGTTCATTTACCCATACAATCGTAATACCGAAATTATTTATAATTCAAGCATATTACCACCATACTGTGCTGTTATTCAGATTAAAAACATATGAATCTAGGTTCCTGGATAGTTTTTATTTCAAAATAAAACGAAATAAACCCAAAACGAAGTATAAACCAATTGTTTTTCACACATTATTACGACGTAAATGTCGCATCTTTAACTTATTCGTTTTGTATTAAAAACTAACACTTTTCTTTTGTCATTTCAAAAGGAACATAGATTATCATTTCAAGGTACTATTAATGCAAAAAACAATGGCTAAACATTACATTTTCATTCATAATTTTTGGTATTACGGCACCTATTATAATTTTTCGGTCGGTAGTGCTATCGCATCAAGCATGGGCACAGTTTGCCAGTTAAACAGAGACAGCCTATAGATCGTTTCACAGACTCCCCGGCTACTTAACTCTAATATATGTAAACTTCTTGAATACGAATTTTAAACTATTAGAATTTTTTAACGCAACGTTTCTTTCAACAAGGCTGTTTTCACAAAGTGTTGCCCAAGAAACAAGTTCCCTTTGCCAACAAAGACTACACATAACTTTGTTGTTCACTTATATTTCAATGAATAAAATAAGCTATTAAAAGTTTCAGGCAGTAGCAAAAACTTTTAATTCACTTTTGCTTGATTTTTACATAGAAGATGTATCAGAATATTTCCTTTGTAAACTGTATCATTTTTATAGGTCCATATTGACTCACATAAAATCTGAAGTCATAATTTAAAGTGGCATAACAACTTTTGGCCCACGCATCAATACACCGCATGATGATAAGCATAACGTTTTAGGCATAAAACAATTTCGCATAACAATATTGAACATAATGATAAAGTGGCCTAAAACGAATGTGCATAACTATATCCGGGCGCTTCGCCGGCCGCTGCCGCGGCAAGCTCGCTACGCTCGCTCGGCTTGCGCGTTTTTGTGGTCACCAGTAAACTAACGCTCCTCCTAGCTTCGCTCGTCGTCGCACCTATATATGACTTAGTCAACAATTCAAATATTATGCCTAAAACATTGGGCCAACAAATAGTAATGCAAAAATAAACTTTTTTTTAAAAAAGGTTTTTATTTCTAACTGATATAAATTGTTTTGTCCTAAGTAAACAGAGTCAAAATTTTGAAAATTATTCGATGACATATCTGGACCACGGCACTATAATTATTACCCTAGGGACACTCTCGATCAAGTAAACTTTGAAAACAACCTCATTTAAATAGGTCGAGTCGTTTATAGATAAATAAAAACATTAGTTTTGCTCAAAAATAACATATCTCGCTAATACTTGGCACCTCATCTGTTCCGTCGTTGATAATAATTAAACGCAAGCAAAGCTTAAAAAAAATCCGACTTCACCGCTTTATCTTCGGAATCTTGATCCGATTTAATGTATTAAACACTCATTATTGACTATAACTCAAAAACAAGAGATCAGATCGTGATCAAATTTCAATGGGACCACAAGGAAAGCACCAGCTTTCAAATAAAAAAAGAATCATCAAAATCGGCTCACAACGAAAGAAGCTATGAGGTAACTTTTGAGTCAGTTAAAAACGAAAACATCGTCAATGTAGTCCACAGAATACGAATTATTAAGAATAACTCAAAAACTACTCGTCATATCTTGATCAAATTTAAATGGGACCAATTGAAAAGTAACATTATCAAACAAAAAAAAAATCTAAATCGGTTCACATGGAACGAAGTTATGAGGTAACACACATTAAAAAAAAGAGTGAAAAAACATACTTTCACACTTACACACAAACTTTGGGATTTATAATATTAGTAGGATTTCATCCCCTAAACTTTATTTTTAATGCTAACCGAAAATAAAAACAAATATATATGTTATGCGAAGGTAAGCAATCTAAATGTTACACGCGGTGATAGGCACAAATTGGGCAATTTACGTTCGTTTGGTTATGCTTGCGTAAACTTTTTCAATAGTTGGCAACATTTACGCACGGTAACAAAACAAATCAAATTGGGTAAACACTTACCTTCAACTTCCAAAATATTCCATCAGTTAACAAAATGGTGTGGACTTTTACTACTTATTAATATTTTTATCTCAGGAAACAACAAATTTCGGAGATCATTATATTTATTGAACAGTTTATTTAATAAAATACCTTTTTTTTATGTTCATTGAGAATAATATTGATTGATTTTATTTATATAGCATTAGCCATGCTAGGCAGAACTATAGTGATAAATTTAGAAAGGATTTTTTTTTTCCTTTCTAAATTATTTTTTTTTCTTTCTAAATTTATCATAATTATATTGATTAATATCTAGATTGAGTTTGAGGAAAAAACACTTATTCTAGTTAAAACATATGTATTATATGTTATTATACAAAAACATTTTATGAAATATAATGAGTGTTAAATTTTGAATTATTAAAATGTATATATTATTAAATAAATATTATAAAATTTTGAATATCAGTAGGTATATTTTTCAGAATAACTTTTTTTTTCATTGTTGTCATAATTGCAATATTTAAAGGTTAAATAACTCTGAAGTTAAATAAAATATAATTTAGATTAAAAGTATTCACATATTATAAAAGTGAAATTATACGAATTATCATGAAATCTCGAAAATTACTTATCCAATGATGCAGAAATACGGCGGTCAAGTACTTTTAGGGATTTAGACGTCAGGAGGCAAGAAGGGGTTCTACCCGGACGAAGCCGGGGCGGGTCAGCTAGTCACTTAGGTATATTAATCACGCAAGTATGTATAATAGTTATGTTTTATGTTTGTGTATTCTATATCATAATTTGGGTATATTATTGTTTATTGTATTACCTATATTATTTGACGACCCAGATGGCGCAGTGGACAGGTACATATGCCCTCTGCGCCGTGAGTCCTGGAATCGTCCCAAGGAATATTTGTGCTTCTGGTTCTGGGTGTAATGTAAATATTTCCGGCACCCACTATACAAGTCATTGAACTTAGTGTAGGGCTGTGAGTATGAATGCGTATCTCTCTTTATATTATTATATTGATACAAAACACTGTCTTCCAATTTTATTACTTTACTCCTCTCCATCCTAAGATTGTCTGGAAGAGATCAATTCTAGTGATAAGACTGCCTGTTGTTACACTTGTTTTCTAGATTATTATTCTTTGACATGTATATGGTAAGGTGTTGAATAAAGAGTTTATCTATATATCTATATTATTAATTAATAAATAGTATTTTGTTATTCACTCCTAAAAGTCCTAGATTACGACGCATTAAATTTTCAGCTAAGCTAAACCACATTATCATACCAATTTACACCTCACTAAACAGATGAAAAACTTGTGTTTCAACTTTCATCAAGCAATATACACTTAATGAGAGAGATCTGTGTAATTGCATCTCAGAAAGTAAACTGCAAAGAATGCACTTTTATTACTACACGGGGGATGAGGTCGAGGGGGTGTTTAAGGGAGGCAGGGTAAAGTGGGTCAGGGCGGGAATAAAACCGGCTGCTAGCCGCATCCTGGTGTATATAGCTGATGATTTATATTATGACTCGTTGTGAAATAACTTAAACAAAAGCATTGCAGGAATACGGCAAAGTTTAAAAAATAATTAACAAACATATCTTTCCTCGAGTTGAGAGTTTTCGGAAATTGGTTAATTTTCTTTATTTGTATGAAAAGAGAACAAATCCATAGCTTTAATGTTACATACATTATTAAAAACATAAAAAAACGCTTTTACTGTCACAAGCCCCACACTAAGTTTGAAGATTTGTGCTGTAAACATTCATCAAATCATCACACAAACAATCACACCCAGAACCAGAAACACAAATCTACTTTAGACTGAATTACTGAAAAAACATGTGTTTCCACCGGTAATTGAACCCGATACCAACTGCTTAGAAGATGAACATGCACCCTTCAAGGCCAACGGGCAGTTCAAAGTTATATATCAAATAATTTAAAAATAATCATTGCTAAATGACAAAAATACAATTTAACAGGTAGGCAATTATCCTGTTACCGTGTGTAAATTTTTTCCCACAGCTGGGATTTAGGCCCTCCCCATAGGTATAGAGCCGATGCCACAATCCATCACGCTAGCCCAGTACGGGTTGATGGATGACACGTGTCCTCGAGTGTTGTGATTTTTAGACTAGACGGTTTTCTCACGATTTTTCCGTTACGAGTTTTCCTTCACTGTTGTTATAGTGAGTTCAAATTCCGCACACGATTTGAAAAAGTCATTAGACCCGAGCCGGACTTGAATCAGGGTCCAAAGGTTAACCGCTAAACTACATTAGCTCTTGTGTTAATCTAATATACTTCTAATATATAAAATCTCGTGTTTGTTGTGGTCGAATTCCTCCGAAACGGTTCGACCGGTTTTAATAATATTTTTTGGATATTTGGTACGTATGAGAATAGGACGTAAAGTATTTTTCACCCTCCCACCCCCAATTATTAATAGTGAATTTAGTATTTTTGTATGAAAAATATCCAAAAGTTTTTAGTATAGTATTAAAGTACTAGGCGACCATAAACGTGAAGGAGGTATTTTTTTTCTAAACGTGCCATTTATACGCATGCCGGGTATAGCTATTATGCTATAAAAAGTATACTTATTTACCTATAGTTCCTTCTTTACTTCACCCGCAAAAGGTCAAATTAACTCTATCGAAGAGAATTCAAACCAAAGAAATTATACCACCAACGCCATACAATTAAATGCGAATTTTATTGTAAAGTGCTGAGAATAGAAGGAATTTTCAGTTAAGCTATTCAAGTCAAATTAGCTCATTTGCAGGGACGACGGAGAAATGAAATTGAATGGTGTTTAAGTCACTTAGATTTAACAAAATGAATTGTCTATTTTTTTTTTTAAACTGCATCATTATATGTCTTTATAGTCTTTTATTTATGTCTGACTACTATCATATCGGTAATGATGATGTGGTTACGAGTGACAAGTACGTTAAGCTTAGGATAAGTAGAGTCTTTAAGTTTTATGAGTGCCTCTTTTGGGCCCATGTGAATAAACGATTTTGAATTGAAGTAGCTCTCAAGATGTCAGTCGATTTTTGAAAGTAGTAAGATAATATGGCAATGGTAGAGTGATTTATATAAATAGAATATTGCTATATCTAATCTTAAAGTAAAGTGTTTCAATTGTTGTATTTATAACTATACTATAACTTTTTTATGATATGTATAACACTATATTTTTATTATAGAACCTTACTAGTCATATCCAAAGGATTTGAGGATTTCTCTTTTGGATGAGAGTAGCGGCGGACAGAAAACAGTGGAAAGGGTTGGAGGAGGCCTTCGCCGTAAGGCATACCGAAATTAGGGATATAATATAAATTTAAGCATAACTTTGTAATTTTGAACTTATTGTAAACATTTCGGAAAATAAAGGCTATATTATTATTATTACTAGTCATATAAGACCTGAGAGGCAAAAAACGTGTGAAACACAATGTGACTTGTGCTCGTCAGATGATTATTAAAAATATTACGACGACATGAAAACGCTTGACTCAGACATGATATTTCAGATATATATTACATTTAAGCAAAAACGTTTGAATGCTCACGATAAGCAAAAAGTGAAATATAAAATCGGGTTATAAGTTTCTAGCTGACTTGAACTATTGAGATATTGATGCCTAAGAGATATTCGTAATACTATGAATAAGATATTTTTGCTACATCAGGGTTATGTTAAATAGGACAGAGAATTCTGGTTAAAAATATCATCAGTGCAATTTATTAAGATCAGCTCGACTCTTGTGGTAACTTGCTTACTTACGACATCTTCTGATACATTTTTCCATCATACATCATAATTCAAGATAGAGAATTTAGCTAATCCAGACTATAATGTGCTTTATATCTCCCGCAAAGTGTTTTACAGCCAAAATAATTCCTGACTATTGAGAAATGCATATAAAGCAAGTGAAGGGAAAAGTTTTGAAGTTTCTATAAGAACTTAAAATTCTAGCTTTTTTATACTAATGGACAGCTAAAATATGAGGAAAATTGGTTTGTTAGCAAATGTTATCATAATTTTAAATTCATTGTTAAATATCATTTCATTGTTTTTTTATGCTAGATTTTTTTTTTATGCAATGTAGGCAAGCATTTGACTACCATATCACCTGATGAAAAGTAACGATGCGGAAGAAGATGGAATATGCCTAGAAGGTACCTATTCACTCTTGACTTAAAGACACCCATATTGTACCGTTTAGCCCCGTTTAGGGAACAAAGACACAGGCAATGAGTGATGTATGAGTTCTACTCATACCTATTTCTTTATTGCATTTTTCCCCACTCACTAAGTATTATAGTACAGTATAGTACACGTACTAATAATTATACACGCATTAATTATACCCAGTCACTTTTTTATTCTATACGCGATATCACCACCGATTGTAGGTATAAGCTATAACAATCTATTATTTATTATATACTGGTTATATAATAAAGATATTTTGTATTGTATTGTAAATTTCTCTGTAGATTTTTTATTACAAAATATATATATTAGACTCTCTTTTAACTCTTTTCTTTAACAAATAGATTATTGCAGATAAAAGTTCAGAGGTAATATCTCACGTGGAAACGCATTCAGTATGAAGCCAGTCGTGTGCACGGTGCAGGCGGTTCGCGCTATTGAAAGAGTAATTATCTGTACAAATATAGACCAGTAAAACAAACAAAACTGAAACTCTATATCTGGCTCTCTAGAGCTAAAAGCAGTGGTTAAAGTGAATTAGTCCGAGCCTAGCGTAAACATTTGCGCAATTTGAACCTTCTCCTCATTACGCAACGCGTCCCTTCCGTACTGTCAAGGTGTATCTCGACTGAGTAAAAATAAAATAATGAAAAATTTCCGACTCCTATTCAGCAGCACCAATTCCAGCAAAAAATGGTATTTGGATTCAATCATTAGTCTTACCATCAGTCTTACCGACAGGCGAGCGACTAGCTGTATGCTTGATATTTTTATAAAGAATGATCTTAAAATAATATAACGGTAGCATGTTAAATTCAACACAAATTGTATTAAATTATATTTCCAATTAACTCTATTCTTTGAAAAGCCGCCAGACCTATGGAAACATACAATTAAAATTAAAATAACATGAATATACTTATTTATATTTTTTTTAATAAACTTTCGAGTTTCGAACAATTGCAATTATTTGCTTGAAATTTAATTTTGATTTATAGTGAGTCTATAAGAAAGAAAATCAACAGTTGTACAACTGGTAAGAATACTAGGAAGGGGTCCAATTTTGATAACATAGCAATTCCGATAAACCGCTATGAAAAATACATTAAAATCGGCCTATCCGCTTGGGAGCTATAACACGGTAAATAAACTCATAGTTAAACATACATATGAGTACTTATAACACCCGTTTTTTGCGTTAGAAATTATAAATATGTACACTAAGAACTTGTGTTGTCTTAATCAATCACCGGACCACCATAGGTTTCCTGCAAGTGAATACGTATCTTTCAGGCAAGTATGCTACAACGTTGCGTGTTGTCATGGACAAATGTATTTTCATTCTTCTTTTATTTCTGCATCTCGGCTGCATCATCACTCTTTCAGGCGAGATATGGTCGAATATTATTCTAAAGAGCATAAAAAAAGGTAAATTTAAATACAAACTGAATTTCTAGTTACAGCAACGAATACTCGCATCTGAATTTCAGTTCCAAATACTCTGAGTACTCACGACCAAGACACGCCTTTACGCCAGTCTAAGAATAAATAATGAAAAGAATTAATGATGTGCTGCCTCCCATCTCCCGAGGGCCCACTAATGAGAAACTTAGTTAAGTTGACCTGAAACAAATAATTTAAAACGCCTCCAGCTACCTACAGGCGAAATGTTACGAGTAAAACCTTTAAAAACAGCCAGTGTAAGAATATTTGATGAGCTGACTGCAAAATATTTGCTCGGTCTCGGTGTATTTTTTTTATCAGTCGGTGAAATTTCTTTTTCACTTGCAGTAAGCATGACTTAAAGGGTGACAGTATTGTTATATATTTAGAATAATTACTAGTAGTTCTTCGCGAATTACTTCTTACATAGTTTGTGTAGTCGATTTTTTTAACGATACTTGCCCACACCTTTGTATGTTTAGTATAACTGTTTGTTTTGTGTATTTACTGTTCAAGTACAATATATGACTGATAATACGCGTATTATCAATTTGAATAAAATCGAGTTAGCCCTGGGACTACATAGGTATACAAATGGAAACTTTGCTGTCCAAAAATTGTTAATTAAAAAAGTATTCATTTCCTAAAGATTGTTTTGTATTCTGCTTTCAAAGTCACCTTACGTACCTTGTTTATTCAAAGACTAATAAAGGCAAATAGACCGAAACATCATGTATAATGTTATCAATATGTGTATGTCCAGTATAATTAACACTCTGTATATTTATTTGACATCAAAGGTATTTTAAAACAAAACAAAACTTTATAGTTTCAAAGTAGAGCTGCAAGTGAAAACACATTACATAATAACTGGGTATTTGTGACATTGCCTGACCGCCAGACAGACTTTACCAGTCTACAACGTATGAACACAATTGACTAAATAAATAATTAAACAAATATTTTATAATCCTTTGTTGTCCAGTCCAGTATTTAAATATTTTTACTTGCATTTACTGATTGAAGAACAATATTTCCATTTACAAATTGTTTTATTAACGTTAATTAAAGAGCATTCGGTATCTCATATTTAAGTACGAATGTGTTTCATGAACTCATGATTTAACAAACGCCGACAGTGAGTTTTAATGTATAAAACATTATAAGTATAAAATTAAAAAACGTTATATTGAAAACAAGATTAATTATTGCTTGTTTATTTAATGAAGAAGTTAAAACAATATTACGGAAGCATGTTAAATCGAACATAAATTATATTGAATTATATTTTCAATTTACTCCGTTCTCCGAATCCCCTGGAGTTACATAAAAGTAAAATCGGCCAAAAGCGACTCTAATGCAATACTGAGGGTTCGAGCAATTCAATGGTAACGCAATTGACCAATTTATGACGTTATACTTAGTACAATCACAAGTTTAAAGCTTGCATGACACACTTTTAATGAACAAAAAACATGTTTCTTACATACATACAATTTTGATTAAGTTCATTTTATTTTTTAAGATGTCCTTAATAGTAACACATATTCTGTTCAAAAGATAGACCCGTCTAATGTTGGGTCAGAGGCATAAGGCGTATATTATATTGCTGTTTGTTTGTAGTGTAAATGTTGTGTGTGTCATTAATAATAAATCCATTTTCTTTCTTTTTATTAACTTAGTTCTTTGTCGGCTCGTACACTCCCAGGACTATTATTGCCGTACCCTAATAGGGTCATGTTTTACCTGTAACTCATTATTTACTTGTAACTCATTCATGTCAACATTTTGATAGCAATAAATTATACTAGACTAAGCGCTTGCACGCTTACGTCCCCACACTAAATTCAAAGACTTGTATCGTGGTTGCCGGAAACTTTCACATCACACAATCACACCTAGATCCAGAAACCAAAATATCCTTTGGGAAAGAAACATGTGTTCCCGCTGGGAATCTCAGTCGATGTCCGGTGCTTAGAAGGTAAACTTGCAGCCAACACTCCAGCAAGCATTTCAAAGTTAAGAAGTCAATGAAATAAATCATTTAAAAAACCAACCGCGACAAAATATGTGAACCTACTTTCATGTGTTATGTAATATTATGTAATCCCCTTTTAATTTTCTTCATACCCTACTCCTTAGGTTTAGTTATTTTTTTGATTAACTTACAATACAATACATTCTATTACTATACAATTAATATATTCAATTACTATTTGACGCCAAAAGTTCGCCATTTTTTTGTTCAAACACCTATACATGGACACTAAGATGTTTAAGACGAATATAACAATAACTGAACTGAAGAATGAATGTAGGAAAAAAAGAGGTGTGTCAGGATTGTAGCAGGTAGAGAGAAGTGGTCTCTGCCTACCCCAATGAGAAAGAGGCGTGACTATATATGTAAATGAACTGAAGAAATGTTCGTCAGTCATGTTTATATGAGAAAACCGGGTCTTTTCACGCTTTTATTTTCAAAACAGCATTATTTTGACTTACCTCGACGTTTCGGCAGGGTTGCACCGGCCGTGGTGAAGAGAGACTATATAAAACTGATTAAAAGCGCGAAAAGACCTGGTTTTTTCTCATATAAACACGATTGAAGTTCGCTAAAGCTTGAAAAATTATGTTCGTCAGTCGTTTGGGAGAAACGACGTAATAAAGAAATTTACAAATATACATACATACAAGATACGCGCAAAAAACATAACCCTTCCTTGGCAGTCAGGCAAAAAAGATCGTGAATGGTTTAGAAAAGAACTGCATTTTCAGGATAACATCAAAACTAGTACACCTACTAACTGATACAAGCGTAATAACTCCAATAAAAAATTTGTACGTCTCTGTTCCCGAGATCAATATTGTTTGCTTTACTTCGCTAGAATGTAAATAGGCAATTTGTCACTTGCAACCAACTCTTGTAGGGGACGATTAAGTGGAATCATTACGAACAGCTTCGGATAGGAAAGGTTTTTTATCAAGTTAACGTAACTGTATGTCAAGCTCAAGACCGGACCGGGAGCTTGTTCTATTTTCAAAAATTTATCAGAACGCCTGGTTGAGGCTCGACACGTAATCAAAATACTGGTACTTTTTTTTTGAATGCATTATAGACATACATTTGACCACTATCTCACCTGATGGAAAGTGATGATGCGGCCGAAGATGTGACATGTTTATCTAGAAGATACCTGTTCACTCTTGACTTGAAGACTCCCAGATTATACCCCTTGGAAAACAACAGGATAACAAAGACACAGGTAATGAGTTCCACTCCTTCGCCGTACGGATGATGTACGTAGAAGCGAAACGCTTCGAGCGAACTGGAGGTATATCAACCATAAATGGATGACGTTTGACAGTTTGTCTTGTTGTAAGATGGTAAAACGGGCATGGTGGAATTAACTCATGTAATTCCTGCGCACACTCTCCAAAATGTAGACGATAGAATACCGATAGACTAGCGACCTTACGTCGGTGACTGAGACTCCGCAATTTAGACTCGACTAGCTTATCATCGCCAATGAGTCTTTTTGCTCGTCGGTCGATGGACTCAAGAGCCTCAAGCTGGTACTTAGCGGAACCATCCCATAGGTGGCCGCAGTACTCCATACACGATCGGACTTGGGCTTGATATAAATTAAGAAGCTGTCCCGGTGTGAAGTACTGCCTAACCTTTGCGAGGATACCAAGTTTTTTAGCGGCCAGCTGAGCTCTGGCTTCGATGTATGTACCGAAGTTAAGGTTTGACGACAAAGTAACTCCAAGAAGCTCGAGCTTATTTGCTATCGGTATTTGTACATTTTGGAACGTCGGAGACAGGTGAAAAGGTCTCCGTTTCGCGGAGAAAAGACACGCCTGTGTTTTGGACGCATTAAACCTAACCAAGTTGGCGTCGCCCCAATCGGACACTGCACACAAGCTCGCATTCAACCGATCAATCATTTCCTCTCTTAGTGACTGGACTTGTACCTCACCAGCTCGTGCGTTGGATATGTATCTTTCGACAACAGTGCTATCATCTGCATACCCAAAGATACCGGGCTTGAGCAAATCGTTGATATGAAGCAAAAAGAGCGTTGCCGAAAGAACCGACCCTTGAGGTACACCGGCATTAATTGCCATTAGATCGGACGAGCAGCCGTCAACGACAACTCGAATCGATCGTTCCCTCAAGAAATCTGAGATCCAAGCACATAAACCAGGAGGTAAACCATAAGCGGGAAGCTTGCCAATAAGGCTGTCGTGCCATACCCTGTCGAAGGCCTTGGAAATATCAAGCGATACCGCAATCGCTTCGCCGTATCTTTCCAAGGCCTCACTCCATATGTGAGTGGCATATGCAAGAAGGTCTCCTGTTGACCGGTTCTGGCGAAACCCATATTGCCGGTCACTCAGAAGGTCATTCGCTTCAAGATAGCCAAGGAGTTTCTTGTTCAGTACACGTTCCATTGTCTTACAGAGAATGGACGTGACTGAAATCGGCCTGTAGTTGGCAGGGTCGGCGCGACTTCCTTTTTTAGGCACAGGCTGCACGTTGGCGGACTTCCATGCTTTAGGCACTTGACCAGTCTCCATTGAGAGGCGGAACAGGCGTGTCAGTATCGGAGACAATTCAGGCGCACATGTCCTCAGTACTATGGCTGGTATGCCATCAGGGCCGCTGGCCTTGTTCACGTCTAGATTGCGTAGCGCTTTGCGTACGTCGACCTGTCGAATGCGGATTTCCGTCATGGATGACTCGCAGACAGTTAAACTCGGAGGTACAGCGCTACCAGTATCTAGACGTGAAGATTCCGCAAAGAGTGAAGCAAACAAGTTTGCTTTCTCCTCAGCGGTGTGAGCCAATGACCCATCAGGCTTCAGCAGTGGAGGCAGTGAGGTACGGCAGAAGTTCGCTTCAACCGACTTAGCCAGAGACCAAAAAGCTTTACTCCCTGAGGGATGAGAAGCAAGTTTGGCCCCAATCCGGCTAATATGGTCAAAGCGCGCCTTCTTAAGAACCTTCTTGCAGGACTTGGCGGCTTTGTTAAAGGCTCTCTTCTTTTCGCGGATATCCCTAGCCTTGCGAATTCGAGCTTCTACCCAAGCGGTGTAGGCTTCATGTTTTAACGCTTCCGCGCGTCCACATTCGGCCCCAAACCAGGGTCGAGCTTTGCTGGATAGTGGTGCATCAGAAAATGGAATGAAATACTCCATGCCTAGACGCATCACATCTACCACAGCATTGGCGCATGTAGAGGGATCGCTCGAAGAGAAACAAACTTGCCGCCAAGGATAAGATGCATAGAAGGAACGCAACTCATCCCAATCTGCTGACTTGTATCGCCATACCCGCCTAGTGCCTTTTGGGCTGAGATCAGGCGGGGAATGGATTGACACAGACTTCACCAGACAGTGGTCGGAGCTACCAAGCGGTGATGAAACCGAAACAGAGTAGCGGTCTGGATCTGTTGTCAGCAGAAGGTCCAAGCAATTGGCTGTGTGGCCATCAACATCCGGTATCCTTGTAGCCTCTTGGACCAGTTGGGTGAGGTTGTGCGTCAAGGCTAACTTTCGCATTTCTCTCCCAGCATGGTCGGTGATCTGGTGTGGGAATAGCCACTCTTGATGGTGAGCATTGAAATCCCCCAGAACCACTAATTCAGCAGAAGGATACCTCTGATGTGCCACGTCGGCCGCCTCACTGAGGTGTTTCATGAGCCTGTTTGTCTCTACGTCTCCTGAGTGCGAACGGTAGACACCGGCATAAAGAATTTTCTCTATACCAGTGTCCACTAAAACCCAGATAGTTGAGAGGCTGGGGTCTTCAAGATTACGGAGACGCCGATAACAGATGTCATCACGGGCGTAAATGCAAACACCCGAGCGCTGCTTGAACTTATGTTCAAGGCTATAGCCCGGGTAAGCAAGATACGCCGCGTCGGCCGGACATCTGATCTGCGTCTCCGTAAGGAACAGTAAGTGAGGTTTTACGGTTTCAAGATGGTGGTGGACCGGGTTTATATTACTGTGCAAACCTCTAATATTGCATAGGTGCACATGAAGAGCGAGGACGTGCTTCCGTTGTTTATATGCCTTACTGTTACTGTTTCTTAATTTCATGTTTTTTGGGGGGGAGTGAAGAGAAGGTAAGAAGACGGAAGTGGGACAAAGCGCTAACTACTGACACAGTGACATACAGCAATAAGCTACCCATCTGTGGGAAAAACAAAAACGGAGACCGCGGGGACGCCCGAGCCCCCCCGGGAGTGTCCATCGGGTCCTCGCATCCGGTCGCCAACCGGCACGATGGCGCACTCCTGGGATTTTTCGCTAGATGGCGGGGCAGCCTTTCATGAGTGGCTAGCTCACTACTTGGGCCCCCAACTATCTGCGGTCGGCCAGCGGAAAACCGTGCCTCGGATCCCGCTGCTCTCCGATTCTGGCTACCCGATGCGGCGTTATGCTGTGTCACTCATTCTGCCAACTTCATTAGCGCATCTGAACCCGACCCGTCCTCCTCAACGGCTAACCCAGACAACAAGGTGGAACACAAAACGCATAGCGAGTCGCTTGGCACCATGACTTAGTCCGGGGGGTGGTTCGAAAGCCGGCGGCCAAGGCCTACCACCACTTATAAGGTTGCTCCTTTAGCGCCACCCGAGGGCCACGTGTGAGACATCTAGGGCTAAGTCCCACGGACGCGAGCAGACATGGACCCTCAAATGGACCCTTCGTCAGTCGTTTGGGAGAAACGACGTAATAAAGAAATTTACAAATATACATACATACAAGATACGCGCAAAAAACGTAACCCTTCCATGGCATTTGCCTGACGCAAAAAAGATCGTGAATGGTTTAGAGAAGAACTGCATTTTCAGGATAACATCAAAACTAGTACACCTACTAACTGATACAAGCGTAATAACTCGAATAAAAATTTGTACGTCTCTGTTCCCGAGATCAATATTGTTTGCTTTACTTCGCTAGAATGTAAATAGGCAATTTGTCACTTGCAACCAACTCTTGTAGGGGACGATTAAGTGGAATCATTACGAACAGCTTCGGATAGGAAAGGTTTTTTATCAAGTTAACGTAACTGTATGTCAAGCTCAAGACCGGACCAGGAGCTCATTCTATTTTCAAAAATTTATCAGAGCGCCTGGTTGAGGCGACGCTTGATCTAAATGCTGGTACTTATTTAGCTCAACGTATTAGCATTGCAATCAGAGAGGCAATGCCGCCAATATGATGAGAACCCCTCTGGTAGTGGGCTTGAGCACTTGAGTTACCTATAAGCTCGATGACTTGTAACTTGGGTCTTTGCTGTATAGATTTATTTAATTTTAGTTTAGTTTTAGAAAATATAGGCAACTGGCCCGTACTTAGTGTTGAAACAAAAAAAACCTCAAGATGAAAGATATCAAATGAAAGAGTTTGCTGAGAAGAATCCAAAAATGTTTTTTCTATTTAAAGTAGTTACGTACTTTTTACCTTGAATACGTTTATGGAATTACTTTTGATTACATTAATTCTTTGTTCCCTAAACGGTACAATCTGGGTGTCTTAAAGACTAGAATGAATTGGTACCTTCTAGGCAAGCATGTCCCATCTTCGGCATCGTCACTTTCCATCAAGTGACATAGTAGTCAAATATACTATTCAGCATAAAAAAAATATACTCACAAATTGGGCTTAAATTACTAAAATAATTATTTATTTCATGATTAAATACAGAATACGCTTTCCAGGTAGAAGAAAAATTACATTTATTTTCACTGAAAAAATGTAACTAAACTCGTAAGAAAAACACTCTTACCAACTTTCAGCTACTCACTCCAAGTAAAAAGAAATAACGAGTCGTAGCCCTGAGGTAAAGAAGCGTCTTAAGTAATTAATTAATTTATATTTTTACCTTTGTGCTGAGATCATTATTACGCGAAATTTTACCCCCAGGGATTATTTACCTTCTCAAATAATAAGCTACTTTTCTGTATCGCCTTTCTTATAAAAAATGTGTTTTGAGTTTCTTTGAATAATCAATTTTTTGCTTTATCTTTCTTGCTTCCTGTACTTGATGTAAATGCTATAAAAACCATAAGTTTTTAATATAATAATAGGAGCAACAATTTTATTCCATCGTAAACTTTACTGTTCAGGAACTGTTTGAATTTGTTACAACCAGCAGTACCCTGCGGATTCACCCGGGTTTGCTGGAATATACAAAATAGTCTATATCTTATGGCATTGTGTAGAAATACACTATCTACGCACCAAATTTCATAGAAAACCGTTTGCAGAGATACATCCCTTTATACCGTCACACGCACACACAAACTCTTGCAATTTTATTTTTTCGTAATAATTGATACCTCCATTAGACTAGCAAGTTGCTCGGGTGATGGTAAGCGTCACGCTTGCCCATTACATTTTAGTGCCACCCAAATTTTAGAAATTTCGTTTAAAATCCTGCGTGGCACAACATTGCGCTCGTCACCCTGAGATATTATTTCATTAATTAATACTCATTTATTCATTAAACGTTTACACGTCTTTGCTTGTTGTCTCTGTTTGTTATTACACTGCTCCCTAATGACCTAATGTCCGTGCCCTTTATTTGGATTTATAACATACCTTTATGTCTTCAAGTCTAGAGTGAATAGGTACCTTCTAGGCAAGCATGTTCTATCTTTGGCCGCATCGTCACTTTCCATCAGGTGAGATAGCGGTTAAATGCTTGCCTATCCAGAATAAAAAAAAAATGTGATTTGATACAGGGTACTTATATAGTTATGAATATTATGTAGTATAGAACTGCCATTGATATACAACACACCTAATTACTTAAGCTGTATAATCATTAACAACTCAATACGTACCAAACGAATATAATCAAAATTCAATTTAGAATAGAATAACACAAACATTTCTTACCGAAAAACAATACATTCGTTACTTCTCGTGCAATCGCAAAGCTGAGTTACCCCCCGTCACGTGCATGCATCTCTTCAACAAAGTCTACGCTACGTAGATTTTCTAGACTGTTCTCGAGAAAAATGCAGCTGTGCGTAAAACGAGACTTTACGAGACTATTCGCGACTGCAACCCACTCCTCTGTTACGTAAGAATCGATGGAAAGCCCGGTGCAGTCTAACTGGAAAAGGCTATTCTGACTTTAGCGCAGTTTATTTATAGAATACTTATTCTTATCTTAAGTTCGGTGTCACCGTGAACGGCTTTCTGATACAAAATAACATCATAATGTGTTAACGTAATATGTAGTATGCTATTCAGATATTTTAAAATAGTTCACCAATAAATAGACTAGAGTTGCAATCAAAAACATTAATAAATGTTAATGTAACTTATTCTTATAATTATACTTCCATTGAATCGAAAAAGAGGTCGCGGCAGGCCCAGGAGGAGATGGTGAGATGAGCTTGACTCTTATTGGAAAGACTGGACAGATACAGCTCAAAACCGTCTAGACTGGAAAGAGGGAAGCGAGGCCTTTGCCCTGCAGTGGGACAGTCATGGCTAATAATTCTAATAATGTTACTTACAACAATACTTCTCCTTTTAGTCTTCAAGTCAAGTGTGAATAGGTATCTTCTAGGCAAGCATGCTACATCTTCGGCTACATTATGGCTTTCCACCAGGTTAGATTGAGCATTAACAAAAAACAGTATTTTTTGTATTAGTTTTATTTTATTTCGAAAAAAAATTCATTGCTTCGCGCTTTACTAGCTTCTGTATTATTATTGGTGCGTAAACAAATGTTATGGGGTAACTTCTAGATACCTACACATGCACACATAGTTTCTTCATACTAACACAAATTCCTTGAAGAATATGAGAGCAAAGGTACTGTGATCTATATTAGTTATATGGCGAAGTCTAGTCAGAAAATCTCAGAAGACTACACCCCTCTTTATGGCCCGTTGGCTTAGTTAGGTCTGCCTTCAAAACAAAGGATATTTGGTTTAATTCCCTTGTGGAAAAACAAATTTTCAGTGAAATCTGTGTTTCTCGCTCTGTATGTGTTTAATGTGAATGTTTCCGACGCCCACGATAGAAGTCATCGACTTAGTTGGGCTGTGAGTAAAGGCGTTCATGTACCTAATGTTATGTATTTGTTTTCTCGAATATCGTAACATTATTACAATCTCACTATATACATAATACTATAACTACATAATCAAAAAGGGTATGTGCTTTGTGTCGTTATGCACTGCGTTCGACAGTGTGCTTTGGGGTTAAACATATTTTGGGTTGGGTTGGGTTTAAACAATTTTTTAACACGTATTGAGGTACCTTGAGTTACTATTTTATATATAATCCGCGTCAATGAAGAATGGGACTAGGATTGAAGGTTATTACAACATACCTTCAATCCTAGTCCCATTCTTCATTGACGCGGATTATATATAAAATAGTACAGTATTCTGTAAACATTACATCTCGATTGTGGGACAATCGATTACGAGCAATTTTTTTAAATAATATGATACTTTGCAATGACATCCCGAATCGATCCTATTAATATATGATTTTTCAGACTTTTTTCTACAATAATTTTAGGATGTGTCTCGCACGATTGAATAAGTTTCATTTTTCAAGCTTATTTTTTTTTTTTTGTTGACTTGGTTGAATCCATATGCAGTAAATCAATAGTACTCGTTAGAAAACATACTTTATTATTCGTAACTTGAGTCAAAATTTTGATTAATATCTTATTTTTTGGAAATTTTACATAAACCGTAAGAAATTAAGTATGGTACGCGCAACTTTGAATTACTGTAAATATTTTGACACTGCCTAACGCGCCGACGGTTCGAGGACTTCCCTAGAAGTCCTCGAACCGAAGCGCGACTTTCTCTTGTCAGCGTATTTGGTATCAATATCTATGTTTTCTACCACGTAACTCCGTAGCGAATAAACCGATTTCATGAAATTTAGAATGTATAGTTTAAGTTCCGGAATAACACATCTGCTACTTTTTAACTTAATGAACGCGGGTGAAGCCGCGGGGCACAACTAGTAAGGTTATATTATCTTTGAACTCAAATAATAAGTCGTCTGTCAATTCCGGTCCCAATCCTTATTGACCTCGGCAATACTCACACTTATTGGTCTCTTAAAAGTAACAATTTGAACTAACTATACTAAAACCACAACTTGTCAATTAAACTGAAGCAGCTATAAAGCCGTTTTTCGCTTCATTTTTATAGATCACAATAAACAACTTTTCATAAAGCACACACCGTTAATGCACTTTACTGCATTAATAAACGAAATTATCATGTTAAGTGCACTTTAAAGTTAACAGCTTAGAAAGTTTATGTGAAAAGGTAAAATGGAAGTTGCTTGCATAGAAAAATCAGTTTAGTTTTACTTTTACAGAGAGCTTTGAATAGTTGGGTTTTCTTGTGGAATTAAGAATATGATTAAAGGGACCCAAGACTACTACATCTCGTTTGATCTCTCAATAATTGATCGAGCAAAGCGATATCTCTAGTTGACTTGGGTCGTTTAGCACTTTGTCCGTCCGTCCGTCTGTCAGAGGCATCTAGCGTCTAAACCATACAAGCAAATGATTTCAAATTCTCATAGAATATGTAAAACTAGGGCCAAAAGCTAGAAATGACATTTAAAATTATATAAAAGAAAAAATATGAAGGGGGCTCCCATACATGTAATTATTGCGCAAAATATTTTTAATTTTTCTATTTACCCTTGTTGTTATCGTTAAAAAGGGCTTGACAAGTAAAGTACGAAAACGGTTTAAAAAAATCTATGTTGGTAAATATCGATTTGGTAAGCCGCCAGAAGTCACTGTTTTTAGACCTATTTTGTCCCGGGTCTTTCTCAAAAACGGCTTCACACTGAACGCTAAAACTTACGTATAATATCTGTTATATCCTGTTCTTTAACAACAAATACAGAAATCAAACAATTGTTATATAAAAAAAGTTATAAGTTAGTAACCTCAAAAGTTCTTCTCTATGAAGCAAAATGTAGGCGCGAGATCTCAGTTCGGCGCGGACGACTAGTATTGTAAAGAATAATGTTGCTCAGATGACGCGTGAATATTTTACGATACTAGTTTTTGAACATAGTGCGAGGCTGTGAGTGTAAATGCGTCTGTTTGTTTGTTTACGTAGGTACCTAGATAAATATATTGTTCCTGTTTGTTTCGCTTATATATTATCATTCTAACACTGACTGTTCCCAGGTAATCTCTCACGAAGCAATTTAGATTGTTGGCCCAAACATCCGAAAAGAAAACTATTATCCCAAGCATACCAAATAAATCCGGATCTCACCTTGCAGACGCAAACAGATTTTCAGAAACTTGCCTATTTATGCAGGTTTTCTGAATACATTCAGGTCAGGATAGGCTTCATAAGAAAGTGAGAACGAAGGCCAAAAGCTGAAAAGGTTTGCGTATTCAGTAAATCTTGTTTGGTTTGGTATCCCAGATCCATATTGTCAAAGTTAGCGCTGAATATAATGAAGTTTTTCAACCTGCTGAAATAGTTACGTATACAGGGTTATTTATAAAAAACTGAATCATCTTGGGACATCATTACAAACATAGACAAGCGATTTTCGTGGGACGACTATTGTAAATTCTGTTTAATAATATTCGAATAAATAAATAAAAAATGTTTTCCTTCTCTGTTTAGTTGAAGTGTCAACTGGACGTTCTTTTCGTTCGTTCGATGACGACAAAATTAATTACAACGGAAAATATAACTGTCGCAAGAAAGTTGTAGAACTAAATGAGCGATGTGTTAGAACAAGATAAATAGATAGATAACGCTTTATTGTCACACCTTACATAAATCAGTAAATTTTTTTAAACTTATATTATAGTGTACAATCGGCGGTCTTATCGCTTAAAGCGAACTCTTCCAGATAACCTTTAGATAGAGTAGATTTTAAATAATTTGGAGAAACGGGGGTGTATATACAAGTTTCGGAAAAAATATATATAGTAAGATATTAAATATACATACATACATTTAAGTATGTATATATACAAACTAAATAAATTCTATAAGGCAATACTAATAAATACATATGTTTATAATATTAATAAATATATACAAAATATCATAATATATTTATTACAGCTTGAATTATATTATGAAATATAAGTAGCAAAACAGTATGACACAGAAAAGTTATTGGGAGAAAAAGAATCAAGGTCTGGGAGCTGTCTGGTGTTTTACAAATAACCCTGTATATTTGACTTTCAGGTGTATGAATAAGTATAAATCTAGTTAAATTACCTTATTTAGTTAAATACCCTACAAATGCTGAAGAACCGTTAAGCTTCCACATTAATTATTCGCAGGTACCTCAAAGGAATGGAACTCGTTGCCTGAGTCTGTGTCTTTTGCAATTTGGGAATTATCAAGTTTCAAAAAACATACAAACACACTCACAGACTTTCGCCTTTATAATACTAGTGTGAATAGAAACTTCAAGTTTCTTGTATTCGTGCCTGTATCCTTTGTGTTAAAGTTACTTTGTAACACCTAAACGGATCTGTAGATATAACATGTCGCAAAGATATCCTGTTTCAATCTAAAACATCTAGACAGCCCCAGGAACGGGACATATCTACTTTTCTACCTGAATAACGCAGTAAAAGCCCCTTACAGATAGTTCACAACAATCTTTGAATAGATTTCTTATATATATATTTTATATTCTCCGTATTATCTTGTTCCTTATTTGCCTTTTAATTTTTCTTAGCAACAAGTTTATCATGACGGTATTCTTATACTTACGTTTGTTGTTTAGTACAGGGTTGTTTTACATTACAAGGATGCTTGGATATTCAATATTCGTTTATTGTTATATCAATAGATAGTATCGATGTTTTATATTGTAAAAATAACAAAACAATATATATTTAATCCATTTAGACACTGGGCCTAGGGGAACCGGGAGCTCATTCTTTTTTCGAATCATTTCAGAGAGAAGTGACGCGACGCGTGAGCAAAATGAACCCATAAACTCGGCGGCTCGTAGTGAGCTCTTTTGTTGTATAGATGTTCTTATTTATAATTTTAGTTTACTTTTAAAAATATAGGCAATTGGCCCTTAGCTTAGTAGCAGAGTGTATAATAATAATCAATCTATTTAAACTAAAAGTTCCGGAGTTTTCTAGTTTCGTAAATAAGTTTTTAAATGTGCAGTTTAATAGAAGTCACCACAGAAACCTCACTCAAAGGCAAACAAAAGAATTTATGGAAGTATTTAGTAAGACAAAGAGCAGGAAACCTCGAGAAGCCACCGGCGTCAGTGAAATAAACATGCATTCGCACCTTTCTAGAGATGCTACATGTGTATTTGTAGGAAAACAAACAGCAGGGAGGTAATTTAAGAATATGTTAACAAGAAGCGGAAAACGTCCGATTTAAATTTAAATATACGAAAATTAGATGCGAAACTTTGTGTGTAATGGTTTTTTATATTCAACCCGTAACGGATGAACAGATTTGGCTTAAATTTAGAATAGAATAGAAAATTCTTTATTGTACACCAAATACAGTTAGTTACAGGGGTAATCATAAAAAACTCAAGTACAATGGGCGGACTTATCGCTAAAAGCGATCTCTTGCAGTCAACTTTTGGATGGAGAGAGGGATAATTTTATATAATGGGGTCGGTGGTGTAAAAAATAATAATAGACATAAATACAACTTACTTAGATACCAAAAAAACTTAAATCTAAATTTAGAATGTAGATAGATGGGGGGATATCACATAGGCTACATTTTAACGCAGGCGAAGTCGCGGGGATCTGCTATAGTAAATTAATAAAAAACATTGATTTTGTTTATCATAATTGTTTTTAATCTGATGTTTTGCACTTCCCGTAGGCTTAGTCGGGAGCGCGTTCGCGTTCTTAGCAGCAGGTATCGGGTTCGATTCCCTATGAAAACATATTTGTGTTTCTGGTTCTGGGCGTGATTAAGTGTGTGATGTGAATATTTCTGGCACCCACGACATAAGTCATCGAACTTCGTGAGGAGATGTGAATGTGATCTTTATTTATGAATCGATAGCTGAATTTGTTAATTTTACAGATTTTAAACCGACTCTACAAAAAAGGAGCAGGTTCTCAATTTGACTATTTTTGAGTTATCCTAAATAATCCGTATTAAATTCATTTAATGTAATCAAGGGTTCCGAGCTTTGCTTGCGTTGTGCAAAATCTCTCGTTAATAATTTATCAAAGGGTATTTGATGAGTCCATTAAAAATATTAATTATCTGATGTTTGTTTTAATCTTTTGATGTATATTACTTTCATGAAAAATTAAACTTCATCGTACAAATTAAAATTCCATGAAAAAGTATGTTGCTTTCAAAACATCCTCCATTGATTACATTTAAACTCTCGTGTTTTCCTTAAGGCGCAGATATACATCAACGCGTGCACTTTTTTAACCACAGCACATTATCCCCCTTACATGTTTGCACATAAAGGCGCATATTGTCACGAGTAGCACTCTTTGTTTTTTATAGTTTTATTAAAATTTAGTGAAAATGCGCCTAAAAATATAGCTAAAGAATAGCTAAAGAAGTAATAAATATAAATATATGAAATAACATTCACAGTGTCCTGACATTAAATAATGGAACCAAACGGTTTTAAAATAAAAATGTATGTATTTATTTTTTCTCTTTATTTATAAATATTATTAATATTCTTAGAAGAAAGAGTCATTTGTATTTGTGTATATGATATTCATACAGATTCAGATGAAGTTTTTTATTTATCAATATCTTTTACGATTGCCAATAAAAAAACAGTTACAAAGTCACGCGTTTTAGAAGACGTTCTGGTACCATCCCCTTAAGCAAACGTTTATATTTGATATTGAAGGTTTTTTATAGCAATAGGTTACAGGCTTTCCATTCCATAATTAAGTCTGTTTCAAATAAGACGCTCCAGACTTAGGGCTGGATCATAAAACGGAAACACGGGCCAAGATATAAAACTAAGATAAACCTAGTGAGATGCAGTATTTCGGCTTTATAAAAACTAAGAACTATGATAAAAGATATAAGAATATGATAAGATTGCATATGTTTTTTATCAATATAGGCAAACATTTGACTACTATATCACCTGATAGTAAGTGACGATGGAGCCTAGAAGATACCTGATCACTCGTGACTTAAAGACTTCCGCATTATACTTGAGGCCCAAAAACACTGATGAGTCTGTGTTTGACTTGACTCAGGCACAAAAACACTGATGAGTTTGTGTTTTTGTGCCTGAGGGCAAGGAATTCCACTCCTTAGCGGTGCGCATAATAAATGTCGAAGCAAATCGCTTCGTGCGTATTTGCGGAATATCAACTACATAACGATGTCACATTGCAGTTCGCCTGGTTGTCCGATGATAGAATCGGGATAGCGGAATTAGATCGTGTAATTCCTCGATACACTCTCCGAAATGTAATCGATAAAAGACCGACAAACTCACCACCTTGCGACGATGCACTAGGCTTTGAAGCCTTGCTTCAATCAGCCGGCCAGCAATATGTTTTTGATTGCTATTCATGTTTCGGCCTCAAAGTTGCTTTGGGCATGGTCTTCAAGTCCCGAGATATAACTTTACTTATTGTTCCAATCGCGAAAGTTTAAAAGTTGATATTCATTGCATTAAAAATGTATTACGAATTTTGTTGCGTATATTTAGTAACATTTTTATTATTCTGTTTCGTACACTTTACATGTGCATGGTGAGTGATTAAATTGGCTTGGTACTTAGTGTTTATGTTTGCCTAGTATTTATGAAATAACTAAACATAAGTTAAATTATGTTTAATATTTACATGCTGTCTTGAAGAAAAGATTATGAAGGAGTTTTGAAAACTATCGCCTATTAATTAATCAAACGTTTCTATTACTTGTTCAGTATAGGTAAACGTTTGATCACTATCTCACCTGTTCGTAAGCGACGATAGGACCTATTTGTAACGATGGAGCACGCTTGCCTAGAACATACCTATTCACTCGCGACTTATTCACGCAGTAGTCGCTTACAATATCTAGAGGAGATTATTCGTGAAGCTTGAAATTTAATTGATTTGACAACCCTGATAATCCTTGTCTGCATGAACATGTCAACCATCACTTAAAATTTGTGTGTTTTTTTAACGGTAAAATCTTAACTACTGACGTAGTATTGTATACTGTTACAGATAAACAGTGTTTATTGCGAACCGATACGACCCTATAAAATTCCCGCGATGACTTGATGCTTGCAATATGCCAGTAAGACATAGTAAAGTCCTTACTTTGATTGGTATAAGGCCTATTTTATGACTCCATGAATTTTAAAGAATGCCACTTAGTTTGAAAAAAATATACCAATGCAATGAAAGCAATTTTGTTTGTAATAAAGTTTTCTGTGATAAGCGATTTAGTAACAATCATTCATATACCTACTGTTATAAATTGTATTTATTGTTTGTAATTAAATACGAACCAATACATAAAATCCTACAAAGACACTGACACTCGAAAATTTGTAGTAAAAAGAAAGGTACGAGTATTGTCTTCATTTGGAATTTGGTGATTCCACTTTAGGCTTATAATAATACAGAGTGACCAAACAAAACTAGTAAAAAAAATACCAGAACCAAATTTTATAATATTTTGTATCCTTTTGTTTTCAAATACCCGCTACCTGTCCACTGGACACGCTGTTTTTGTGTTATCAAATCGATATGAAGATCAAAATAAATGTCCACTGCTTTAATAGCTCCAGTTTGCAATATAATACCGTTCCTTCTAACATAAGTGTAATATGACTACGTATTAATTCTAACAGGTTATTCCCCTTAGCAATTTCGTTCGAAATTGTGTTTACTAGTCATTAGGATGGAAATCCTAAACCAAGTAGACTTTTACGCAAATTTACTTTACGCTACTGTCATAAAATTTTATATCAATGACACTATAATTTTCTAACATTAACTCGGTAATGAACGTGATAAAATGTTATACTGCGCAAATTTGTGCCTTATCAGTTTATTAATTTCCAGTTTAGCAAAGTTTTTTACTTATTTTTCTTTGCTCTAGTCCATAAAAACACGCGAAATTCACCTACCTCTCTTGTCGGTTGACGTTCGGCAGATATTATGCTAACTACTAGATGAAAGATGTTTTGTTTTATCCCCTAATACTATAATAAATAAACTACTAATAATATAACTACGCACATACAATAAAATATCACTATTAATGTATGTAATCAATTAATATGGACTTTGTTAAGAATAAATCACTTAATCAGCCCGGCGCTCGCACTGTGAATTCATAATTGTGTAATACATTTAACACTCATAAGTTAGGCATACTAAGTTCTAATCTAAGAACTTTACTCTATTCCAAAGATATACACAAAGCATGACCGAAATGAGCCATCCTAATTCAACACGTAACCCAACACAAATTGTCCAAACTTCCAACGAATCCAAAATAACATCTGCTTGGATCGCCAATAATTATAGCCGCAGATAAGGTTACCAAGTGTTAGCCAACAAAGATATAGGTCGAGCATAAAACTTAGTCGGGATGTTCGTTGAGTGCCTTTTTAGTGGCCTCACACTTGAGAAAACGAAACACTCATGATGTTGCTTTGTTATCGTAGAGTTCTGGACACTTAAAGCCATGTACAATCGTGTAGCCAATGGGTCGTGTTTAAACGATGTGTTTTGATGGTAAGATCGCTTTACGTAAGTACTTTACGTTTTTTATATTCTTAACTCGGCTAGTGTTTGAAGGAATGAATTAAATTTATTGTCCTCAACTCATCAATTACAGTAGTTTGTCATCTTACATGATGGTAAGTGAAGATGTAGTCGAGGGTGGTAAACAAGCATATAAATGTTTAGAATGTTACTGGCTGTCACGGATAATTTACAATGTTTTTACGGTTCCGTCCCTCAAAAGGGAAAACGGAATCCATATACGATCCTTCGTTGTCCGTCTGTTTGTCAAGACCCTTTTTCAACGGGATTTTTTTTTAGGTGATATTTGTATAATGTGGCTTCTTTTTCTTTTTACTTTAAAAAAAAGAGGCGGTTTTCAATTTGAGTGATTTTTTTATGAAAAAAAAGAAAGAAAATACATTTATTAAAAAACACGCAGCGCTACATTATTTACATGTATGTCAGAACTTTTTTCTAAATGAACCGATTTTGATGATTCTTTTTTATTTATAAGTATATGGTGTCAAGTTGACCCCATATAAAAATTGTCAATATCTGATCAAGGGTTTCGGAGATAATGCGATGAAGTCGGAGTTTTGAAGATTTGCTTGCGTTTAAATTATTTTAAACATTATGTAATAATTTTGAAAAAAATAAAATTTACTACTATGCAATGATGCGTGGGAGTACACGCGTATATATACAGCCAAATTCAGCCAAATTCTGAATAACATTATCATTATGTTTAGCAATAATACAATACTTATTATTTCAACAGATTCGTGTGAAACTAATTAGTCTAACTACACATTGTCTCAACCAACCACCCTTGTCTAATTTAAACAGTACCATTTCGGGGATAAACTAAGGGTTGGTTATTTAAACTTTGGTTGTAGTTAGAAGAAGCTAGTTTTGTTGAGGGATTTGTGTAAAGTTTTTGCAATGTATCAAATTATACAGGTTATAAAGGCTTTTTGTATGAAAATTATACCAGATTACAGTTAAGTTTAGACTTTTAGTTTCAACGGGATATTTGCAAAATTCTTTTTATTATTAAGCTCGATGCAACGGCCATATTGCACCAGCCGAGGTCACGAAATGGCTAACTTTCTTAGCTTTATTAAATCCCTTTATACCATACATAATTAATTCGAATTGCGAAAGTTTAAAAGTTGCTAATAATACCAGATGGTTGCCAGACATTAGAGTGTAGGTTATAATTGATTTAGTATTCAATATAGTCATCTATACTCTGAGTTTCTGTAGTCATTATAATTATCAACAAACATAAACTTAGAGCGAATGTGCATAGAATTAAAAAGGTTTTTGTAAGAAATCCTGTAAAGTCATATAACTTGAAATACTCAACACGAATCCAACCAAATGCGTCAAAGTTTCTGTAGCTATTTGTAAAACAAAAGAAAATTGATCATTTATGAACGAAGATAGTACGAAATAACCAACTTTGTATTTTTTAACGTCGTGGAAAAACGTTTTAAGACATAATCACCCTTAAACCCAGATTTATACACTACGCTATAAACTCAGTTGACCCATACGTAACGAGTCAACTAAGTTTATTTGTCCCATTTTCTATAATTCCAGCTAATTTTCAAGGCTTCTACCTTTGTCTTATTTTTTTTTGTTCATTTGCTTTCAACTCCCGCTTTTGGCAAGTCAATACAAAAAGCGAGGCAAAACAATATCCTTAGAACTAAATAAACGGATTTTGATACAACTCAATAGTATCATATCGATAAATTAAAATCACTTGTACTATGTACATCGCATTTTTTAAGTGGTTAGCAAATAATTTCCCTTAAACTCTTAAAAGTTCATAAATATAATAGTTTGGCAAGCGATCAACTTGGTTGTGAACTGCAACAAGTGAATTTGGCACTACTGAAACATTGGTTCCTATCCTAAAAAACCTGTAGATTCAACTTTATATTTCTTAACAAGTTTGTTGATTATGTGCATTGCACTATATAAAAGACGATAGAACGAGGATGGGGGAACAAGATGTAGTAGATAGTGTCACATATTCTCGAGGCTTAGGAAGGATTGCAAAATGCAATTGGAGTATTTAGTGATCTCTCCAAAGCGTTGGACTGCTTGAACCATAAAACGCTAATTAGAAAATTAAACCATTACGGTATACGTGGGACTGCTCTTGATTTGTTAGATTCAACAAAAAAAAACCTTCAATTGTGGGACAACTGACGGGTTTACAGTTAAAATTGGTGCCTCACAATCCAATATTGGCACCCTTCCTATTTTTGTACATATAAATGATTTGCCTTATATGATAACTACAGTTAATATTGTCTTATTTGCTGATTTTGCTGATGATATGCCACTTAGTTTTAGGAACTAATAGGAAAGACGTGGAATTAAATCAAGTTAATTATGAATACCATCTAGTCTCAAAAAGGTTTGCTGCTAATAACTTGTTGTTAAATGCTAGAAAAACTAAATGTATAAAGTTTTCCCTTTCTAATGTTCCATTAGTAAATGCAAATGTTACACTTGAAAACAACAAATTAGATCTCGTAAAGAAAACTGTATTTATAGGTCTGACTATGGACTCAAAACTGCAGTGGGGTCCTCATATTGATGTGCTTGCAGATCACAGATGACGGCAAGCCTGGTTTACTTTGTATATATTCATAGTTTAATGAGTTGCGGAATATTACTATGGGGATATAACTATCTTTATTCTACAAAATAGCGTGATTTGTGCAATATATGATATGGGACCGCGCGATTTTTTCAGAGAAAAAACAGAGATACTTACCATGCCTTCGCTTTACATCTTTGAAAATATTGAGCACGTTCACAGCGCATTTAGATTAGGCAAAACGAATAAATCTTTTATGGCAAATGGGGTTAGATTTTACAATAAAATTTGTAAAATTGTAACTAAATTACCACTGGGAAAGTTTAAATCAGTAATAAAACGAGCAAAGCTTATCATAAAACGATTAACTACATTAATAACAAGGATGCATGGAGGCAAACTGCACAAGCGCTTTCTATCGACTACATAATATATACCTAGGTTAATATAATTAATGTATTAGTGTTTGAGAATATCATTAACTTTTACGGGCCTATGTGAAAACGATTTTGATTTTGAGATCGTGTTCTTTCTTGGCACACTCTCCGCTCCATTTTTTAAATACTCGAAGGCATTCAACATAGCAGAGACTAATGATTTATGGTGATCCTCCTTATCTGGCTTTCACAAGTGAGTGGACTAATAATATTCATTAATACTAAATGTTCTATATAAAAGTCGGATACAAGAACCCAATTTTAGTTAAGAATAAAAAATACATCTAATAATAAAAAACAAATCACGCCCATACGTCTTATACATATATAAAAAAAAAATATATAATCTTATCCCATATCGTTTCTTCCATCTGGGAGTCTTGTAGTCTCGAGTAAATAGGTATCTTCAAGGCAACCATGTCCCATCTTTAGCCGCATCATCACTTTCCATCAGATGTGATAGTGGTCAAATGCTTGCCTATTCTCCATAAAAAAAGTCACAGCCCAGTTAGACGTACCTGCGAAGAAAAAGCTTTCGAGAAAAAGATTATTACGAATTGAGTTTGAGAACTTCCAAGTCCAAATAAACATGACTCGGAAGTTTCCGACAATTTCCTTTAGTTCATACAGAAATTTCCACTCAAGCACAAGCGTGAACATCATTTCAAACAGAAAAGAATGTCAGTCCAATAAAAGTTATCGGACAACCCAGCACTAATAAAATGGGATCTCAAAGTTTAACAGGCACATTATCGGAAAAAACTTACCCGTTTCTATTCTAAAACGGGAATAAAAGGGCTAAGATTCTTGTAAAATCCTGAAACAGCACATCGGGTCATTAAGTTCTATCACATGAGAATCCTGACCTTCTCTGATGAAAGCATTACCATTGTACAATTTTAGTGTACATTATTTAAATTGGTTAAAATAAAAATCCAACACCAAAATTTTCGTTATGTTTACATTATTAGTTTTTTTAGTAAAATTGTTTATTTGTTAAAAAGCTGTCTGCTCTCTACTTATATTTTTTCCCGTTTTTTTTAAATATAGGTCACGATAGCGTGTTACCTATTTATGTTACAATCTAGCCTAGATTTGGCTAACAAACAACTGAAATTTAACTTATTCTGCTAGATTCAAAATATCCGAGAATGTGTCCATTAACACTTTTCTTACTGTCACCCTAAGATATTAGATGTTAAATATCTTTAAGACCTGCAATTTCCAATAGTCAATTTTGTTATATTTTGTTATGTAGAATAGGAAAACATGTTAAATGCTTGCCTATTCTGCTAGTGCATTCAGCACTATCTCAACTGATGGAAAGTGATGTTGTGGTCGAAGATGAGACATGCTTGCCTAGAAGATACCTATTCACTCGAGACTTGAAATTGACAGATTTTACCGTTCGAGGAACAGACGCAGGCAGTGAGTTCCACTCTCTCGCTGTACTTAAATAATTTAATAAGTATGTACTCTTAGACGTGTTACTAAGTTATATGAAAGTCTTAAAAAATTATGTTTAAATAGTTTAGCTGTAAGCTGGACTAGAATACTCAACTTACTCAAATATTCACAGTGCGTGATAATTCCTATTAAGACTGCAGAAACTCCAACAATATTACACAAAATTAAAGTACGTGAAAACGTCACCAAAACCACAAAAGCTTTCATAAAATTTGTCTTACCAAATTCATTTTTCGGTATCATTTCATTCATACATAAAATACATTAAGCAGACTTTACCTGCTTACAATACAATTTTCATAACATTTTCAAAGGTTGAACATTTCAAAGAGATTTCTTTGAGGAAATTAAAAAGGCAACAAGAAAAAGGGATGGACTCGACAATGGAGTAGATCAGTGAATATTAAAATTTATGGGGTCACGTCACATGATTTATGTCAGTTATGGGCCTCAGATGGCTGCGATGGGCATTACAGGATGGGTCTGATCGATGTCATGGGATTTTTTAAGCCTTTCCAAAGGGTTATATATAATACTTGGCACGTACTGGGTTTTGGAGAAACTCTATCTTCGGAACCTTGATCAGATTTAATGTTTTTAACACGCATTATTGACGATAACTCAAAAACTATATTGATCAAATTTAAATAAGACCACATGGAAAGCACCAGCTTTCAAATAAAAAAAATCACAAAGACAGAAGTTATAAGGTAACACATAAAAAAAAAACTGTCGAATTTTAGTTAAAGTCGGTTAAAAAATGCATCGAATATAGTTGCGAAAGGAAAAGTCGAGTTAATATGTATTTTATTAATTTACCGCGCAACACAAAGGAGGATAATGTGTTTATCAGCCTTTGTATGTTTGTTTGTACGTTTTTTCTTTTGTGACGCTGTAGAAAACAAACGCGTGGGCCGACATTGATGATTCTTACGTCAACCGATTTGTTTTAATCTCGCGAGTGTCACTAAAGACATGACGTTAAACAAAATTAAACATGGCGATAGCCAGTCGCCATATTGATAAAATTAAAGAATGCGAAGTGGACGAACTGTGTTGTGTGGCGTATCATTTAGTAGGTATGACAATAAGTTTTAGGTATCTTTTAACTATTTTCATTTAAAGTGACCATTTAGGATCTATAACGGTTTAAAGTTGGTTAGCAACTATTCTCACTTTAATTATAATTATCATTACTTTTAAATAATATTACAAAGCTGTTATAAAGTTCTTATTTAATCGCATGATAGGTCTTATCAACGAAAAAGTGTAATACAAAAAAGTTATGTCACTTTTAACACAAACGGATCTTTATATATCAATTAAAATTGTATTAGATACGTCAATTCTCTATTGCACGCAAAAAAAGGCAAAATAATGAGATCTTTTTGTGGTCTAGAGACAGATAGTAAATGTGTTATAATATTTATTTGGTTTATCAACAGTAGATATACGAATACTTTTATAATTTTTAAACTAAACAATTATATAAATGTGCACAACCCAATTATGGGTAAACACAGCATGCAAATATGGCTAAATATATACGAATCCTTATAATGTTGATATCTTATCAGTCTCATGGACAACCTTACTGTGTACATAATTCGTCATTCGTGATATATGTAACTCAATCAAGGTTATCCAAGAGATTGATAAATATATTTAAGGCAAATATATCTTAATGATTGATAGAATTACTATGTATATTTACGAGTATATAATTATACACTGAAACATAGAATTAATACTGAAAAAATATTGTGTACAAACGTAAAAACACAGCCCTACACCAAGATCAAAGCCTTGTATCGTGCCGGACACACATCACACACACATTCACACACAAAACCAAAAGCACAAATGTCTCTCAGGAAGGAAATGTGTATGTTTCTGCCGAGAACAGAACTCAGGACCAACGGAGCAAAGGATGGAGACCACCAGCACAACTGACGATTTTTTTGTAATGGCCATAACAGCATTGGTAAGGTTTCTAGAAAGCACTGAACAATATAACTGTCCCAAATTCGAGTAGCGTTTTGAACACACAATTAGTGAAAATGACTGATTTATTATTACTAACTAAAATTTTTTGAAATTTCCGTCTTTACAACTTCATGTTTCTGTTTATAGTGAAACGTTATTTGAAATCTACACATTTTACATTTTGACCCAATTCTAACAACTTCAGTGTATAAATGCTCAGATGCTAATTACTTCGTAGCTCGTTTTATCTTAGTAAAATGTAGAGCGCAATTGCACGTGAAAATGTACTGAGAATCTGCAATTAAGACAAAGAGCAAAATGCATTTAAGCTGGAACTTCAATTGTAGAAATGATTATTAATAAGATTCAAAGTAACATTTATTTTACTGATGACTGATGTAAGGTATGTAAAAGCTCCTCTATATAACAATAGAGATAGCAATCTATAAATAGAGCGATCTATAGCAACACATTTCAAAACTGATGTCACATTCATATGACCGAAGTAACAGGCGATTATAAAATAGAGAGAAATTATTGTTGGGGAAGAAAGAGATTATTGGTATACAATATATTAAAAAGGGCAAGACGTCAGTTATATAAGCTCATATAATTTGCATAACAATAATTTCTTTCTATTTTATGATTGCCTGGTACGTGGGTCATGAATGCGACATCGGTCTTGAAATGTATTATTACCTCATCGTCTTCTGTTTTGTTCTAGTGTTTATATTTTTGTATCCACCAACAATTCTGTTTTGGTGCTCTTACTAGAATTCTACAAATAATTGAATTTTAAAAATGCCACCAAATAATTATGTAGTATACAGCGGAATAAAATACGGATGACTTAATATTTTATTTTCATTTGTTATCATTTATAAACAGCATAGCGTACGTATATATTTATGCCATCACTTAGAAACGTATTTTCTGCGTTACTTCAAAAAATACAGTCACTGTTTAATATTAAGGTTCAATACATCATTAAGTCTGAGAATCATCCGTCTATTTGCATAATAAAAAAAGAAAATGATTCCCAGATTTCGAGTTCAAAAATGTTGCCTGTTCCTAAAAGTATGTGAAAGCAAGCAGGACGTATTAAGGGCATAACATCTTCAGATTGATCTAGTTCCGTGTGTTATCTCTGTTCTCGCAGCCAATTAAATATTCTGCAACTTATTGTTTAGTACGGGGTCTAGTGCATTTTTAGACATTGAGACAGAGCTTACACGCAATTTTCTGGCTATGATTCTAATATGAACGAAAAACTATCCTGACTAAAATAAATCCTTATTCTCGTTTTAATAAATAAGAATATAACGTAACAAGGCTTTATGACTATTAAATTAAAAAAATATCTTTTCACTTTTGATTTTGCTTTAGGAAAAAAATTGTGTTCTGCCTAGCCCGAACAAATAAAAGAAGGGAGATGAGTAATAATTTCTTATATAATTACAGATTAAAAAAAATGGATAACAGCCTACTCAAATTCTAATAATTTTACACCTACTATTAGTACTAATTCTATGCAATTAGAGACTAGAATAATTACACTACGTTTTTGGAAGTTATTTTAGGTTTTAGATAAATATTTTATCAGGCGAGAAAGACATTTTGCTTTTGGGCATTTTCAAGATATCTAACGCCAATCTGGCTCGCCTAATTCAGGTGAGATTAATTTTATACCGATGTTCCTTTTTATAAACATTTTGCAAAGAAGTGTTTAGGGTTTGATTATTTTAACGTTTACATGGCAAATAGGACTTAAATACACGGCAAAAGTGTCGATTTATTTCGTTGTCGACTAGTCTTAACTATTTGTCGTCACGCGCCGAGACTCGAGCAGCTCGCCTCTGCGTATCGCGCGTCTGACTCATCCTGATGAAGGACAACTACGAATAATTTGTCCGAAACTAGTCAACAACAAAGTAAGTCAACACTTTTTTTACGTATCTTAAGCCTACAAAAGAAACATGTGTAACTATAAAACATTGAATAATTAAACGCAAGCAAAGCTTAAAAAAACCGACTTCACCGCCTTATCTTCGGAACTTTGATCAGATAAGATGTACTAAACACGCATTATTGAAGATATTTCAAGAACTACTGATCAGATCTTGATCAAATTTAAATGGAACCAATTGGAAAGCAACATCGCTTAAACAAAAAAAAATCAAAATCGGTTCTATATGTGAGAACTATAATTATTTATAACAATCACAGAATTATTTGGTAATAACTAGCTTATTTTAAAACGAACGTAGTATCCATAATTTTGACTAAAAAATATGTTTTTGAGATCTTCAGTAGTCTAGTCGTCCCACTAATTTTTGTTCCGTGTTGTTTTTATTTTGATTGACTTCTTCCCCCTTCTTTTCACTGACTACGCCCCCGCAGACATCGTTAAGTATGCGAGCCGCGTTAATTCTGTGTTCATGCGAACCGTTCCTATACACGTTGGGTTTCGTATCGAGAATTGCGGTTTCCCTTATTTTTTATGCGCTTTGCTTAGTAATGTCTGGTATTATGGTTTGGACTGAGGTTTGCATCAAAAAAATTAAGTGCGAGAGAAATTCTATAGGATAACTATAGGTACGTGATTTGTCTTGCGTTGGTGTCATTAAATCGCTTTTTTATGAGCCTGTAGTATTCCAGATTAAATAGATAAGTTATTTATTTGCACAGCAAAAGAGAGCACTTACAAAGAAATCTTATAGCTCAAAGCGGTTTCTTCCAGATACTGAAAGGAAATAATAAAAATATTACAAACAGTGACGGTGGTGTAATTTTAAACACAACATAGGAGCATATAGGGCGGTTTTATCGCTCAAAGTGACTTCTACCAGACAACCAAAAAGAGATTATAAAAATATTACAAACAGCGACGGTAGTTTACCTCAACACTCATTTAGATAAATATACTTACACATCATTATAAATATTAAATAATATAGCTACATAATAAATAATATATAATAAACATACATAAACATTCTAATATATTATAAATCCGAAATTTTATGTGTAAGTGCCCAAGTGTGTAAGTATGTTTGTTCCCACTTCACACTTTAACGGCTGAACGGATTTGGATGAAATTTGGAATATACATAGCTTATACCTGGGATTAGCACATTTTACTTGATAATAGCGGGCGAAGCCACGGAGCACGGCTAATTTAATATATGACTAATAAAATATTACATTACACTGCGAAGTTTAACTTTTTATTGCTAAAGATAACGCAGTAACTACATAACAATAACTGCAATAGATTTCATATATGCAATATATGTAATAGATTTTTGTCGCCAAACGCCATGAACATATATATATCTATGTACGATACGGTGAACCGATTTTGAAATTATTATTTTTTATTTAAAAGGTGATGCTTCCTTTGTGGTCCCATTTCAATTTGATCAGATCTGACCAGTAGTTTTTGAGTTATCCTCAATAATACGTATTTTATTAATTTAATCTGATATAAGGTACCGAAGATAAAGCAGTGTAGTCGGTTTTTTTTTTAGCTTTGCTTGCGTTTAAATTATTTTACTTAGAGTCGAAGTGAATTCAAATTATTAGTTAAGTTGGTTATCTAGCAGGAATACAGTAAACGTCTAAAACGAGAGCACCTATTGATGTAGATAAACATAAACGCTTTCACAATCACAGCCCCACACTAAGTTCAATGACTAGTGTCGTGGGTGCATTGTGTAAATGTGGAAACATTAATATCACACACACAGTGATTTTTGGTTCTCTATAATTATAATCAACGATTTGATCGAATTCAAACGAATATTGGACACGATTTCGACCAAAAAAAAAGCTTCGACTCTTATTCAGCACTTTGTAATCTGTCGGATCCAAATTTTACCTTCAGAATCCTAAAGACTGTGGGTAATGAAAAATGTTATGAAGACATAACCTCCACCCAAAACGATTCTCTCACGTTATAATATTTATTGCGGAGCACGCGAGTTTTGTTTGCCAAGAGCATACCTTAAAATAGGATTACATCGGATGGTTCCGGTTCCGTTGCTTTCACATAAATAATTCACTGGTGAGCCTTATTCGGCCTACAGGTACTTTGAACCGATCGATGCAGTTTGACTAGACGGTGGATAGAAATATCGTAAAACCTTTTATCCGACTGCGCGACGCAGAGGAAAATATGTTTATACCTATATATGAGTTTCCTATAAGCTCGATGCCTATATAGGTAGCTTAGATCTTTGCTGAGTAGATGAATATAGTTTTAGTTAAGTTTTAGGAAATATAATTATAAACAATAATATTGTAACATTGTAAGTCCTACTCTCAAAAATTTTGATCAAAAACTTGAGGTAAAGTCGTATGTCTTAATAATACAAAAACAAAACGAATTTAAACACGTGACAAAGGCGACTTAGTTTTTGACAAGTTTTCAGATAAAGCTGCTGAACTAATAATCAGGTTCTGTTTTGTCAAATTCGGTTCAAAATAAAACATATGCCAGTAATATTTATATTACACCATTCATAGTACACCATTTGCTCTATTTTAACACGAAGTATTCGTGAAAATTCTCTTGTTGATGGGACAATAAAATTTTCAATCAAATTATATTTTTATTTAGTAGGCGTTTAATTAATTCAAAATTACCTATATTTGTGTGTTTGTTACTTTGTGGCGCTCGTGACAAAACGTGTAGTCCGATTTTGATGATTCGATTGACCTAAGGGTCAATCGATTAGTTTTAATTTTGCGCGTGTCACTAAAGACACCACAGTAATCAATATTCAATATGGCAACCATCAGACGCCATATCGTAAATTATATAATTTGATCGTACGCATAGCTTAGAAAAACCGACTTCACTGCTTATATTTTGGTTTTGGCTTGATCGATTTCGACAACATTTATATGGGACCACCTCTGAAGTATAATCAACCAAATAAAAAAAATATATACAGTCGAACATAGAACCTCCTTCTTTTTTGAAGTTGGTTAAAAAGTATTAAGTCGACGAACTGTATCTCCTATAAGTAATGATTTTAATGGTCAAAATTAGTCGTATATCGTATTCCTTGCACCCCTTATTCATTTCTCAATTTCGTTTAATAAGTTATCTGGTATAAAAATACTACATTTTCTAAAATTGTATCACCTTTTTAGATAAACAAAGACGGTTCAGACTGAGTAATAGATCCATTTTTTTTCTTTTAGGGTACGGAACCCAAAAAATTGTGAGAAATTTATGTTTCTGGTTCTGGCTGTGATTGTTGATAATGTAATTGTTTCCATTACCCACGACAACGAACTTAGTGGAGGGCTGTGAGTATGAAAACGTATATATTTATGCTGATATTAAAAAAAATCTAATCGTACGTTCAGATCTAGAAATACCTACATTAAACTGATTAATCCTTTGCAAAACATACCCCTTTAATCCGATCTCTAGCCCTATTGACAAACTCTATATCGTTTACAATAAAGTAAAACCCCTGGGATCAACAATACATACGCACAATCGTACATATCTCCCGTTTTGTGAGTACAGTACTATATCTCTGTTTGTACAACGGAATTGAATTGCAAAGGTCGAAATTGTATTTGTATCTACTTATCCATTGTCAATACAAAATAAAACAATATAAGCTTTTATGTAACAATCGAAACATATAAATTGTATGCTTATAGTAATTTCAGGCGAAAACGCGTTAGAAATATTGAACAGGTTAATTATTTTTTAATCTTAATAGCTTTGAATTTAGATCACAGACAGATACCTTAAAACATGTTTTTTTATATAATTTATGTTGCATACGGCTTGAAACACGAAGAAAATGTCAACTTACTTTGTAGTCGACTAGTTTCGGACAAAATATTTGTTGTCCTTCATCAGGATGAGTCAGACGCGCGATAGCAGAAGCGAGCTGCTCGGGCTTGATGGGAAACACTCAGCACTGTGCTGCACAAACTACGTGTGTATCCCAATTGCCAAATTATGCATATAAGAAATAGCAAATTGATTTGTTTTATTATTTATGATTTTTGTACCCACCTAGTTATGTTCTATTTGTAATTTTGGCAATAAATATTATTTTATTTTATTAAAATTTAAAAAAAGTTTGTGTAACTGTTTTTACAAGAGTAAAAACAAAAAGCATCGAAAAACCATGTTTCTATAGTTCAGTAGTAGTTCTATATTAGTATCATGTAAGAATAGACTATTAAAAATAAACAGACAGATAGACATACATACGGATTATTAATAAAGTCCTGTTTTCTATTCTTTATTTACTCTCCTGAACCTCAACGTTATTGTCGCATCATACCAGAACAAAGTACTAACGACAAATGAACCTCATTGTATTTAAAACAATGTCGCTCAAGTAGTAGCCCCCACAATGCTACGTATTTGCAAAGCCTTGAATAAAATTAAATATAAATTAGCATTAATTCGGGAAGAATAACGCCAAATGGCATTAAAAAGGTCTTTAACATAAGCAAGGATCGTGAAATATTTGTCCGGTAACTGTGGGATATTTAATTTGATATTGTAGTTGTTGAAATTATATGTATTCTACACAAGTGGAATTAACGACCCAGTTGGCGCAGTGGACAGGTATCCGCCCTCTGCGCCGTGGGCCCTGGATACGATTCCCGTCAGGAGCACAAATTCCTTTCCAAGGGATATTTGTGCTTCTGGTTCTTGGTGTAATGTTTGTGGACTGTGAATGTTTCCGGCACCCACGGTACAAGTATTTGAACTTAGTGTGGGGCTGTGAGTGTGAATTCGTTTGTTGTTTGTTTGTTTTATTAAGATTTGAAATACCCCAACGCTCTATCTGCAAAACTGCTGCACTGATTACACCAAACATAGCTAAGAACAAGTCACCATTCGAACAAAAACTAGATCAAAATCGGTCTAGCCGTTTGGGAGCTACGATGCTTCAGACACACAGATACAATACACTACAAGGAAAATTTATGGTTTTGGTTGTGTGAATGTCTTCGGCACACAAGTCATTGAACTTAGGGTGGGGCTGTGAGTGCGAAAGGTTGTATGTTATACTTAATGTGATATATATTATTGTTAAATTTGTTTTAAGTGTTTTCTTGGGCCGAATAAATTCATTATTACCGACTTCCCAAAAAAGGAGGAGGTACTCAAGTCGACTGTATTTTTTCTTTCTTTTTACTTTTTATAACTTCCAAGCAATCAAGTTACTTTTAAAGTTATATTTTAAATATTTTTATCATCTCCCTTTGGTTGTCTGGAAGAAATCGATTTAAGTGATAAGACCGCCCTTTGTGCTCCTATGTTATATCTAAGACTTAGTTATATGTAAGTTTTTTTTGGTGTGAAGAAAGTATTTTATCTATCTACCTATATTAAAAAAAACCTTATTCGATAATGGATAGTGGGATATAGAACTACATACAGGGAAATGCAATAGTGAAAATTGTTTCATCAGTCAGATTTGTGGTCCGGGCCTAAGTGATTCGAGTTGATCTGTTCTCGAATCATCAAATTCCATTCCAAGGGATTGCTTTGTTGGGAAATGGGAATTAAAACGTGAAATGAAATAGCAATTTAGTATCACGTTGTTAATATTATGAGCTACTAACTAGCTGTAGGTACCCGGCATGCCACGTTAAGAAAAACTGTTTTACCTCTTTCATGTTTATGTTTGCCTAGTACTTTACTGGAAACATTCACATCACACTCAAATTTTCCTTAGGGAGAAATTTTGTGTTCCAACAGAAATCGAACCCGATACTTGTGCTTAAAAGACGGACGCGCAACTAAGCCAACGAGAAGTTCGACTATGTATAAACTTAAAGAAATGGTTAAACATTTTAAACTCAAGGAAAAGAGAGCCGAAAGGGTTGCAACTCAGCTTATTGCCGATATTGTATCAATCAACACTTGATCTGCAGATTTTTAGTCCTTACTCTATTAGACTCTGACAGTGTATTAAGAAATTATCACTATGGTAATCCCGATTGCATGCAAAGCCCGGTGTCCAGTTACCTAGCTTTAAGTACACTGTTTTGTTGTTTACGGACATATAATTGTAAGGTCAATATGTATACTATCCCAAACTCTATTCCATCCTTAACGTACCGACTATCAAATAAAGACAAGCCTATGAAAACATTTTCCGGGCGATACGATTCCCCTAACGACCGCGCGATCACTTAGGAGTACGGTAGATAGTACACTTAAGCACGGTACATTTGTTGCCGTGCAAGTTGGGAAAGTGCTATGTACAATATAGACACTAAACATTTACTTTTGTAACCAAATAGGGGAAAACTACAGTTATTACCCGGCTGCGCGACGCAAAGGAGCATAACGGGTTTATCAGCTTATGTATGCATTGATTTTGTTTATACAACCTGTAACAAAAAGGTGTAGTAATACTTGGTGGTGTGTATGTGTATCGTGCCAGGAATCGTCTGCTAGAAAACTAAAGTCGAAATCGGACACCATTTTTTCCGTACAAAAATAAAAAGTCATTTTTTTCTAATACTTTTGACAACCCTACAGATGCATGTGCGGCAATCGGAGATATTTGTTCGGTACAAAAATTAAAAATATTTTTTTTGCCAACCCTACAATTACATCTGTCGCGCTTGACCTTGACCATTATTATGGCCACCACTGTCAGATGTCTAGGTCCAAAGGCTATGTGGTGTAGAACGGTAGCTGATGAAATAGGGTAGCAAATGACATAATTTTTTAAACTTTAATTCATCATAACTCAATATTCATGCTGCTGCCGCAAATGCAGAAGTTCCTATTAGACTCTATACATTTAGCTAGATGTGTGACTAGAGTATTACTACACCTTTCTGTTACACATTGTATTATTAGGTATAGGTATTATATTATTGTATTATTATAATAATTGTATTAGTCGGGCGTATCGTCTAATATATCGTCAGGCGAGCCCCTTATTTATTTTTATAATAGAACAAAAAAGCAGTTTCTACATTTCAAAGTAACATTCCTAAGTAACACAAGTAACTTCCCAACCGGAACTGGCATACCCGGAAATGCGTAACACATCCGCAGCTCACCCAATAAGCGCTCAAAACATAACATACAAACTTCACGGCCGCGGCCCTTCACCCGCCCGGACCATCTCATCCGCTTACACATCATCCTCACCAAATAATAACGTAGCCTACCAAAAATCACAATATAAAAAAAGTAGGAAAACATCAGAGTTTTCGCGAGAGGCGGGTTTCTCTATTGATTTTGCCCCGCGCCCCACTGTGCCCCGCACGCATCTCACAACTGTTGCTTAACTTTAGTCACAATACATTTTATAAACAGTAGTTAAATATGGTACAAGTGTACACAACTTTGTGAAGTATGGTAATAACTACAGTCATATCAAAGACAATAACAAGTTCACTGCTAATCTATATATATGAACATTTATCTCTATTTTTCCTTTATCATCGCATCACGCGTGAACGGATGGAACAATTTCGCTAATTCTTTTTTTATTGTGCTAATTACAGTCCGGAGGTTTTTAAGAAAAAAAAATTATCCCGGAATTCCCGCGGGTCCAGGACTTACCGGGTAAAACCGCGGGGCGCAGCTAGTATCTATATATATATAAATTAATTGACGATTGTTAGTCTCGCAAAAACTTGAGAACGGCTGAACCAATTTGCCAATTTTGGTTTTAAAATATTTGTAGAAGTTCAAGAAAGGCTTAAAAGGTGGAAAATATATATAGAAATTGCAAGGAAACTAATTATAAAAACAATAACTAATTATAATAGAAAAAATGCCGCATACAAAACAGTACCCTAGGTACTTCACCTGTTATATCACTGTTCGCGCCAATAAATGGCTATTTCTACCCTCTAATTTTTTATATTTTTTCTGCTGCATCGCCTCTGGTTGGTCTGATTTAACGGCCAGTCAGTCAAGCTTAGACCACCGCAATATTCACCCGCCGCTTTTATTCATCATTATTGTCAAAATTTGTGTCTAGTTTTCTCATATTACTACGTCACTTTCGCGTCTCAACTGACTAAACAACAAGAAATCTGTGTGTGTGCATGAAACGGACCCTAATCAGGACTCTCGCGACTGCAGTGGAGTTAAAGTGTCACGAGAAGACTTATGCTGGTAGCCCTTAGGACTTGCCAGGTACGCCGGTGCAGCACATCAGGTCAGCTCTCTTACTTTCATTCAACATAATTACTACCAAAGGCTTCTTCAAAGTTTTTGGCTCTCCGCACCCACAATCACAAGGATGATATATACTTGTATTTTTGGTAAGTTAGCATACTGTTTATGTATTATTACCACAGTCTAGCGAAACAGTAGGTCAGTGCACGTCAAACAGCTTGGAATTAGAACGTTGTGGCTTTCACGGTTTTCAGGATACCATAATGCAACGTTTAGTTTAGAAAGCAGCTATTGCTATTTCTATATTATATATGAATATAACTAGCTGTGTCCCGCGGCTTCGCCCGCTATTATCAAGTTAAGAAGTAACCCATGTGTTCATCCTAGGTATAAGCTATGTACATTCCAAATGTAACCAAATCCGTTCAGCCGTTAAAGCGTGAAGAGGGAACAGACATACACACTTACACATAAACTTTCGTATTTATAATATTAGCAGAATAGGTTTTTTTCTTTTATAGTAAAGATTTAACCGAAAAAACGCTTAAGTTTTAACGTCTAGCAAGCTGATAAAATAACTAACCGCTAAGATCGTGCGGTAGGGGCTAGAGGCACACTGTATATTAAAAAGATTGTCAAGCCTTCTGATTGATATCACGTGACCGAAATCTTTCGTACAGCAGATAAAATCATTGTCATTCAACGTGGCAATGCTGTAAATCTTTGGTAACGCTAGCTACTGTCTGTAGCATTTTACAATAAGTTTTGTTTATTTATTTTCAAAATTTTAGTTCATTTCAGTTTTGTTTTACAATTATTATATTGTGTGTAAAAGATATATTAATCTAAAAACACTGATCAGGACACTAAATAACTTGTTTATTAATGCCTAAACGTACTATTTTATAAACCGACTTCAAAAAAAGAGAAGGTCCTATGTTCGACTGTATGTTTTTTTATCTATGTTCATCGATTCCTCCCCATTTGTAGACCGATTCTCAAAATTCTTTTTTTGTTTGGTAGATTTATACTTCAGAGGTAGTCTCATATAAATGTTATCGAAATGGATCAAACCAAAACCAAAATATAAGCGGTGAAGTCGGTTTTTTAAGCCTTGCTTACGTTGAAATTAATTATTTAATTAAGGACATATTTTCACGTTCATAAATATCGATATCTACCAATAATGTAATCGTGAACGTGATGAACAAATTTAATATTCTGTGCTCGGGTCACCTTTTTACAAACCCATCGAAAGTGTGTTTTTTATTTCGATGCTTGAACAGTTTTTTTTACTACACCGATCTTTTTTTATAACTATTAAAATTATATTTCAGTGTAGTCAATATTTTGTTTTTTTTTTTACCTTTTGATTAAATTATCACGATCCCTATTTAATAGGATTTATCGTGTCTGATTGAATTGAAATTTATTGAACATTTATATTGTCCCATTTTAAAGGAGTATTGTTAATAATATATAATTGCAACTGATTGCAGGCTAAGTGTACCAGCAAAATATTACAGCAAATGGTTTCTAAAAACCATTCAAGTTCCAAAGCCATAAAAATTAAGCAAAAGAAATCCAACGTCCGGCCTAGGGATGATTATAACTCACTCGTTATTGCACGTTAAATGTCCCTTTCGTACAGTAAAACTGTTACTGAACCTCTGTCCGGGAAATATATTTAAATGTTTTATATATATTTTTGGCCTTTATTTTGGCCGACTTCAAAAAAGGCGGAGGTTCTCATTTTGTCCAACTTTTTTATGTATGATCTCCGATTTCTCAGAGGTGGATTCCTAGATCCCATTATAATTTGATCAAGTCGGTTTTTTTTAAGCTCTGCTTGCATTTAATTATATTCTTGCCGGTTTGTCGTAGTCATCGCTAAACATAAAGAAATAAAGGATTCACTTAACGGAATAAATATATTATATTAGTTACTTAGTTTAATAAATAAATAACGAGCCATATCAAAATACGGAATTTGGGTAAACATTATTATATTTTCTTACCAACTAAAGACAAAGAAAGCGTATTTTCGAAGTAATATTTTCCTCAATTATTCGTCGATCATAGTTGAGCAACAAGTTTCTAAGAAAGATTTACTGGCAAACAACGATAATGTCTGTTTTATGAAGTTTCTATCGTATTTAGGCAATCTAATTCTATTTAGAGTTTATATGTTTGTGTTAGTAACGAGATATTTACCATGTGTTTCGTTTGTTTAGAGATTTCGACATTATATAAAAACAAAACGGTAATATATTTACACTTACTAAAGCATATATTTATAGTAAGAATTCAAGTCATAATCAAGTCATAAATTGTAAAAGTTATCATTTTTAATAGTAGTCATAAATCGCCAGGAGGGGGAGTGGTGGAAAGTAGAGAGGAGAGGAATGGGGAGAAAGGATGGTGAAAGTTGTGACCATGTTACACTAAAGAAAGTAAGTGGGCTCAAAAAAATGTTTACGTGGATAAAAACACTTAAAATTTTAATGTAACAAATTTAGTTTTATAATAACTCACACATATTTTAAACTATTACATTAAAACGTACATAAAACTTTTTAAACTCAAAGCCTCACTTAAAGTTCTATGACTTGTATAGCGGGTGCGGGTATAACCGGTATAAGTCATATAACTTTGTGTTAGGCTGGGGGTTAGAAACACAAATTCCCTTTGAAGAAAACTTGGGTTGCCATGCACCGAGAATCGAACCCGATACCCGATGCATAGGATGTTAACATGTCTTTACAACGCCAGGTGGGGAATTCTTAGTAATTATATTAACTTAAACATCGGAAGCCTTATTTAAGAAAAGTAAGTACGTCACGACTCCAGTTTTGTTTAATTAAATTTAAAAGCAAAGTTTAACCTACTTAATATGTATAAATGGTTGGTTGGAGTCCCTACAAACATAAAGTTAATACAGTAACTTGGTATTACATTACTTTAATTTCGACGCCCAATTCCTTATGAATCATTACGTCCTCAAAGTCTAAAGGATCGTCGTAAAAGAGGTAATATGTCTGAATTTAAACGGATAAATTTCAGCGAGTGTGCCACGAAATTACTCAATCTAATTCCTTTCCCCATACCATCAAGTACGAACTACATGAACTGAACTAACTTGTGACATTAAACGGTAGATATTTCACCAATACGAACGTACGTTATGCCTCCCTATATAAACAAATGATTCAAACCTTTTTAAATGAATGAATACGTATTTACTAAGGCAAACATGCACCTTCGTCAAATGTATCGTATTTTATCATTACGCGATTATAATCGTAGTATTCCATCAAATGCAATATTTCATTTTAGTATAAGATAACTTAATTGTAATGAAATATTTTTATGATGATGCTTTTAAGTAATTAACATTTACATTCACCATGCTTTACTATCACTTAGATCTAAAGACCTACATTATACATATTCTAATGTATGAAATTCTCGTGTCGCGGTGTTTGTTACCAAACTCCTCCGAAACGGCTCGACCTATTTTTATGAAATTTTGTGTGCATATCGGGTAGGTCTGAGAATCGTTCAACATCTATTTTTCATACCCCTAAATGTAAAGGGTGGTCTAACACATTTTTTTTTATTTTGTACGAATTTTTTTGTTATTTTTTTTATGATTTAGCATTGAAAATACATACAATCCTAAATTTTCACCCTTCTTCGATCAACCCATATTTGTTTATTAAACTTTAAAAAAATCCTAAAAATAATGTGTAACCCTAATAATTATTATTTATTAACTAATAATAATAATGAATGACCCGGCAAAACAACGTTTGCCGGGTCAGCTAGTAATTGTATAGAAATTGTGAATGTTTCTAGTACCAGCGACAAAAGTTTCAAAATTAGCACATAATAAAACTCCGCAGTAATCCAAAGACTCAAAGAACGTTGAATAAATGACTACTTTAAAATTATATTAACAGAAATTGTTCAAAAGGAAAAGTAAAGTTAAATAAAAGCGTCTATGATTCACGAGTTCCGCAACGAGATAACCTCCGTTTCCAGACCTGGATAAAGTAGGCAATAATTTTATGTCAAGTTGCTGTTACTAACATTTTAGTGCTATAATAATGAAACAACTACAATTATTTAGTTACAATCACAAACTTATTTGGTAATAATTTTAATTGTTTTGTAAAAGGAACGTAGAAAAGTAATTTTGACCAGAAAATATGTTTATTAAATAACTTTATTAGTAGTCTAGTTATCCCAATTCTTTTTTCTTCGTTTTGCGTCCAATCCAAATCCGTTCAGCCGTTGAAGCGTGAATAGGGAACAAACATACTTACACTCAAGCCTTCGGATTTATAATATTAGTAGGATGTCAGAAAGTGTCAGGAAAACTCGTCAAAGCGTAGTTTTTGCAACTTACTCAGATGGTCAACTAAAAAATTGTTGAACCTATTGTCACTTAAACAATGAAGGGTTGATGCGATTATATAATGTTAGGCATGAAGCCATATTAAATTTCCAAGAATTTAATAGAGTCAGAAGTATATTATGAGTTTATACTCTTGTTTTTTATAACTCTGGTATTTTATTATATATTCGATAGGCAAGCATTTGGCCACTATCTCACCTAATGGAAAGCGACGATACGGCAAAAGATGAGCCGTATTTGACATAACTATGATTACAATAATGACTTAATGTTATGTAAATAAAACAAAAAAAAATTAAATGTAATGCTCTATAAAATAATGCCTCGTTTAGACAAAGTGTTTTACCTCTTTCACGTTTATGGTCGCCTAGTGCATTAATACCATACTAAAAACTCTTTGGATATTTTTCATACAAAAATACTAAAACCACAATTAAAAAATGGGGTGTGGAGAGGGTGAAAAGTTTACGACCTATTCACATACCTACCAAAAAAAAACTTGAAAGTTTTCAAGGGACACCCGGATGGAACGAAGTTCAATTTCCGTCTAGCCCCCTTTCGCAACGCGCGATAAGGAACTTTCGTTCCAAAATTAAAAGTAACATGCAAAAACCAACATCACGCGGTGTTCCCAGGCGGTCACCCATCCAAATAATGACCGCGCCCGACGTTGCTTAACTTCGGTGATCAGACGAGAACGTGGTATGGCTTACAACTATAGCAAAAAGTGTCGTTACAACTTTTGGTCTTAATTTTTTCCGTCTAGCCCCCTTTCGCAACGCGGAGGAACTTTCGTTCCAAAACCATTAAAATCGGTCGAGCCGTTTCGGAAGAGTTCTTTCACAAACTCCGTGACACGAGATTTTATATATATAAGAAGATTCGTTAAATAATTCTAATCATAATAAATCACTGATTTAACACAAGACTAGATCCAAGGCCGCCTAAAATAACCATCGTAAAATCCATACAATTCAAAAACCCATACCATGAATTATTGAAACGATGAGGCCACAGTGATTATGGAAAGCACTTGAAAATATTTTCTATACCAACTGTAGAAGAGTTGAATTTCCAACAGAATCTTTTGTGAAATATATGATCGACCCATTGACTTCCGAACTTTCTATAGGACCTTACACGTGCGGTTTTAATCACGGCTTTGAGCCTGATCCTCAATAACTTTAAAAGGTTTTAGATGAAGTAGAAGATTACTTACAATTTGTTTAATGGTTTGAGTAAATTTCCTGAAAATGTCTTGGTTTTTCTTTTGGAAACCTTTTTTCGGGTATTCTCTCTCTCAAGGGCAATCTGTGCAGGAACTTACCTATAATTTTTGGAAGACAGTGTAGGATTTTATGAGTCGTTTGTTTCTATTCTATATCTATAATCACACTCAATATTATAAATCCGAAGGTTTGTGTGTAAAAAAAGTTAATTGCCTTTTTAACAATAATATCGTTTGTACTTATATTATATAGGTGCGCTTAGTGATACATGTTCTTCCAGTTAAAGAGGGATACAACCCCTCAGAGCTGGAACTTTTACTAGGTACTTATAACTTAAAGGTGAACTTTTAAGAATAAAATTGTATAAAGTTTGTTAAAGTGTTAATCTGACGCGCGATGAGAAAAAACGTATACTTATTTTATATTTTCCAAGTTATTACCTCTTATCACATAAAGTTTTCCTCTTAGGTAGAGCCGACTAACAAGACTCATGATATTGCTCGAATATTGGTTATAATAAATTTACTTGACAACTTACTTGGGACTTTTTAATTTAAAGTCTTTAGGGTTGCCTTAAAAGAAGTTGTCAGTATAGTATCAATATGGTAATAGATTTGGAATGAACGGCTTTTTTACGATTCATCCAACGGCGAAAAATACGTGAGTAGTACAGAAAACAGTATTTGTTAGTCATTTACTTAGTGTCATAGCAAATATTATTCATTAATTGCTATGTTTGCAAACAATAAGAAACAATTTTCGCAAAAAAAAAAAATAACTTGCGGGGCAGTCTTTGGGGACTGCCGATAGAAGTGAAGATTATATATATATATACAGTATACATATAGCTCATGGGAAGTGTGCGGTGACGATGACGCGAGTTTCATGATTTTTGTTCACCCAAAAAGTGCTCAACGCGCCTAAAGAAGTTTTCACTTCAAAAAGATTAGTGAGGTTACCTATAGTTGCTTGGTTAATAACCTAAAATCCTTAGTAATATTTTAAACACCAAAGTTTGTATGTATGGATGTTTTTACTATTTCACACTAAAACTACTAAATGGATTTTAATGAAATTTTACTATAACGTTGCTTACACATCAGAATAATACATAGGCTGTAATTTATAAAAATATAGTATGAATTGTCCAACATATAACGATAAGTGTCAAGAAAGTAGGCAAAAACTCTGCCATCTGCGAGCTCTTCTAGTGCGCGCTGCAAAAACCGTTAGAGTTACACATACATAATATACAATGGAAATGTTTATCTTAAATACAAAAAAAAGCGACAGCATATACCTATCTTTTAGCCATTATCGCCAAAATAGTGAACCATAAATACAATACAAATTTAAAGCTACTCCAAGTACTAATCCTGCGCAGACGAAGTAGCAGGCACCAGCTAGTGTATATTATCTTTTAGTAAGAACGAAACGACGCGGTCCGAAAGAAGCATGAATCGAACGAATGAATAAATCGTTGTATTGAATTATCCAAAGAAGTCTACATAGAAATCAATGGATATATCATCTTTTAGGTACTTATGAGGTTTTATATGATACAATTCTGTATCCAAAATATTGCTACCGATAGAAGGTACAGTTGTTACATTGCTACCAATTTCCCCTCTAACATTGACATGGCTTGCAGTTTTCCCAAATAAATCACGCTACGGTACTTCTCTATGTAAATTGACACATTTCCCTGTCCAAACGGCCGGCGGCGTAGCCTCCAATAAATAGGATAAATCGTCTTTTCCAAAGCAATTTGACCAAGGATTTAGTACCGATTTAATAAATTATCAGTACCTACTGTCAGAGAAAAAGCTTTATTTTGTAACTTTAATGTATTTCTGTCTACAAGAAATTGTAAAAAGCAAAGATTTTGATTCTCGTGAATACTTATTTTATTTGTTCGTCTTGTATTTACTAATAATTACACGCAAGCAAAGCTTCAAAAAACAGCTTTATCTTCGGAACCTTGATTAGATTCAATGTATTAAACACGCATTATTGACGATAACTCAGAAACTAGTAATCAGATCTTGATCAAATTAAAATGGGACCACATGGAAAGCACCAGCTTTCAAATAACTAAATATATTGGCTCACAACGAAAGAAGTTAAGAGGATACACACATAAAAAAATCGTCAAATTGAAAACCTCCTCCTTTTTTTCAAGTCGGTTAAAAATATATATGGAAACATAAACTGTTATATTATTTGTATTATCAAAATAATAATTTAAGTAGCAATTGTACATTACATTAAACTAAAAACTAAATTAAAATTAAACAAAAAAAAAACTATAATTAGATATAAATATGTACAAAACTTAATCTAATAGTCCGCTACCAGTAGGCAAAGTACCCAAAATGCTGGCAGCATTGCCACGTTGAATGGCAATACTCAATCTCTGTCCAAAATATTTGCCAGCATTTTGGTCACGAGTTGCTTCGACCAAACGCTTTGTTAATTCATTGTAGAATGTATGTGCTCCCGGTCCCCACGGTCCCAACGTCTCAACCCCAAAAGGCACAAATATATAACCACTATCAAGATTACTATATTTGCGCCTTTTGAGAGTCTCTGCTGATTCAGCCGCAACACCAGCCTTATTTTTAGTTCCAGAAAGATGAGACGGTGCTAGGGTGTCTACGCAAGTTGCATCCCAAACCAAAGGCCGTCCCATCTTCCATGGAATCAGGGTCATTCCGTCAGGCCTTTTACCGTCATCACGCGCTAGACCATTTGGTTCCAAAATAGCCGCACAGTTGGCGGTGGTAAGAGCCCGACGTATGATATCATTAAGACTCGTGTGGCGGGGAATACGTCCTGCACTCCTAGAGCAAGACAGACCGTGATGACCGAGCCGGTCAACAGCAGTACCGCACTGACAGCGGTGTGGAGCACAACACGATGCGCCTAATCGAAGTGATGCTGCGATACGGAAAGCCGATGAATCCAGCAGCGTTCCCGTATTTGGCGATGGGAGAGCCTGTAGCCACAGACCTGATTCCCACTCCGAACTTGCAAGAAGACGGGCACGATCTGCGGAACTTAAGGACGTTTGAAATAAATGATTCCGTACTTTGTCGCAGAGCGGCCCGGCCCAAAGCTTCTGAGAAGACAGATTTTCTGGGAAATCAGTGCCTGAACAGGCTACCAACCACGCTTTCTTGGCCTCGTCTATAAATGATATTTTTGTATTAAATGGTAGAGCTACTTGTAAAATTTTATTAGTCAATTTTTGAGTACTGTGTACTGATGACAAGAAAGCGGGAAGGGCGACTCCCGAAATTGATCGAATGCCAAGGCCTCCCAAACGCACTGGCAGTGAAGCTTGCAACCACGCTCTCTCGTCTAAATTCATATTCAAAATAGATGCCAATGTGTTTTTGACAATGTTGTCTAAATTTTGAATAATATGTTCATGTTTCCATAGCTGGCAACACCGTAAAGTATATGTAAATTTTGGGACAAAAAGACAGTATTTGAGTATTGTGAAGGCCATATGAGTATTAATTTTTAGTAGACGATCTGAACTCTGTTTAAAATTTTGAATTTTTTCATCAAAAAATGAAGGGAATGATTCGTTAAGAATAGGGGAGCCCAATAACCGAAGGGATTGTTTGTTAATAATTTGAATATTTGGAGCTAACGAGTTAAATTTTTTAATTACTTGGTCTCTTTCTGTATATTTTTCGGAAACATAAAGTTCACATTTTGAAAAATTTTGTTCTAAGCCAATTTTTTGGAATTCGTCTATGAGAAGACGAAGATCTTCAAAAACAGTATTTACATCGCCACCTAAAGTCCCATCGTCCAAATACCAAACATTAAGTTTGGAGCGAAGTTGTTGGATAATGGGATGTACAGACAGACCAAAGACTGCTGGACCCAATGGGTCTCCTTGCTGACAGCCTACTGCTGATTTAATTTGGTTGCCATGATATGTTAATTTTGTGTAAGAACCATAACACTGCCACAGAAAATTGTACAAATTTGGAATTTTATCCTTTACTTGCGTCAAAAGGGCTCCTCTATCCACCGAATTGAAAGCATTTTTCACATCCACCTTCAATAAAACCTCTCCACAATCCTCGTTCAAAAAAGTTCTATCTGAATGGACGGCGGCTTCACAACCCCCTCGCGAGCCAAACCCTAACTGCAAAGGCTGAAATAGGTCAGCTAGATGCGTAGCTGTTTTTCTGCAGCAAATTTTTGCCGCAAGGCGTCGGTAAGTCATACCAACCGCTATTGGTCTGATTCCGCCATCCTTTTTTTTTAAAGCGCAGAGATTAGCACCGTAAAGAATATCAATAATGTCACTGTTTACTCGCCCAGACATCATCAGATTAACCAAAGCCGTCAGGTCCCTCAATAAGACTTCGCCAGTTTCGCCGTTTCCGCCACACAGCAAATCTTTCAAATGTTGTGGCGTAAGCGCGTCTAAACCACCAGCGGAACCGCTTTGGAAAGACATGACGGCTGCGAAAACATCCAGGGCGGTAGCTTCTACAGTGACATTTGACTCTTCCGGTGCTTCAGGAAGCTGGAGGTCTGTTCTTGGAGGTGGATGTTTCCCTTCTAAAACAGAGAGTGTTTCAGGGGTTGCAGGCGCAATTGTGTCACTTGAAAATAGTATTCGGGCAGCTCCTTTTATATCGCCGTCACCCAGTTTGCTTTCCACGAGTTTATAGGTAGCAGACTCAGTGTACTGTCCTTAAGTTAGTTTTAGTTTAAGTTTTGTACATATTTATATCTAATTATAGTTTTTTTTTTTTGTTTAATTTTAATTTAGTTTTTAGTTTAATGTAATGTACAATTGCTACTTAAATTATGTTGTTACTATGAATAAAGTTTCGTATTATCAAAATGAAAAACAAAATTAATTAATATCGAACTAAATGTTGTAAGTTATGTTAATAAATAGCTACTGTTAGAATTCTCAAATTATTGAAGCCTCAGATTATTCTAACTGTAGATGAGTATTCTCCTTATCTATATTGACTAGAAACCCTCAAGTTAGTTGCCATGATTGTTACCAGTCTTGCACTTCTGAGTCCAGCTTATGAGCCGGTATTTATGGGTTTACCTAAATTATCCATATATAAATATAAAACGGCTATAGCGAAGCAAATCTTAGAGTAGTCAACATAGTATTAAGCTGTAACGAGGCTGGCATGTTGTTTTGTTGTATTTCACTACTTTTACCTGCGTGTTTGTTCAGGTATAACTTGGAAGTCTTTAAAGCTACGTAAGCAAGCATGTTCCATCTTCCAGTCAAATTATTTTCTGAGTATTGATACTTAGCATATTGAAAATAATTCAACCACGTCGAATATAGTTGTTAATTTAACACAATTGACTTCTTTACTTTTCCAAAACCTTAGAGATAAAAACATTTAACTATTTCAAGAAATAAATGCTTTCCATTTCATCGTATAGAATTTCGAAGTTTATGAGACCCATTTTCGCATCCCGCCATAAATACTACGATACCTAAAGTCTAAAGGTCCTTCCGGATATACGTTTAATGGTGGGACTACACTACCCATTCGGGGTTTGTATAGCTATTTCCTGCGGTGTAGTGACGGGAGTGACCAACAATAACCGAGGTACGATATTAGATTGCTGTTAGTTCAGTACAATGTTGTAAGTGCCTTCTGTAAAACCGTTCACTGTGACGAAGACGTCCGTACCAATAGTTTATACGCAAATAAATAAGCAATGCTTATTAATCGAGCGAAGTGATATCTCTAAGTTGACTTGAGTCGTTCAGCACTTTGCCCGTCCGTCCGTCCGTGCGTCTGTCAAATCCAACAATTATTACATAGAAAAAAAGTTATAAGCCTCAAAAGTTTTTCTCTATGAGGCAAAATGTAGGCGCGAGATCTCAGTTCTTTCTCAGTTTATTTGCGTATATAGTAACAAATTTGTGTACGAGACCGGTGAATCTTATCAGTACTTTTTTACTAATGTAAATTTGCGTTTGAAAAATTTGTTAGACAAAGTCTCACAAAGCAGCTGTTTATCACAATATGTATCAAGATGTTGGTCTCTACTTAACAGTTCAATGGCAATGCAGTTGTTTATCACTTGGATTTTAAATTAGTAAGACTGTCTTTTTCTTTTTAGAGATTGATAAGGTTTGTAGCAGCTGTTTTGAAATTAAAGTTATGTAAGATATCGAGATTGGTACACAAGCCTAAGGTTTCCTAGCCTAAAAAGTCGAAAAATTACTTTCATTTAACAAAATAACTGCATGGTTAGTGATTTTACTAACATATTGTTTCTCGTTTTATTGCGCCGAAAAACAATCCGTGAGTGAAATCGTGTAATACTAACGAAACATTCATCAATCAAATTTAGTACCCTCGACACATGACTTCGAATTAAGAGGCCGGGGTGGCTTTGAACGAGTCTATAGGCTGTCTCTGTTTAACTTGCAAACTGTGCCCATGCTTGATGCGATAGCACTACCGAACGAACAATTATAATAGGTGCCGTAATACCAAAAATTATGAATGAAAATGTAATGTTTAGCCATTGTTTTTTATATTAATAGTACCTTGAAATGATAGTCTATGTTCCTGTTGTAATGACAAAAGAAATGTGTTCGTTTTTAATACAAAACGAATAAGTTAAAGATGCGACATTTACGTCGTAATAATGTGTGAAAATCAATTGGTTTATATTTCGTTTTAGGTAATTATTTTGGAATAAAAACTATCCAGGAACCTAGATTAATACGTTTTTTATCTGAATAACAGCACAGTATGGTGGTTATATGCTTGAATTATAAATCATTTCGGTATTACGATTGTATGGGCAAATCAACCACTACCCGGCGCCTTAAGAGTGGGGCTGTAAGTGTGATAGCATTTATGCTTATGTGTAATGCTAGAAATGTACCAAACAAAATAAAATTTAGCCTTAAGTTTAAAACTATTCATACAAGAATCCGCAAAGTTTCCAATGTTCAAACTACCTACACTATCTCACGAAACTAATTGGGAATCCGCTATCAGTTAAAACTTCACTTACAAAGGTACCGTTTGAAAGCTTCCAGACCCTCGGGGCGTGATCTAAGTCTATTGATGAATTTACTTGACGTCGACTTTCGTTTTAGCAACTAATAATCCTGTTAGCAAAGTAAAGATCACGTTGGGAAGCGAAGGGTTAGATGTATAATGGGTTGGTATATTAAATCATCACACTCTTGGATCGTAAAATGTAGTTTGTTTTATTTTAATAAATAAATAGACCTGTATCAATATTAAATGTTCTATAGCATTCAAAGCTGCTTGTATGACAATACCAGTATTTGAACTTTGTGTAGAGCTGTGAATGTAAATGCGTTTGTTTGTTTTGTTTTTATTATAATCGGCGAGTTGATAATTGTACAAATGCTTTGCATTATGCAAGTAAAAGAAGTATTTATTTTCAAAAAAGGAATGCTGTTAAATTGTTTCATAAAGATTACTCTTACTTATTTTTATGACTAAAGGAATTAGTGTTAAATAAAAAAACAAAATATCTAACTTTTTCAGATAGAAAATCTCAAACAGGAGTTTTGCCGGGAAACTGAAAAAAATGCTTTATAGATTTTGTATTATTTTACAATACTATTTTTCTTTGAGTGTTAATGTGTAATAATAGAGGATTCGAAATTGTTTTGTTCATAAAAGTGCATAGGCAAATACTACAAAGGTTAAGAACGTTATTTTCGTTTTCGCTCCTAAACTACAATAGAAGTAGGTAGGTAGTAGTAAAGTTTCTACCATTTCTACCAACTACTTAACTAACTTAAAGAATTACTTGACACTAAAAAATAAAAACTTTAAAATGAATAATTTAAACGCAAGCGGAGCTTAAAATAACCGACTTTATCACTTTATCATCGGAACTCTTGATCATATTAAACGAATTAGATACCCATTATTGAGGATAATTCAAAAATTCTCGTTAGATCTTGATCATATTTAAATGGGACCACATGTGAATCACCAGCTTTCAAATAAAAAAAACATCAAACCGGTTCACATATAAATAAGTTATGAGATATATATAAAAAAATCCAGCCGAATTGAGGATCTCCTCCTTTTTTGAAGTCGACTAAACAGTCATTAGTTCTATAAAGTACTTCATACTTTCAAATAAAAAAAATATCAAACCGGTTCACATAGAAAGAAGTTATGAGATAACATATAAAAAATACAGCCGAATTGAGAATCTCCTTTTTTGAAGTCGGCTAAACAGGCATTAGTTCTATAAAGTACTTCGTACTAAAATAACCTGCTGTTGAAGCAATCAAAACAATACCTTTGAGTATGGAATAATTTATTGCTCAATCCTCCCTCAATCAAACAGAACATCACGTTATGCTAGGAACGTGCACGATACACATAATTTCTTATTCCACGCAATCACAGCTTACCTATTTATTCACTATACTAATTAGTAGAGAACCCATTACGTTGAATGGCTCTAATCTTCACTCATCATTCATGGGATCAACTCTGGCTCAAACATTATTAATGCAATGCAGTGTGACAGATAGTTTCCACGGTAATGAATCTCCATTTCAGGAGGCAAGTTGTACTTACAGTTGTTTATGTTTTCATTCATATATAGTTAAACGTTAAACATATACGCTTAGTGGTTGCAGTCTACACTAATTTCGAACGGTTGTATTATAGTCACCGGAAACATAAACATCACATACAAAATTCAGTCAGAAACACAAATTTCACTTGAGAAGAAAACCTGTGTTTTCTCCAGGAATCGAACCTGATACCCCTGAATACGTGGACCAGAAAACTCGTACCTTTGAGGTACGAGTATTCTGGTCTTCGCAATTCAAACAAATACGCTTTAATAATATATAATTACCTAATAATGAACGCTTGCACTCTTCCAGTTCTACACTAAGTTCAATTACTTATGTCGTGAGTGCCGAACACATTCGCATCACGCACACAATCACACCCAGAACCAGAATTGCAAATTTATCTTGAGGAGAAATCTGGGAACACAAGATCGAACCCAATACCCCTGCTTAGAAGGCGGACGCGCACCTAACTAAGCCAAAGGGCTTTATATATCTATACTAATATCATAAAGCTGAAGAGTTTGTTTGTTTGTTTGAACGCGCTAATATCAGGAACCGCTGGTCCGATTTAAAAATTCTTTTAGTGTTGGATAGAACATTTATCGAGGAAGGCTATAAGCTAAATTATATTTTCAAAAAAATTAGGAATCCTTACTAAAAGTCCAATAACAACGCGGACGAAGTCGCGGGCACTGCTAGTAATATATAAGTTCTATTTTTAAGTTAGTTTTTACACAAAACATAAAAGTACTCAATATTATATGATACACCTAGTATACTGACATAGTGTCATTTACCTGACTAAAATTAGATATTAATCATAGACAGCGCTAATAACGTGATTAAGATTTATCACTCCCCATAGATATTACTTAACTATTACCGAATAAGGGAGTTTAATCTTAGATAATTTCATTCCAAAGTGGGTTACGGATCGAGCTCTAACTTTGATTATAACTTGACGATGTTACCAACAACCCTGTAATGGATTATTCTACCTCTGAAATTGTAAACGATTAGATAAGGAAGGCCTATTAACAATATGTGTTAAAAAAATATTTTTACTTATGTAGTCATCATATCGTTTACTCGGATGTTATATCTTTAATAGAACGGTACTTATAGTATAGAATTAAAAGTTTTCAAGTTAAAATTAAAGCATGTTTTACTTTTTGAAATAATGAGCTGTTAATCCAAAATCATAGAATTTGGTGCGAGTACCCAATCAAAAACTTTACATTTTTATATACTTGCACAAACTTTTAGAACTTTTAGAACAGTAACAGTATTGTGTCTCTTTCATGTTAGCCTAGTACTTTAATAACATAATATAAACTTAATCACTAAATTATTATCTCATTTATGTTTTTAATTGCCTAGTTCGTTACCAAGACCGACGTAATCCAGTCCAAAATAAAATAAAAACTATTTGCATAACTATGTAATCATTTTTTTTTACTTACCGACACCGTCACATGCAGAACAACTCACTAAGCTATAATTACAATCAAATCAATAATAATCATCGTAAAACCTATTTTTCACCTCCACAGTAAAATAATTACTTATACTCTAAAGAAACATATTTCTCAAAAGAGACAAAACGTTTCTTAGTTAGGTACATGAGGAAAATATTAAACATTTCGTGATGTTACATTTGTCATTCCGTTTTATGTTCATCTAACACATTAACACATCATCGTCTCTTAATTAAAAGCGAATGGTCGTTTATAAGATATTTAGCTTTAACATGTTGACTTTAATATGTTAAATGAGTTTATATTTTTCAACCGATTTTAAAAAAGGAGGTTCTCAATTTGACTGTATGTTTTTTTTTCTGTATGTCTATTACGCGATATCTCCGCCAATTATGAATCAATTTTTATGTTTTTTTTTTTTTGGTAGAGTATACTTCAGAGGTGGTCCCATATAAATTTTATCGAAATCGGTCAAGCCAATACCGATGAAGTCGGTTTTTTAAGCTTTGCTTGCGTTTTAATTATTATATTTTAGGGTATTTTGTTACAAAGCTGTGCTCCTTCAAACGTTAACACTTTTTTGCCATAATTTGTTTTTTTATATTTTTATTCCAGGTCTAGTGTGTTTACTAGCTTCGATCACATCGTCACTTACCATCAGGTGAGATAGTGGTCAAACACTAGCCTGTCACAAATAGAAAAAAATAATAATTGTTCGTATAGATAAGATAAGACTCACTACTCTACATTATTATTAAAATTAAAAAGCTACAATTTTACAATTCAAATTATATACAGCAAAAGACTTTCTTATGTTACCTAAAATTCACCGATGTTATAGGTTACTCAAGTGCTTAAACCCACTACTAGTGGGTAGCGTTCCTATCATGTTAGTGGCATTGCCTTTATGAATTACAATGCTTTTACGATATCCAAAACAAATAAGTACCAGCATTATGACCATGCATCGCCGCACAGGCATTAATTTCAAGACATGTATGATTTGCAAAATCACAAACCATCTCATTATGTATTTTCCCAAAATCCGTAAGAAATCTAATCATAAATGCCTCAATGTATTTTATATACTCAATTTAAAATGTAATAAATTTAAATTTTTTGTCAGCAAGTGCGTATATTCATAGGAAAACATCTACCAACTTGATTACCCACGCCTCGGCAATTCTTTTTGTCCTTCCGGCTCATAATCTGAATTTACTCAAAGACGACCTTGAGCCACGACTCTTGAAAAAAGAAATAAAATATTAAAACGCGACAGAAGCGACAGTAAGGTTCAGTAAACTCATAAAAATATAAGTAGACATTTTTCTCAACTGCCTTTTAATTGGGGAATTTATAAGTTACTGTAGGAACTTTTTACGTTTTCTCTCAGGAAATCAGATAACCGGGAACAAATGCTTTCTTTTTTACAAGCTTTTATTTAACTTGCAATGTATGTATGTTTGTTAGACAAAAGTTAAATCAATTTTGAAGCAGATATCTTCAACTGATTGAGCTGACATTTTGTATTCACGTTTAGTTTGGATGACAATGCATGGTTAGCGGTATGACGTCATTCTAATTCCAAAATGGCGGACAAGTAAATTTAATGCACTCCTACAATATGGGTATCAAATGAAAGAGCTTGCTGAGAATAACTCTAAAAATAAAGTGACGTCACTTTAAATCTGATATGGCTGTTACAAATTGGAAAGCGTTTCATTGGATGCAATAGAAACGAAGCGCTTTGGTTTTTAGCTAGGAGCTGGAAGGTGATTATGTGGTCAAGGTGATGACTGGAAAGTATCTATTGCCAGAGATAAACAAAAGACGAGTCCCTAGTCACAGAGAGCGTTTAGAGACCTTTCTAATTAGTGACTTCACGAATGTGTAACGATACTTGGGTTTAATATGTACCTATATTAAGGTAAAACTTTTCTTTTTCAATTCTGGATGGAACCAGTGATTCCTATTATTATATTATTTTACCCTTTAAGAATATTTAATACCTTCAAACGAGCAATTCTTCTATATAATAATATGTATATATATAATCTGAATCTCGGAAACAGCTCCAACGATTTTCATAAAATGTAATATGCAGGGGCGTTTCGGGGGCGATAAATCAATCTAGCTAGTTTTCATTTTAAGAAAACGTCGTTTGAAATTTAAAAAGAAACCGAGCAAATCTCGGTCATCCAGGTATTTGTTATTAACTTACGTCGGTGACCGAGACTTATTTAGCTTAATATGTAATGAAAACAAAACAAAATGATCATTGTTATATACTGCATGATCATCTTCATTGTTACAATTTACTGATTTAAATTTGCTATCTTTACGCTTTTTCTGTTCAGAAACTCATTGCTTTTTCCTTTTAAATTCAAGGTAAAATGTATAAGATACTTTCCAGTTTGAGACCGACTTAACGCTAAGTGGTCCAACTTTAGGAATCTTATAATTTGTTTTAAGAGTATTTGTCTGGTTTAACGTTGACGGTACCTGGGGCAAGGAATTACTAGAGATTGTAGATACAAACTTTTTCATAAATACACTTTGTTTATCAAAAAAGGTTTCGTACGTTTTTTGGATAAATATTTTTTTGCCTTGGGGTCTAAGATGTCAATTACTTCTACAAGCTTTTGAAGTTAAATAACATGACCACAAATTAAAAATAACAAAATGGGGTCTCACAATATGTACTCTCCTTGGAAGAAACATGAAAGTGCAGAAAAAAATCTTTACTTTCTCATGAACACATGTTAAGAATAAGGTTTGGCATGTATTTTGTGACCACCCGCCTACCTGATATGTTTGTTGTGAGTCACCGTACTCTTATTCGTTGATCTGCAGGGGCACCACGTGAAAAAAGTATGGCATAGGCAGCTATTTTATAACGAAGGTTTGTTATAAAACCTAGCTGCGGATTATTTTTTCTCTATTCTAAGGCACATACTAGCATGTTCCATTGTCATAACATTCTAGCTTTTATTGACTTTAACTTAATCATAGATTGCTATCATAATGTAGGTAGGTTATTAAAATTGTGTCCACTAGCAATTTTATTATTGACTCTATTAAAAACTAAACACTTCACTCGTGTGTCACATTTATGATAAACTTTGTACTGTAAAGTAGTATAATTACTAGTGAACTAGTGTAGTATTTATTTGAATTAACGCACCTCTAGTTCAAACGGTTTAGTTATTTTTACGAACAAAACTGACAAATTAAGTCTTATATAACCCAACTTTAGAGTTTATAATTATTTATATTATTACAAATTTATATTTAACCATTTTACATACCAACATAGGCAGATCTATGTATAAAAAGCTCCTTGTTGGGATAAAGCAACTACAATAGCATTTATCTCTTCGCTCGGATGAACAATTTCTATAGATGCCTATCTAACTAAGTAAGGTCATTTATCATGGCTAGGTATATCGGCCTATCAGTGCGTACATAATGGGGTCTTATTAGATTTGGAAGGTTCTGAGAAATAGGTGATGTGCTAGAGATACTTATAAATAAATATACATTAGTGTTACTTATTCTGGTCTATTTACCCTAAATGTGTACTAATTACTAACTGAATTGTAATTGCTTTGGTTTTAATAATAAATGTCAATATATACTAATATAATACAACACTGCCTGGTGGCGTAGTTGGGCACGCGTTCGCGTTCTAAGTAACGGGTATTAGTTTCGATTCCCGGCGGTAGCTCAAGTTTTCTACCCAAGAGAAATGTGTGTTTCCGGTTACAGATGTGATTTTTTGTGTGATTTTCTGGCAACCACAACACAAGTTCATTGTATTCGTAGGATAGTGAGTGTGAAAGCGTTTATAAAAAATACGTTTACCAAATAGTGTAAAAATTGCTAAAGGCGATTGATTTCAGACCACTACATTTAAGTAACAACCTACAAAATAAAATCTAAGGTATCATTATACCTTAGATTTTATTTTGTAGGTACTTAATTTTTAATTATATTTAAGTGTTTGCCCAAAACTAGATGAGGTCCCACTTCACGGCAACGTGCAACCATTTGTCTGTTTTTCAAATATATTTAATCCATTTTTTCCTTCTAAAAAATATGGCTTAGTCCAAAACGGCATTCTGACTGCATTGTCTCTCTGAATTGCGATACTAATGCATTGACCCAAGAGTACCTACAAGTATTTTGATCATTCATCGCATCAACTAGGTCCTAAAAAAAGGTATTGTACTGCTTGCTATTTGATTTATTTACTACGGACTCTTAACCAAAAGTAACACAGCACCGGTTTCTATACTCGTAGTAATTGGGAATATGATAATAATGTTAGAATTGCACGAAGGTAAATTAACAACATGCGATTCACGTCAAAGGTAATTCAAAGGTTTTAAACATTTCATTTTGCCATAAGAATATTTGTATTGACATATCGTATGGACGCACAAACTGCTATAACACCCAAGTCATCTCAGAGTGTTTGCTTCTTTCGGTCAAATATAATACATACATTTTCACAACGGAGTATTTTGCATATTATTATAAATCTTATCGTAGATAAGATGCCAGCCCCTCAAGTTGCGTTGTTTGAAAATGCTGTTGTATATTATATTCCATGTGAACAACTAAGCACGTAAAAAAGACTTTCTAACGCTCGTATTTTATGAACTTTAACATTCAAAGGTACAACTTTACTTCATAAACAAGATATTTTCTCCCACTGCAAGAAGCAACAAAGGGAGGCCATATAAATCATGTTGATATTCACGACGTTTTGTTGCGGTTAAACTTTAACCTTTAAAACATTCTGTGCTTTAACTTTAACTTCACAAACTCATTTCATGGTAGGGTCTTTACAAACTCGCTTGAGATTTGTGGTGAAACAATTTTTTTTCCTGTTTTGATTTGAATGCAGGTTTTTTACGCTTTTGCAAATAATGCGGACATAATTAGGCGCTTTCCAGATTTTCTGTGACCACTTCAAATATTAGGATATTATACAATAAGACAACATAATGTAAAGTAATTAAATGAAATTAACTTAGCAATTTAACAATATAGCCGATCTAAATGTATTAGCATGTTGAAATATATTATTCGGTTCCCTATATAAATGGGTTCCCCATAAAAAATATATAAATGGGGACCCAAATAATATATTTAAATTATGCGAATAATTGCATAATCTCATTAGTCCAAATTTTGTATAGCTCTAATATACGAGCCATAACCATATTTATTTGTTCACTTGTACAATTTAGCTGATACATGGATGACCGCATATTCTTATAAGCTCAAAAAAATTGTAACCGAATCAGATCTAGACAATAAAAATGTAAAGGTATGCAAAATTACTTTATGACAATGTACAATTATGTAAATAAACGGGTCACTAAATTATGTTTTTTTTATAACAGGACTTATTCGCACTCATATTAATGAAATTATATACCTCATTTTGACTAACTTCAACTTTTCGTAATTGCAGCAATCGTGTTTACAAGAGACTAGTAAACCTTTACCTTACGTATTCCTGTTTTGTGTGTAGCGATACGCAAGAAAAAGTCAAAAAACGTTGTAATAACAACACAGATAAAATCTTCTGTCAAGCCAGAAAGAGGCAACATTTTTCCAGGACGAATAAAAATCAGTTCTGTCACTAGTACCAAGTCGTTCCTCATACTAACAGGGCATACCTCAGGAGATATATATCAGCGAAAGTGGAGCAGACGAGGTCCCTATGGGGGACTACAGGTCTAATGCCGATATAATGTACATTTTATACCTCGTTCTTGGTGAAATATTCACGTTTTTATGCATGTCTGTTTATGTTTCTTTTGAAACAGGAAAGACTGGTGTTAATGTAGGTGTGTACCTGGTGTACATTGTAGGTGAATGTACTCATAATATGTTTTTCAGTATAATTCAAACAAAACAATTAGATGCAAGTAAAGCTTAAAAAAACTGACTTCACCGCTTTATCTTCAGAACTCATGATCAGATTCAATAATGATACGGATTTCATTATTGAAACTTATTGAGGATAACTCAAAAACAACAGGTCAGATCTTGATCAAATTTAATGGGACCACATCGGAAGCAATACCTTCTAAACAAAAACTATTTTTCAAAATTGGTTCACCCAGAAAGAAGTTATGAGGTAACACACATAAAAAAACATTCAAATGAAAAGTTTCTCGTATTTTGTGAAGTTGGTTAAAAATAGAAGCAAGACTGCGTTCAAAATCATGTTGTTCTCGTCTTATTAGACTTTTAAAAGTTTGAACTTTTGTAGAACTTCACGTGTTTGTTGATATGTCAAAGCGTTATTTTCAACCGACTTCAAAAATGGAGGTTCTCAATTTGACTGTCTGTTTTTTTTAATGAACGCGTAAGCCAATTATAAATCGATTTTGATGATATTTTTTTTATTTGGTAGAGTATTATACTTTAGAGGTGGTCCCAAATAAATGTTATCGAAATCGGTCAAGTCAAATCCGAAATATAAGCAATGATGAGGCTTATTTAAGCTTTGCTTGCGTTTTAATTATTATAAATGACATTCTCAAATCTAATGACAATCACACAAAATAATACAGCATATTTTCGACATCTCAGTTCAAAATAAAGAGTACGGTACATCGAATTAACTGTTCCAGAAGAAAATTATCTAGATGTATAGTGTTACTGCAGCGTAGCAGCAATGGAGCGAGACAAAAGCAAAGTTTGTTCACTGGTAACAAACCACTGAACAAATAGATATTGGCTATGGAGCACTGATAGACTTCGGAATAACTACCACTTAGTCACAGGATTAATATAGTACTTACGTATTGAACACAGGAACAATGGCGCCAGATTGATGGGAATGCTACCCACTGGTAGTGAATTTGAACATTTGAGTTATAGCTATAAGCTCGGTTGCTTGTAGGTAACTTAAGGGGCTTGATATACAAAGCGCCCAGGCGCGCGGACCGGACGCTGTGAAGATGAAATGTATGGCGCCTAAGGGTCTTGATATACAAAGCGGCTAGGGCGCGTGGCCGAGCGGAGGGCGTGCGATTGCGACGTTTTTTATAGACTCTAGTGTAACAAAACATATGAAGCGGATAGGGCCGCGTATTTATACAGTGGCAGTAGCAGCGGCCGAGGCGCGCGTATCAAGACCCTAAGTCTTTAAGACTTTGCTATATAGTTTTAGGAAATATAGGATATTTTCCCGTAGGTCAACGACATCCGACATGGCTTAATGGCTGCTGTCTTACGACTAACAACCGGAACCGACGCTTAACCTGCCCTCCGAAGTACGTTACTCAGTCAGAAAATCCCTAAACAGTCACCCATTCAACCACCTTGGGCTGACTGAGCATTGCTTAGCCTTGTCAATAAGTTACGATACTAAACAAAAACAAAATAGACAAATAGGTTTTAAAAGGTAATAAAGTGCTATAAGGCTTTGTACCCACGATCATAGTTTTTTTTTAACTTTGGTAGGCAAACATTTGACCACTATCTCACCTGATATTAAGTGACGATGCGGTCGACGATGGAGCACGCTTGCCTAGAAAATACCTATTCACTCTCGACTTGAAGACTCCAAGATTGTACTTATCTGGGAACACAGACTCTGGCAAGGAGTTCCACTCCTGTGAACTTAATGTACTTACTTATATATTATAGAGTGTAGTGGCGTTAACAAAATATCATTGGCAAAACAAGAAGGTATATAGGAATACACCTATGGAATACACGTCTTCGTTTCAGCTTGTGCAAATAAGATTTCGTATGTCTAGGTGGACATTGGATATCCGGCTGTTCTCATCTATAGGTCACATTTCTCAACCTATTCTCATGAAATTGAGTGTGAATTTGAGCAGTTTCGATATTTCAAAATGACGGATATGATCTATGCTTGATTTTTGTTTAAGATACGTTTCTCATGCGTAATAAAAGGAAACTCTTTAGAACAGAATACAGATAGGAAAAATATTGCCGTCAGATTTGGTACTTTCACATCTATTCTACCTTTTTGTGTTTCGCACAAACATTTTCTTTCCTCAGTTTTATTTTTATCTACACTTTCGATGTTTTGCCAACTTGCCCCATTTGTGAGAAACCGAGGCCTGAATTACACTTATTTGGGCCGAATATATTATTCACAAGACACTCGCTTCAAAATACCAATACCGGGCGATGTGAATTTTGGTCGCTTGTTTGGTATGAAGTATGATAGCTTCATAAAACCTCCGCGTTATATTTATAATAGAATCTAGATTTATGACAAGGATTTTGGATTATGAATTACCGCCGTGCCCCGTGGCTTCGCCCGCGTTAATTGAGTTAAAAAGTAGCCTATGTGTTATTCCGGAACTTAAACTATCTAGATTCTAAATTTCATCAAAATCAGTTTATTCGTTACTGAGATCCGTGGTAACAAACATTCACATACACACAAACTTTCACATTTATAATGTTAGTAGGATTATTATTTGATTTTTTTTATTATTATTTGAAGCCTATTAGTATAAAAAAAGATTAAAACACAAAGTAATATAACAACACAATCGCCTTCCATGCAGAAAGAAGAACCTAATTCGAATAAATTTTGTGAATTTTTAACCGACACGAAACAGATGGTACTCTTTTCGACTGTTTTTTTTATGTGTGCTATCTCAGAACTTTTTTCTAGGTGACATTTTACCTATTTGATATTTTTTTTATTTGAAAGCTGGTGCTTCTCATTTTGTCATGTTGTCCCATTTAAAATCGATCATATCTGACTAGTAGGTTTTGAGTTTACCTTAATAAAGCGTTTTTAATTTATTTTGACTACATAATTATTTGAAAAGGTAAAGTGTCAAGAGTTTCGGAGACAAAGCGGCGAAGTTGGTTTTTGAAGCTTTGCTTGCGTTCAAATTATTTTATCAAACTTCACATTATTTCATTTCAAAAATAAGCACGAAAAGAAATGAAATTCAAATTAAATTTAAAACCACTTTATTTTTGCTAATTTAGTCATATTTTTGTTAGTTGCCTATCTATATTAAAGGGGACTAAAAAAAATTGTACTCAAAAATGTTGTAAGCCGCTTGCCAAAGAAAAAGTTGCCAGTATTCTGGGCACTTTTTCCACGTTGAATAGCGATGCTCATTTTTTGTGCTGAATAAGAGCCAGCGTTCTGGTCACTTGTCGCCTCGACTAAACGTTTCGACAAAAATTTATAAATTTCGTGTGCACCCGGGTCCCCAAAGTTTCTACCCCAAACGGTATTATTTGCATTATTTCAAGTGACCGTTTTATGTTTGTCAATCTCTAAATAAGTATCGCGAATATAAATCGCATTAGCATTCAATATTCTGTTTTGTATTCCTAATTTTAAACAATACATACCTAATTGGATAAATTGTTTAAATGTTGGAGTAACATTATTACTAATTTTGTGATACTTTTTATCGCTACCATCGGATATAACGCATCATAACAATGTCATGCAGCCATGAATATATTGTGCCTGCCCGATGTAGCTCAACAAATGAGAGTACCTATATTCTAGGTAGGATATGGTTATTGGCGATTTTTCACCAACTTCTTTTGTCTTACGATATTAAACGCAGGAAATTGATGGAGCCTCGTTTTCAATATTTTATACAGAAATTTGTATCGTAAAATATAGCCGATGACCGGCTGAAAGCGGGATTATCGCGGATCAAGGGAAAGTTGATGAATTTTAGATGAGATTAATATGGCTAAAAGAATGGACCCATCATTGTGCCTTTATTCACTACACTAACACTAAGCGTAGTTTTAGTACTTATAGGTACATACATAGCATATATAGGTACATACATTATATACTTTGAACTGCCCGTTTGCTTGGTTGGGTGAGAGTTTGTCTTCTAAGTATATCGGGGTATCAGAGGTATCGAGTTCGATTCCCGGCGAAAACACAAGTTTTCTCCGCAAGGAAAATTGTGTTTCTGGTTTTGTTTGTGATTGCGCGTGTGCACATCAATGTTTCTGGCACCCACGAGCACACTAGTCATCGAACTTAGTGTGGGACTGTGAGTGTGAAAGCGTTTAATTTATTATATAACATAGCTCTCAAAAGGTTCTGATAAACGATTGGGGAGTATTTGAAGTTTACATAATTGCTTGAAAATATAATAGAAATAATAATGTTTTGGTTACTTGCTTTTTCCTCCGACTGTACTTCGTATGAGTGGTCGAGTTAACAACAATTAAAGGTTGCAACTCAACCACGAGTTCGAATATTTCGCGGCCGAGATGACTACCAACTGGATAAAACGAATGATAATAAAAAACAAACAAACGCTTTAACACTCGCATCCCCGAACTAAGCTCACTACGTCTTGTATCACGGATGCCGGCATCATTCACATCACACATACAATTACAACCAGAAGCACAAATTTTACTTAACTAACGCTAAATACGCCAGCGGGCAGTTCAAAATAACATCAATATTGTAATATTACGTATACTTAAACCCCCTGCCACGGATACAAGAGCACCGGTAAGTGTCACTGGATCTCCAGGGGGTCTAAAGAGGGGGTTCAAGTGGAATGCACAATATTCTAGGTTCCGTTCAATCACACTTATGTAAGTATCGCGGTGACGCATCGGGCTCTTTTTAACTCTGATTGGTAGGTATCGTATACGTATGTTCTTAATAGCTGTATCCGGCATGCGTTTCAATGTCACGTTTAGAAAAAGTGATTTACCTCTTTCACGTTTATGGTCGCCTAGTACTTTAATACCATACTTAAAAGTTTTGGATATATTATGTATATTGTATAAATCAGAAGTGCGACCACAAACACCGTGATATGAGATTTTTATATTATATATAAGACTGTTCAATCAAATTTTTTAGTCTTTTCGACCACATGATCCTTAAAAAACATTAGCGAAAACCCGAAATCACACTTATATCATAAATCTGAAAGTTTGTGTAAGTGTGTAAATGTATAGTATTTTTATTTTCTCTTGACGCTGCTGTAACGTCTGAGCGGATTTGGATAAAATTTTAAATGTACATAGCTTACTCCCAGGATTAACACACTACTTTTAAACTTGATAAGCCGGGTAAAGCCGCGGGGAACTTATATGCTTGATAAAATGTTTTTCTCGAAATGGCTGTAATTTTGCGAATCTGGCAGTAGAGTCATTAACTTTCATGAGTGCCTCTTTGGGGCCCATGTGAATAAACGATTTTGGATTGAATTTTGATAAATAGTTTATGGCCTAAGCACACCATTTAACATATAAATAAAAAAACAATAAATAATTTAATTATGGAATCACAGCATTTAAACTTATAAAACACAAACAGCAACACGAAATTAAAAAAAATATTACAAAACATGGACATGGTTTGTATTCTAGGTACTGTACCGGAGGCATTGTTGAATTCACAAGCAGATTTAAACTCCGGGGTATTTAATATTGAAATAGGAATACCTTCCCACAAATCAACGCCCAACATACTATCGTAAATCAGCATTGAGCAGCACACCAGGCACGTACCTAGGACTGGAAAATAGATGCTTTAATAAAAGTAATACAAGCGGGTTTTGTATTACTGGGCAAAATTAAGGTGTATTATGTCACACTAAAGTTGCTATTATTTTTTAATGCATTTCAATTGGACGTATAATTTAATCGGCTGTATAATTAGCAAAATATAATGCAACATTTTTACTCAGAAAATATTATATATGTTATACCAAATATTATATCAATTTACCCGCCGAATTTGCCTCGTTTAGATTGACATTGCAACTTGTTAAAATGTCAACACTAATAAAAAATACAACCTCTAACAAATACTTTTATATTAAAAATAAAGAATTTAGTCAAATAAATCTAATGTTGGGTCAAAAGTTGTCTGGACTTTAACTAGCTGACCCGACGCAGCTTTGCCCGGGTATACATAATAATATGTTCATAGCCTTGTTTGTGTTTCTAGATTTCATGATTATTCGATGAATCAGATAATTTTGCATTAAGAATATATTACTGGCCAAAATAAAATAAACTGATCTTTAGCCCTTTGACCCTGTACTACCTGCGGCTCTGTGAGGCCATTGCATTGCAGCACGTATACAAACACCGATTTACGTCTGGCGCCTGCAAGGTATGCATCTGATCAATTATGCTTCGACTAATAGTCGGCACGTTTGAATAATGAAACAACTAAAACCTAACTAAAAGAGAAGACAGTTAAGTTATTTGTGTTTGAGTAATCATGCCATTAATTACTTCCTAGGATTGAGGTGGTAGAGCATTTTGTGAGTTGCTCGCCTGGCTTGCTACCAAAGTAGCTTACCACCATCATGTTGAAAGTCTGCCGCTAAGCCAAATACGGTGTTCCGGCAGTTATCCTTGAGAGCCTGCGTATTCCAGGTCTAGTGTGTTTACCAGCTTCGATCACATCGTCACTTACCATCAGGTGAGATAGTGGTCAAACACTAGCCAGTAACAAATAAAAAAAAAAAATACCACTATCGTGGGTGACTTTGCATAATAATATAGCATTGTCATGTAAAGCCTTTTTTGTAATTTGTTGCCTTTAATGTATATCGATAGAACAACACTTTTGATTGATGAAATTCACTACAGTTCCATAAACAAACAGCAATATTTCCGCCCATCCCCTATTCAAAAAAAGCTAAAAAATGTCATCGAATGTTTAAGTACAGTTATAATTTTTATATATTTTTTTTTATTTTGGCTGTTTTAAAGTCACGCGTCAAAATAAGTCTTATTGAATAACTATTGTAGAGTTATAGAAAGTTTTTATCTTTTTATGATTAAGATGGAAAAACGAAGTTGCTTATTGCTAAAAAAGCTTTGTTTCCTATTTTTAATTTATTACTGAAATTTTTGTTTATATATATGAAGGACAAATTATTATATATATATTTAGTGCACAATTTATAAAGGGACGTATAATATGAATTCGAAAGGTTGTGTATACGAGAGAGAGTAAGTAAGTATTTGTAATTAAAGACAATAGAAAGACAGGCTAGACAAATTTAGATAAGGTGTGCAATTCAGGTCCTGGAATAGGAAATAGGTTATCTTTGATCCAGATTAAAACGAGCTAAGCTGTGAGGCTCAGCTAGTCTTAAATATAATACGCTGTTTGACTCTATACTAATTATGACCGCTAAGTTACGGGATCCTGCCATCTCGTCGAAAATTGTTTGGCCGATTATCACTTGTCAACCAACGGTTCGCCTATTTTTCACTTTGACATCTAACGGTTGTCAAATTTTTATATGACAACGTTTCATTTGGTAGAATTATTGTTAAGCTGATTATTATAATGACACAACACGTTCAAGGCACTTATCATTTGTCAAATCCTTCATTAGTCCAGACTACTTTTAGATGAATAACGTTTCGTCTGTGTAACAGTTCCCTTTTCGTACATTCATATTATGATAAAAAATAAACTATAGGTGAAATCGAAAGGAATCGGTTAGGTTAGGTTAGAACTGCGAGCAACAAACAGCGACGGCGAACCGCCAGAATCAAATCGCTTTTGTTTCACTACACAGGGCACTTGAATGTAAACAATATACAACTAAATGAATATTACGCTAACTGAAACATTTGCTACTAAAAGGCAGACCAAACGTACAGTTGGCAACTGTTAGGTTGGGAAATAAAACAAATTGATGTGATAAGTTGGCAAATGATTATTCGACGAAATAAAATTCTGCGAAACGTTAGTTGGCTAGTGATAATCTGCCAAACAATTTTCGGCGAAAAGGCAGAGAACCCTCAGTTACTGATATTCCTAAAAAATACCGTAAATCACAGACAGTGGCATTGATTGAATGAAGCTTCAATTAGAAGCCAAGACTTATTCTTGTCCAATATCGATGATACCCTACCTTTAATCTAGAGCATAAAAAGTTAGAAACTCCGATCCGTCATTTCCGACGAAATGCGTTGAAAGCTAGTAGAAATTGAATATCCTTCAGTAGGTATACAAACATTGTACGCAAAAACTTCGTCTGCGTACTTTTCTGTATAGCACTTAGTTCGCAGCGCAGTCGACTGCTAATATTCGGTAGTTACTGCCAGCATATTAATCAACGTTTCCCTTCGGATACTAGGACGATCAACTTGGTCAGTATTGGTTTTGTTCGAATTTGAATAGAGATGAGCTTGTAGCCGTATTATTGCTGTGTTATATTGGTTTTTGCGTAGACTGAAACTCTCTATTTTTGTGTTTTACTTACGTAATTGTTTCGTACGTGGCGCTGGTACAAGACTGGATGGTAAGATGGGTCCGCCTTTATAATAAATAAATAAATAAGCCCTTTATTTTACTTTTGTTTAATTAAAATTACTAATTTAATTTTAATATTTATATAGGTAAATAAAGTTACACAAATTTTCTTCCCATGTAAAATTTGTGTGTCTGGTTCTGATTGTGATTGTGTGTGTGATGTGAATGTTTCCGGCCCACGACATGTCATAGAAGTTAGTGTGGGGCTGTGAGTGTGAAATCGTTTATGTTTATGTTATGTTTAAATCATTTTTGGGGGCTGAGTCACCCACGTCCGTAGGAGGATACCCCTTAAGTCTGACTCCCTACACGTGGTCCCCGGGTGGTGCTAATCAGGTGACATTTGAGAGGTGGTAGAGCATTTTGTGAGTTGCTCGCCTGGCTTGCTACCAAAGTAGCTTACCACCATCAAGTTGAAAGTCTGCCGCCAAGCCAAATACGGTGTTCCGGCAGTTATCCTTGAGAGCCTGCGTATTCCAGGTCTAGTGTGTTTACCAGCTTCGATCACATCGTCACTTACCATCAGGTGAGATAGTGGTCAAACACTAGCCTGTCACAAATAAAAAAAAAAAAAAAAAAAAAAAATTTATTTCATACATATCTTTATAGGCTCCTTTATATACACAAAAACATAATCTAAATGATACCGGAGAGATCAATTTGATCAACCAATGTCTATTTTTCGATGCATTTTATTTTCATTTACTGTGATTGTCCCGGATCACGTGATTAGACAAGACAGCTCTAGTAAGAAAGGTAGGTAATTGATGTACATTATGACTGTAAAAAGTATAGTTAACATAACACAAAGATAAACGCATTCACACTCACAGCCACACACTAACTTCTATGACTTCGTCGTGGGTGCCAGAAACATTCACATCACACACACAATCACAACCAGAACCAGAAACACAAATTTTCCTTGGGGAGAAAAACTTGTGTTCCGCTGGGAATCGAACCCGATACCCCAGCTTAGAAGGCGATCGCACACACAACTAAACCAAGGGGCAGTTGAAACTGATACGCAACGCATTTTATATATGTACATTTTGTAAAAATGAAAGTTAACCCTTTAAGTCATAAATCCTAATGTACAAAAATTCAAATCTGCGGATATTACAAAAATTCGCCGTCGGATTTTCGTTTCATAAAGATTTATCTGTTTGTGTTTGTGACGCCTATAAAACTACGTGTTTACGAGCGTTACGAGCCTTTAGGTATCAGCATGATAGTAAACTGAATTTATGGTTAGTAGTGGCTATACACATATTTGAGAAATATTAAAAAAAAACAAAAACACTGTTGCGTAGACATATTATTATGTCTTAATTAAGGATGTCTTTTGAAAATTTAAAATAACATTTTACTGATTTCGCCATACAGTATTTTTTTTTGAGGAAATAAATAACTAGAGAACTGGTAGAGATCGCTATTAGTGATAAGGCCGCCTGTTGTGATACTTTACATATAAGCTTGTTTGTTACATTTGTTTTATCTCATCCTATAAAGTGGATCAATAAAGTATTATCTATCTAACTACGTGAAGATTCTTAAGAAGAAACTTAGAAAAATCTTATTTCTATTTATTCCTATACGGATGTTCCCAGCACCCGAGATACATATTTGTTCTTTAAGCATGGTTATATATGTGAATTTCAATGTTTTGTTCGCTTGGCGATGTAGTTTTAACTATATAAATCTGTACATTTTACATGTTACCAAAACCTGTGATACAAGTATTAAATCATCAAGAATAAAATCGTAAAATTATAATATGTTATGTTCTTCATAGTTATAGAGATGGTTGTGTAGGTAAGCAATAACTCTTACAAGAGGGTACGCTCGAGTATCAAAGATTGCAAGTCGATACTTTGTTCCCGGGTTATTATCGTGATACCTATTGATTTTGTTTCCCGTATATGAGTGGCAAAATACGATCTAAAAAAGAAGCTTAAGTGCTTAAATCCATGGCTGTGTTTTCCAATTTCTTAAAGGAAAGTCACGTTTTACCTATTTCGGAAAACTTTTCCTATCTAATTAAGATTCTTTGATGGGACCGAAAAATCGAGGGGCTTTTATCTTGTTTCTTATCTTGATATAATTAACTGTTCCCATTTATCTACAAATATACTCGTAGAACATTGTAAAAACACTCTATATTATTTTCGCGAAGTGATCAATGGCATACCATTATTATTATCACAATGACTAGTATGTCTTGTATGTAATGTCTTGTATGCTGTATACATTCACATCATACATATGATTCAATAGTTCCAAACTAATCACAACGAGATCCTACAGTGTATTATTTTTAGGGAATGAACAATATCACTTTCACTCATGCCGGTAATAGAACCAGGACCTGCGGCCTGAAAAGAAAATAATTGCCTACTACGCCAACAGGATCGTGAAGTCTTTAAACACCATCATTGCCATGGTATAATGTTTTCTATTTAGTATGAAACAAAGATGGTTTTTTGAGAAATGATATCGCCGTTCTATCACAAAATATATAACACATTCTACTCATACATATTCATTTTTATACCGCAGGTAATCGAGTTGCCATTACGTAGCGAAAATGTCTTTTTAACAGTCATTCAGTGTGATTGTACTGCTAGCTTCAGCATAATGAGCAACATAAATGTTATACAAAAGAATGACGTCACTCTTTGTTTACATAAGAATATTGCTTGATAGAGAGAGTTACTTAACAGTGAGAATGATAAACAAATCTTGGCAAGATATTAAGTTAAGTTAATTTTATCTATATACTAGATGTACCCGGGATGCGTTACAATGCCACTTGAAGAAAATAGTATTAACATTGTTTAACCTCTTTCATGTTTATGAAAATCGCCATAAAAATTGGGGGGTCGGGGTGAAAAATACTTTACGACCTATTCTCATGCCTACCAAATATATAAAAGAAAACATTAAAATCGGCCGAGACGTTTTGGAGAAGTGTGACCGCAAACAGCGTGACACGAGATATTTATACATATATTAAAAATATTGTTTATCATAATAATACACTCCAAAGTTTAATAAAATCAAATCACAAAACACTTCAACAACATTTTTCAAGTAATATAAAATATAAAAAAGCTATCATAGAACTTATATTTTTAAATGAATTCATAAAGAAAAAGTTATTAAAGCGTATGTTTTCAACCCAAATTGGAACTCACTAAAGTTAACTGGTTATCTACGATTGCGAAAAACAATGATATTTTAAAAACATGTACTGCAGAGATATCAAGTCTCAGGTTCCCAGTATATTCTAGACTTAGTAGTACTTAGTTGTAGCAAAGTTTCGGGTGACACAATAACAACTTCCGGGTGACACAAGCAAATACAATTCAATTCGATTAGTTTGGGGTCAAATGAAGGCGGAGTTCAGTAGGTAATTGTAGGGGACAAACAAAAGGGTGAAGCAATCAACGGCCGAGAATTAGAGAAAGTTTCCTTTATAAGGTGGATACAATTTCACACGTATGTCCAATCGATTTTCGTTTTTCCGCATCACTAATTACGTTCTCATTCGAGGTGTTAATTTACAATTTATTTATTGGCTACATTACTATGTAAATAGATCCAAGTTGTTTAATCTGTTTACTATTGAAGTTTTTTTAGGGTTCCATACCCAAAGGGTAAAATGGGACCCTATTACTTAGACTCCACTGTCCGTCTGTCTGTTTGTATGTCACCAGGGGGTCTATTCCGGGCTTCAATTATCTTTACATCGACGTCTAAATCGATCGATTTTCTTGTCTTTTGAACCATCGAATGGACTGCTTTCAACCGACAGACTGTCGTATCGACGTCACATCAATTCGAACAATCGTGGTTTGACGACCGTAATAGACCGTAATATAGGCTGTATCTTATGAACCCTGATAGTGAGACATTTGAAATTTTTACATATGATGTATTTCTGTTGCCGCTATAACAACAAATACTAAAAAACAGAAAAAAATTTTTTTAAGGGATCTCCCATACTAAAACCTGATTTTTTGCTTGATATTGATAACGACAGACGCTTGAAATATTCACAGAATATTTAGTATTTTTCACTTTAAAAATAAATAATGAAATTAATATAAAACAAATATTTAAGGGCCCATACAAAAAATGTGTTTTTTGGCATTTTTATAGATTATGGTACGGAACCCTTCGTGCGCGAGTCCGACTCGCACTTGGCCGGTTTTATTATATTTTATATGTCATTGAGAGACAAGACGAGCAACGTTTGCCCATTACAATTCAGTGTCACCGAAAGTTTTAAACTTTTATAGGTCAAAATTCTGCGCGATAAAGCACTGCGCTCGTCACTCCGAGATATTAGATGTTAAATCTCTTGTTTCTAGCTAGATTTTTATCGAAATTATTGTGATATTGCGAATCTGGCAGAAGATTTCATTAATTATCATAACTTCTTTGGGGCCCAAGTCAATAAAATTAAAAAAGATTTTGAATTCGAATTCGGCAACGGAAATTGTATTTTTTCTACCGACTTCACAAGAAAGGAGGAGGTACTCAAGTCGACTGTAATTTTAATTTTTTTTATTTATGTTACCTTATAACTTCTTTCCACGTGAAACGAAATTGAAAATTTTTGTGAAAGATGTTTCTTTTCAATTTTAATTTGATCAAGATCTGATTAGTACTTGAAATATCGTCAATAATGCGTGTTTAGTACATCTAATCTAATCAAAGTTACGAAGATTAAGCCGGTTTTTTTAAGCTTTGCTTGCGTTTAATTATAGCTGCTGCGGGCAGTACTTATAGGTTAATGTTGTGCCGACATAAACGTAGGTACAATGGTGGAGTTGGTGTACCAAACATCAAGCATACAGGCTGAAGTGGACAATGCAAAGAAGGTTATTTCAAGTTACTTATCATACTGTTGATATTGGTTACAGGCATAAAATATAACATAACATAGACGCACACTCACAGCCTCACACTAACTTGTGTCATGGGCGCCGGAAACATTGACATCACACACATATTCACACCCAGAATTAGAAACACAAATTCCCCTTGGGAAGAAAACTTGTGTTCCCGACGGGATTCGAACGCGCATCTAACTAACGGGCAGCTATGAAAGTCAATATCAAAACTTACTTAAGGCTATTTTTAATGGCGATCAATTTTTTTTTTTTTTTTTATTTGTGACAGGCTAGTGTTTGACCACTATCTCACCTGATGGTAGGTGACGATGTGATCGAAGCTGGTAAACACACTAGACCTGGAATACGCAGGCTCTCAAGGATAACTGCCGGAACACCGTATTTGGCTTGGCGGCAGACTTTCAACTTGATGGTGGTAAGCTACTTTGGTAGCAAGCCAGGCGAGCAACTCACAAAATGCTCTACCACCTCTCAATGTCACCTGATTAGCACCACCCGAAGACCACGTGTAGGGAGTCAGACTTAAAGGGTATCCTCCTACGGACGTGGGTGACTCAGCAATTTAAATACATAAATCTATATATATATATAAAAGAAAGTCTTGTTAGTTACATTATTTATAACTCAAGAACGGCTGAACCGATTTGGCTGAAAATTGGTGTGGAGGTAGCTTAGAACCAGGAGACGGACATAGGATACTTTTTAGGAACGTCAAATTTTTTTGGGGGTTTTGATGATATTTTGCAACTTAATGCGGGCGAAGCCTCGGGGCACAACTAGTTATATTTAAATAACAATATTTAAAATATAACAAAAAGTGATTCAAATATAACTCAATGTAAATATTAATATACAAAGTTTAATAACACGAAGTACAGCCAACTAAAATATTATAATAGTTTATTATGAGACAATCATGGAACATAATATGCAAATATATATTATATAATATAACACATACTAATAATGGCTAGTAATGTTATTGAAAACATGTTTTAGTGTACTGAATAGTTTTGTCGCACGGGTAGGCTAAGTCCTCATACAAAAGATTAAAAAGTAGGCTCATGAATTTCATAAAATTTACCTTGGCCGTTTGATGTGATTTACCAATTAGACAAACAGCAGGCATCCAAAATTTCGCATGTTTTATAAATATAGTTTAGGTTATATCTCAGGACTTAATCGCGCTAAAAACTTTTTTTATTTACCTTGTCGTTTTTGCCAAGTTCTCGAGACTCATTCCTAAGTCCCAACATATTATCTAAGCTATTACTACTACATTTGTAACTTTTAAAATTTCACAATTTGAATTGCGAAAGTTTAAAAGTTACAAATGTATTAAGAAGCGTAAGATAAATATCTAGTAGAATTTATATAGGCACAAAATAATAATAGCTCAGTAACATAATATTATCACACCAAAACGCCACGTTTATAAATGTACCATATTATTCTTCGTTTAATAATATTATCAATAAAAATGAACATGGATAACTTCATCTGTATTGATATATTTATCACACACATAAATCCTGAAGTAATTCCGTTATCGCTTCTTCAAACTTTTATACGGTACTTAGTTCTTTGAAGCTGAGACCAGCTGCACCTGATTGCACTGAGCTGAAAGTGGGTTAATGCTGTTAGCACTTCTGCCATCGCCATTCCGGGATCTTACCACTATCTTTATACGCCAATACGTGTTTGAAGTAAAATCCCCATATTTAACTCAACCAATAAACTGGAGCAAATTACTCCTACGAGCTATATATATGAGGGTATCACGACTCAGTTTGTTGAAAGTTTGAAAGTTTACACGCGGTGATTTTTTGCAGCAAAGTTTGCTTAGGTGGAGATTAACAATAAATGCACTTTTATTAGCGTCCCGTTTACTGAAATGATATTTATTATAAATTTTTGATGCTGCTTAGGCTATTACATATACTAATTCCAACTTGGCTTGAACATAATGTGATTCGATCGAAGAGTTTAGAATTAGCCTAGGCGTCAAAATTGAAAGCAATAAAAACTTGATGTAAATACTGCATTATCAATGATTAAATATTAATTCATTGATAAGTATGTATATATTTATGAATTGATATGAACATTTATTGCTAACATTTCTAAGTGTCTATATCACAGGGTGCTGAAAGTCATGACTCACATGTATAACAAAGTTTGTTTATTTAATCATTTATGTGAAACTTTTAATAATTAAACGAATGGAAAGCTTAAAAAATCGACTTCACCGCTTTATCTTCGGAACCTTGATCAAATTAAATGTATTAAACACGCATTTTTGACGATAACTCGAAAACTACTGATCAGATCTAGATCAAATTTGAATGGAACCAATGGGAAAGCAACAGATGGAAACAAAAAAATATTCAAATTTGGTTCACGTGAAAAGAAGCTATGATGTAGCACACATAAAAAAATACAGTCGAATTGAGTCAGTCTTCTTCTTTTTCTTGAAGTCGGTAGAAAAAGGTAACCAAATGTACAAAAATAATCTAGTTTACATTTTTTTTGCCTCTGTATTTTTATATAAATGCTTTAATTATGTAAATAAAGAAGTATTTACGATCATTTTTGCTATAGTTTGAGATTTTTGCAGCAAGCTGCCACAAAAATCGCTAGATATAGAACTGAAAATGATTAAATTTGCATCGGGACCCGGTTGTATTTTAAAGCCGGTCGGTTGTACGGCACCTGTGCACCCGGCATGTGGGACGAGTAAATAAGATTGAAATATACTACCTACGCTTTCGATAAAAGCAAATGAAAATGTCGATAAAAGTATCAGTGGCACACTTACCACTTGTAGGATACTACGTTTGATTGAGATTTCTCATCACACTTTTAAAAGTATCCATAGTTTTTGTCTCCATGTCAAAACTTTATCATTATTGATGAAAATACGTAATGCTGTATTTTTATAAGCTTTTATTTAGCGTCAACTGTAGTTATCTTTCGATCTGTAAACAAATCTTGCAAGCTAAATTAGACCCACTTCCCGATGTCAAATTGAACTCAAATTTGGTGTACTTATGTATCTTCGGTGACAATACAATGATACGATACCATGGAGCTGGTCTGATATTGGAGACGGAAGATGACCATAGGATCTTTTGAACTAAACAAGTTAAACCCATCGAGTTCAAGTTCGTTTGATTTTTTATGCCAAGTTATTTGGTTATATAACTTTTTATTATTTATTTATTTACAACTAGTAAACGCTTGGTTACATAATTTTTTTTGAAGTATCAATTGTTTTATTCATTTATACCTAATACCAGCTAAAATTATCCACCTGTATAGGTAATGAAATCTTCCTAAAACATTGTTACTGCTCCATGTGTCGTAAAACGTGTATAGAATAGCAAAAGTTACTGATAAAAAAAAACGAAACATGAACTTGACAATATTCCTAAGATAATTTACAACACACTGTACCATACTCTCAGTTTGAACGGAAAATCCGGCTATTATTTATCAAAATTATCCGGCATTTATTCCGCAACCGGTTATGCGCACATCGCTCCATCCGGTTACACTCTATCCGGGAAAGCACCTGCGCTTTGCACTCGCAGCCTGCAATAACGGAGGAAAAATAAAATTCTATATATTTCAAATGGTTTATTTTTAGGAGAATGAAACTTTAGTTAACTATACAAATAATTCATTGTACATTACGATATTGCATCTCACAATAATGCGGATAAACCGTCTGTCATACTATTATTTCAATGTACATTTCTTATAATATTTAAGGTGTAGACTTATATACGATTAATGTTTAATGTATAAATATGCCACCCTTATTAGCTGTATAAAATTGGCAAGCCTTGACAGCGTGTCCATAATGTTTTTTTACTACCCATTTTTTACTACGACACTGTGAGTCAATAGTAAACATAAAATCGGCAAAATAAAGAACTCTACAATTTTTGATTAAAATTATAAGTACTGAAATGTAAAAATCGGTGATATAAAGGAGCTTTTATGCTTTAAAACATTTCTATTTCATAGTGAAATATCATGTGTTATTATGCTTAATGTAATTGTTTAGGTGAAAACGGTAATACAAAACATTAATCTTCAAAGTCAAATAACTCATAATATTATATAATACCGCCACTGCACTGGCACTAACACTTAGAAATTTTACTAGAAGCATTGCAAAATGATTCTAAATGTATACTGGTTAAAGTCTATAATATGTACAATAATACGCTTATTTTCTTCGAGTGAAACTATGATATTCATAAGGGTATTAGTCGTATTAGCAATTACATAGTTCTGAAGACACATTGCATGTGAGCCAAAACGGTGGTTCTGCTAGATAATAATTTCTTTTTGAGTTCCTAATAACTTGTACAAAACTGATATTACTGAAAATAACAGAGAAACAGTTTGCGATATATATCTATTACAAACCATTTTGAGACTTTTCATACGTAATTTCATAAATCATCATGAAAATTTACACATCTTACGTCATAGCAGGTATGTAAATAACAATAAAAATAATGTTTAACTGTATCGACCCAAATTAAATATGAACTAACAATTACGTAAACATTTTGATTATATTATAAATATTAAAAATATTTTTTTTTAATTACTGACTAAGCAAACGTTTGACCACAATCACACCTGATGGAAAGTGACGATGTATTCTAAGGTGGAGCACGCTTGCTTAGTAAATACCTATTCACTTTACTTTTGACCACACCCAAATTTTAAATTTAAATACAAAAGTACTTTTAGATCTTCTAAAATAATCGAAATCGAGAAAAAATTTCCTAGACTTAAATAGTAATAATTACTTTGAAGCGTAACTCACATTTGGTATGTGTGATGACGTCAGAGCGAGTTTTAATACTGCAATATATTGTCTGTGCCCGGGACTCGGTAGCTAAGCTGAGGCAAGGGCAAATGTACTAACAACGTATGAGCTAATCCGTTTCAACGTAAAATATGGAGTCAATGTAAAGAAATGTTTTTGCAGAAACTTTAATGAGAACAGCCAAACTTTAAATAAGTATTTATACGTTTAGCTTAGAAATGTTTCTGCAGTGGTGGTGGCTATACAATGTATACACGAATATCATATTACAGTGAATTTAATAGCATTTTAAGGCATTCATATAATAATAATACATTAATATATCATTATATAAAAACTTGGATATCTTTGCCATGCACCTACTTTGTAAACTAGAATAATCTTTCATCTCGGAACAGATGGTATACATTTAACGATATGTTCAAAGAAATTAAATAAGAAGTACCTATTGTACACAGGTCAGAAAATTACTTGTGTCATTGCACGTGATATTACATTAAATTTCAGCTGACACAGCGTTGCACTGAGTAGCAGCGTTCCAGCAGTCAAATGGCATTCCCGTAGTCACAGTTCTATGGTGTGAGTAGTGCATGCCAGTTACGAGCAACGCCGTGCATGTCAGTTACGAGTCTGATACATCCCAGCTGTTACTTGTATATAACTTTTTTTTTTTTTTTTATTACAGACCAAGCAAACGTTTGACCACAATCACACCTGATGGAAAGTGACGATGTAGTCTAAGGTGGAGCACGCTTGCTTAGTAAATACCTATTCACTTTACTATTGAACACACCCAAATTGTACCTTTCGGGAAACACAGACGACTAAGATGCCGCGCTTAAAAAATTGATTTTAAAAAATATTAAAAAAAATAGGATCACTTTTTCACTGCAGGTTAAATAGTCCCAAAGGACCACGTTCCTAAATCATTTATGTTTATTAACGTTTTTCCTTATCCTGAAGGAATTTTTTTATTAAAATCCGAGAGATAACACCACGATACCCAAAGGGAATAATGTAGCGAAACTCTTAAGCAAATAGTTTCGTTTAGTAGCATTAATTTAATTTTACCAACTTGAACTTCAAGCTCATGCAAATTCTGCAGCTGCATTCAAATCCCTAACGAGCTCCGTCCTTGGACATTATATGCAGACCGGTCCCCGAGGATATGCGTTTCCTTCAAAACATTATCCGAGATAGTTCCCTGTTGTCGAACTTCATATCGCTTGCAAAAGTCTTGCTTAGTTAGATATTTTGCGCTGCCATTTCGGTAAGTTATCCAGGTTGAATTTAAACTTGAATTTCAAAATGAATTACCCTTCTTTTAAATGTTTTTTGAAAAAAAGATATTTAAATATTTTTGACTGATGTCAAACGTCATGCGTCAAAATAAGACTCAACGTACTTTAACTATAGAAGGTCTATCGAACGTTTTATATTTTTACAAATAGGGAAGGAACACAATATTAAGTAAAATTACAATAAAATTGTCCATGAATGTACGGAGCACATTAACTTGCTTAATAATAATTATGACCTACCTACTGGGCGAGTGCGCTTTGATACGCCGCGACCGACACACGCGCGAGTGGGAATCGGCTCAATCACGTTGATATATATGGCATTAAATATTGTGCATAAACTTTACACTTTTACTACTAACTCTTGTAGTGTCGCCACTGGACGCTACATTTTTTGGTCCTTCGAGCTTTCAACTGTGCATTTGGTGCGTTTGTGACCTCAAGTTGCGAAAGCGAATCGGTACCTGGCCTCCCACAAGCGGGTCTCACCAGGCTATTGAGAAGGCGCATAATTTCGTAACAGCGGGTTGCAGGATGCGCTGAGTGCTCAAAGGACATTCAAGAGTCAACGGAGTTCTATCGTAAACTGCGAAGAGCGACAACATACGCTTGAAGAAGCTCAAGGAAACTACTTATCCTGGTCTTCAAAAAATGTAGCGTCCAGTGGCGACACTACAAGAGTTAGTAGTAAAAGTGTAAAGTTTATGCACAATATTTAATGCCATATATATCAACGTGATTGAGCCGATTCCCACTCGCGCGTGTGTCGGTCGCGGCGTATCAAAGCGCACTCGCCCAGTAGGTAGGTCATAATTATTATTAAGCAAGTTAATGTGCTCCGTACATAACTCCCAACCCAAAAAGGATGTAAGCGGGAGAGTGAGAGTCGGCTGTACAAGATCATAAAAAACAAAGTTCAATATATCAAAAAATATTAAAAGGTAGTACCTAAGTAACTAGTAAAATTATAAAAAGCTTAGTAAATGTTATTAGACGAAGAAGTAAAATTAAATTAAATAGTATAAGTAAATCATTCAAAATTAAATCTAATATTGTTGAGGTGTTCCGTCGGGTGTGCCGGTGCCGCTGCAGCTTGTGACTCAACGCCGCGCGCTCGCCGCCGCTCCCCGAGCGAGGCTGACCTTCCAAGTCGACTCGGTTTTGTAGTTGTAGGGGTGTTGCGAGGCTGCATTTCTATATCAGTTTCCGGGGGATGCCCCGTTGAAGTGGCATAAGTAATTGTCTTGTTGCACAAGCCTCGCCTCTTCACTGCATATACCAAAGCTATAATAACAGCGAGTATAAGTAGTGTATAGCAGATAGTATATTGATGTATGTCGTGCGAAGTTATAGTAGCAGGGAGCTGACGCTCGTTTATCTTCTGCTGCTCAAGCTGTTTGTTAACTTTTTCTAAGTTATCTGTTTCAGATGGTAGTTGTAATTGCAGAGTGTGTTGCGAGTTAGCGATAATATTGTTTATCGATTTGACTAGCTTAGGTGGTCTTGCCAAGTTTAAGTCGACGGTCGCTCCACTGTGGTACAGATTGTGAGCGTAGATGCTCAAGTCCTTGTTTTGCATCGTGCATCCTTGATCTAAAGTTATGAGTGCCGATGTATTTACTTGATGAGAGGTGACGTCACTGCCACAGACAGTTCGTAGTACGCACAAATCACAACATACCGTCAGCCAGGTGTTTGTTGAATGTAACTCGATCCAGGCGGCTTTGCATTCAGATTTTTGTACAGGGCACGGCGAGGTCGTATGATGACCTAATAATTTGGCTTCACAGGGTGCGTCTTTACTTTCCAGGTTTCTAATGGGTAAGTGTAGGCTACACACAAAGTTGTTTGTGCTTCTTTGAATGCATTGCTTCATTCCATTTTCATGTATGCTAATACAAGTGTTTTGTCTAAAGTTGACAGCGATGTATTCAGCCGACATAAGTACATACGTCACAGTTTCGGTTTCATCTTTAGTTGTCAGAGGCAGAGGGATGACTCGATAGAGAGTATAGTCTTCGTCGCTCGTCAGTGGAATGTGAAATTCAAACATGAAGTACTCGTTTGTAACTCGAGCTTTTACATATAACAGTTTGTAAACATCTTTTATCTCTGCTTCAATATTTTCTACAGGAAAAGTTAATGTTTTCGGTAACTATCCCGAAATCTCATTTAGTTGTTTAATCAGATTGACTGGAGATAGGAGATGCACGTCGATATGACCTTTATAGATGTCGACAAGTGCGTTAAATAGCATCTCTTGTATATTCTTTAAGTTAGTCAGCAGCAAGTGGGCAGTAAGTGATACTGAGCTAAAGTAATTAGTAGCCATGACGGTGCCAATGTTTGATTGTAGCTGTGATAGTCTCAGTTCGGTGTCATTCATGTACTTGTTCATGAGGGCAAACTGTTGTTGGATGTTCTCTTCGTTTCTCTTCATGATTCCATTTTCAAGTTCGATGATAGTAGTTTGATTTTTCATGAGTTGAAGTATATATTTCTCATTATTTTGAATAGCTTGAATATCTTGTTGGTATTTTTTAGCGAAGTGTTGGTCCAATACTCCAAATAAGCTGTTGGCTAAGTATCCCACACCATCAATCAGAGAACGTTTTCGACGATCTGACAAATGTTTATGTGGGGATAGTAGTATATTGTTATAGTATAATTTAAGGTCTCCATCTCATGCCATAGTTGTTTAGTAGTACTCGCACAGAATCTCTGATCCAGTTTTTGACAAAGGAGTTGCACATCTTTCAAGTAGTTTTCAATGTCCTTTGTAGCTTGCCAGTAAGTTGTTAAATTCGTGTAAGTGAGTAGTATCCATTCATCATGTATTAGTTGTATTTTTCCTATAGTGTCGTAATAAATCGGGCGCTCACGTCCAAGGTCTGTAATATGAGCGCTCGACGACGTGCCTTCAGTGACGTTAGTCGTTTTACCGTGTAATCCAGATATCAATGATAATACCATTAGGAAAGATAATAAAATAGTTGTTAAGAGACTTTTCTTTCCAGTGCATTTGCGCCCGTTTCTTGGGTTTGGCTGCAAATTGGAATCTTCATTACCATTTCGGGATGAGTTTTCAGCCTTATCTTCCGCGACAAATGGTAAAAGTTTTGCAAGTTTTGTTATGGGTCTCTTTAGTAGACCAGTCTGGGTTTTTAAAGTGGTTACCCTGACGCGTCCATCTTCTCCTGGATGTAACTCGATCACTTTTCCCATGGCCCATTTTCCTGGTGGTATATTGTTATCCTTCACCAATACAATGTCACCCTTTTCGAGATTTTTTGTCGATTTTTGCCATTTGCTTCTCGCCTGTAGTTGAGACAGATAGTCGCTTGACCATGACTTCCAAAATTGATGCAGCATGTGTTCAGTCAATTGCCATCTGTCGCGTAAATTGATGCTCCGTTCGTCTTCGTAGTTTGACAGCGGGAGTGTTAAAGTAGGACTACCAGTTAAGAAGTGGCCGGGAGTCAAGTAGTTATAGAAGTCTTCTGGATCCTCTGTGAGAGGACATAGAGGCCGCGAGTTCATGCAGGCTTCTATTTTTGCAAGTAATGTGGTGAATTCCTCGTATGTGAGTTTTTGATCTCCCAGGACCCGACGTAGGTGATGTTTCATTGAGCGTACAGCTGCCTCCCAGAGCCCCCCAGCCGTTGGCCAGGCTGGTGCGTTGAAATGCCACTGCACCTCCAACTTGGCGATCTCGTCGAAGAACTCTGGTGAAAGTTCAGTTTTAAAGAGTTCATATTCGTTCTTTAGAACCTTTGAAGCTCCAATGAAATTAGTACCGCAGTCAGAGTACATGTGCTGGGGTGATCCATGTCTTGCACACAGCCTTTGGAGGGCGGCTATGAAGCTGCCAGTACTAAGGCTTGAGACCAGCTGGATGTCTACGGCCTTCGTTGCCATGCACACAAAAATGCAAATATAGCCTTTTGAAGTTTTTACCCCTCTCCCCTGGTTCAGTTTGATGTTCACACATCCTGTGAAATCTACTCCTGTGTGCGTGAAAGGGCGAGAAGGGGTAGCACGTTGTCGTGGTAGATCGGCCATGATCTGATAGTTATCAGTTGTTTTATATCGAAGGCAGCGCACGCAGTGACGTAGTTGAGTCTTCACTACTCGGTTCCCTCCGATAATCCAATATCGTTGTCGTATGTAAGCGAGCGTGAGTCGCGCTCCGCCATGTAGGGTTGCAGAATGAGCCTCCTGAATGACAAGTTGAGTCAGCCTTCCGTCTCTTGGTAAGATGACAGGGTTCTTCATACCCAATGGCAAATTAGTTTTGTTGAGGCGGCCACCGACGCGTATAATTCCGTCTTCATCTAGGTAAGGATTCAGTTTGAAGATGGAGCTCTTGCTGTTTAGAGTTTGTTTATTCATTAGTAAGTTATATTCAGTTTGTAATACTCTTCTTTGTATAAATCGTATGATCATATTATTTGCAGCAAGTAGGTCGCTTGTTGTCAGGTAGGTAATTAACGCGTTATCGGAACGAGCGGTGTCGAGTTTCGCCGCTGATGTCCGGGCCTTTGTAATAAAATGCATAATCCAAGCGACAATACGTTTAGCTCGTAATAACGAACTACTTTTATTTATCAAGTCGGTAATGAAGCTATCATTATTAGTTTCTTGTAGGGCTGCCACTTTCTGTTTTTCATCAATTTTAGTTGTAAATAGGCAGTTCATCGTGTCTAGCCTGGACGTTTCCGTAGAAGTTTTAAGTTGATTTGGCCCATTCCACCACAAGTCGAAATTAAGTAGCTTCTTCGGTTCTACGCCTCTTGTGGCACAATCTGCAGGGTTGTTCTTTGATTCAATGTAAGACCATTTTTGGGCTGGAATTACTTGCTTGATTTTCTTCACTCTATTTTCGACATATCTTTCCCATTTAGAGCTTTCTCCTTGCAGCCATGCCAAAACGACCTGTGAGTCACTCCAAGCCCACATAGTGACATTATGTTCGTTTAACGAGTTTTTTGCTTTGTCCATAAGTTGAGACAGTAGTAAGGCACCACATAGTTCCTTACGTGGCAATGAAATTTTCTGGGCAAGTGGGGCAACCCTAGTTTTCGCTGCTAGTAAGTTTAATACAGGTAGCCCGCTTTCGTTGGTGACGCGTGTATATATAACACAGGCGTAGGCCTTCTCGCTTGCGTCACAGAAGCCAAGTAGTTCGATGTTCTTATCGGTGCTTCCGATCCATCTTTGGATTTTTTTTGTTTGGAGGTTAGGGATGTCAGCTCTTAGTTTCAGCCAATCTTCTTGTATGTTAGTAGGTAGTTGCTGATCCCAATTAAGTGAGTTATTTTCTTCCCATACTCGTTGAAAAATTAGTTTTGCCATTATAGTTACAGGAGAAAGCCACCCCAGCGGGTCGTAGAGCTGTGATATTTCAGATAGTAGAGACCGTTTAGTTAGTGGCTTCGGTTCCTCGTCTAAGTTCCAGTTAAAGGTGAATGTGTCCAAGTTAGGATTCCATCCAAGACCGAGTGTTTTCTGGGAATTTTCATGTTTGAAGTCGAAATTACTGGTTGCAATTTGATCTTCCGTTAAGTTTTTAAGTACTGCCGGACAGTTACTCGACCATTTTCGTAAATTCATGCCGCCCCCGTTTAGTAATTTGATTAAAGTTGTTTGAAGTTCTGTTGCGCCTTCAATCGTGTTACTTCCGCTCGTAAGGTCGTCAACATAAAACTCATTTTGCAGTATTTTAGCAGCGACTGGGTACTTATGTCCATCGTCTATTGATAATTGTTTCAAAGTTCTCATTGCGATCCACGGTGCGCATTTTGCACCGTATGTTAGTGTACATAGGGTGTATTCCCGTAATGCATCATGTATGGAGGGGCGCCATATGATTTTTTGTAGTTGTTGTTGATCTTCGGAAATCCAAATGCATCTATACATTTTTTCGATATCGGCTGTAATGGCATATTTGTATGATCTCCATTTTAAAATCAAAGCTTGTATGTCTTTTTGTAGGTTAGGGCCCTTTTCCATTAGCGAGTTTAAGCTTTTTCCAGTTGATGTTTTGTTAGAAGCATTAAACACCACTCTCAATTTCGTAGTTGTAGATTCTTCCCGGAGAACGCCGTGGTGAGGTAGATAACATTCTAGCTCTTCACTCGTGGATGCCGTTGGAGACGATGGCTTCATGTGCTCTAGATCAGAGTACTCGTTCATGAAGGTTTTATACATAGCAGATAGTTTTTCGTTTTTAGTTAGTCGTTTTTCTAGTTGTAAAAATTGTGAGACCGCTGTATGCCTTGATTTTCCGAGTTCGGATTCAAAGTTTGGCATCATTGGCATTTTCACGGTGTATTTGCCATCTGCGGCTCGTTTAGTAGTTTCTTTGTAGTAAGTTTCACAATAGTCATCTTTGTTGATGTCTTCAGATCCTTGAATTATGTCCTCGCTCTCCCAGTACTTTGATATCTCGGTTAGATCCACAACAGCGACGTGGCAGTTAAAAGTTTTTAGTTTTCCGCACAAGATCCAGCCTAGTTGAGTTTGCTGTGCGACTGGAGAGTGCTGATCTCCTTTTAGGACTCCGTCCATTAGGATGTGCGCATAAATATCAGCTGAGAGGAGCAAGTCAATGGAGCCTCTTACATTGTAATCTGGGTCTCCAAGTTTTAAGTTTTGCAGATGCGACCAGTTCGCCTTTTCGAAAGTTGAGTTAGGTAGGTTGTTCGTGAGCTTCTTCAGTATCAGAGCTTGAGTTTCAAAAGTGTAGTCGCTATGTATCGACTTGCATGTTAGTTGCACACGGCCCTTGCAGTCTCCGGATACGGATCCCACACCAGAAACCGTGGCGTATAGTTTAGCACGTGGCAGCCGTAGCAGCTGTGCAGCGTTTTCAGTTATCAAGTTCACCTGTGAGCCCTGGTCAAGAAGAGCTCGAAGTGTTACGAAGGTGCCATCAATGGTCTTTACTTTTACTTGGACGGTGGTTAGAAGTACTTCCATATCCATCGTAGTCAGGTGATGAGAGTTTTGTTGCTTGGATGTTGAAGGTTGAGGGCGAAAGCTAGTCTTCTCAGTTTTAGTTGGCTCATACGCCTTTTTCGCTAAGTGTAATAAAGTATGGTGTCTCATGTTACATTCTTTGCAAGTCTTTTTCGAGCTACATTCGGCGTTTCCGTGTGTGTATAAGCAGTTTTTGCATAGTTTTAATTTCGCAACTGTGTGGATTCGCTGTGGAATGTCCATATCGACAAATTGTTTACACTGCATAAGCACATGTTTTCCGTCACATAATGGGCAATTGCCGTATGTCGTATAGAATGTATTCGAGTAGTCCTTATTATCTTTTAATAAAGTTGTTTTCTTAAGAAAGTTCGGCTTGTAATTGAAGTTTCTATAGTTGTGAAACTTGTTTGTCGGTTTATTGAAGCTCGAGTTACCGCTTTGTTTCTGCATATTAATTGTTTCTTTTTGGCGATTATGTACAGTTTCCAAGGCCATGAATTTGTTTTCCAGGAATGATAGGAACTCGGCAAGGTCTGGAAGCTCTCTGTTGTTTTGGATCTCTTTGGTGTAATCGTTGAAAGTCACGGAGTCCATTTTTTGTGACATGTAATACACAATCATTGGGCCCCAGCTTGTTACTTCTACTCCCATGTTAGTTAGGCCGTTGAGACTCTCTGTGACGACGTCATGAATTTTCTTAAGATTTTCTGTGTCGGGGTATCGTATGACCGGCAGTTGCTGCATGGCATTCATAAAAGATGTAAATTGAAGTCGGCGATTGTCGTACCGATTGGTGAGTATATCCCAACACGAATCGTAATTTTCGGCACTTACGGTGAGATGTTGTACCAAACGTTCCGCTTCACCTTTCAGTTTTGTTTTAAGATGTTGCATCTTCTGCGATTTTGAAATAGTTGGATTCTTGTGGATAGTTTCGAAAAAAAGATCCTTAAAGGAAATCCAGCTGATGTAGTCACCAGCGAATACTGGTATTTCGATTTTTGGAGTTGATTGTTGAAAGTGAATATTTGACCATAGTTTGTTCTTCAGTTGTTTCCTCAAATCGTCATATTTTAGTTCGATGCTCTCATATTGGGCGCAGTAGTCGGCGTTGAAGTTAGAACCTTTTAGATTGTCCTCTAGTTGCCAGTGAAGCTTATCAATAGCATCCCACTTGACCTTCAAAGTTGATAAGTGATCCTCAATTTCCCATTTTTCGGTTACAAGTTCTAGTTTAATTTTTGTCATAGCTCTCTCTAAGGCCTTGAAGTTGCATTTTTGGCGATTGAGTAGTTTGGATTGATCTTCGGGCAGTGTAGTACTGGTGTAAGATTCATCCTCAGAAATCCCAGATAAGTTGAAGTCGACGCTGGTTATCAGTTTTTCTTCTTCATTCTTCTTTTGTTTTTGGCGGTGAGAAATCAAGAGTTCCATGATGTTCTCCTTAGTTGAATCGTAAAGTTCTTTAGTTCGGCCATACACGTTTGAGGTGAAATAGATGACCTCACTCTTATCTTCAATTGTTTGCACTAAAGTTTCATGCTTCTCATGGAAGTCTACCCAGAGTTTCTCTAGCGTAGAAAGCCGAGAATCTAAGTAGTCCACAGTTTTTCTAGTTATACTATCTTTTTTGTAGTTGGTGCACAAAGTTTTTATGCTCTCAAAACTGCTTACTTGTTTAGTTAGTAGTTCCATTTTTTGAAGTTAGTTTGGCCAGTTAGCCGGTGATTTGGAGTGCCGAGTGGGTATAGTTAAGTAGTAGTTAGTTCCAATAGGTGTTGATTCAGGACACGAAGACCAGGATAAGTAGTTTCCTTGAGCTTCTTCAAGCGTATGTTGTCGCTCTTCGCAGTTTACGATAGAACTCCGTTGACTCTTGAATGTCCTTTGAGCACTCAGCGCATCCTGCAACCCGCTGTTACGAAATTATGCGCCTTCTCAATAGCCTGGTGAGACCCGCTTGTGGGAGGCCAGGTACCGATTCGCTTTCGCAACTTGAGGTCACAAACGCACCAAATGCACAGTTGAAAGATCGAAGGACCAAAAAATGTAGCGTCCAGTGGCGACACTACAAGAGTTAGTAGTAAAAGTGTAAAGTTTATGCACAATATTTAATGCCATATATATCAACGTGATTGAGCCGATTCCCACTCGCGCGTGTGTCGGTCGCGGCGTATCAAAGCGCACTCGCCCAGTAGGTAGGTCATAATTATTATTAAGCAAGTTAATGTGCTCCGTACAATGAAGAACTAAATTTAGTTTGTTAATATACTTGAATTATTATTAAGAGTATATTTACGGATTACGGATTCATATATTTATTTCCTTAAAATAACACAATTGGCTTATAAGAGAAATACAAGACAACATATTACTACAGAGTGTACGACAGTATTTATTTAACAACAAAAACAAAACTAGTGTTTACTATCCTAATTGCGACACTATTAATAATAAAAAAATGTAGGTAGATGTCAGAATCAACTAAATAATGACACGTCATATTGTATTTATCGTCTATATATTAAACTTAGAAATGTTATAAATCTCGTACTTTCTCCATTTCTATTTATTATTACATTACTTACTGTTCCTACCCACCAGTATACCTACCACCATATATAAAAAAAACACATGTAGTGTTCAAGAGAGCGCAATAACGAGACAATTCGCGGTCGGCACGAGGGTTTCATTACGTACAATGTAAACAAAGAATACAAAATGAACAATGCGAAGGTACTTCGTAGGCGTAATCTAGGCAGTATGTACATTTAATCTAGGTTACGCCTTTGAATGGGTTCACTAATTATAATTTACATTTGGCTCAAATGAGCTTATTGTTACACTTACACGTATGAAAATGTCATGTTTGTTCCACTAGTTTTCGCATTAGCTAAAACAAGAAGAAAGTAAAACTCGACTCTAGTACAAACATAAAAGGCTTTTATAATTTAAAACCAAATAAAATACAATACTATTCATTTGGACGCTGTCAGCTGTAAGGAAAATGAATAGGAACATACGTATAGAAATACATAGATCGCTGCTTAAATTATAATCATTATATTTTCTCTGTACAAAGCTAGTAGTACATTATTATGCTTACTAAACGTCATCCAAGTCCATTTAGTGGCATACATACTTACTTAAAATAAACAAATTTTATCTATTAATGGTATACACAAAATTAATCCATTCAACATTTTTATTTGAGTTAAGGTAATTTTTTTTTTATAGTTAATTGTATGATATAGAAAACTATTAATGAATATTAAGACAATACATTTTATGGGGACCAGATGCGGATACTCAATAAACTTATGTAACAATCGATGCACAAAGGTTTTCTAGTTTAAATAAATCTATGAAACACAATTGTAAGACTCTGTGTGCTACGTACCTAAATTAGACTGAACATCGCAGCACGGTGGTTACAGCGTAGTTTCAATGTTACAGGGTAGATTGGCTACAGAATAGAGACTTAATAGTATCCGATGTTTTTTTTGTGTATGTACAAATTATAGATTATATAATTATAGTAGATATTACCATCTAATGTTTAAGAGTTTTGATAGATGGGCCCGTGCGATAACTAAAGTAAAGCAACGAATAGAAAGTAAGCAACTTACATTTTAATCGGCTACAACTTACGTAGCATGACGGTTACGGCGTAGCCTAATGTTATGACGTAGTTTGACTACGGCGTAGACAGTACTCACTGAACACGATAGTCGTGCAATGGGTGTTTAACAATAATGTTATGTATAGATTACATACGCACGCCAAGATCAAAAATATCCTTATGATAATATTGAAAGTTCCAGAGATAAAATAGAACACAATATCATAAGGAAATATTACAAAATGTAGGTAATAATACTGAATTGAAGTGATATAAGAGCCGCAAGGGCGCTACATTGAGACAATTCGCGGTTAAAACGAGCCTTTCATTACGTTGTAAGCGATGAAAACAAAATGAACAATACGTTCTCAGTACGTAAAACGTGATTAAACGCAAGTACGCAGTAACTCTAGTATGTATGTACATAGAACGTATAGGTACAGTATTTAAGCGTGGGTAGATTAACCATAAAAGGAGCATAAAGGGTAGAAGATATGTATAATATGTGAACTCGTAAGGCTTATTACGTGTGGGTAGAGTCAATTAGAGCGAATCCTTTTGTAGTAAATAATGATCGTACACGATAAGTAATATTATATAATCGTATTGTAAAGAACTAAGTTACCTACAAGACATCGAGCTTATAGGTAACTCAAGTGCTCAAGCCCACTACCAGTGGGTAGCGTTCCCATCATGCTGGCGGCATTGCCTCTCTGAATTGCAATGCTAATACGTTGAGCCAAATAAGTGCCAGCATTTTGATCACGCGTCTCTTCAACCAGGCGCTCTGATAGAATAATAATAAATAATATAAGCTCGATGTCTTGTAGGTAACTTAGTTCTTTGCTGTACATAGTTTTAGTTTAGTTTTAGGAAATATAGGCAATTGGCCCGTAGTTTGTCAACTTATTGATTATCATCTTATAGGTACTAGCATAAAGATCGTATTGTTTACCAAACAGTTTAATTTGAAATTTATTGTATAGGGCAAAAATTCTTAGAGTTCATCTATAAAAATAATATTGTTGTTATATTTCTAGGCGAATATTAATTTGAGCGCCGTCAAGGAGCGGTATAGTTGTATGTACTCCTCATACTGCGAACAAAAGTTTTTAATGACATTGATTAAAACAATCTTTATTTACCGTGAACTTCCCGTTGACGTAGTTGGGCGCGCGTTCGCCTTCTAAACAGGGGGTATCCGGTTCGATTCCTGGCGGGAACACAAGTTTTCTCCCTAAAAGAAAAGTATGTTTCTGATTCTAGTTATGTTTGTGTGTGTAATGTGAATGTTTCCGGCACCCATGACACAAGCAATAGAAATTAGTGTGGGGCTATGAGTGTGAAATCGTATATGTCTATGTTATCTATTTGGTTTAACATTGCGTAATAAGCTTTTATATTTTTTCGTTGCTCGTTTCATTCGGTTCGTCATTATTCGTACCACACTACACTAGGGGGAAATGGTAATACTATGGGGTAACGGCCCTTGCATAATATGTAAAGTGGAGGCAGGTGGGGGATAACTCATTCGAGATTTACTCGTTTCTATCAATCGAGTTATTGTTACAGTATTATAATTCAATTCCGTTGGATGTTTTTCATGTGTGTACTTAAGACATGAAAGTAATTATGAGTATATGATGTATATGCTGATGACGACAAAAAGTCTCGTGTATCATATATAGTAATATAATATAGCAGAAATTATAAATATTTGATTAGTTACACAGTTATTATGACTATAAAGCCAATACATAAAACACCCTGTATTACAGGAACTCACTTTTCTTGATTGTTTGAACTGGTTGCAGCACTCATTTATTTCATAGCATATTATTTTAAAGAAAACTTGTCCTAATACTACTAATGTAATACTATGGAATATTTTCTACTGTCATCTAGTATCCAGTTTAATAATATTTTAAATACAAGTAGCTAACAGCCATAAGCCATAGTTTCATTTGCCAATATCAATATTCATGTGAGAACCAGGACCGACAATGAGTCTAGCATACGTGGAATGCCTGGCAATTAGGCAACCACGCAACCAGGTGGCCAGATAAACGATAAATATCGGACTGAACGAATCGATTGTTATTTACAATTTGCGAAATTGGATTCCCTTTCGTCTGTTTTTATTTGTACAATCTGGGGCTATAGGGGTGATTGTTGTTACATTTTAATGAGAACTTCACTGTTTTTTGAGCTTTCGAAATATGCGTAGATTGCAAATCTATACTTCTTTCTAATATAATGTTGAAAGTTTGTATGTGTGGGTTGAGTAAATAATATAGTTGATACGCACTATCAACTTTAGTATTACTATGAGTTACATTTTATCCAGATTAATGTGAGACGCGGGAGATAATATTAAAAAAAAATATTTCAAAAATGAATTAAATTAAAATTGTCCCTGTAGAGATAAAAGATTAAAAAGCGCCTAACTATTATTATAAATCCCTGCGGTTGTTAATCGGCGCAGAAGTGACATTAATAAAAATCTATTTCTTAGTTTATTCGTTATTAACGGTATTTACTTTTAGAGTTCATTAAATTTAAACTTGTTGATAATACACGGTCGAAAAACCCAGACACATATCTTCGGGTAACTGTTTATACATGACTAAGTGGAAATTTGCTAGACAGTATCGGCGAAAATCTTATTAAAAGTTTCTAGTTTCTTAATAGGACCGAAAAAACCTATTCACAACTTTTATAACAAGTTGTTCAAATAAAATACATTATCGTTTGAAGAAAGTTACACAAAAAAAATACGCAGAAAAATTATTGACTTTTCGAATTAACTCGTAAATTCTCTATCTAAGCCTTTTCATTTGACAAATTGCCTTACTTTATCTCGATTAAGTGTTCCATTTTACAAGCTAATTTAAATTGTAAATTACTTCGTTTATTCTAGTGATATGTGAATTTATGTATAATGATTACCATTATAAAATTACCTCATGAATTTCTTAGAATTAAGGACGTGATGGAAGTAAGCATAGTTTTTTATTATATTGCTCCTTTACAAAGTTCCCTAATCTATTTACTGTGAAGTGAAAATAAGGATAATAAGTAATTTTACTTTAACTTAAACTGTTACATTGCTAGGACTATAAATGTCTTCATTAACACTTTTCTTATTGTCTTTATTTAAAGATGAGACTTTGTTTATGTATTACTTTGCAGCACTTTCAGGATAGATTACGCTGATACAAATGAACTATCACTAAATACCTAAAGTGGTTTAGTTCGTTTGAGTTTTCACACTAATCTGTTATTTCAAAGAGCTGGAGAATAAATTAGAAAGGGAATTTTATGCAAGCGAAATATACCTGCACTTGGCTAAATCATCCTATTCTATCTGGTACGATGGTGATGAAAAAATACTTTTTCTGTCCTATTAATAAGTATTTTATCTCTTATAGGCTAGCGTACCTCTTTCTAGTGAGACGCCGTGTCACCTGTCATCAATATCAGACCTTTTCTTTATCAAATTAGTTTAAGAAACTGAAACCGGGAATCGAACCAGATACCCCTGCTTAGAAGCTAAGCAGGGGTATCAGGTTCGATTTCCGACACAAGAAAAACAAGTTTTCTTCCCAAGGAAAGTTTGTGTTTCTGGTTCTATTGGTGATTGTGTATGTGTCCGGCGACCACGAAACAAGTCATCGAACTCAATGCGGGGCTGTGAGTGTGAAAGAAAAAAGAAAGGAAAGAAATGTAGTATTATTAATGACACACACAACATTTACACTACAAACAAACAGCAAAATAAATAAAATACACAGAAATATACATACAAAAATATCAAAAAATAAAAGAGAAGTGTGCAATGATGTGAATGTCATGAATATGAGTTACGACTCAGCATACGACTAAAGTTAGACCTTAGTCACTGAAGTGCTTATGTCTTTTATGGATATTTAATTATACACTGCTCCTTTATCCTAATAAAGTTAAAACATTATCCTAATAAAGTTAAAACAACTAAAAAGTAACGAAGATGATTTAGGGTAAAATGTAATTTTTAGACTCGTTAGTATACATCCCGAAATTCTCCAAGATAGGTGAAGCTATTTCAGTGTGAATAAGAATAAACAGACAACGTTACACTTTCAATATTAGTAGCACTTTAAACTTAATTGCTAATGTCATGAGCGCCTCGCCTATGTAAAATTTCAAAACAAGAAAATTAATAAACAAAGCTGCTTTTTAAATATACATAGGTATTTAGAACTTTAAACACTACATCGTTAATTTAATGAACGCTTCTCAAATGTTTAATTTCAAAAAGCTTTAATGAAACGCATAATGCCGTCAAACTGTGACCCACTGTCCTCATTCCTAAAGCGAGTAGCAACTCCAGCACTTCATTGTCTTCACAAAGATAAAGGACAAAACAAGGAACATTTACTAGAACAGAGTCGTACGATCAACTGACATTGAGAAATTCTCTGATAAAATTTGTTACAATTATCCTTCAACTCTATTACCAATGTATTGCACAACTCTATCAAAATGTATTTTTTCCTCCTTAAGTGGAATTTGTGTTTCGTCTGTAATTTGAATATTTCCAGCACCACGATACAAGTCTTTGAACTTAGAATGAAGTTGTGAGAGTTAAAGCATTTATTTATAAAAACAGACAAAAAATCAAGTCAAATTAGAAGTCTCATTTTACAAGCTCGAGTTACTTGTGTAATATTTCACGAGGCCTGAAATTTCACAAATATTTTTAACGAAAGAGATTTTATGGCTATAATATGTAAAAGTTCTTGACTAGCTAATTCCAGTAGATCTGCTATATATATAAACATAAAAGCTTTCACACTCACTGCCCCACACTAAGTTCGATAACTTGTGTGCTTTGTATTGTGTGGGTGCCTTACGACGAGGCCAACAACGAACAAAAGGCCAAACGAGGAAACACACACTAGATCATACCCATAACCAGAAGCAGAATTTTCCTTCGAGAGAAAAATTGTGTTTCCATCTGAAATTGAACCCTATACCCTGTTTGGACGGCGAACGCACACTCAATGCTATGCCGCGAAATAAATCATTTTGAGTTTTCATTATCAACATATGCCCATTTTATTCCGAATCATGTAATTGATATACGAAGTCACATTAATTAATAATTTTTATGGCTGACTACACTAATACTACGTACGTTTTTACTACATAGTTCTAAAAATTTCAAGAATTTATGATGTGACTAATTAATATGACAAAGTGACGAATCAAAAACATCGTGATGTACTTTATATTTGCAAACATAATAGTACATAGGTACGTTTATGTATTAGTCTGTTATGGCTATGAGCATTAATCCGTTTGTATTTTATTATTTCCAGCCAAAATCACGTGTCATTTGAGATGGAAATTTATCTCCGACTGTGAATACCAATTTGCTATATTTTTTCAGCATCGCCCGTTATTTTGTTGACGTTTTTGGAACCGAATGTAATTTTCACATAGTTACTAAGTAATCACTGTAAATGTAGGTCTAACTACGGGCCAATTGCCTATATTTCCTAAAACTAAACTATAACTATATACAGCAAAGAACAAAGTTACCTACAAGACATCCAGCTTAATGGTAACTCAAGTGCTCAAGCCCACTACCAGTGGGTAGCGTTCCCATCATGCTGTAATTGTTTTCTTGTCACAAAAAAAAAGTAATCAATAAAAACACTAAATATTTAAGTAAACGATATATTTTTACGCAAATGCGCTTCATATGTTTGTGTTCCAGTACAGATGATTTGTTTAGAGTCATGTTGGCTGTGATTCTTAAATAAGTTTACCTCAAGAATAACCTAATAAAAAGATTTGACATGCCTTAGTTTATACCTACGTGACAACCTTCATCAGTTAAAATAAGATAAAACACATTGAAATTATTAAAGGTTTATCAAACGTTTTATTCTTTAAAGAGTGGGTGAGAGTTTAAGTAACTAAAGAGAGAATATAACTCTAACTTCGTGGAACAATTACTAGAGATGATTTACTTAGATCTAGTAAGATATCTCATGCAGTTCTAAAAATGTTAACAACTCCACGGCAAGCCCACTGCGCCAACTGTGAGAAAAATTGAAAAAATTGCGCAGTGAGACTTGCCCACTGCGCCAATTGAGTTGTTACTGACTGAGTTGTTGGAATCAAACCCACAACCTACCTAAGTAGGTCGTGGGTTTGATTCCCAGCAGAAGCACAATTATCTATCCCAAAGGATATTTATGCTTCTGTTATATTAGGTTTGATTGTGAGTGCAAATAAAAAAGCTTCATTAAAAATAATCCGAATACTATAAAATGTTCGGAATCAATATCTATCTGTGCGTATGTAATACATATGTCTTAATATCTATCTCCATAAAATATACAGGTAGATATAATAAATCATTAGATGAGTTTACATTTAAAATAATTTAATGTTTTTAAAAGATTGTCTGTTTGGATTTAGAACGTCTACTAATGTAGTTTTGAGAATGCATGTCGATGAGAAATTAAACACCCGATTACAAAGCGACAACACAACGAAAATAATTGCGCTGAAAATACTGAAACTCTAGACTAAAACGCTCGTAACATTTCACAAACGCTGCTGTCGCGCAAACTAAATGCTTTTTCAAAAGTAGAAAATTGCAAATGTTCCTAAATACGAGGCAGAGAATGCCGCAACGCAAAAGTTCCGAAAAATTACCTGCATGTCAAAAATCCTGCAGAATAGCACGTTTTTAAAGTATCACTGTAAACAAAAATACTACTGTTACAGTAAATGCGGTTGTTCCATGTTTTTAGGCCTATTGCTAATGTTTATTATATGAATATTCATAGCAACATATCAAACGAACAAACTAGATAAGACCGGAACGTGAATTTTGTGCGTAGCCATCGGCAAAAAGGGTAATAAGGTAAAAGTTTAGTATGCGATGTTGTTTGAACTATAATAATAGTTAAAACTTGATAAAACGTCTAGTTTGCGTTGCATATCAATACGTTTTGATAATAAAACTTATTTTGAACACAGAAAAACTTAGTGCTTATTATAATAATAAATATTGGAAACTACGAGCATGACATCCAATATGTTTTCATTTAACTTACCATATATTTTTTTTCTTTTATGTTCAACCAGCCGAATTGCTTATATTTCCTGAAACTTCATACTCTTTATATAGCATAATTAAACGCAAAGCTAAAAAAAACCGACTCCACCGCTTTATCTTCGGAACTTTGATTAAATGTACTAGACGTGCATTATTGACGATATTTCAAGTCAGATCAGATCTTGATCAAATTTAAACGGGACCAATTGGCTCGGGATAAAAAACGGGGCAAAATCAATCAAACAAAAAAAAAGGACACAAATAAAAAAAATACAGTCGACTTGAGTATCTCCTCCTTTTATGTGAAGTCGGTAGAAAAAACCTTAATTGCATTAATTAGTTTTTGATACAAGCAGTATTTTTATAAATAATAATTAACCCAGGGTAAAAGTTTATCTCGGCAAAACCCAAGCGTTCCATTTGTCGCTTGGAAGGATTCGTTGACAGGGAATATTTTGCCGAAATCCGTTTCTACCATGAAAGCGTCATGGGGTTTGGGATAAGGTATAAGATATGGTAGTAAACTTAGGTGACGGGTGACGGGCAGTTGCAAAAGTTACTGGATAAACAGTTCAATGTGTTTTTGTCCTTATAATAACTAATTGTTTTACATTATTTTCTGTTGTAAATTAAATTAAAATTAAAAACGGGAATTAGCGTGACTCACGCGTTGTCGATATGAAACGCAAACGGCGAGCTCTCCGCACTCATCCTCAAGAAGCTTTCCAAATGAAGCCGAAACAATTGTCGATTGAAACATCGAGAACAATAAAATTTTTATGTACTGTGTGGTTATTAACAAGAATTTAACTATCTCCATTTAAACGGATACAAAAATACACTTTCACACGCACAGCCTAGTTTATCATGGCTACCGGTAACATCACACACACAAATTACCTTTATCTAGGAAAATTACTAGTACTACTTGGTTTAGCAGGCGAGCAACTTGCTCTTCTTACAATTATACAAAAAAAAGAATATTTGTGTTGTCATCGATCGAGGCTGATAGCATAGATACCGGAAAATATGTACCTAATAATGCCAGCGAGCAGTTCAATTTTAGCATTACGTCACGTGACCTTATAACTTTCGCTGTCCCCTCTTATTTACACCAAGCCATAAAGCCAGCCGTAGCCCCGATTAGAACCGTCTTAACATTACTAATCCTGCAAGTAGAAATTAACCAGTAATTTGTTCTGAAGTTGAAAAGGGTTTAGAAGCAAGCTCAAGATAACGGACGTCCTATTTAGATATTGTATCATAGTTCCTTAACAAATAGTCGCAGAATAAGGTTCAATAGATTTGAATATCCAGCTTTATGAAGATATTTGGCTTAAAAATTGATTTACTAACTTCGCAGTCAATAACCCTAATGGAATAGTCAGATATGTTAAAAGAAATACACAGAGCTATCTGGCAGAAAATCTTCGGATAATCATTCCCCATTGCACATTTTTAACATAATTCAAATAAGGAGGTTCTCAATTCGACTGAATGCTTTTTTTGTATATATGTTACGCGATATCTTCGCCAATTATGATTCAATTTTGATATATTTTTTGTTGTTTGTAATGATATGTTGTCACTGGAGAGTCATGTAGAGCTTAAAAGCAGCTTTTCAAAGTAAAAGCATATGTACATTCTTTAGACAACACCCAACATTTGTAGAGCATTTTCAATATCACCCGCCCGCGAAGCACGGACGGGAAACGTGGGGAAACTGCGGCCGACACCGCGATTTTATTTGAAAAGTTCTACCTTTCAGCAGTTATCTACTTTCAGTGAACTTTATAGTTTCTTCAATATAACTTGACAGGACTTTACAAGAGTAAGGTAAGATCGGTGTTCTCTACAAGGTCATTTAAGTTCTGTCATTTTCTGACAACGGTAAAGTTAAACATTGAGTTGTTCAAAATGGTATACGTGATTTTTACTAGAAAGTATATAGCAGAGCTATCCGAACGCTTAGAAATAGATGTGAATCAACTAATATCTTTTGAAGTGAAACTTCTTATAGGAGGCTTTTGAAATTCTGGTCGGAAACCTTTTTGTGTGACGAAAAGTGGGGTAAACACTGTGACGAATTATTAAAATGTTTCCGTGTAATAAATTTTTTTATTTATATTCTGTTGCTTTACGACACATCCTGTTTTTTTATCTATATTTTTCTTTCCATATATCTAAATATATACTATTTGATACTATTCAAGTCTCTAGACTGCCTCTCTAAAACATATCCTGTACTATCCAAACAATAATGTTCGACTTCCTTTTAGCCAGTCATTTCGTTGGTAATATCGCCCTCCTACCGTACCCAGATCAACTTGTCACTTTGTTTGCTTCTGAGACTCCGTTAAGCTATGAGTCTCGGTAGGTACCAACAATACAACAGTTGTTAATCCTGACACTAAACGTTCATAAGCACGACAAGCCAAACAATTAGAAGTGTGGGAATATCATAAATACTTACATTAATCAATCAAACTAGATAATATAATAAATATTAAGGCTAGTTTAAACAACGGGCTAATTGCCTATATTTCCTAAAACTAAACTAAAACTGTATACAGCAAAGACCTAAATTAGACATCGAGCTTTAAGGTAACTCAGTTGCTCAAGCCCACTAGCGGTGGGTAGCGTTCCCATCATGCTGGCGGCATTGCCTCTCTTATTGGCTCAATTATTTTTTGGTGTTTCCTTCGATTTCCAAGTAGAGAATACGACTAAAATCAATAAACAGTATCCGAAATATAGCATCGCTTAAAAGATACGTTTTTGTTAAGTTGCTAAATGTTTAAACATCCTTTTCTTAATTAAAGTATCAGCTCTTAAAAGACGACGAACTGTTACTGTTATTTTGGTACTGTTATTGATCAAGAATAGGTACCTTGAGTTATGTAATTGTTTACTGAAAGCTTTATTTATGGGGTTCGAAATAGCTTGGCTACTTAGCTCAACTTAACTGTACTAATAACGACTTACCAACTGCTCTACCAACTGGCATTAATAGCAATATAACGTAGCACTACGTAACTGTTTCCTTCAATTTAAGTTTATTACCAAAGTTACCAATTTGCATTCAAACATGTTATAACACCAGAAATAGGTATGTGGTTTTATGCAATAGCAACCTGTAAATCAGTATGAGCTTCGTTTAATCGATTTGGGACCTTAAATTGGAGCTATAAGGTTTAAAGTAAGACATATTGGTTGCAATATTTCCCAGAGGTGCAATCAAATAGGACCCCAAAGGCAAAATAATACGATTGAACAATCCCTCAAATATTGAACTTTGGCTGAACTCGAATGGAGCCCGTCTGTAACTTTGCAAATATATCGCAGTACGTTCTCTATCACACTAATATTATAAAGGCAAAAGTTTGTGAATGTGTTTGTATGTGTGTTACTTCTTCAAGCGGATGGACCAATTATAATGCAGTTTGGTATGGAGATAGCCTCGATTAACACATAGGCTACTTATCCTGATTTTCTCGGGTCCGGGACTTACTCGGGTAAAAACGCGAGGCACAGCTAGTCGTACATATAGAAGAACACGTTAGAACGAATTAATAAATCTTCACAAGGTTCTTAAGTCCCTTAATTAACTAAATGTTCTCATCTAATTAACTTTCAGTCGTTTCATACATAAGAAGATCTTGATATTTGGGCAAACATGGGACAGTAAATATTTTCAAAAACATTTCGTTATCGTAGTTAACAACGACTTTGAATAGTTAGTTAGCATAATTATATTAATATTGCGTAATTTTGGTTTAAAAATTGTATATCTTGATACTAACTTCACACTCACAGCCCCACACTTAGTTTGACGACGTGACTATTTCGAGGGTGCCAGAAACATTCACATCACAATGATAATCACATCCATAACCAGAAACACACATGTGAGAAACTTGTGTTTCTACCGGGAATCGAACCCGATACCCGCTGCTCGGTTTTATTGATATAACTTACAAATTCTACAGATATTTACATACTTATAGATTCATCAAATCTACTGGCGGGGCACTGATTCGGTCAACTATTTTGTGACCAGACGCTGAAGAGTTTACTGGTCAAACGAGATTCCGCCTGCCGTGGTTATTTAAAAATTTTCAAGTGAACATTTTACATCTATTACTATGATTTTGAGTCAGATAAAGCATTATTTATCTGCTACTTCGCTAAAAACTCGTGTTTTTGCAATTTTTCCTTCTTTATTACCCTTTGTGTGTTACTAGCTGCATCCAGCGGTTTCGCTCGCTATATGGAAAGAAAGAAACACATCTTATATTATTCTAGGTTACTATCTATCTATGTTCAAAATTCTAGCTAAATCGGATCAGTAACAAATAGAGAGAGGGATGGAATAGGATAATATTAATATTATTAACTCTACCATACTTTTGCCTTTTTACTCAGACTTGTGTTACGTGTAGGAAATATATTTATGATATTTATAACAGTAATTAGGATAGTTAAAATGAGTATAGTAGTTCTTTTTGTTATTTTAAGTCTACTTGATTTACTAAAACTTTTAAAGAGAAACTGAATCCCACGACACAGGTCGTTCTAGTGTGGGTCGGGGATCCTTAATTAACACAAATGCTCTAATTTATCATAGTTTATTCTAACTATATTCTGGAAGTGTTAACTTATTTTGTAACCAAATAAAGTTTTTTTTTATAATTTCCTTCCAAACGATCGTACCAGCAACTATCAGTGCCTACTTTCTGCAAACAACCTAGTTACACACAACCTCGTTTAGGCGTCGATGTTCCCTTTCTAATCGGAAAGCGATCGTGTGTAACGACTCGATGCCTATTACCATCGTAAGTGCGAGTGGCGAATGATGTTTCGATTTTGAATTGCGAATACAGTTGATATGTGCAGTTATAAATAGGTGATTTTAGTCCAAAGTTAGACGCTCCGATCCCGTATTGAATGTAGTTGAATGTTTAATATATGTGGACGACTCAATTGGCGCAGTGGGAAAGTCACTGCTTTTTAAGGTGAAGCTTCAGGTTTCGATTCCCGGTAGGAACACAATTTTCTTTGCCAAGGAATACGAATGTCTCCCGCGACAGAAGTGTGGGACTGTAAGTGTGAAACCGTTTACATTTATATATTTCGAGTATGTCCGTCAAAGTTAATGTTCGTATTTGCTTTTATCATTCAGTCGACAGTATATATAAAACAAAAATATCTTTCAAAACAAAAAATAATTTAGTATAAAACAATAGTTAGAGTTATCCATTATTATTATGTAGACAGACACACTTTCACTGTCGTAAAAAAACTAGAATCAACAAAATACGTAGTGCCGCGGTTTACAGAAAAAATATAAATTTACTTCATATTCATTTGATGCCTATATAGCCTGTGTGGTTTTGATTATACCCCGCATAGCTGTTACTCTTTTACCTAGCAGATAAACCAAGCTCTTTTAAAATAGTCATAGTCCACGTAAAATTTGAATTCACGAAAGAACATTGCTGAAGTACTGGAACTTTTCAGGACGCTCAATCGATTGTAAGGACCAAAAAGTTCCTTTTATATAATAAGTAATATTCATTATGAATATACGTTTTCTTAACATATATGTTTAACAACACATGATTAATTAAAATAAAGAGTCGACACGTGACCAAAATGCCGGTTTATATTTTGCACAGCAATTAAGTCTCGCTGTGCAACGAGGTAACGCAGCCAGCATTTTGGGCACACTGCCGACCAATGACTTTTTGTATTAGTTAAGTAGTTTAGTTAAATCTGTATTTTGTTTAATAATACTATATACAACTTATCTCTGCATTTGAATATCTTTTGGGTTTAATTTATACATAAAACATACAAAACAATACAATACAAAATTCTTTATTGTACACCAAAAAACAAAAATATACAAACTTAAAACTACGAAATTAATATTATAAGGCAGTACAATGGGCGGTCTTATCGCATTCAGCAATTTCTACCAGACAACCTTTACATACTGACCGATGAGTTCCATTCTTCAGATGTTCGTATGATAAATGAGAAACCAACACGCTTCGCACAAATAGGACAATCTAAGGCGACGAGTTTTTGATTGTCATGTAGTCTGGTGGCAAACGGGGCAAGAGAGAATTATCATCTTATCTCAGAAATGTAGTAGATAGAAAACAGATACGCCACTGACTTCACGGCTAAACATCGCCAGCTTATTCTCACAATAATGCACTTAGAAAATTATCTCGTGGCTGTTACTAAAACTCTTGTGACATTTGCTACAACTATAATCATTTAGTAGCAATAAAAAAAAAAAAAAGTCTGGTGAAGGTCAAAAGGTATGATATTAATAAGGGGGTTTTGTAAATCCAACCAGTATAAGATACAGCCAGAAAAGCACGTATAGCCAGATTTTTCTAGTCATGACTAGTTCCGGTAGTCTTATAAAACTGGACTATTATCACGCCAAGATTTATTTTTATTCATTCTTTCAATAGGCAATGAATCGGCTAAGTGTAGTAGTATACGTTCATGGTAGTGGCAGCCTTGGATATTTGTATTTGACATTTCATTTTGAGCGGTTTTATTTTTTGTTTATATTTTCAATAAAATTAGTTGTAAAACTTACAAATCTCGCTTAGGGCATTGCTTCAACTTGTACCTGCGTATGATTAAAACGAAATAAGCGTATCATCTCTTATAATCGTGATTCAAATAGCCCCTTGTGTTTTAAACCCTCGCACTTGTATGAGAAACGGGAACGATTAAAATCGTTTTGCTCTGTCTGAAGCGCAAAGTTAATATCATAGAAGAGCTCTTCGCTGTAATTCAAGGGCTAAATGAAAATCTCATCAACCCCGCTAGCTCAAACCGGTTTAAGTCGGTTTTTAGAGAAAATCTAGTTACAACGAGTAGTCACAATTTTGTGGATTTCAATGTGTAATTTTGAGTCAGTGATTTATGTCCCCGGTTTTTTATGCTCAAGTAATGTTTGCCCCCGACTCATTGTATTATAATTAATTGATGTTTTTAGTTAAAGTACCGACAGACGCAGTTGGGGTTTTCGTATCAATGGCTACTCAAAAGTATCTAACTGCTTCGAAGAGTAGAAATTTTAGACGTAAGTGAACAGTCAACCAAGCTAAATAGTATGATAGATATATCACACTAATTATCCCACAATCTGTGTGTGTGTGTGTGTTTGCTCCCTCTTTGAGCTATACCGTCTGAACTGATTTGAATGGGATTTGATATAGCATAGCTTAGACCCAGAATTATCTCAAGCCTATTTAGTTAGGCTATAACATAACTTGTGTCGGGTGTGCTGAAAACATCCACATACCCCGACCTAGTATTAAGCAGCGAATATTGTTCCCAGTAGGGATACAAGTATTCTCTCGAAGACAAATTTGTGTTTCTACAAATTTGTCTTCGAGAGAATACTTGTATCCCTACTGGGAACAATATTTGCTGCTTAATACTAGGCAAACGGGAAAACAAATAAGCCAACAGGCTGCAAAAAAAAAAACTTGGACAATTTATGGTACACAATAGCTAATCTATATTTTATTATACACAGAATTGACCTAAATGTCTATTAAACATTTACTGCTGTTGTAAGCAACATCATTACTTACAGAACAATAGCTTTATATCCAATCTTCCAGCCAAAGGCACTTTACAATAAACAAGGTGACTCAAACTTAGTTTATAGTGCCTTCAACTTTACCGCGTGTGAAGTTTGAATGAAAAAGTTAAAAAGATGTGGGATTGTCTTTTTGGATCGCGGCTCGTGTTTTTAGTGATTGTCATGTCGAGAAAATAGGTAACCGTTTTCACAGTTTCTTATTTTCTTATGCTATTGCATTCGCCTTAAAGTCTAAGACCACAGACAATGTGGAAACTTATGCCGTCACCAGAAAAATCAACCGGTTGGGCTCACATCATTGTGTAGTGGTACAGGACCCTAGAGCTACGTGCAGTTGGCCGGTTTTTACAAGGGATTATTGAGTTATACGATACATCATGAATGACTCGATTTATAAAATCGATTTATACATCGAAACGTATTAGAGCTGCGCTATCTCTCGTCCGATCTTTGGACATGCATAAATCGTTTTCGTGATCGAACACCATTCAGAGTGATGGAACCATCTGTTTTGCACAATGTTTTGCATACCTATACTCGTATACAACATATGCGTTTGTTTAGTTTTTATTTTTTTGCTGCATAGACAAGCATTGGGATGTTTGAACATTGTTTATGTGACGTCACGTGAAGAGCTTTCTATAAAAAGTTCTTACCAGAGTCAAAATACAAATAATATTATTGAAACGCAAACAAATCTTAGAAAACCGACGTCAGTGCTTAAATTTTGGTTCTGGCCTGACCGATTTCGATAAAATTTATATGGGACCAACTCTGAAGTATATGTATATACTCTACCATACAAAAAAAACATCAAAATTGATTTATAATAAACAACGGGCCAATTGCCTATATTTCCTAAACCTAAACTAAAACTATGTACAGCAAAGAACCAAGTCACCCACAAGACATCGAGCTTATAGGCAACTCAAGTGCTCAAGCCCACTACCAGTGGGTAGCGTTCCCATCATGCTGGCGGCATTGCCTCTCTGAATTGCAATGCTAATACGTTGAGCCAAATAAGTGCCAGCATTTTGATCACGCGTCGCTTCAACCAGGCGCTCTGATAGAATTTTGAAAATAGAATGAGCTCCCGGTCCCCACGGACCCAGTGTCTCAACACCAAACGGCTCAAATATGTAACCACTGCCAAGGTTTCCATATTTGCGCCGTTTACGCTTCTCTGCCGAAGTTGCCGCGACGCCAACCCCATTTTGTGTTTCAGGAAGATGTGACGGAAATAATAATAATAATTGGCGGAAATATCGCATAACGTAAATACCAAAAAAAAAAAACATACAGTCGAATTGAGATCCTCCTTTTTTGAAGTCGGTTGAAAATAACACAGATCAACATAGTATTAAAATAAAATAATTGAGAGATTTTTCTTTGTCCGCAGCCAATAATAAAAAATGCCACTTTATCGAATTTATCCATTGAACTAGTAAGTAAAAGTGTAGTACGTACGTAGTACTGTTGTAAGCTTATCATCCGTAAAGCAAAAGAGTAGATCTTGTTGCCTATATCTTTGTTCCCAGAACGGTTATAATCTGTGAGTCTTAAGTCTAGTAGTAATAGGAATGTAGGCAAGAAGACATTCAGCCTTATCCTCACTTTCCGTCAGGTGAAAAAGTGGTCAAATGCTTGCCTATCTAGCACAAAAAATGAAGATAAAACATAAGTAAAGAATACGTGCGATACTTATCACACGCGGAAATAAAAGGACTCCTTTATTGCCCTCTCAATTTCTGTAACAAATTACCCCGGGTGTTGGGTACAAAATTTATACGTTAGGCCTGTTACACACGCCCTCACTGAGTGATGGTCACTACCTACTAGGCATCACTTTTCGCCCGTTCAAACTTTTCAACATGAATTGTTGATATCATTTAGTATAAGCACCACCATTTGATATGTCACGTTTTTTACCTAAGTGCGCGACGCAAAGGATGTTATGTGTTTATCAGCCTATGTTTTAAGCTATTGCATAGCTTCTATCGCGGGCCTTGACCGTTATTACCTAATCCAGAAATTCCGTAACGAAAAAACCTAACGGGGGGTGTTAGGTTTTACTCTAGCGACTTCACAAAAAGTTTTCGGTCATGTTGAGATGCGAACTCCGTACCGATGCATTCGATTCAGTATCCAATACCAATCGGCTACTGAGTCTTCTTACTACATCTTCGAAATTAGAGTATAGGTTTTGACGTTTACGTTTTTAAAGTAAACGTCAAGACCTATATGCTTATTTCGCAGTTATAGTTAGAAGACTCGGTAGCCGATTGGTATTGGATACTGAATTGTAAGCATCGGTACGGATTTCGCATTTCAACGTGACCGTAAAATTTTTGTGAAGAAAAATGAAACTGAAAAAAAAAAATGCTATGCAATAGCTTTACCGCGGCAGTCCCCGAGTGCCACACGTCTTTTTTTATGTATGTTTGTTCCTTTGTGGTTCTTTTGAGACCAAATGCGTGGGCCGATTGTAATGATTATTACATCAATCGATTTGTCTTAATCTTGTGACTTTGTGAGTGACTAAAGACATAGTCAGAAGTGTCTAGTCGCTTACCTCGGACACATTTTGCGTAACAATAAATACCAACTGCTACAAACCATAATGATGGGCAAAATACCTGGTAAAAGAAAGATCGGAAGTCGCAAGATGTCATGGCTCCGAAACATCCGGGAGTGGACTAATATTAAGACTGTAGAACAGCTGTTCAGAATAGCTCTGGACAAAGAAAAGTTTAAAAAGCTGATTGCCAACCTTCAATAAATGGAGCGGCACTAGAAGAAGAAGAAGAAAGACATAGTAATTAAAATTAATCATGGCGACAACAGATCACATCACAATATTATGAAAAATATAAAAAAATTAAGTCGATGAACTGGGGGGGCATCATTGAATATGTAAGTGAAAAAATCTCTTTTATCATTTGTTTCTTTTACCTCCTCCTTTTTTAGGTTTCTTTTACCATTTTGAATGACCATTTAGGATCCATGTCGATTTAGAGTTTGGAACCAATCTCAATTTAACATTTAATACTTATAATAAAGCTGTAATAAAGTTGTTTTACAATCGCATAATACGTGTACAGGTAGGTCTTGTTAACGAACATTTCTAACATAATAAAAGTAAGTTAGTTTTTTTTTACAGTCGGGTTTTTTAAATTCGTATATTGTATAATTAATGCATATTAATGGTGATTATTATAATTAAAATGTTGCAATATTAAGTTTACAGCAGTGGTGAAAATATTAGTATGGTATTATTTTATGTGTTTTCAAAACAACTTGTCAGCTAGAAACTATATCACATAGACCTTGAAAACTCTCGAACGGCATAATGACTTATATCATCGTTAACATATTTTCTTTATGAACTAAATAATCGAAATATCATTTATTTAAAACTCCTTTTGCACATGATGAATTATTAAGTCACTTAAGAACTAAATTGGTAATCAATGATTAGTTACAATCATATGAAGATGATTATCACTTAACAATCTATTGTACACCAACCTTTAGCAATATTTCGTAGAATAAAAAAGTTACAAGCGTTCTCCGGCTATGATTTAGCCACGTGACTTGAATAGCAAACGGAATTTTGCTACAGAATGCTAAGCCAAAGTAGTATAAAAGCTTCAGTGTGTGCTTTAGTGCAAGGTTTAAACCAAAGCTAAAATCTGGAATACGGTAAAGCAGCCAATGCTGCTAAAACGTCAAAGAAGATGAAAATACAGAGTTCAAATACGTTACAGTGTGAAGATAAAACAAACATACTTACAAATTTACACGCTTAAGCACAAACTTTCGGATTTATAATATTAGTGTGATAGTGGCAAGTAAGAAAATAATATATTTTTTTTAAATCGAAGTCTACAATCAAACCGCAGCAGTTTCAATTCAGTAACAACTATTTAATTTATGTTATTTATTTAATACTTATAATATTACATGGAGAGACAGAATAACAAAAGGGATACAGGAAGGCCAATGCTTCGCTTCAAAGACTGCGCTAAGCGAGATATGACCTCATGTAACATCAGGCACGACAAGTGGGAGGAACTTGCCCAGAAAAAACACGATTGGAGAATAAGAGTAAAAGAAGGTCAACAGTACCACGACCAAGCTTGGTTTGATATTCTTGCCTAAAAGCGTGCATCAACACATGCTAGTATCGGCAATCCATCTGCCTCTGTACATTTTTGCACCAAGTGCGGCCGCGCATGCCGCTCCCGCGCTGGTCTTGCTAGCTACCAACGCAAGTGCTTATCTCGTACCTAATCCAGACACTGTTTAAACCGTCTGAAATAGACGTTTAAGGCCTATGAATCGCACAATAATGTTAAACATAAACACTTACACACTCACAGCAAATATTTTGTGTAATATGTACGGAAATAGTACAAAATCTATTTTAAACTTCCTTACTTAAGCAAAAATAATTACTTTTTTCAGTACAAAAGAAAACCATTCCTACCTAAACAAAACTGATATTCACCACGAGACACTGGAAACGTGACATTACAGAACAAAAAGATACCTCGCATGAGCATTTGCATCGAAAAAGCAATTTGGACACTTTTATAGAACGAAATGGCAATATATTTGTGTTATCTCAAATATTTAGGAGTCATTGATATGTGCTAGAATGTGCTGAAATATAAGAACCTTTTATTATGTAGACATATACATGTTACATCTAATACTTCGTTACGGGTATTTAATTCTATTCTACAAAATTAGTCGAATCAGATGTAGTTATAGTTATTCATCTCGATATTTCGGGAAAGTTGCCTAGAACCTGGCCAATACGACCAAAGTCTTGTTTCCAAGTGACCACGGCTTATATCACCGAATCGTCGTTGAAACCAAAGAATAACAAATAAACAAGTAGTTTAGGTTATTTATCTCGTCACCAAGTGACCACGGCTAATGCCACTGGATCGTCTTTGAAACCAAAAAGACAAATGAGCATGCAGTTTTGGTTATTTATCTCGACATTTCGGGCATATTGCCTAGACCATGGTCAATATTACCAATATTTTGTCGTCAAGTGACCACGGCTAATGTCACTGGATCGTCTTTAAAACCAAAGAGACAAATGAGCATGCAGTTTTGGTTATTTATCTCGACATTTCGGGCAAGAAGCCTAGACCATGGTCAATATTACCAATATTTTGTCGTCAAGTGACCACGGCTAATGTCACTGGATCGTCTTTAAAACCAAAGAGACAAATGAGCATGCAGTTTTGGTTATTTATCTCGACATTTCGGGCAAGAAGCCTAGACCATGGTCAATATGACCAATATTTTGTCGCCAAGTGACCACGGCTAATGTCACCGGTATGTTTTTGAAACCAAAAAGATAAATGAACAAGTAGTTTTGTAACATATGTCGACGTTCCGGGCGAGTTTCTATTTGTGTTAAACCGCTAAAGTTTGTTTGTGTCGCATTAAAAATAAAATTATATGTGTGATAATTGTGTATTTGTTCCAAAAAAATACTGAAAACATATGAGTTAACCTCAGGGCAAAAAGAGTGAACGAAGTGTATAAAAAAAGACCATAAAAATACCGCTCCTTACGTAACACAATTACATAGGTACATTATTTTAGAACTGCCCCAAAACCACTCAAGAAAACCTTTCCTACCGTCACAAATCACCATGTCCTTAACCGAAGTTCGTTTTCTTTAGCAATAATATACCTTACGTCCTAGAAATAAGGGCTATTAGAATGAGGGAAAGGACACATTGGCAAACTACTGCATCCCCATGAAAACAAGCGGCGCGATTGTGAAGGGTACATGTGTGGAATACCTACGGCGGTAAGTTGGTGCAAGTCACTAGAGAATGAGATGATATTTGGGAAAAAAGTTAATTACAGATGGTAAAGATTGCTGTAAGGGATAAGGCCGCCTATTGTGATACTTTACGTATAAGCTTGTTTGTTACCTTTTTTTTCTCATATGAAGAGGATCAATAAAGTATTATCTATATAAACTTACTACACTTGAGAGCTTACAACTCGGAAGTACTTAAATCTATCCAGTAGGTATATTTTTTAACAAATTTTGAAAAGAGGTTTTTAATTTGAAGTATATATTTACCAGTGATGTCATATTGTACTGAAACGTGGCCTCTTACTGTGGGCCTTATAAATAAGCTCAAAGTCACACAACGAGCTATGGAAACAGCTATGCTCGGATTTTATCTACGAGATCGAATCGGAAATGAGGAGATCTGTAGACAAACGAAAGTCACCGACATAGCCCGGCGGATTAGCAAGTTGAAGAGGCAATGGGCAGGGCACAAAATACGTAGAACGGTTGGCCGATGGGACTGAAAGGTTCTGGAATGGAGGCCAAGGACTGGCAAGCGCAGTGTCGGAAGACCACAAGGTGGACGGACCTATTTTTAACATGATAAATGCTGCCGATCCCTCGGACACGGAAGTAATTATTATAAATAATGGTCAAAATATAAACTTTAACAATTACTCACACCATGAATTTAGTGAATTTATTTTTTAATCATACTAATGAACACTTAACTTAAGAATATTAATAAATCGATCAAAATAATATTGCAGTGAAAAGCTATATCCTAATTTTATTTAATGACGTTAAATCTTTGAAATAAATAGTATTTTTGTTTGCTTTTCAAACATTTCAAAATATAATATGTTTAAAATGAATGCTTTAAATCTTTCGATATAAGACATAGATACTATTTATCACTACTGATATAAATCACGAGTTATTCAACCCACAGAGATCACTGAATACATTATTACCGATGAAATCGTATCGAAAGCAATAAATCGCTGTCTCTCTTGAATTATACATATAGTCTGGACGATTTGAATGCAGAAAGAGAAACAAAAGTTAGCGACGCCACGCCATCGATCGGGGATTTGTTGAGTTTGAATATATTTAAATTGATAATGCCCACTGCTAGGTCGTAGAGTAAATATACAGAATCACTTAATCGTGAAATGTCTTTATTACAAAAAGCTGAGAACTTTTGACTATAAGGAATTATGTTTGTTCTAAGGCTATAACTCGCTTGAAATGTATTTGTTTGGTAGAAATAGACATAGATTTGGTAGATTGGCATGACGTCATCGAGCAAATGCATTGAGAAAACTTTAAATGAATAAGTATCCTCCTTCTGTCAAACGATACTCTTTGTCCCAAAGGCGAATTAGATGTAACGTAAATAAGGGATTTTCTGGGATCTTCTCATATAGATTAATATTGATATGAATATTTGTCATCCGAGTTACACATAGTACCTACATCTATGTATAACTGGGGTGACAGTACAATATTTTTTGTAACATCAAGGCTATCTAATGCTAGAGCTAGGAGGCGAATAGTGGAACTCTTTACTGGCGACTAGTTTCTCGAGTTTGAGCTCATTTGGTTGTTTCGACGAGTCCAAGTGACACTTGGTAACAAAGTGTCTGATGATAAAGCCAAGAGGTAGATAGCGAAACTTTTAAATAGTAAATCCGTCAAGTTTGGATTCATTTGGATACTGATTTTAAGTGCGTTTCTGACAAAAAGCTGGTCTTCTTTTAATCGATATAAAAAAAGAAAAGGTCTACTCAATTCGATTAGTATGATAGAGTATGGTGTCAAGTTTGTTCCATTTGGAAATTGTCAAGATTTAACCAAGGGTTCTGAAGATAAAAGTAAATTTTGAAGATTTGCTTGCTCTTAAATTATAATAAAAATTTCCACACTCAATCCTCTGGCTAGAGGTAAAGAAGGATATATGGTATAATATGTTCCACAAATGCGGACAAAGCGTTTTGCCTCCACATGCAATATGCGAAATGCAAAAGAATGGAATTCCTTACCTAAGTCTGTGTTCCCTGATAAATACAATATAAGAGTCTTTAAGTCGCGAGTGAATAGACATTCTGGGTAAACGTGCTCCATCGTTGACTGCATCGTCACTTACCATCAGGTGAGATGGCGGTCAAACGTTTGCTTATCTTGAAATAAAAAAAGATCTTAATGTCTTACTCTGCATGTATGAAATTGCACCAATTGTGACCATAGAGATAATTATTATTTGGTTCTGTCAATGTTTTACAATTACCCCCATTCAAACAAACAGAGTAGGTACAAAGCAAATGGTATATATGATTGCAGTAGAGGGGAAACAGAAGTTCGCGAGCATCGATCGAGCGCCGCGGTTTTGGCCGGTTTGTATTAATATTAATGAGGCAGAATAAAGCTCTGTATTTCTGAGATTTTCCTATAATAATGTGGGTAATTTGAAATTTCTAAGCCACTTTCGTGTGAATAAGTGTTAAGATGATGGAGTTTTAAGGTTTCATGGAAATAATGCATACGTTCAGGAAGATGTATTGATATACGTTGTAAATTATGCAAGGCAGCTACAAATAAACATAACATTTACGTGTTCATACTCACAGCTAAGTTAAATCAATGACTATTGTTGGTAACTCACACCGGTGAAGTCGGTTAAAAAGAAATTTCACCTTAGAGAGAAAACTTGTTTTTCCACTGGGAATCTAACCCGAAACACGCCAGCAGGCAGTTCACAAATTGCCTGTTTTTCTTTTTATGTGGATTTGTAAATGATGAAGTAAAGAACGAATATTTTTGGAATTAAAATCTATAGACCGACTTCAATGCAACCAAATTCACTATGATCGCCATTCACAAATTTGTTTACGAACTGTGAATAATATAATGTCATCCACATAATTAACATAAATTAATTGAACCTACTATGAATCTGATTAATAAACTTCTGAACCACAAAGTTGATATTTTTCTTATCAAATTACCTGTTCCGATTTTTCGGAAAAAACTCACGACCTCAGTCCTTGAATCTCGGAGTACCTACATAATGAAATAATTCAGGCTATGCCCCCATTATGATGGGCGGTACTCACTCTTAGTTTGGCATGTATTGAGTCCTTTTGCAGTACAGATGAATGAAATAGGTCAGTCTTAGAATATGTACCTAAGCATTGCCCGCAGACTTGAAAGGTAATTTCTTAGTAACACAATAATTAAAATATTATAAAAGGTTAATTACTCTTATTTTTATGTATACGGGTTTCCCAACCCAAAATTTTGTTTTTATTTTTCGCACAGTTTTTTTACGTTACAGCATTGTATACATACAACACTAAATTTTTACCCTTCTACTACTTTTTATTGAACTAAAAAAAGATTTCCTAGAAATAATGTGTGATGTGAATGTTTCCGGCACCCACGATACAAGTCTTTGAACTTAGAGTGGGGCTGTGAGTGTAAGTAAGTGAATGTATATGGCAAAACAACGTTTGCCGGGACAGCTAGTTGTTTAATATGTTACTAGCAGTACATTGACATGTGTTGCATTACCACGTAATTAACAAAGTGTTTTACTTATTTAATGTTTATGTTTGCCTAGTACTTTACCGAGCCCTACTAACGTAATAATGTTCAAAATTATAACATTTCCATACTTTTTTGGACCACCTTTGCATACGGTGACCAAAGTTTTATTGCAATAATAAATTGTATGAACGGTGTATAATAAACAAACATACAAAGTTTTTATGTATGAGAAGATAGAACCTAGTCCACCTTAAAAGTAATTTTGGTGGAAATTTAAAAAAATCTTTCTTTGATTTCTTCTAATCCAATATCCCTAAGCTACATCGAACTATCGCAAGACTGTGCCTATCGATGCTCCCCTGAAAACGTGCCAAAGAGTACTCTAACAATATTAAATTCCCTCGTTTCTCTACACAATGAAAGTAAGGGACATTCACTGAACAAATTGTGGCACCGCAATCCAGACTTTACATTGTACATTGAGCAAAGACAAAACGCCGAGGTTGAATGGCTCCTATAGAACATTGCGGATATTCATTGAAAGAAACTCATTTTAGAAACAAGAACGGAAACTTGTACGTGAAGGGTTTTTAATGATTTTTAGTCATGATATCTTAAATTGAAATAAACGTTAAGTGAACTCTAATGAAATGTTAGGGTGTTGACCGTCATTTGGAACAACTCTATGGAAGCATATTTAAAACTTAATTCGGAACTTGCATTTTGGGATCTGTAAATAGGTCACAAAATTAAACCATTATTGATTGGTAGTCACTTTACCTGTTTAAGCAGAAGAGTTTTGCCTTTTATAACTCGAAATCTACAAAAAATCGGGAAACATACATGGGGTATTTTCAGATATCCACTCCGCCCGGCGGCAAGGCATTTTTTTTTTCTTTGGACGTCACTGTTTGAACCATCCTGTATTTTTCCTTGGCATGCTTTACAGCTTACACGCCTTAATTATAATATATTATTAAGAGGTGTAGTTAGATTTGTTTTAATTGTAGAAGTGAAATATAGTATATATATATTAGGTATATTTCTTTGTCTAGGAACAAAAAAATTAGACGAATGATGTTCTTTTTCACATTTCAACATTCACATCACACACACAATTACATCCATATATACAAATTTTCCATGAAGACCAAACTTGTGTTCCCGTTGGGAATCGAACCCGATATGCTTCGAAGGCGAACGAATATCCTACTATACGTACTTACATCTACCTGAAAGAATACTATTATTATAAATACATCACAATTGAATTACAAGGAGGCGTAGCAATTGTTTGACTGCGAAGATAAAATACTCAAGTTAATATCTCGAAGGAACACCGGATATTTGTTAGAAGCTCGTTTTTGCTATCCTGAAGAATTGCCTCTTGTGATGCTCGTACTATAAGAATGAATGAAGATTTTTTGTCTGTAAAATAATACTCCGTATCAAAAGCTAAAGTAATAATTAACTGGGCTAGCTCTCTTAGTTGAATTGAGTGGGCACACTTTGTCCATACGTCCGTCGGTCAGAGGCATTTAGCTTCTAAGCATTACCACCGAATAACTTCAAATTCTCAGAATATATTATGTAATGCTTTGTAGAAGTATTATAGCCATTATTACTATTAGACATTATCTATGAGAATACAGGGAATAGGTAATAGTCGCTGTGGATAATGGCGGTTTAGATTTAAACGCCTAAGCCGCAAGTTAAATTAATAAATATTCATGAACAGTTACCGAATGAACTAGTCGAAATTAGTACATTTCATGTCTGCTTTTTACGCTACGGGTGCTGGATTAGATCCCGACTGTGGAAGCACAAATTTTCTTCCCAAGGAAAATTTGTGTCTCTGGTTCTGGTTGTAGGTAGTTGTAGTTGTGTGTGTACTGTGAATGTTTCCAGAACTTACTGCAGAGCTGTGAGTGTGGCAGGTATCAGATCAGGCTGATTTAACTATTTGATTGCGGCTTACATTTCTAGACCAAACAATTTCAGCAGGTAGAATAAAATAACAAACGAAGATTTGTACTTTTGACTTTCAAAGACTTTACAGACCAAGATAAATAAAATATCAAAGATTTAGAGTTATCAATAACCAGAAATGTTCAATCCTGGAATAAGAAACAATTTATTAACAATAATATCGTCGTATCGAGTTTCGAAGACGATATTTTATATAAGGGAAACCTTACAAATTGCAGAGGCGAGCGAAGTGACGATAGAATCTTAAGGGAGGGGCGATACAATAGAACAACTATTTCATGAAGATAAACATTGTCTAGTAGATCGTTATATTGACACGTAGATCCACTTTGAGAAAGGCCAACAAATACCACGTATGATAAAAAAGCTTGTATGTGCCGAGATCTATCGTGCTGATCTTTGTAACTTAAACACTTACTTATGCAAATAACTTTATTATTATTATTTGCTTTCTGGGTTGATATTAAATTTTTCAACATCTATGCAGTCATTTATGCAATCATAATTAATCATAATGAGTATAAAAACACGAGCTTGGGTATACGAGTATAAAAACACGAGTTTGTGTATACGCCTAAATTTGAACCTACAAGCTGTTTCCCATTGGGGCGATGCAAATCTGGTCAAATTTAATGCATTGAAGACCCAGGCGTGTTTGTTTTCAGTCAAAAAGAGTCCTTTTGAGCTTGCTCTATCTTTCCGGAATGTATCTTTGCCGGTCACGAATCGCCTAGAGCTTTTGGGAATCTTCAGTAAGGTCAAGCGGTATTTCACTGGACAGCTTCTCAATCTTTACCAAGCTCACGTCTGATCCGGTATAGAATACTGCAGTCACCTCTGGGATGGCTCAGCCAAGTACCAGCTTCAGGCTTTAGATTCAATTGAAAACCGAGCTAAAAAGCATATTGGCCATACTGAACTAGTGGAGAAAACTTCAGAAATTTGGAATGTACATAGATTATACCTAGGATTAACACATAGGCTACTTTTGAACTCAATAACAGCGGGCGACGCTACGGGGCACGGCTATTAGAATATATATATATATATATAATTAGTAAGAACTCTGTACACAATTAATACATCAATGGTTTTGTCACTGCTAGTGTCGGTATCTAGAGCAGATTATTGTAAGTTATGGTTTTCAAGTGAATTAAGTGAAATGTTCAGTGTTGAAAGATTTCAAATTCTGTATGACAGTAAAGTAAGATTTATTTGTGAATATAATAAACTGGTTGATTTTGGATACGGGGTATTTTTTATTATTATACTCCCTTGCTTAGTCCTTCGGGATTAGGCATTGTAGTAATACGTAATATTATATCGCCTATCTACCACTTAGTTGAAAGCACAGAAACTGCAGTTTTTTTTTATGTAGTTAGGTGCGGATGTCTACCCGTTCTGGATGCCTGTAGTGACACTCATTCCCGTTTTAGTGCCTCGCCGATCACGACGTTATTAATTATTTCTCGCAAAAAAGCGATAAAGATGTCGTACTCAAAAACGAACACAGTGAAATATTAAACAGGAATATTAGTCGCAAATCGATAACGAAAAAATATTATAATTAGAGGCCGGCTGCAAGTCGCTGAAAAAACCAAATTCACACAATTAATTGTGAATTCAAGTTAAATACTAAAACCTGACCTCGAAAGCGTTTTGTCATACCTTAAATCTCAGACAAAAACAACGAGAGGCAACCTTCCAAGGAATTAACTAAAAAAATACTTTATCACAATTAACCAAGCGTTCGTTTTAATTAAGTGAGCTACTATATCAGTCCCTGGTCAGCGAGAGCCATATTATGGTCGTTAGCGTCATATAATAATTAAATACAAATTAATATCGTCCCAGCCAATTCAGGAGGGATATAAAATTAAGCTACACCAAGCAAATTTTGCAAAAATTATGACGCTGTTGTTCAATCAATACCATTTTATACATATATCTTGAATAAGATATAAATAAACAAGTCGTATTTAAATGATATAAAGAAAGTTAACGACAAAGATGCATGGAGGGAAACTGCATTAGCGCTTTCTGGCGACTGCAAAATATAGATATATTGACATATATTGACTTAAATCTACCGTTCTAATGATGATGTCCCCATAATTAAGACATTAGGTAGGTAATAATAAGGCAAGGATTATTTCGTCACTTGAACCAAGGCTCAGACAGCTCAGCTGTTAGAGAAATAGGGCATAACTTTCTATAGCCACGGGTTCAAAACCGGCTTCTGCGATATTTATACCTATTTTAATTTACTCTTTCAGTTCTGCCTAGCTTGACTATTAACTAATGTCGATTAATTTGGGTGGACGTTATCAACACAATGTTTGGCTAACTGCAATGTTAGACTTGTTGGCTATAGTACTTACAAACACTATTCTGGTAGTTAGCCTAAGACATCCCATAAGACTATAATATTAGGAAATGGCCCCGGGTAATTTCTTTTGAAAAATTACAAATTTTATTTTAACAAGCTAATGCTATAAAAAACAAAACAAACATATGAGTAAATTAAGACAGAGAAAATATATATAGGAAATATATATATATATATATATAATGAGCTCCTGGTACCAACGGGCCCAGTGTCTTAACACTAAACGGCACAAATATGTAAACACTGCCAAGTTTCCATATTTTCGCCGTTTGCATTAATATTAAATATATATATTATTAGAGGTATATTTGATTTTCCTTTCTAAATTTACTACTTTAAATCTGATTAGCATGGCTAATGATATAACTAGACGAGAAACAAATACAAACAAACCTATAAATAGTCATGAGATAACAATAATATGATTTGCTACTAAAAACTTTAATTGGAAAATATATAATATCAACTAAATATCAAAAGCTCAACGTAATAGTTAGTCGTAAAATATAAAATTTTCAAAGCCCACTATGTAAGCCAAGTATGTTATTGACTAAAACCTCGCCTAAGGGATAGTCTAAATAATAATGTGCTTACATAAACATACGTAGGCTGTAAGTCTTGATAGTTTAGGATAGACGAGTACTGTATATAACTTTCTTGTGGTGACGCGTAGTCTGTTTGTAACAGCGGGAAGCCAGAATTAGTTTAAGGATATTTTCTGATATACTTTGACATTGTTTATTGCATTTTTTTTGTAGAAGGTGCCTAATTACGGGCCAATCGCCTATATTTTCTAAAACTAAACTAAAACTACATCCAGCAAGGACCTAAAAAACCAACAAAATATTTAGCTTATAGGTTACTTAAGTGCTCAAGCCCACTACCAATGGTTAGCGTTCCTGAATTGCAATGCGTTAACGTTGAGCCAAATAAGTAGTATACGTACCAGTATTTTGATCACGTGTCGCCTCAATCAGGAGCTCTGATAGATTTTTGAAAATAGAATGAGCTCCCGGTCCCCACGGGCCCAGTGTCTCAACACTAAACGACACAAATATGTAAACACTACCGAGTTTCCATATTTTCGCCAAATTGCATTAAATGAATTATTAACTAATACATCAGGGAAAAACTGTCTCTTGGTATAGCACAAGAGACAGTTCTCCCCCCAATGTGTCACCTTTCAAACGAAAAAACTAAATCAATACAGGTTTTTCCGTTTGGGAGCTACGATACAGAATATACAGAAACATACTACAAAACTTATAACACCCCACAATTTCCTCAGGGATAAAAATGATGTCCTATAACTTATGAGTTATTAAGTTTAAACACTGAACACAAAAAGAAACGCTCGAAGCGCTTCATAAAGCGAAAACTAAAACCTCTCGGCTAATTCTAAAAGCGAACGTTCAACTATCCTGCGATTAATCGCTTTGTTTAACTCCTTCGCCAATAACGGAGTTCCGTTGCGAAACAGTTAAACCCTTTTTACGGCGCCAGTGGGTTCAGCTAAGTGCAGATAAAGATTAAGATTAACTTTGAGCGCAACGTTTACCTTCACAAACACTTAAATGAGAGGTATATTTGATACTGATCCGACATTAAACTTTACAGCTAGTACGGGTGATAGTTGGAAATGCGTTTTGGAAAACATTTGAGTAGCCTACCTTGAGTAAACGCGATAACAAGAGGAAATGGTGTTGATAAGCATCTGCTAAAGTGGTAATAGGGCATTTTAATAATAGTACAGTAGTAGTTTTCTATAAGTACAGAAATTTTATCGCCAAGCACCAAAAGGTAATCCAATTACTATAACATTTACCACTCTACAACAGGTGAGATAAAGTGAAAATTACTATAACATTTACCACTCTACAACAGGTGAGATAAAGTGAAAATTACTATAACATTTACCACTCTACAACAGGTGAGATAAAGTGAAAATCGCTATCCCGTCAATTATAAAACTATCAATGGGTAATATGTAATATGACTTAATTTAAATTATGTTCCAATTTATTTTATTTTCATTAATGTGTATAAAATATAATTAAAAAAAACAGTAACCAAAAATGGTTTATTCAAGATTACCATCAGTACGGTCATCTTTGTTCTATCATTTGCTAATTTAACATCATCATATTATAAATATCATCTTATCAATCCTCTCACTAATATTAAAATTCCAACATATATGTGAAATTGTGTGAACAATATTAATGTTTGAGGAAGTCCTGTAACAGATGGATGGATTTGTATGAAATTTTCTATTTAGATAGCATTGATTGAATAAGGCTTAGACTTTTTATCCTATATAACGCGGGCAAGTTCTTTTTAAAATAAGACTATTGTGATCCCACCCTAGACAGAATGTAAAAATCTAATTCTTTTTATATCTATTACAACATTAACAAAGGAAAATAAATATTACAATTAGTGGATTCTGGAAGTCGGCTATTCTGCTACTATGCACTTAAATCATTATTTTCTGTTCTATTTTGTAACAATTAAAGTGTTCAATTAAGAGTTAATATTATCATGCCACACGTGTATGCCACGTGGGTCTAATATGTAAAAGTGAAAGTGGCCGAGTTTAGTTGCTTCGTCCTAGTTGTACCCAGTATGATTCGAGTGAACTGTCGAAGCCATCACACGCACGGACGGCTCCAAGCGAATGAGGTGTGAAAAAACTTTGATGGTGGTAACACGATTTCGATACGGGTCGTTGTGTATCCTGTTACGTTTTGTTAAATATAATTATATCTAAAACGCTGTAAGAATATTTGTATAAACCGAAAAGCGACACCACGTACCATAACATTACTCAGGTTGAGACTGAGAGAAAAGGGATCATACGTTTTATTAACAAAATATTGTGACGCAAGAATACTAGATATATGCACAGTTAAAACAAAATTAGTATAAGGCAAAATTCAAATCCGTACCCTTTTCAGGTCGGCTAAAACTAAACCAGAATAAACATCATACATACTTTTTAATTTTGTCAACGTAACTTTGATGACGTCACGTAAGCCGAATGCATCCAGATAGATGGGCTTAAATTGTCACACCATGACCTGAAGACGGGAAACGTCGTCCAGGTAGACCCAGAAAAAGGTGGCGCGATGATAAAACTGCGTTACAGGAGGATTGGTGGGAAGAGGCAAAAGACAGAGATGCGTGGAAGAAAAAGGGGGAGACCTTTGCCCAGCAGGGGGACAGTACAGGTTAACAAAAAAAAAAACTTTGGTGGCACGCTGTTGGAAATTTGGTCCGTTCAATGTCGGTTCTTATAATAATACAAATATTCTCGTACATTCGAAGATAAGTTACATTTATTGTAAACGTAACTAAATGCTAACTTCTGAGAGATTGATAGTGCTATAACTACATCACATAACTAGACTTGCGCATTTAAGTGCATTGAAACTATTTCCATAACTTGGAGTTCATCGATCCTAGGTAAGTTGAAGCATCCGTTTGCGTCATATCATTGTATAAGTTTTCAAAGGATCAGATCCGACAATTAAAATACTACTGAACTATTAACGATAAACTTCGCTAAAGATGTTGATCATAATTGAAACGCAAGCAAAGCTTAAAAAATCGACTTCATCGCTTACATTTCGGTTTTGGCTTTACCGATTTCGATAAAATGTATATGGGACCACCTCGGAAGTATACTCTACCAAACAAAAAACATCAAAATCGATTCATAATTGGCGTAGATATCGCGTAAGATACATACAGTCAAATTGAGAACCTCCTTTTTAAATTCGGTTGAAAATCGAGCAATAGCAAGCTTACTGACGACTACATACATAATAAAGATTTACCTAGGTTAAGAGAATTCCTGCAAGATTTAAATACAGGATCTGAAACCAGTATTTAAAAAATTATTGAATAAAATAAATGAAGTAATGCGCCGCCGAGTTTCTTGCCAGGTTCTTCTGGAGATGGTTGTTATTTTGCTTATCTGTCAGTAGAGTAATTTCGAATAGTTTCGAACCCGATACCCCTATTTAGAAGGCGAACGCCAACCAACTAAGCCAACGAGCGAGCAGTTCATTAATGATGACTGCATTGCAATTGGTTTACAGCTACTTCAGTTTAAATTCGAAATTCTGTCAAGTGGATTTTGGAATTCTAGAGTCAACACCTCTAACTGTGCATTGGAATTCTAAATTAAATCGAGGAGATCTTGATGCAATTGTTTTAAATCATATCCTAGTGCTCAGGACAGAGATTCAGAAAGGTACACATTGTAATTCACTAACTAAATACATAAAGTTTTGTACTAAATACATAGAATTCTAAAGTCAACACCTCTAAGTGTGCATTGGAATTCTAAATTAAATCGAGATCTTGATGCAATTGTTCTAAATCATATCCTAGTGCTGAGGACAGAGATTCAGAAAGGTACACATTGTAATTCACTTACTTAATACTTAAAGTTATGTACTAAATACACAGAATTCTAGAGTCAACACCTCTAACTGTGCATTGGAATCCTAAATTAAATCGAGGAGATCTTGATGCAATTGTTTTAAATCATATCCAAGTGCTGAGGACAGAGATACAGAAAGGTACACATTGTAATTCACTTACTAAATAAATAAAGTTTTATCTCTGTTTTCTGTATTTGTGCCATCGCTTCCTATTCTAGTTATTTTTTACACATTTCCCTTTGTTACTTTTTGTCTTACCATCCGTAGTAGAAAGGTAAAAACTCTCAGTCCTTCCTAGGTTAATATCTATATAGAACAAGGGTTAATTTAAGGGTATTTGCCCATACAACTAATCCAACAATATTGTAAAAAATAAATAAAATCAGTCATGCCAACTTTTACCGTCATGTTAAAATATTATTGAAATATTGGTAAAAGTAAATGTGATATTAGTTTATCAGTATACATTAAAAAGCTGCAACTAATCAGCCACAAAATACACACTTGCATATCAAGTTGTATAACTTGTATAGTACCCAAAGATACGAATGATACAATAACAAAATGCCGCTGGCGTAGTTTGTCGGGCATTTGCCTTCTAAGCAGCATGTATCGGGTTCAATTCGGCATCACATTTTTTGTCTTCAAAGGAAATTTGTGTTCTTCACACTCGGAAGAGTGTGATGCGTCTTTACTGAACCCACGATACAAGTAATAAACAAATGAATAATGAGATAAATAAACCGCTTAAATAAAAGTAGATAATGCATAAATGGGATGAATCAGTATCTTACGTCACGGGTGGCATATTGGACCCTGAGTGTAAAGAGGGACTTTAGAGTTAATGGAGGGGTTCAAGCCGCCCAAGATAAAGACAGGCTTTATCCTCAAGGTGAATACTCTACTTTTCATACCTTAAAAGGTAATGTAATAATTATAAAGATAATATATTATTGTTTGTAAGACAATAAAGACCAAGGGCCACATACTACCAAACTCCGTCTTATGTTTCACATTCCGTACAATCACATCATTTTCTTTTTTTATGTACTTTCTATAGTGGTCAGTTTGATTTTCAGATAAACTCTATTTACAATGCCCGTATCTATGCTAAAAAAAAATCATAAAAAACTTCAACTGTAATTGGACGTTGTCAAGCAGTTGATGTGAAAAACAATTTAATACTTGGCTGCACCAGGATAGAACGTTGCTACGTTTCAGCTATTTGCAAACTATTTAGTTATGCTCGGCATCACCGCAGGTGTCAACAATTCCCCGAGATCACTTCAGCAATTTCAACACAAACATTGAAACTAGATTATATTGGGAAATAATATCACCTACAGTTTAGGAGTTCATTGATGATAATAAAGCAATTATCATTTAATATGAATTAGACAAAAACGGTACATTCTGGGTATCTTCAAGTCTACAATGAACAGGTACCTTCTAGGCAAGCATGTTCTATCTTCAGCCACATCATGACTTCATCAGGTGAGACAGCGGTCCAACGCTTGCCTATCTAGCAAAAAAAAAACAAATTCTGTGCATAAATTTTTACACATAATCTTAATTATCAAATAAACAACATCTAAATATGTTATTCGCTTATTTTGACTACGATTGTTTTTAACATCAATAATTTGAACATTCTACCACTACACCTGTGAACTTAAAAGTATGAGCTACAAAGCAGTAAGCTAGTTTTCTGGTCAGGAACGGTTAAAATAATGGGGAAATTAGACTAATCATCGACGCTAACAAAAGGTTCTATGTTTTTGCAGGATATATAGGTATATTTACACTGACTTTTGTATAATGAGAAATCAATATATTTAACTCCATCCGCTGCGCTGTTTATATCACTTTTTTGACTATGTTTACGCCGGTTAATTTGAAAGTTCACTTTTTTATGTAGAGTTTTTCTATACCAAATACAAAAAAAAATTATACATCGACATCGACAACGCGTAAGTCACGCTAATTCCCAATTTAATTTTAATTTAAAAGTTCAAAATGTGCGTGAGTTTTTATCAAATTACAAAAAAAAATTGTTGTTTTCCTTTTCTTTTACTATTAAAATGATTTCAAAGTCTAATGAACACCAACGCAATCGGCTGTGAATGTTAAAATCTACGGATACCCAACTCAGTCTGTATCCAAACAAAATGATGCTCAAATTATATAATGTCTATGTTTACAAGAATCTATTGTTATAACTATCTAGGTACTGTTATTAATACCTATAAGTATCTGCCTACGTAAGATTATATTGAACTGAGAAGTTGAATACGATCGTGCCAACGCATCCCTTATTCCTCGGAGAAAACAATTAGGTATTGTTTAAGGAAAACAAGCTCATTATTTCTCAGATCCATCTTGGTATCTTTGACGTAGCCTTGAGATGTTTGGTTTATGACAGACTTATTCTCGCAAGACCGGGAGTCCTTACACACGGCAGGTTTATACAGTGTGAAAATTCTACGAGTGAAAGTTCCACGAGTGAAAATTCTAAGTTGCAAAATTCTTAGGAACATTTACGCAGACTTTCCTAACGATGAAGAAGTACCATGGGACAGGACCGAAATTATTACAGCTAGCGTTTTTCCTTAGTTTTTTGACTTGTGCTCGCTTGGTGAGTGACTTTTTTAAATTATACAGGGTTATTTGTAAAATACCAGAAAGCTCTTACTCTGATTCTTGTTCTAAACCTTAGCTCATTTAGATCTACATTTTTTTTGTGTGCTATATACAATGTGTAACAGAAAGTTGTCATAAAACACAATTTGCAATAGCCGTGCCATGATAGGTTTTGGTCTCAATGGTTGAAATGATCTCCCAAGATGTTTCCGGTTTTTTACAAATCACCCTGTATATAGTAATAGTTTCGTGTCACCTTTAAGTGTAATATTTTTCTTTTTTTGTCAAAGAGAGAGGATATAAACGATACCGTTACATATAATTATTACTTAAATTCGAGCTGACATCGAAATAAACGCACCAGTATTTGAAGAATTGCTACATGTAAAACCTCATCATAGTAATAAGACTCATCTTCAGAAAGGCGATCTAGTTATTAAATACCTATCTACTCAAGAACTGGGGATGAAGCTAAAAAAAATAAAGTTTGATGTTGGACTCTAAAATATCTACTCAATTATACAAAACGTTAATTTCGATGTTAAGTAAGTCATGATTTTTTTAATAGTTAGTTAAAAATCTTTCAACGAGAAATCGAAATTATTTACTTAGGTAGTAGGTACTGACCGGGCCCGCAGCTACGCTAGCGTTAATTAGATTTAAAATGTAGCATTTGTCCTCAGGATGTAGACTTTCTACACACCTATTTTAATACTAATATATAAGAACGAGTCTCTCGTTTAAAAAAATACACATACTGACATTCACACACTTTTGCACCTAAAGTCATTAGCATGTTTTAGGCTCCTGTCTTTTCGTACTTATATTATAAATACATCTAATATAAATGCTGATATGACTTGATTTACATTTTCCGTTTGAGTTATTAGGTTTCTTCAAACAAAATAAAGAAAAGTATTTTTATAAATTTCCCATAGGTACCATGCCGGTGAATTACCTAAGATTACAATGAACCCAAAATAAGTTTAGAGCATAAAACCACGGAAACAACCTTAAATGAGCAGCGTGACTTGAGATCATTACAATAAAATGACAGTATTTTATAATAACTCTATTTACCTAGACAACTTTGTTTCGATGTAGAATTAGAATTCTCTAAATTAGGAACGCACGCAACTACTACTATAAAGATATGAGGGAAACACAGAACGAAAAAAAAAAATCAGTCGACTTGAGTACCTCCTCCATTTTTGGTAAGTCGGTAAAAAAATGAAAAAAAGGGCGCAAGGGGCACAAATCCATACAATACAATACAAATACTCTTAATTGAGACCTTAAAAGAATTGGTACATAAAAAATACAATTTTACATTTAAGGCTACAATGGGCGGTCTTATCGCTAATAATTGCAAATTTTGCTTGAATATACATTAATCAATGCCTTCACAGGAACACGCCACGTGATGGTATACCGATTTTTGTTTGCTACAATTTGTCAATTCGTTATAGTCATGGATGCTTGGTTATTGATTAAGTGCGAACATCATAACCAATAGACAAAAATTAAATTAACTAATAACTTCCATATACATTTACAAAGATAGAGAGTCGACTCGTGACCAGAATGCTGGTCAGTATTTTGCAGCAGAGCAACGCAGCCCAAATATCAAATCTCGATAGAAGCTTCATATTTGTGCCGTTTGTGGTGGAAACACTGGGCCAATGGGGACCGTAAGCTCTTGAAATAAAAAAAAAAATTGGCTAAAGTATCGCTATACAGCGGGCAACACAGCTACCATTTTGGGAGCATTGCCGACCCGTAACTATTTATTTTGATTATTTCGTTTTTGTTTCTAAAGTTTTTTTATTATAATAACAAAATTGTATTTTACACAATAAACGCTATACTTTTTTTTGTAAAATTTAATACTAAACAATACAAAATAAAATACAAAATATTTATTGACATGAATTATTAAGTAGGTACAAAACATGTTACAATATTCATTTATTTTACAGCTAAACAATTCGTAGCAATTCTAACCTAACCAATTAAAGCATGGTGCATTAATTCAACGCATAATATTATTATATTCCTAGTTATGAGAAAGAAAATGGAAATTTTCAAGATTGTCTCATGCCGCCCGCACCGGACACTTTGACGTAATATCGAAGATAGCTGCTCGGTAAAAGCTTTAAATTAATGTAATTATGAGCTTTTAAAGCTAGCAATGGTTTTATCAGATGGAAAGCTTTCTGGAGTAATATTATATAATTAACAAAGAGGTTCTTTGTATGTGAATGTATCCCACACCCGCGATAAAAATCTTTGAACTTAGTGCGGGCTATGATTTTGAAAGCTTTTGTGATAAAAGGGTAAAATTTGTTTATATGTTTATAAAAGGTAATCTCTGGAAGAACTGATTTTTATCTGTTATGTTTTCACAAATATGTAGCTAGAGAATAGATACGCTGATTAAACAGTTAGACATAAGAATGTATGGCATAAATATTGGCCTCTATTAGTATTCTAAGCATTCTTTTACTCAAAGCAATAAAGCTTTAATTCGCGATTAAAAATTACAGGCTTTTGGGACAATATAACGGTTACTAGTACAATACTACCGGAAACTGGTACAATGGCCCTTCGGCATTTTTTTTTTATTATTATGTATATCAGTTTGAATTATTAAAAACTTTAATCACACAATAACTAGAATAAATGATGTATCTAGTCATTTACATTTCGGTTTTGCAATTCTACTAGTTTTAACATACCAGACCTGCAAAGTTGGTGAAGTTCAAAACTTCACGGTTGTTGTGACGTCTGCCTTACGCTTTGCACCGATTTCCAAATGGAGGTTTTTAAGTCTACTGGATTATTGCTTTCCTTTTGTTCAGCCGTTTACTGCTTATCTTCGTAACTGGGACGGGTCAGGTTGTTTTTTTACATGTGGTTTTTAAAGTGTCATGTATATTTACTGGTTTTATTTTAAAGCTATACTGCGCGACCTTGCCTTCGTTAATCGTAGTAGGTTAATAATTTATATATTTTATCTCTAACACTTTATTATTTCGTTCCATTAATTCGTCGACAGCTTACCGTTATAGCGTTGTAAACTGAAACGCGGTTTAAAAAAATCATAAACCCAGCCAGCGAAAAATTAAGGACCTAGGCTACAGTTAATCATCCGGCCATAAACTTTATTTTATAAGCAGCTAAAAGTGGGGCATCTATAATATTAATTTTCAAGGATAACTGAAACTTATTAAAACATAATTTGAACTAGAGACTCTTCAGATATATGCATATCTGTGTGTCTCTATAGGATATATATTTATTTTATTTTATACCGACTTCCCAAAAAAGGTTGAGTACCTCCTACTCAAGTCGAATGTATTTTTTTTTTATGTGTGTTACCTCATAACTTCTCTCCAGGTGAGCCGATTTCGAAATTTTTTTTTTAGTTCGAAAGATGTTTATTTTTAATCGGTTTCATTTAAATTTGATCAAGATCTGATCAGTAGTTCTTGAAATATCGTCAATAATGTCTATTTTGTGGACTACTTTGGCGATGTTCTCGTTTAACCGACTTCAAAAGCTCAGAATAGTTCTTTCTGTATTCTGAGTTTAAAAGTTACCTCATAACTTCTTTCGTTGTGAGCCGACCTGATCAAGCGGTGAAGTCGGTTTTTTAAGCTTTGCTCGCGTTTAATTATTATTCATTCAAAACTAGTTGTTATTCACGGCTTCGCCATAATGGTGTATTATATGGTACAAATATGCAAAAAGTTATGTTTTTTTTATTTTTATTTTAGGGACACCTTTTTGCTTTACAAATTTTAGGTAGTACTTATAAATAGGGATAGCGTATTCTAGGTTCCTGCGATAGTGAAGCGGTGTTTACGGAGTTTGGTGAGCGAAATTACTAACCACAGACACAATAAATACAATATTAAATTAATTATTTGTTAGTGAGTATTGCACTACCTAAGCAATTCAATTTCAAAACTGTAATAACAGTTCGTCGAGCGGTCATAATTGATCATTAAATCATGATCGAATACGCCGAATCACTAAAACTAGAAATGCAATTGGTCGAACTGAAACAACCAATGCCGATCACATTATCAGAAGCGAATATGTGACGTATGCAAATCTAGTCTGGTCAAAACGTTCAGATTTTGTTAGGTTCTGACCACAATGACATTATTTGTTGTAATACGACAACAGTTTTGAAGTAAAACTTCTTATGGGAGGGCTTTGACCTTGGCTTGGTCCCAACCCAAAAAATATGATATTTTGCGGTACGACCAGGTTACGCTAGGTCGCGCGTGGCATAATTCGATTTTTAGGTTTTCCATATAAATATATCAAAATTTTGACTTAAACCGAACTACATTTTCTAAAACTTTGTTTTTATTTACTATAAAAATTTGAAATACCAAAAAAAAAATCAAAAGGGCATTTTGTGTGTAATAATTATGAAATTGATTCTATGACGGAAAGAAATCTTAAAAATTGTACTCAAGTTTAACAAAACACAGTAAAAAAAAACGTGTCATTGACTCAGGATTTTACTGCTAAATATCTTACTTTTACCGACTTCAAAAAAGGAGGAGGTACTATGTTCGACTGTATGTATTTTTTTATGTATGTTCATCGATTTCTACCCCATTTGTGGACTCAAAATTATTTTTTTGTTTGCCAAAACCAAAATATAAAAGGTGAAATCGGTTTTTTTTTTTATTTGCTTACGTTTAAATAATTTCAGCTCGATTATCCTACCAAAGTAAAAAAAGAATACGTTTTTTCGGACTATTTTCGCTCATTCATTCGAGACAATCCTATCTGTACCAAAATAGTAGATTCCATTTACTATTTCGTCACAGCAGACGCTATCAAACAAATGCCGCATTAACTCAGTGGAGTGATGTGAACAACTCCTAACACGCTCCCGTTGGAAATGCTCGCACAATCTACGGGATTCCAATTTGTACTAGGATTGCAAATGCAATTTGCACAGGCGCTTTGCTTTGTTATAATTAATTGTGGAAATATAGTAGCTGAGAGAGCTTTGTAAAAGCAGAGAAGTGTTATTAATGAATTATAAGATGTAGCTAATTTCTGACTGAAATGTCGTCGCTAAATTAGTTACTTAATTAATTACTTCTTCTTTGTGTATAGCCAGTGTCAAGTGATGAATATTTTTCAAGTATTATTGAGTTTTTCAGAAATATAGCCCTTGTGACTAGGGTCACAGTCATAGTCAAAGTCCATTCATAATTAAGGTCAAGTCATGCTCTAGTAAAGTGGTAGTCTTTACTAGAACTTCTATTGGAGTTTTTAAGCGAGCATTACGACTTTGTATGATTTGCTTACAATCATGCACGTTCACGAACTATTAATAGTTAATAATTTACCATTATTAAACATCACTCGAACAATCACAAGTTTTGGTAAATACACAATCGACAACGCTCTTTTTACTTTCGCGTCACATACCTAATTTTCCAACGTAATAAAAAATATTTATTAAGTTATCGATTAATATTTAATAAAATTCATTGCTTGTAATAACTAGCAATTACTTTTATTTAAACTTTTCTAAGCCTTGGATCTTCTCGTATATGCCGGAAATTGCTATCAATGTAATTTCTATAGAAGCATTTCCTTCGCCATCCTTCCCAACCTTCTCCTATATTTTATTTGAACAAATAAACTTTTTATCAAAAGGCTTTATGAACGCTAAAACGAATAGAACAAAGATTCGTATGCCAAAATCCATTTACACGGCCTTATTTGATTTGGGCCGCTAAAAAGTTTAAGAGCTTTTAAAAAGGGGTCGGTCCCAGAACGGAAAAAAGATAAATAACCGTAACTTTGAACTGTCACTGTCACTGTCACGTGCCAACTGGATTTTGCACAGGTTTGCAGAAGTGGACGTTTGGGAGTAGGCTGTACAGTTCACTCGTACTCGGCAGTTTTACGCATTCCGTCTTCCCTCGGGGAAAGCAAAGTTATTACAAGAAATGGGAAGCCAAATGTGATGACTGTAGCAAATGCTTTCCTTGAATGACAGTTTTACTAGAACTTTTGATAAGTGCCTGCGTTTGAGGAAATATTGCGAGTTTTTTGTTAAGAAGTTAACCTAAATACTTATTGTTAGTCGGTGACTTCTAGGTATCATAGAAGATAGGACAGAGATTTTTCTTCATATTTATGTCAGAAATAAAAATGACCTGCCCATAGTTGGTTGCGCATTCGCCTTCTAAGCACGGGTATCGGATTTCGATTCCCGGCGGGAACATATGTGTTCAAGGAAAATATGTGTTTCTGGTTCTGGTTGTGATTTTAAGTCCAATGTGAATGTTTCCGGCACTTGCCACACAAGTCATCCTCTTAGTGTGGGCTGTGAGTGTGAAAGCGTTTATTATTAATTTATTGTATACCCAAGTACTTGCTAATTGGTGTCTTCTTAGTGGCTATCTTAGAAGATAGGATAGAGATTTTGCTTCATATTTAAATCTGAATTAAATATATGATCGCAATATTGTGCATTTAGCCAGTGTCCAGTAATGTTATATTTCAAGTGCATTTCTTATTAAAGTCCTAGTCACAAGTCACAGTCTAAGTCAAGTAAAAATTTCAAGATCCAGTCATTGTCAAGTCATGCACTAGTTAAGCGGTAGAAACTTTACTAGAACTTCTATTGGAGTTATGGAGCGAAGGCGAAAATTACATTTTTCAATTTTATATGATTTGCCTACTTATGCACGTTTACTGAGTATAAACGGTTAATAATCCACCATCATAACACATTAATACTCGAAGAATCACAGGTTTCGGAAAAATATACAAAATCAACAAGCCATTTTTTCACATTCGCGGCAAAAACCTTTTTTATTAATTTGCCTTTCGTTAAACTCAAATGACATATATAAGGTGATTTGTAAAATACTAGAAACAACTTGGGACATCATTTCAACCATAGAGACCTTTTCTTTCACACCACGGCTATTGCAAATTCTGTTTTATGATTTTTCAAATAAATTTTAAAATAATAGGTATACTAATTATTTGGAAAATGTTTTTGGTTCCCTAAGCACGGTAAACTTGTTATCTTAATCTTTGTATTAAACCACCCACACTTTAAATAAATACGAGTATTATCTCGGTATTAATTTACAGTATTAAAACAATTTGCATTTCGGGTAAAATGGAAATTAAGGGATGCCGAAACTTAATTTGATTAAAATTTTCACGTTGGAGGTGCGATGATGAAATCAATTAAATGAGAATAATTAATTAACTCAACAGTTACATAAATAGGCATTTTATTATCAGTTAACTTTGAGACGGTGAAAGTTGTTTGTCGAATATTTTATACTTCTTTCTTTGTTGAATTATTTTTGTGCTTAGACTCCAGTTAGTAAAGAATCAACTGTACTTTGAATTTGTCGGTAATGTGGGACGAGTCGTGAGTTTAAAACTCAAGCGGGACGAACGAGAAATTCTTTGTATTGTAGGACAAGATAATGGGACGAGCGAGGCAGGAATCTAATATAATACATTTTAGGCATGATAATAGTGATAACACCATTACATACCTGACGACCCAGTTGGCGCAGTAGACAGGTGTCCGCCCTCTGCGCCATGGGTCCTGGGTTCGATTCCCGGCAGGAGCACAAATTCCTTCCCAAGGGATATTCGTGCTTCTGGTTCTGGGTGTAATGTGTGTGTGATGTGAATGTTTCCGGCACCCACGATACAAGTCTTTGAACTTAGTGTGGGGCTGTGAGTGTGAATGCGTTTTCGTTTTCATACCTATAATTGGCGAAGTTGCGAATAACACCAAAAATTAAAAAGATCCTTAAACAAAAACATTCTCACTCACAACCCCATTGAGTTCAAAGACTTGCATTTTACGTGCTAGAAATATTTACATTACACACAAATCTCATCCAAATTCTGGATGTGATGTGTGTAACACACAAGCACTCACTCCTGAAACCAGAAGAACATAATTTAATTTGTCCCTTGGGGTGGAAAATTGTGATCCTGCCGGGAATCGAACCCAGACTCTTGGCGTAAAAACTCCTGACCATAGCTACAACATTAACCTAGGTTTTATGATTGGAGTAGGGCGGGGCTAGTTGATCAATATTTCCATTTGATCAGTCACAGCTCCGTACGGTAAGTCTTAATGGTCTGTTACATATACCTTATACCAGAATACCGGCGGGTAAGTATTGAATACTTAAAAAGAATATTTTATTACTAACAAATCGCATTTAAAAGTTACAGCCGTTTAAGTGAAAGATGCTAAACGTACCCCAGATATCGAGGTGTTTCACTACCCAATTTACCCCTATGCTCAACTAGGCCTATCAATTTTGTGTATGTGTTTAGGTACCTTCATAATGTAAGACTTATGTTACTGAGGTGTCTTACACCTGGAACAATCCAGGTGATACTCTCAAGTTTCTACACAGGTCGTACAATACCTACTTATACAAAAAACTTATACAAACATATCAAATATTTTGCTTTCTACGCCTGGGCTCGGGGCTCAATTGACCATATGTACAGTTTTACATTTCTATGGTTGACCATATAAGATTTCAATGTGTACAAAGTTCATAATTAAAAAATATATCTAACTGACTTACGCTGAAGTACCCAAGATATGTTATTTCATGCAACATCTTCGGCCGCATTATTGGTTGGAACGTAAAGATTTTGTGTTTGTATTATTTCAGATTGAAATAAAAGTGACATAATCACAATTTACATAATATTCTTAAACACGCTAACTAATTTATAACCCTGCTTTCTAAATTGCTAAAATTATTTAAAAATATTATTTAATGCTACGGAAAATTCTGAAAAACTTGATTACTATCTCACGAAGCATTAACAGCTCGGGTAGAGTACCTTTATTCTTTTCTATGATTAATAGTTCCTGCTTGAAAAGCATATTAAAACTTAATAACAGTAGTAACAAAGCTTAGCACAGTAATACTGATCGCGCCACCTACATTTTGTGATGTGAAACTCGCAACCTGAAAATGAAATTAAACTCCTTTGTTGGCACAAAAGCTCAAGGCTGAATCTCGCCTGAATCCTTTGAGCGGTTATAATGCGTATGGTCGCTAAGAGATGGCGCTTTACAGCCATGAAATAAAAGGCGCTTTCCTTGATTTTCCAACACATTCATCAATTTTCTTAGATTATTTTGTGTACCTAAGCACTGCGGCCCTACTTTTATGGTGTAAACGTAGTTATTTTGATATAAAAGAGTTTAATATTATGTAAGTGTGGAAGAGTTTTCTTAAGGTTTTCTGTTATAAATGTAATAGAAGATAAAATTATATATATCATAAATGGATTTCATTCTAGGTTGCACTACAGTTGACGGAAATAGACTTCATTTGTTAAAGCCTTTACGAAGTAACAATTATCTAATCTGTGACTCTCTCTACTTACAATTTATCTCAAACTGAGGTACCCAATGAAAACTGTTGCATTTTATAAAACAAAGTCACACTTATAACCCCATGTTATTTTTTTACACTGTTATAATGTCATCAGTGCAAAATAATTTCTTTCGTAATTGTTCTCATTCTAGAGGAATATTAAAGCCCCAAAATACATGTGTATGGGACACGACAACATGGAAACCACTACCTGTGTTGTAAATTTTGAGGACGCTATGTTTTTAGTGGTACCGCGTACTTCACGATATTTTTAATACGCTGCAGCTGTAAAGTGTAAAGAAAATTGCCACAGTTGACCTCACAATTGTGACGGGACACGACTTTCTGTCGGCCGAGGGCAGAGTCCTGTCTACTGCAAACTGAGTCGTTGCCCCTTTGATTTTGCCTGCGTTAATTAGAATCAAATCATGTGTCCTAATGAGCCAGGATCAATATCTGACTAGGAAGTTTCGGCTCAAAATGGTTGGTAAATATATACTATCTACATACCAATATACTATAGACCTGTACTCAGCACTGGGAAAGATTGCCAGATAATCGAATAATTTGTATTGGATTTCAAATGGAGTTGGACGGGAAACATGGCTAGGCGAGGTGGTGACAGGTGAAGCAAGGTGATAACAGAGTGGTGGCCAAGATAAGGCAAGCGCAGCGATAAACGTTTAGCAGCAACATGGGTTGACGATATCGTTAAAATTGTTGGTCGAACCTAGATAAGACTAGCCGAATCCGAAGCGAATGGCAAAATACGAGAGTCACATGGGTAATATCTAGGGTACCCAGTAATAGGATCAAAAACCTGTGAATGATGATGATGATGGGATAGTATACTACATAATCTATTTTACCCACGTTCTAAACGAGGAAACGGAAAAGCCGCCTATTTATTTATGTATCAGAGATGGAAACATTAACAACGTCTTATAAACATCCCACAGTACCGAGGATGTTTGTCTAAACATGACAATGCCGGCGAAGCGTGTATCTACTGACTTATCTAGGTTCCGTAGATCATTATCTGCCTTCTACGTTACTAGAAATCATTTTTACGTCTCACTATTTAGGCGTTTGACAACTATCTCCTAGCTGTAAAATAAGATAATAATTTATTTGCCTTTAACATGATATGATTATGTTACAAAATGACAAGATAAGCCACAGACAAGACAAATTGTGAAACGTCATCCATTTATGGTTGACATAGCTTCAGTTCGCTCGAAGCCTTTCGCTTCTACGATTACCAACCATACTGCGAAGGAGTCGAACGCATTTCTCGCATCTACGTTCCCTGAACGGTATAATCTGGAAGTCTTCAAATCCTCAAATATAAGTTCTAATTAAGCTTCTGCAACTTTACTAAGGCATGTCTTGACTATGGCTCTCTTACTTGACTTTGACTAGTTTGATAAACAATTGAAACACACGGCTAAAAGCACAAAAATGCCGGTTGCAAAATCAAAAAAGAATCTTATCAGTTTCACGTACTTACCTAAAGCAATACAAACAGTCGTTATGGTTTTATCTTCTGTTTAAAGTACCCAAACGAGCCATGAATGAACATTAAAACAATTTACCGTGTTATCATAAACACTAACTGCGGCAGTCATCGACTCAGTTTTGTGCAAAATCAAAACAAACTACGATGGATTCAAAACATTCCTTTGAACCAACTCTCAGAGAGTTACCGCGCGCCGATCAGGCATCATTAATATACCGTGATATTAAAAAAGATAATATTACAGCGACATTTGATATTAAATACAGTAATATACAAATATCATATCACAAAATTTTAGCACTACTAACTAAATTACAATAAATAATCATTTTTTTTTTAAGAATTCTTTAAAAAACAGTATATCAAGTGCAAACAGTTGATTATGAGTGAAGTAAAAAAACGGAAATGAATCGAAGTATTCCTTTTGTGGTGATTGCCATTTTTATCGCAATAACATTCCAGGTTTGTATGGATTTTTAATTACAACTCGTGAGATTAGTGAGCTTGCTGTTTAGGAGGCGCGATGTTTTTGTTTATTTTTCATGAAAAAAAAATTACTGCAAGCAGTTATTCGGTTTTTTTTTACGATATTAAGTGTGTTTTTAAGCTAGCTAATCGAAAGGTTTAGTATAAGTTTTGTATTACAATATAAATAATAACATAATTTCCATAATTTGCCTGCAGTTATATAATTAATTTGAGGTAGCGTAATTATTGTAAAATAATTTGCTTGAGTTTTTATGATCGACGGCAAACAATTACAAAACGAACGCTATTGGCTTGACTGATTAGTGACGTTGGTTACTAGAAATTTGATGCCAATTATTGGATAAGTTTCCTTTACAGCAGCTACGATTGAATAGTGGACGTCAAAGAAAGAATCGCGTTTAAAATTTCTCGAGCCTGCTTGCATTTTCAATTTCTTATTTTGAAGTCAAATATAATGTTTTCATGAATGATTATTAATTTTTAGTCATGTATTATGTAAACAATCGAATCAATGTATAAAAAATGAGCATATTGCCTATTAAGGAATAAGACTGATATATCTTTTAAAACTGAAATATTTGAATTCAAACACAAAACCGTACGCTCGTTCTTCGATTACGCCCCCTTAGGCAACTTGTTCCATGCCACACAATACTTTTTGGACTCCAATTGTGCTGCAATTCTAAGGCCAAAGTTAAGCCAACTCTGCTAGGTATATATATCGAGCTAATCTATCGAGCTTAGTTAAGCTGTGGGAGCACTGACTTGCTTGATTATTTTTTTTTTTGATTGTCCTAACAAATACTTTAGCTCTAATGTTTGTGTCTACCTATGTCATGAAATAAGCATGTAATCATATTAGTATTTAATTAGAATTTGGGCATTTTAGCTGAATAAATTCAGTTACATAAAAAAAACATTGGGAATTTAATTTAATTCACTCAGTCTTTTTAGATAAGTTGTTTTATTATTAGGCATTTTATGCATATTAATGCAGCCGACTGTACATTTAGTGAGAAAAATTAACGCTTTGAACATGACTTGGATAGATAAATGATTATTGTAATGGACTTGGCTCCTTATGGTCGCGGATTTAAGTCCCGCTTTAAGCGACACACTTTTCTTTACTTTTTTTCACACGGTATTTGGTTCGATTCCGGGCAGGACACAAGTTTACTCAGTGGTTTTGTGTATGCTGTGAATGTTTCCGGCACCCATGACACAAGTCATTGAACTTAGTGTGGGACCATGAGTGTAAAACCGTAAAAATAGGCTGGTTTGTACCGTAAAAATATCGTATACCGTACCGTAAAAATAGGCTGGTTTGTAACATTCAAAATATGTCTCACGACACGAATGGACCTTACGTGTAGGTATATGTGTATAAATAACACTGTAACTGCTAACAAAGCTGCTTGTTTCATCGCGAAAGATAATAAATAACAAATATCCGAATTCAATGTTGTATTGCTATATAATGCGTCTCATAATAATAACAAAAATTACTCTTATGATGCGTCATTTGAGAGTTATAAACATAAATATAACGCAGTGAACTATATCTACAACTTTTCTAGAAGAGTTAATAGCCAGTCTTAAAAAAACTTAGTTTTAAACATATTATAATTTTACAGTGTTGTATTTTTCACGTTTACCTTATTGCGTTTACGTTACTGCTTTTAGTGAGCTCTGTTAATGTTTAAATTTATTAATTTCTGTCTTTGTCTAAGACAATTGGCCTGTAGACTGGATCAAGAAATCATCAAGTGAGATATTGGTCAAATGTTTACCTATAATGAATAAAAAATAAGTAAAAGTAGTATCCCTGTGACCACGGACACTGCACGAAAAGTAAGGAATAAAAATAATGTAAAATATACTTGATATAATTAAACGCAAGCAAAGCTTAAAAAAACCTCATCATCTTTTCATCGAAACCTTGATCAGATTTAATTTATAAACACCCATTATTGACTATAACTCAAAAACTAGAGATCAGACCTTGATCAAATTTCAATGGGACTACATAAAAAACACCAGCTTTCAAATAAAAAAGAATCATTAAAATCGGCTCACAACGAAAGAAGTTATGAGGTAACTTTTGAAGTCGGGTAAACGAGAACATCGTCAAAGTACGCATTATTCGTCACAAAATAGGCATTATTGACGATATTTCAAAAACTATCGTTCAGATCTTGTTCAAATTTAAATGGAACCAATTAGAAAGCAACATCTTCAAACTAAAAAAAAATAAATTCGACATCGGTTTACGTGAAGAGAAGTTATGAGGTAACACACAAAAAAAAACAGTCGACTTGAGTACCTAAAGTTGAGTAATTAAATATATAAAAAGTTTAAAACTCTAGGTGATACTGTCGTAGGCAAGCGTGACGCTTACCACTAAGCAAGCGTCTTTCTTTTTCCATCACTCAATTACAATAAAAAAAGCTAACATTTATAATAATTATTTCAGACAACAGACTTCCAAGATAACCTTATAAATGGCTACCGAGCACTCATTGCTGACATACAAGTTCGAACGCAGAAATCTCGAGAAGATATGGACACCCTGGTTTCCCAAATAAAACTGCTGATGAAGAATGAAGCTGATAAAGCTATTAATTATATGACTGTGTATTTGGAACAAATCTCATTGTATTTTCAAGTAAGTTTCCTGAAAAAATCTAGAGATGCTGCGTTAAATTTAGACAGAAAATAATTGTTGGGGCGCAATGGTATCCTAAAATTATAATTTTTCTTACATGTTATCTCTATGTTTACTGTACGTGTGTATGTCACTGGACACCACCTAACTTTATGTCAGAATTGTTTTGAAAATACACTAGAAATTGTTACCGTGCGAAGCCAGGGCCCTAGTTTCAATGTAAAAACAATTATTTTTACCTTACTTAAGCAATTAACTTACTTTCCACTTTTTAGGGTTCCGTACTCAAAGGGTTAAGTTATATATTCAGTTTAAAAATAAATAATTTAATTTAAATAAAACATGTCCTCCTACAAAAGACATGTTTTTTTGCCGTCTTTGTAGATAATACCCTTCGTGCACGAGTTCGACTCGTGCTTGGCTGATTTTTATTTTTAGTAAATAATCACAGAGCGGTAAGCTTGCGAGATTTCATTTCCTGCACTGAACAACTTTATTGACATAGTACTACAAATGGTTCTGAAAATATTATGCTACACAATTACCAACATCCTCTACATGCAGCGAGAAATACATCCAAACTACATTTCGAAGTCGGAACCATTATTGCTCAACATATTTAAAGCACATATGATTTTACAGGTTATTATCCATGATAGAAAGCCAAGGAACGGCACATATTGCAAAGAGAGCATAGTAAAGCTTCTCGGAGAAAATCTGCAGCTCGCCGACGAGAACGTCACATTGTGTCTGGCGCTAGGGTATCAACGGGTACAGAGATTACCTGGTGAGATATATTTTTAAATACTATTACTAGGGTAGGCAGCTTTAAACTTGAAGATGCAACTACAAGTATAAGTATATATGAGAGAAATGTATTTCTTATTTTGCTAGATTACGTCTGTTTTTTTTTAAATTATGGCTTCTCAAGCTATGTGCATTTAGCCAGTGTCAAGTAATAAATATTTTTCAAATTAGGTATTCTATTTATCGCTCGCCTGATGGTAATTGAGTTAAAACATAAAACCAGTTTTAGTCACTAGTCACAGTTAAAGTCGAATAAAAGAGTCATAGTTTAGTCATAGTCAAGTCATTGGATTTTTAGAGCGAAAGCGAAAATCAGGATTTTCAACTTTGTATGATTTACCTACCTACATTCATGCAGGTTTACAAACCAGTTATTTGTTAATAATCCACCATTGGTACACATTTACAATTAAAAAATCACAGGTTTTAGAAAATAATACAAAATCGACAACAGCTTTTTTCATGTTCGCGCCATTACTTCTTACTACGCCGCCCGCCCATAGGTACCTACCACACTACTCAAACAAGTTTGTATCACTAGCTTTTGCCCGCGGCTTCGCTCGCGTTAAGAAGTATTATTTTAAAATTGACAAAGTTTTATACAAACTTTCATCCCCTATTTTTTCCCCTTGAGGGTAGAATTAATCAAAATCCTTTCTTAGCGGATGCCTACGTCATAACATCTACCTGCATGCCAAATTTCAGCCCGATCCGTCCAGTGGTTTGGGCTGTGCGTTGATAGATCACTATGTCAGTCAGTCAAACACCTTTGAGTTATATATATTTAGATTGGCGTTACAAAATAATAAAATTAAAGAGAAAGTGAGCTTTTTGACTGTCTTTTCTTATTATTTCACACGTTTTAAACGTGTATTATATAGTGAATCGATTGATATCTTACTGCATTTCAATGATTGTGCTTCCATACATACAAATATTGAAGATAGGAATTAACTAAATATGTTTGCGTGCCGAAGATATAAAAAGGTTATTTTAGAGTTTAAGAATCAAAACTCTTTCAGGCCTCATCATCTGAAAAAAGACTATTTGGCCCAAGTATCTTAACCGTGCTACGAAAGATTTAAATTAGTTAAATAATTAAATTTTTCGCACGTTGAAATTAATTTACTTAATACGTACTTAAAACGAAAATGTTAAAAACTATTCAGTAGTAAAGTTGGACGAGTCAAAAGAAGATAGAACAGTAGAAAGAACTGTTATACTGGAGATGTTACCGTAGCATATGAGGACGTAATTAATTCCTGTAGAAACAAAACTATCTATAAATACTTATTGAGCGCACTCAACCTGTATGGGTGCACGTTAGATTTCCCAGCTGGAACACAGGTTTTCTCACCATGAAAAATTTACGTTTCTGGTTCTGGTTGTCATTGTATGTGATGTGAATGTTTCCGGCACGCACGACACAAATCATTAAATTTAGTATGGGGCTGTGAGTGCAAAAGCGTTTATGTTTACAAATTTCTCGAGTATGATAACTGTCAAAACACAGTAAAAGCACACTATCGGATTTAGTTATTAGGTTACAAAATTCATCGAAACTTTCTATTTTACGACCCATGAGCGATATATGACCATTCGATATCGTTATCTTTCGATACTAAAACCATTCGATTCCAAGACAGCGTTTTATGTGATCTTTACCTCGTGGTACCCGCGTTTAATGGTCTGCTCGTTGTTTGTCTGCTTTAATTGTTTGACGTAGAATTTGCAAGGTTCATACCAACCGCACCTGTTTGTCGAATATTCAAAGAGACCTTTATTTCCGCCTCGTTTTGTCAACTTTGCAGCATATCGCTATTATGTGTAATAAACCTTTGTACACTCACAGACCCACTAAGTTCGATGATTTGTGTCGCGGGTGCCGGAAACATTCACATTACACACGCAATCATAACCAGAACCAGAAACACAATTGTTCTTTAGGTAGAAAGCTTGTATTCCCGCCGGGAATCGAACACAATACCCTGTTGAGAACCCTGATGAACCCCTTTTTAGATAGCGATAATGCATCCAACTATGCCAACGGGCAGTTCAATTTTAGAATACATAATAATCGAGATAAGTGTGTCATAACATTTAATCTCAGAATACAGAAAGAACCAGAAGCCGCTTTAAGCTTTGATTGCAAGCCGCGCGCTGTGTCCAAAAAACAAAACCCGCGTCCCGCGCCCGTCTCACCTACACCCGCGTAATGTATCTAGCTTACACACTTACCCGTTTTTGGGGTAAATGTTTTAGGGCAGATACTATTCACACACACTTTTAATGAAATCAATATACGATCGGATTGACACAAAAACAAGCATAAGTAAATGAAAATATAATAACTATCCACTACTTTTTATATATATACCGTCCGGGGTAAGTAGTGCACAATACTGCAGGGGGTGGTTAGGAATCGATAAAGGAGCAAATAAAAAAAAAAAAAAAAAAAAAAAAAAATTTTTTTTTTTTTTTTTATTCGACTTGCCTGCTGGCAATTCAGTAGTAATTGTCAAGTAAAGTATGGCCCTCCGTAGACAGCCGCTACAACAATAGCTTCCAGAGTAGGTGAGTGCTACGAGTGCTACGGGGTCATTGAACTAACATGTGACGAGAGGTCACACTGAAAGGCGGTTCAGGAATTACGAGAACCAATGTTCACGTGAAGCAAACCACACCTATCTCATTCTAAATACTTGTCTTCAGTAAGTAATTAGGTAGGTACCTACTACCTGGTAGGTATTGAATTCCCAGAATTCGTTGATTTGATAACTTACAACAAATTCTGGGAATTCAATACCTACCAGGTACCAATGGTTTGCTTCACGTGAAACATTGGTTCTCGTAATTCCTGAACCGCCTTTCAGTGTGTCTCTCTCTCACCTCTCGTCACATGTTAGTTCAATCACCCCGTAGCACTCGTAGCACTCACCTACTCTGGAAGCTATTGTTGTAGCGGCTGTCTACGGAGGGCCATACTTTACTTGACAATTACTACTGAACTGCCAGCAGGCCAGTCGAATAAAAAAAAAAATTTTTTTATTGGAGTAAATTAAAAAAAAAAAATTTTTTTTTTTTTAATTTGCTCCTTTATCGATTCCAAACCACCCCCTGCAGTATTGTGCACTACTTACCCCGGACGGTATATACAAGGTTATAATATGTTTAGGGTGTACTAAGCTGAAACAGTATAATGGTACCCCTTTCGGCTTAGGGCACCCCAAATAGACTACCTGTGTACTGCTCATATTAAATGTAAAACTATATTAGTTATTGTTATTTACCTATTAAGGATGACTCACCCAAGGCCGTGTCGGGTCCGAGTCGAGATTCGGCCGTAGCACGGTCACTGAGCCGGTTCCGTGCCTGTAAGAGAGGCTTCGACCGAGCAATTACCGTTGCGCCGTGATGTAGTCTACTCGTCAGAGCAAAAATAGTGTTGTAACTAGACCACAATCATGTTGACTTTTGACGATCTGGAGTTAGCGGCTATTGCGATCGCTCTGGACGATAAAGAATTTGAATCTTCAACTACAAGGAAATGGAGTGTGCCGAGCCGAGGCGAGACCGAGTTGTTTCCGTGAGTTGTCCGTTGCTCGGCCGTCACTCGTTTGCCGCTCGGTATAGTGTGAGTGTGTCCATACAAAATATATACACATAATTTTAGTTGCCCGTGCTACGGCTGACGCTCAGCTCGGACCCGACACAGTCTAGCGTGAGTCTTCCTTTAAGCTCAATGATGTTAAAATAAAATACGGTTTCGATGAAAACATTTAATTTCCTTTTTGCTGCGTAAGTAATTTCTGTCCAAAGACAACTGTTTTCTTTTCTTCATCAGCAGGAAAGCTAAAATTTCACAAAAACAAATGTTATTGTCGTAGTAAAAAAAATCGGCCCCATACAAAAAGTTCACTGATATCCGACAAAATGTATGGAACAGTAGATTTTTCCTCTTTGCGAATTTTCAAAAGAAGCAGAACAAAAGTTGTTTTTTTTATGTACAGACAGACATGCCCCTAAAAGCACGCTGACTTAGTGTACCAGTAACAATGTATAACTATATAAGTAGATTTTTTAAAGTTAATTATATAATATAAAACTACAACAAATAAAAGTTTTCATTCTAGGGAAAATTGCAACTCGATATTTGGCACACCAACAAAATGGAGGTGTCACTATTTACGACAATTAATGATCGAACAATTTATTAAATTATAAAATAACACAACATCTATATGCGCTACTAACGTATGAAATGTGATCCCATTAATATTTTTTTTTAGTCTTGATGAATTTTTACACGTAGGGACGGCACAGGAAGGCATAATTTAATTTAATTTGCAGCGGTAAAACACGTCAGCGCGAGTGACGGTGACAGATTAACTAATCGCGTCAGCGTAAAACTACTTTCAACAAGCGTAGTTTTTGACGCTTCAGTATAAGGCGCGGTCGCGGCTTCTGGTTCTTTCTGTATTCTGAGCATTTAATATTCTAGGTTTTCCTAGGAAACAAAACTATTTCCGTCTAAGAGCAAAATGAATCTTTCGCTTCACTGTAGATAATATTTAGGGCAGTTAAATTTCAGAATACTTGGCCTCGCGATAATTGTGTCATAACATTAAATATTTCATGTTTCCCTAGGATACAAAAATATTTCCGTCTCAGAGCAAAATTAATCTTTCGCTTCACTGTAGGTATAATAAAGGGCAGTAAAATTTTAGAATACTTAGCATCGCGATAATTGTGTAATAAGGTTGAATATTTTATGTTTTCCTACGATACAAAACTATTTCCGTCTCAGAGCAAAATGAATCTCTCGCTTCACTGTAGGTGATATATTAGAAATAATCCAGAATCAATCGATATTGAATACAAGGAGCGTAACGAATCATTCGTTACTTACTCTGGATTCAATATCGATTGATTAATTCAATAATTAATATATAATGAACTAAATTCGTTCCATACACAAACCAAAGCCATAACATCATTCTTTAACCATATTATTATTTTAGAAAAGCTGCAAGTCCATTTTGAAACCCTGGAGAATTTAAAGAAATATTCAGCGTCTAAACTTTTTGAATGCCAGAAGCAGCAGCAAGTCGGTGGTAACTGCTCTCATGAAAGTCAGGATCTTGAACGGACTGTTGTAAGTATCACATTATACTTGCTTATTATATAAAAAACATTAGATAGTCATTCGATAATAAGCAATTATAATATACCAGATAATAAATAGAAAGACCACTGTAGTTAAAATCTCACTGATCACTTTTTTCACCAATAGTATCATCACACAGCTGGACCAATTTTGATGTAATTTGTTATGGAGGTAGCTGACACCCTGGATTAACACATAGTATACTTTTTATTCCGAAATGCTCACGGGTTCGGAATTACACGGGTAAAACCGCGGGGCGCAGCTAGTCCTTTATAAATGCAAAACTTTGGTTTTTTGTGACTCAATCACGTTGAAACTACTAAACTGATTTTCTGAATTTTTGAACGTAGGTGGATAATAGCCTAGATTATCACATGAGATATTTTTATCATCATCATAATTTTCATAGGCAATAGGGTGAAACAAAGAGACACAATTAGTTTAATATAAATACATAAAGTTCCCAAATCAATACTAAATGGTAATTAAAAAAAAATGAATAACCAGAAACATTAAATTTTAAACAAATTAGTTGTTTAAAAACGATTGTAGTAGCTACTTGTTCATTATTGTAATGTTGAATCAAATGTTAAATGTTCCGACCTAGGGTTCCGTAGATTTTCGATGACCTTCTTGGAGCTATGTTTACAGATCGTGGCGCACGTGTCAAGCTTAGAAAAGTTTAATTAATTAATTGATATTCATTAATTTTCATAGATTATAATAAAACACTGTCTCCGATGCAAATTGTTTACCCTCACGAAAGCTATTATGTTAAATTGAAAAACAATTACGATGAAATTAAATTTAAAAGTTTACAATGTCAGTTTTTTCGCAAAATAGTTAACAAAAAGCACTTGATAACCAGAAACATACAACACTTAACTCTTTTAGATAGTTTAATTAAAGAACTTCGAGAAATATAGCGGCGATGGCATTGTTTTCGGTTTATCCAAAACAAACTTAGAAAATCAATTATTTCGGCAGACTGATATATCTTTATAATTATGTGCGAGTAAAAAGCGATCAAACCATACGTTATAAAATTAACATTCTCAATGAATTAATAAAATACTTTATGATTGTGAATGATTACAAATTTGAACTTAAAATCTCTCATATCGTCGGCCAATAAAACACACAAAACAGTACATGTTATTTGTCCTATGTAAAGGGAAAAATTAAATTCTCTTATGTACACGTATTTATGTCCTTTATATTCCATCTATCAAGGAACTTAAATCCGTTGTCTTTAGTATGGTATTAGACTAATTAAATAACTTGAAGTTAGCTTGATTCTAAGAAATTCTACGGTCTAAAAACGTCTTTGTTCCCCGAACGGTATAGTTAGGGGTTTAAGTCAGGATGGAATTGGTATCTACATCAGCAGGCAAGCATGCTACATCTTCGGCTGCATCATCAATTTCCAAGCCATTGCAAGCATTTGACCGCTATCTCACCTGATGGAAAGTGACGATGCGGCCAAAGATGGAACATGCTTGCCTAGAAGGTACCTATTCACTCTAGACTTGAAGACACCCAGATTAAATTGTTATTCTCTTACTCTCTAGTTTATATAAAAAAAGCCTATTACGTAGCAATTGAAATATAAGTATACCTATACGAAGTTATTTTTTTTCATGCTCCATCGACAAGCATTTGACTACAATCTCACTTGAAAGCGATGATATCGCCAAAGATGTAATTCGCTTGCCTTGAAGATACTTTTTCACTCTTGACTTGAAGACTCGACCCAGACTATACCTACTATTAGATATTATTTCTTAACCCGCTTGAATAATACTTCAAAATTGTTTTCAGTTCCTCTACGAAACATCTCCTTTCCCTGTGGTTATGGCAGAAATAGCCATCCATGGCTTCAAAGAAGTGTCAGACTTAAGTGTCTGTCTCAAAGACATAATATCGAGAATGATGACACATTCTGTCAAAGTTATAGGAGATTTCAACAGATGCATTCACAACATCGAGATGCCAAAACTTAAGTACTTACTCAAGTTCATGAAGAAGTACGCATAAGTTAAGTGATTTGGGTTTAAATAAATAACAAACATTTTTATAGATTGTGTTTAAATGAATTAACAGTATCAATTAGTTTTAATTAATGTAAATAATGAAGTTAAGTATTCAATATGATATATATCTCTATTTTTATGTATATTTAACAATAAATCATTATTAAAACGTAAACGGGTTCGGATCTTGTTTTATTAAATTAAAGTGAAATATTTTCGACCTATGTTTCATTTCCCCTAGCAATTAAAATATATATTCACACAAAACTGTTATTTAAGCCTATAGCAAAAAGCATTCAAGTTAAAGTCACACATTTTTTATAGTAAACGTACGTTAAAAAAATTTTACTCTGTATTACAGTAGTGCACAAACCTTTAATATGTACCTATAGTGTGGCCAGTCCCAACACAAAAAGTTAAATAATATTTACGCAGTTATCAAATATTTAACAAAAATATATTGTAATATAGTGTTACTCGTTATGTATTGTAAAACAATACATAACAAGTTCAGCAAAAAGTTTAAATAAAATAACACTTTTCTTCGCAAGATCATCTATACAATATCGTAATACTATTATGGTGTACAAAAGCAAATTTGTATACCACCTACGACTATATCATTGCTTATGAGCTGTACTGGTGGAACAATAGATTTTGCTACTTGCTGGTCCAAATTCAAAATTTTATAACGTTCCACACGCCGATACGAAGAATAAGAAAGTGAGATTTAGTTGTTAATTACTAGATTGAAAATAAAAAATAACCTAAAGTCCAACTTTCTAGGATAATAATTTGAATGTTTTTTATTGTAACTACTATTTGAGTGGTCAGAGTAGTACACTGCTCTGATCAGTTTTTTTAAATTAGTTCGCGTTGTTCAGAATTTGTCTATTGTAAGTTTTTATAATCATCTCAACAAATAGCATCCAAACTATTTTGACATATTTAATTACATTCCGTCAAAATCACTAATTTTAACGCAAGGATTTTGCAGCTAAATTAAAAGGTTTGTCTCCTATCTAGATGCCGTCTGGTGAGATAACGCCTATGAGAGTTAAAAACAGTTTATAATAGAACTACTCGGATATTTAAACATAATGATGTTGCTAATTACAAATACAGCAACATGGTGGCAACAAAGAGCTGAACTTATTGTTGTATCAAAAACCTTATAGTTGGATCAAAAAGGCAACCCTCAACCCTACCCGAGGGCACAGAGCAAAGAACCCTCTTTTCATGCCATTTGCAAACATAGAAAAGAATATACTCGTTTGCAAAGCTAACCTTAAAGTTGCGAAATTTGATTTACGTTAGATGATTAAAAATGCAAAGAAAAGGGGATAAGTTTTATTCTGAAATTATATTGATTCACAAACGCGTCTCAGAAGTTCTACCTACTAACTCTCGGTTGTAAACCCACCAGAGCCATGTATTCTGCGATCGACTGTTGTATCGACGACGCGGCAATTCGAACATTCGTATATTGACAAATAGAAAAGACCTACATAGCAGGGGGGGTCAATTCCGGGCGTCACATCGACGTCGAAATCGAAGCGATTTTCTTTTGTTATACACATCGAATCAACTGAAATTTCAACCAATCGATCTTTTTAGTCGATTCAATTTTGGAAAAATTTCAAAATGGAAGAGATATAGGTGTTAAAAACGTAAAAAAAAAATCAACCATTTTTAATTAACATAAGTTTTTCAGCTCACAGTGACACTAGTTTTAGCACCAGTATGTAGGTATGTATGTCGTTTGTTCCCTCACAGCTTTAAAACGATTTAACCAATTGTATGTAACATATTACTACATCCTCTCAATTCTACGAGTGTCGTGGGATAGGTTATTTTTATAAAAAACATTATTATTTTGTTATACTCCATAGAGTAGTGAAAATACAACAAATGCCATTGTTATGGATATTACAATGAAGCTGCGAAATACCATTTCAAAAATGTATAACTTATAGTAATAATATATATATGTATCATAAAACAATTGTCTTGGGTTTAATCTATGAGAAGCCATTTCGAATGAATAGTCGGTTCGTAATTTGAAGTTTCGTTGCGTTTTGTTAATATTTTCCGTCTTGGAATCTTTTGAGTATGGAAATATATAATAAAGAAGGTGCGATACTAGAAAGCTGTTTGGAATATAGTCCGTTGGAGATCTACATTTAGTAATATGAAAAGAATAAATGGAGGAACAGAGAGGCACATCCCAGTTTTCAAATCATGATGTCGAAAACAGCAAATGGAATAATTTTAATATGAATGCACCATTTGTTGAAGATTCGTAAAATGCCAGATGCTTGGCTTCGGTTCCATCTATAGAGAAATGCATTGTATTTATTGAACGCACAGCTCGCCGAAGTCACGGACGGTAGCACTCTAAAGAGAATTTATGGACAGGTTCGCAATTTACGAGCATCTGGGCCTTCTGGGGGGCTATTGAGTGGGGAACTGGTTAGTGTGATTTATTCATAGTATAGTCTCAGATATGCTTATATATAGAACTAAATTAATATTTTTATCAATATTTTTATTAATATTTTTGCTCTTATTTAGCACAAAAAATTAGCATCGCTATTCAACGTGGAAACGTAGCCAGTATTCTGGGAACTTTGCCTTTGGCAAGCGGTTTACAAAATTTTTAAGTAGGTACTATTTGTTTTAATCCCCTTTTGTAATCTTATCTATATTTTTATCTATTTCAAGTAGTTTTTTAACGAATAAATCAATAAGTTACATAATTAAAACGACAAGTTCGAGTCTGATTCACGCACAGGGTTCCAAACAAACTCGTTTGTAGAAAACTCGTCATCACGGGAATCGGTCTCAAAGATATTTCCCCATATATTGTTACTTTTTTAAATTAAAATATATTTTTTCAGACATTTCCGTTATAATTGCTGCGGGAACTTGCTTTTTGTCAAATTTATGAATCTAGGTCTACGGGAACCTGTAGATCAAATTCTACACAATTCTACAGGTTATTTGCGAGTGACAATAATGTCCATAAATGAACGTAGTTTTTGATGTGTTGATTTATTAGATTGATTAAGGCTTATTAGATGGATTATTTAAAGTTTATTAATATCAACTTCATGCCTATACGCGTTCCTCAGAAAAAAGTTCTTTACAGATAAACAAACGAGTATTTTTTCCCCTTCTGAAGAACGGAACTCGGAAAAAACGGAATATGTAACTAAAAAATATTAAAACAATATTTTTCTAGACCACTGGTTTTTTACGATATTAGCTGAGATGTTATGGTTGACATATCACGTATTTCCTCAAAGCTTACCGCTATACATTCGTCATCCAAACAACAAAAGAATTGACTCGTTGCCAGCGCTGTATAAGTACGCCGAGCGTTATAATATAGGAAGCTTTTTGAATATTACATATATATCTGTTTGCATTAAAGTTCTTCGTCAGACAAGTGTGAATGTGTTTATAAAAAGTCTGATCGCGCTTTCTAAGTTTTCAACACATTTTTAGTCCAGTCTTTTAACTAATTTCGAGGGACACCAATGAGGAATCATTATTAGTATATTTGTTGTCAGTGAAAGCACGCAGTGTTATTTCTTAGAAAATCTCAACCAAACCGAACTCTACATTTACCAACGAAAAAATATTTAAGATTTCTACTAACTAATTAAGTAGAAACACTTCGCACTTCAATCCCGCACTAAGCTCGAAGACTCATGTGAAGCGTAAATATTCTTCGGTAAGGAAAACTACGATTTTACCAAAAACTGAAAACAGTACCACGCCGATATATAGAGGTTGAAACTAATTTTCCTAACAGATAAAATATCGCAAATCTTTTAGACACGGCCACAAAGAAAAAAAAATCCCTGAGGCAGTGTCAAATAAAAAAAACACAAAGATTTGGCTCCTATGTACTCATCATTCAATCATCTTTTGGCTATTCGCATTAAAGTATTCGCGATTTTCGAGACAATTTAAGTGATTTTTATTGATATAAAATTAAAGATATTCGTCATTTAAAAACCTTTAAAAATTGTTCAAATAGCTAAAAAATACATTTTTTTATAATACAACATTACATGGACCGAGTCCGAATATCCCATTTCAATATTATTTACCAAAGTACATACCTACGTAAAACCACAATTTTGTTTTGATATTTTTAATGGTAATAATCAAACAATATAAATATCTACATAGGTACCTACTCGGGAAGTAATGGTATGATATAACTACGATCATCCGATAAAAGTGCTGATAAAACTGCAACCTTTTATAACTATTAACAGGGTATAGGCCAGTTACTGTCATGAACGGGCATGATACATAGGCACATATAATGCTATAAGAAACCCTACAAAAGTCTAGGCAATGGTTACTGAACCCTGATCGCTGACACATGAAAAGGGTAAATAAACAGGTTTTGGCTATAAATCAAACTTCAAAACTTTTCACTCACCAGTGTGATGAGTACATCCGTGGAGCAGGGCTGATATTTCAGCAACCTGCTGAATCTCAGAGTTCGTTGGGCCATCGTCAGGGGACCTACGGGTCGGGACACGTGGATAAGCGGAGAGGAAGGCGGGCGCGACGGTGGCGTCGACACCGGTTGCACATTGCGACGTACTGTCTCTAGAGGTACAGTCCGAGCGACTAGTGTATCACTTCCTACCGAATTGACACTACCACTGAATATGTTCATCAAATCGCCGATTGAACCTCCACCGCTGGAACCGCCCCCACATCTCAACTTGTCCAAGTCCGTCAAACTCGAACCGCGACGTACGCGAAGTCGCGATCCGCTGCCGGTCACGCGACTTTGATAAGTCTGATCACAGCGGACGTCCGCTTCGCTGTTCGCTTGACCTTTCCTTCTACGAAACATGTTAACAACATAACACTTCAACAGTTGCTAAAACACTGAGTATTTGCACCTGAAGCGAAAGTAATTTGCATACGAATGAGGTGAGTTCGATATCAATAGGGCCACGGTCGCCCGCAGGATGCCTTTATCGCGTCCTCGCGCGTTTCCGTCGCCATCGCTTGCGCAACGTTCTTACCCTAACCGTAACGTGTTAGAGTATAACTTTTTCTGGAATTTTGTAAAGGGGTGCGCACGCAGCAAAGTCTGTTCGTAGACTGAGTGGTGAGTGCTTGGTTTTGTGTGTGCGTATGGAGCAGTGAGCTGGACTAATGAGGTGATCGGGTTCAAAGTCGACGCCTCTACAGGCGGTCGCCACTTAGCTAACACAATTACAATATACCGAGTTGCAAAAACCGATAGCTTTTATTTCTTGTTGAATTAACGTAGAAAATTAACGGTATATAGTTGGTTCGAAAATGTATTAGACCGTACAAAGAGAATAGTTTTAATATTGTTGCGAAACCTTTCCCTCGATTAGCTGGAGGCAACGGCTTTGTTTTTTGAGTTAACTATTTTAATAAAAGATTTTTTTATTATTAATGGATACAGCACGAATTTACAAAACGTTTTATATGTTTTAAATAAAGTTAATGTCAATTACTTACTTATACCCTTACAAATAGCGCCGTAACTTTTCTAAGGCTTGAGAAAATAGCTAAATTATTCGTGTAAATTAATTAAAAAATGTCCACATTGCTCCTTAGTCCACTTTTACCCGACGCAAAGTATATGTATATCTTTTAGTTAAAATATTACGCATTTAATGTACCTTAATCGGCCTTGATAAGATAAATTTGACCGTTTCAATGACATCGTATATTATAATAGCTTTTACCCGTGGTACTTTTGTATAGTTAGCTTTTAATTAGTTGCTATTCTTAGTTTTGAATGTTATAATTTAAAAATCTGTAAATGCCTTAATGCACAGATTATAAGGGTTAAATTAGCTAGGCTCTGCCTTTGTTTTTCTATGTTTGTGTCCATGGAACTGCAATAGTAAACCATTTATTTGTTTGTTAGTCTATGTGTAAAAGCGATAAAGCTTAGATAAACTGATAAGCTTTTGTTTGTTTGTTTGAATGTACGATACCTATCTAACTATTTAATAAAAAATAGTTACAGTTGTTTTCGCGATATGTTTCCCATTAAAAGATCTGTAACTGCTACGTGTATTCGTTATTTACCGTCTAGATCTATGCCGCTGAGAAGAGATTCGATTCCAGCAGAGGACAAAATCGCTCCCCACGGAAATTTATGATACTAATTTTGGGTGCAAAATTGCGTAAATGTGAGTGTAATACGAATATTTACGGTTTACTCTTCATGAATCATTGAATTATGTTTAGAGATGTGTGTGTGAAATATTTTACTATGGCTTGGTTTTACCAAATCATAAACGCTTTCACACTCACAGCCCTACACTAATTTCGATGACTTGTGTCGTGGGTGCCGGAAACATTCACATCACACACACAATCACAATCTTGTGTAGATGAAAAATGAATAGTGAAAACTTGTGCTCCCGCCGGGAATTGAACCCGATACCCCCTACTTAGAAGGCGAACGCTACCCTACTAAACTAACGAGCAGTTCGAAAAGTAAAAGCATATCAAATAATGCAGTGGGAATGTGTTATATAACAGTCAAATTTAAATGTATTTTTTCCTGTATGTTACAATTATATGATTATATATATATATATATGATTAGGTTTGTGTGAAAAGTAAAACTACTATAATTTATAGTATTGGCAGGCCTTTTATTTTGTGGTATAGATTCAGAATCCATAAAGTTAATCAAGTGTTATTTTACGACTAACGTTGTTTAGGAGTGTTTAATCAATTAAGGAGGAAGCTACATGAAAGGAAGATATTAGTGTAACCAATATCACTATAGTTATAACTTTTTATACTGTTACAATCGGTACTTTTGAAGATTAGTTTGATGTACCTTAGATTTATAGGACATATTTTTATATCATCTAAGCAAACGTACAGTCACACCTGATTGAAAGCGACGGTATGGTAGTTTAGTGATCAATTTTGGTAACATTTAGAGGATATATAATAAATACTTAAAAAATATGTATTTGCTCTACAGTTTTTTTAATATAACGTAGCTCATAAAAGCATGAAATGTGTTTCGTATTCGGGGTTTTTTTTTTAATTTTGACTTGTTAACAGTGTAACTGCCTGGCAATAACGAAAGATTTAAGAAATAATTACGTATATAAAATGTACTAGGGCAGGGGTAGGCAACCTGCGGCTCGCGAGCCACATGCGGCTCTTTGGATGTGAAGCTGTGGCTCTTTAGTTCCATACGCATATATTATGAATTTAAAAAAGAAAATTGAAAAATACGTTCTGAATCGATCAACGAGAATTCGACGCCATTTCTATCGAGCCTCCAAAGGTTGAAATTTACAGTTGAAACGAGTAAATTATGGGATGATTAGGAAGGTATAACGCGTGCAAAGCGTTTTCTATACGATACTCACAGTACAGTAGGTATTATTGTTGGCATTAAGGATTATTGTTGGCAAGAAAAATAAAATTGTGGCTCTATAAAACTTTGAAATTTTGTAAATTGTAATTTTTTACTCTTCCGACTCAAAAGGTTGCCGATCCCTGTACTAGGGCATGTATAATGTAATTATCTGATACATGAAATAATGAAAAAGAATCGATTTGAGTTTGAATGAAATTGTCAGCCAGATATAAAACTAGAACTTACCGAGGTGATAAACGGATTCTAAGCTTAGTCTAAGAGCAGTAGTTAAACGCAAATCGCACTTTCTGTCTAACAAGACCTGTTAGCCAATCTCTAAGCCCTGGGCTACGGGATAATCCTGCTTCGTGGAATTGTGATGTCCATGTTTGCACAGGATTATTGGAAACCCCTATACCAAGAACTTGGCCAGGCCGCGTAATTATCGACATAACTACTTTAAAGTTTTGAAACACGTGTTTGTGGGCGTAGAGATATAGCTACGTAGTTTGTTTTGTACATGAAATGGACACTGTTTGAATATTATGAAACGTGAATTTCTTTAACTTCATAATATGTTTGACAGTGTTCAAAGTAGTTTCTTGAGATTATTGTTCATAAAGGCATACAAATTGAGTAACCGCGGTATGTTTTCATTTGATTTCCCTAGTCACGTTTCTCTTTGTTCCAGTTTCACCAAATCAAATATGAAAACATTGTGATATAGTCCGAGGGCTTCAAGAAGGTCAGAACACGACATAGTAACAGCATTCTCCCATTCACACTACGGGGGGCTATCATGTAGCAATAGTTAACCCACTGAGAATCTTGGCATTGTAACTATACATTTAGGTAGTTATAGAAATTCTTATAGCGTACATAACTGACTTCAGTGATTCTTTAATTTTTTATAAAATTAAAAAAAAAAGAAAAGTACAAATTCGTAATAAACGGTTGTAAAACAAATGACTGTATGCAAACGAGAGTTCTCAGATGGCATTGAACAGGTTAACTTTATGTATACATTCAGAATTCCCGATTTTTTTTTATAAATGTATATCATTTAAAGTACCTATAGAAAGCTAAATCAACGCTTCGTTTCTTAAATCTCCGGTTGTCATAATTGTCATTCACCGTTGCATTCTTCACATGCACGTTTGATTTTGACAGCTATTTGACATTTCATCGCTATATTCCGGGTAAACAACCGTTACGTTCTTAAAAGTAGGTTAGTGATTTCAGACTATAATTTATTAAACCGACTTCTAAAAAAGGATGAGGTTTTCGAATCAAAAGGTCGTCGAAATCTTTTTTTTATGTATGTTACTCGAAGACGCCTGGACCGATTCGAGTTTTATTTTTTTTTTGGTTAATAAGGTAGGTATTATTCCCAAGTGGTCCCCTATTTGATCAAGATCTGATGAAACATTTTGGAGATATTAGCGATTCAAGTCGTTTATTGGTTTTTTAAGCTCGTATATATTATTTATTCAATACATACTTAAATATTTATATATACGTATAATACAATTGTCACAGGCTGATGTCTGTACATTAAAGATATTGAAGAAATATCGCGTAACATACATACAAAAAAAAACATGCAGTTGAATTGAGAACCTCCTTTTTGAAGTCGGTTAAAAACTAATATGGGGTGGGGGTCTTTATTAGAGCAACAAAAGCCAAAACATCCTTTTTTAGAATTATTTTTATATAATAAAATATAAAAAGCACATAGCACATGGTAGATACGTAAGGGTAGTTTTATTTCTTATTGCGTAATCAATTACAGACTTTAAAAGGAAAATGTGACTTACAGCTTAAAAAATATTAGCTTTAATTGCATATCCGTTTGCTTAGACGTGGTCAATAAACCTATAAAGTGATCCATTAAATCGCTGTGAGTGCGTATAATCATAGGGATCTGGCTTCCTGCTGCGCCAGACGAGAACTATATGCTACAATACAGTGTTATCTACATCGTTCATAATAGTTTAACCAACAAATATTTTACTATTAAAGTTTTCGTGAGAATCAGACATCGTAATATTATAAAAATATGGTTTCCACTCACGTCATTTGGTCGAAATTGTCGACCTAGGATTTGAGCATGTACGATGCTCTTCTTTACAATACAACTTAGCAATACAACAATATTATTGTGACTGTATTGTGGGCCGAAGGACTGTAGGCTGCTGCGCTCGTGTAATGTAATTTGGTATTTGAGCTGGGCAAATAGCTTATAATATACATATCGATACAAAGATATTATAATATTCTGTTACCTACTGATATAAGCTAATAAGCCTTTATCATACTTATATGCAAAGTCACTGTTCACGTCACGTCAGGCCAAAATGCCCGTACAAGTGGACAATGTCCTTTACGTCGCAAAATTGCGACGAAGACTGACAATCGATCAAATGACGTAAGAGCCGTATTTTAATAATAATATATATTTTATGTCTATATTAAATTTGAGTTTATTTTTATAAATGACATATATATAATATAGATATACATAATAAGATACAAGTTATAAAAATAAAGGTTAAAGATGGTTTAGACGATCTTTAATGTTCGGCAAAGTTGCAAAAATGCTTGCTGCATTACCACGCTGTATAGCAAGGCTTATCCTCTGCCCCAAATACAAACCAGCATTTTGGTCATGGTCATTGATTCGCAATCAGTCTCTTAGACAAATCAATCTTTATTTTATGTCTTAAATGAACTAATTATGTTGTTCTCGGCTATCAGCAAATTTGATTTAAATCATTTTACCTATATTATTATCGCCATTTGATTTTATTTTGCTAATTTTATTTAAATCTTTATATATTGTTATCGTTATTTGATATTGTAACCAAATGTTTATTCAATATAATGTCGTTTATAATATATAATGTGATATAATTTTTTTTTTTTTTTTTTATAAAATCAGTGTGTTTCATACGAAAAGGATTCATGCGCGTCCCCATTGCCATTCACTTTTTTTCAGTGTTGCTTTCAAACTGTTATAATTGTCATGCTAAAAAGGTGTTCCTTTAGACGTAAGCAGTCAAAGACGTCTATGATGCCAAGTAAGCGGCTGAGGGCAAACCTGTCTGTAGATGGAATTAGTAAAAAATGTAGACCTGTAAATTTCACCTTTTAAGATATAATATATTTTTCTAGCAAACGCGTAGCAAGCGTTATATAACGGTTGTATAAAAAAACCTAAGGCAATCATAGTTCTCCCTAATGCAGGTCCTAATGAGACAGGCCTCTTTATAATAGGTACTTGCGTATTATTAAAAGGCCTGCATATAAAAAAGAATAGAAATAAAAGTAGTAACCGTTGTTAGATCAGTTTGTTAGATTGATCTGAAACTTGTTGACCAAATTTGTATGTGTATATTTCTTTAATTACTTGTGTCTGATTGTGATTTCATTATTCGTATTGCTAATTTGTATTATTTCGAACTCCGAAAATTTACGAATAGTTTAAAATGCTTCGTGCTATAGTTTTGTTAATCGAAGTTTAAAGTTTAATAACGGGTATAGAGTTCAATAAATGGTTTTGTTTACTCCTATTTATATGATCAGTGATTTTTATTTAGTTTAATATTTTTGAAATTACGTATGCACGTTATTTGCTCAATCTTCTACGTTTGGTAAACAAATATTGTATATATACTCGTTGGTGACGATTGCTATAAATTCTTACATATATATTGGGACAGTGTAATTTTCCTTAAAATTTCACGCTTTCGAATTGTCGTTAAAGTTAACCTTCTTGTGTGGAATACAAATTACTTAATTTAAATATTTAAATAGTGATAAGACTCACCTGGTTCCATAAAGTTAGCATTAATTCTCCATAGTATACGAAAACAAATACGTTATAACACACAAAAATATTATTAAACAAGAAAAAAATGCGATGAGTTCAGACTGTAAATCAAATATAAATAAATAAAAATGCTCTCAGTTCTATCTTGATAAAACTTTCTCATTACATTTTGAACAACAAAGGAATACAGATGTATCCATGACAAATTAACCTTTAGACCATAAAAACTGAAAAATGAAATATGAACTTACTGAAAACTATAACAAAACATAATAATTATTAAGACAAAGCAAACATGAAAACTTGTTAATTATTTATTACAGAACTTTAATAATTAATTGAAAAAAAGAGTGAATATAAAATATTCCAATTGTCTGAAGGTAAAATAAATGAAAGTTCTTATGTCCTTCCAAATAAAATACAAAATCTGAATCCATCGCCAAAATTTTAAGAGTACTCACGTTCAACTGCATCACGATCTTATTGTAAGCTCGATGCCACCTCTGCTTCGGCGTTAACTTCGGCTGATCCTGAAACTCTTCCCTATCTTCTGTTCTCTCTTCTTCTTGAAACACCTCTTCCTGGTACTGTTCGTCGTTCTGGTCGAATTGCTCGTCATTCTCATCTTCTCTAAAACTTTCTTCGTCTCGATATTCTTCATGATCGTCATAAGGCTCTTGGGTCAAAGGCTCTTCGGGGACTTCATGATAGGTAGTGCGGTCTTCTTTGAATTTGACCTTTGATTTGTCTGCCAGAGAATCTGTGACAACATATTAGGTATAGATATTAATTACTTTAAAACAACATGAAAAAAATACATTGATGAATTTAAAATATCGGTTAAAAAACTTGTTGGCATTTTTCGTATTTTAAAAGATACGAAAGTGGAAAAGTCCCAATATAATGAAATACTCTTTAGCTGGTTGGTGGGAGTGTATTTTAGTATCGCTATTTAATATACCTATCTACAAGTTGCGATCCATAGTATTCCTCTTAATAGTTTGTCAGAAAACATTAAAATATTGGACGGCAACTTTGATACAGACGTTGTCTAACTGGTTTCTTCGCCATTGTTTCTATACCTAGTGTAAAAGACGATTTGCTTCTAGAAGACATTGTTATATTATTATTATAGTATATGTTTAATAGACATATGCACTTCTGCTGGCAGAATTAATATGTTGTGTCACGGCTAACGTTACGATCTTTATTTATATGTATTGTGGCAATTTTTTTTCACGATTATATTGATTAATTAAGTGATAACTGGGGTTTTTATGCTTCGTTGAGTTAATTAACTTGTGCGTTTAAAGACTAACGTAGAAACATATAAATGTAAAATAAACTGCCCGTTGGGTTAGTTAAGTGAGCGTCCGCATTCTAAGCAGAGGTGTCAGGTTCGATACCCGGCGGGAATACAAGGAACTTTTCTCCCTAAGACAAAATTGTGTTTCTGGTCCTTAATGTGATTGTTGGTGTGATGTGAATGTTTCCGATGTGTGGAAACATTTATTATTATTAATGCATATAAATAAATCTGACTTGTAAACTTCGTAATAAATTCACTAAGTATAAAGCCCTAAGCAACTTGGCAATTTATTTATTATTTGTGCTAAGTAACGAAATTCTTAGAATAGGTAAAAATTGCTCACCTTCCTGTGTTGTGGCAACAGAAAGTTTCTCTTCAGGATGAAAAGAACTTTGCGATGTTCTGCGATCAATTATTGAAGGCGTTTGACTTATGTGACTTTGATAGCTATCCACCGACGGCTTCCTCACTGATCCAGCCCTCATCGGCGAACTTTTCTGCAAACTCGGGCTGGGTTGCTCTGACAAACGCCTTTCTCTCTCCTCAGCGACTTCTTCGTGAATGGTATCAGGATATTCGTCATCCCTATACCTATCCAAAGACGACCTGTCTTGAGATTGATCGTATTCAGTCTTATGGTACTCGTCCTCGTAGGCACTTTCGTCGAAACTTGCTTGCATATCCTCCGGTGCGTCGGGTAAAGTTCGCGTTCGACGGACCGGAGGCCTTTGTATCGACTCCTGTCTTCTAAGTGAAGGAGTGCGCGGTAACATAACTGGGGTAGACGTGGTCACAGTTGACACTGGCACGGAAGGCGCCACTTCTGGGACGGATGTTGTGGCGGGAACAGTTGTCGTACTTGTGAATGGTGTGGTAGGGGCTACTGATGATGAGAATTGACTAACTGGAGCCGGTGTTATTGCAGCAGCCGTGGGTTGTTGATTTACTGGAGGTGCTCCCACAGCGGCAGCTGCTGCGCCGAACAAACTGCCTAGCTTCTTAGCGCCACCGGCCATAAATGACCCTAACGTAGCAGCACCACTTAATACTGTTGTTTGCAACTGCTGTCCAGGAGCGGTTTGTTTTGCTTGTTGTTGTTGCTGCTGTTGCTGTTGATGCTGCAATTGCTGTTGTTGTTGATGATACTGTTGCTGCTGCAGTTTCAACTGTTGATCTTCTTCATATTGCTGTTGTTGTTTTAGTTGTAAATCTTGTTGCGATAGTGGTTGCTGTTGTTGTTGGTGCTGGTATTGTTGATCTTGCTGATGCTGCTGCTGTTGGTGATACTGTTGCTCTTGCTGCTGATATAAAGGTTGCTGCTGGAATTGAAACTGTTGTTCTTGTTGTGATTGTTGATTAGCTCTTTGCTCATCTTTATTTTCCTGATCATATTGTTGTTGATATTGATAGTCTTGTTTATCTTGATATTGCGTGTCCTGATAACGCTGGCCTTGTTGATCTTGTTGATACTGTTGGTCCTCATATTGCTGATCATATTGTTGATAGCTTTTATCGTGATAAGTTTCTTGTTGTGTGGTAACAGGGAGTCGAACTACCATCTTAGGAACTACGGTGGTGGCATCACTACTAGTTGTATATGAAAATTCTGTGGCGGTTTCCGGTTCAGTCCATGGGGTTTTTTGAGCTGAAAGTTTGAAGAAAACACTGAATATATTGTATGTGAAGTTTTCGTATAAAATATGAAGCAAACGGCACGCCATTTGCGTGTGACTATAAATACTGATTTCAATGTCAAATCTGTGCGATATTTATGCTCTGCACCGGATGGTGTTATCATTTCTATATAATTAATGTATAATGTATATGAATGCGAGCTGATATCGAGTTCTTCAAAACTTGCAAGGTCGCTTAATGTAGGTCGCTTAAAGGCGCTTAATGCGTTAATTAAAAGTATTACTATGAAGTTTGTTTTTACCGGCAGCAGGCGGAGTAGCGTGTGGCGTTTCGTCGAAGAAAGGTTGCATCCCATCCTCGTCATAACTGTAGTAATAGAAAAAGAAATTAAGATATGGTCAATTATTTAATTTAGTTTTTATTTCGAACAAATTTTTTTATGGAAACTATTGCAAACATTATATTGAAGCAAGAATACAAGCTCATAATTAGCTCACTTTAGTTCAGTTAACAAATATCACAGAGATTAATCGCTCAAAAACTATTTTTGTTCACCTCGTTCACCATTCAGCAAAACTATTATTAGAACTCAGTGGGAAAACTAATGGTAATCCTGCTAATATTATAAATCCGAAAGTTTGTGTGTAAGTGTGCAAGTGTGTAAGTGTGTACGTATGTTCACGCTTCACGCTTTAACGGCTGAACGGACTTGAATGAAATTTGGAATGTACATAGCTTATACCTAAGATTAACACATAGGGTACTTTATAACTTGATAATAGCGGCGAAGTCGCGAGGCACGGCTAGTATAATATAATTATGATTCCGTTCCCATTGTTCGATTAAGTTATTTTTTCTGTAAACGCTTAAACGATTTAAAAATGTTTTTACAGTCACAGCCCTACACACACCCTACACAGTTTTGATACCAATACAAAATAATGGTAACCATGTTTATCTTACATCTTACCAACAGGTGAAATTGATGTTAAACGCTAGCGTATCAGAGATAGAAAAAAAAAGTTCTCGATAACGTCTTGTTAAGTATATTCCTTCAATAAGTTAATTTTACAATTTAATTCAATTCATGTTTAGTCCGCTATTCCCAAATTAATTAAGTAGTTAGAAGTATATGTAGAAAATTTTTTTTTACGAGTTAGTAAAGAACATATATATGCATATGGGAATCTTCAATTCTAGAGTGAATGTGTAGGAAAGCATGCTACATCGGCCGCAACATCTCTTACCATCAGATGAGATCATCCAAATGCTTACATATCTGACATAAAAAAAAAATCACCATGATTTTTCATGATTTTTTTCTGGGAGTCTTCCTGAAGGAAGATTTTTAGTGAAAAAATTTAAATACATGTTGTCTCAAATGCATTTGCTATGCTTTAAAAGATAAATAAAAAAGATCGAAGGTAAAAAAGAAAGAGAGACTATTTATTATGGATATTATAACAGGCACAATTAAATAAATCCAGGTTATCTCTTTCTATCTTTTCAAGAAATTTACACAAAAACTTAATTTACAAAAAGCCGGTTGGCTTAGTTGGGTGAGCGTTCGCTTTCTAAGCAGGGTTATAGGGTTCGATTCCTGGCGGGAACACAAGTTTTCTCTTCAGGGAAAATTTGTTTTTCTAGTTTTGGTAGTGATTAAGTGTGCGATGTGAATGTTTACCCACGACACAAGTCATCAAACTTAGTGTGGCAGTGAGTATGACATTTTTTTTAGTGTTTTTGAAAGTCTCTACAAAATATACCTACGTATTGAATACATTATTGTTATTGTTTTATAGTGTTATTGTTCACTTACCTAGTACTATAATTATTATCGTGATACTGTTCAGTGGCAGTGTCCTGGTACACAGGTTGATACCTGCAACTATCGTAACCGTAACTCACGTCCGGGACAATTTTTTCAGATTCTGTGGACAAAATGTAAAAACATCTAATGAACCTAGCGAGCATCACACATATAAATTCTAAAGTTTTTGTAAGCGTGTAAGTATGTTTGTTTTTTCTTTATGTTGTAACGGTTGGTGGATTTGCGTGACTGTACACTTTGGAATGTATAAGCTTATACATAGGATTAACACATAGGCTACTTTTTAATTTGATAAAAGCTGACACTAGTAATGATATGAACCCGCGTCCCTGCCATCCACATCCCAATGTGTAATGCACATAACTTTTGTTAATGCTTTTAAAAGATCGTTTACGAACACATAGGCATATTAATTTGTATAATAAAGTGTATTTTCTAAATATGTATATATATATATATATATTGTAATATCTACAATGTAGAATATATGTATCCTAAAATATTTATAATAAGGTTCAGTTATTTTGTTTCGGCTTGTGTTTAAACACCGCCCACAAAAATTCTAAACGGTTACTAAAAAAATCCTAAACGGTTACCAAAATGGATAAATGGTCACCAAATTCCGTTGGATAAATGGTCACCAAATTACGTTTCCTAAAATATTATGAAATAAGTTTTTTTTTTCGTATTTTAAATATTTTTAAAATCCGATTCGGTTCTGTCACAGGAAATTTTATTTTAGGAAACGTAATTTGGTGACCATTTATCCATTTTGGTAACCGTTTAAAATTTTTGGTGGCCGTCTAAATGGCCCTAAGTGGCCCTTTAGTTTCTGCCGCACACCCAACCCTTTTCTTTCACGGCCAGGATGGCTGGCAGAGAATGCTATTTGGTATTAGGCTATTCCCTGTACTTTGATTAGTGCAAAATATTTAAATAAATAAATAAAGAATTACATAGCCGAAAATTAAATTTCGTTCATAAAAAAATACATTTCATCTAAAACATATTTCAAATTGCAAAATGTTAGAACAATTTTAAACGCAGTTATTTTTGACGTTCTTTTTATTGCGTCCACGATCAAATCATGGCAGCCGTAAAGGGAATTTGACTAGTCATTCATCGACTTAAAATGTGTAAACTGACGTCACAAATAAATCTAAACGATGGCATGCATTTTCATCACTTTATTCATTGAAATTCCTAATTAAAAAAATTATGGATATATTTCTTAACTTTAAAAGTATTTTTTTAATAATATACCTTTATTTAAATCTCATACATGTTTCCTATATGTGTGCAAAAATATTGCCCACAAGATGTTTTCTTTCGTCATGAACGATCTGTGTTATGCAAGGGCGAAAGGCGTATCGGCAGCATTAGCAAATCAACAAACGCTACCACCTGGTAGCCAATGTAGCTTGTATAGGCCCATTTAATTCTGGTCATCGTTGGTTTTCACATTTAGATCACTGCAACTTACCGGGTATGTAAGGCACGTGGGTATGCACGGGGGGCGTGGGTAGTGGCGCGAGGGGAGTTCTCGCGGCGGCCTGCTGCGGTGGGCGGGGTAGTCGCCTCCCCCGGCCGCCCCGCAACGACCCTGTTTCGCTACCACTTGGTGGCACGGGGAGCGCTCGCCCTCGCTTTGGCGTGGACGATGGTGTCACTAAAAAGAGAAAAAGATGTGAGGATATAATTTATTGACTACCTTTGAGAGGAACAGAAACAGTGTCGCAAAAGAAAAGCAGAAGTTCTGAATTCACTGTATACCTACACAATTACTAGCTGAGCCCCGTGGTTTTACCCGCGTAAGTCCCGGACCCGCGGGAATTCCGGGATAATAAGTAGCTTATGTGTTAATCCAAGGTGTCAGCTACCTCCATACCAAATTTAATTTAAATCGGTTCAGTAATTTTGGCGTAAAAGCGCAACAGACATACAGAGCTACTTTCGCATTTATAATATTAGTAAAGATACAGAGTAATTTGTAAAATACTAGAAAACTCAGAACCTAATTCTTGTTAGACCCTTAGTTTATTTAGTTCTACAACATTTTTTTTTCAAGATAAGCAAACGACCACTATCTCACCTGATAGTAATTGACGATGCGGTCGACGATGGAGCATGTTTGGTGGACTTGTTTCCTTGTGATGTATTTTCCTAAATAATATAGATCATGTATTCTAGACAATCTTTAATCGACTAATTCGGCAATTTATATATTCGGACAATCTATATCGCGGGGTCTCAGTTCGGGTGAATTACCAATGCATCATTATTATATGTACGTTATAAAGAATTACTTGTTACGTTACCTGGAAGACTGGCTGTAGTTCTTCTTTGTCTCGGTCTATAAGGAGTCATCTCATTGTAGTCCGAGTACCGAGATGATAGTGGCATCTGAAAACATAAATATCCTCACTAAGTAAATGTGTAATAACACTCTCTAAAGCTCAGCTATGCTGAAGTGATACTGTGCTGGACACGTCAGTCGTATGCTGAAGGAACTATGGGCCAAAATTTAGTCTTATGGACACCAAAAAACAAGGAGGAGATAGCAAAACTACCTTAACTCATATTTGAGTCTTTCGTAGCACAAGATCGCAAGCAGCGGAAAACATCAAATCATATAATTCACACTAACGAATTTTATATATAGAATACGTAAAAAAAATACCAAAAATAAATTTACATTCATACAAACAATGAGTTTCATATTAAAATAAATATTTGAAAGTGCGAGCATTTCGAGCAATTTGAAACGCGTATTTTGGTGTTAATTTTGTGACATACACGATCCAACCACTGCACCGTCAAAAGAAGTTCAAACAATTTTTCTTGACGGTGGTTAACCAATCATTGACTTTAAAATTGAATTGAATTGAATTGACATCAAAAGTCAGTAAACTGACGTCACGAATCAGTCTAGTTAATAGCATGTGTTTTGTTATTTTGAATTTCCTATGTATTTTTATTCATTAAAATTCCTAATGAAAACGTATTTAAATAAGAAATGAATGACTGAATGAATGATACATATAAATTTATCATTCATTATTTATTCATTCATTTGCAACCCTATTTCATCAGCTACCGTTCTACACCACAATCATAGTCTTTGGACCTAGACGTCATACAGTGGTTACGAAGGTCAATGTCACGCGTAACAGACGTATCCATAGGGTTGTCAAAAACATTTTCGAATTTTTGCATGGAAAAAAATATCTCCGATTTTGAGTTTCGTTCACTGGCAGACGATTCCAGACACAATACACGTACAAACTACGAAGCATTACTACCTAAAAAAAATTCCGACCGACGATTGAAATTATCCACGAATTTGTAGACAACAAAAAAACATCAATACCGGTAGAACCGTTCTCAAGTAATCTCTCATAGGTAAATACAATCTGCCGATTATCTATATTAAAACTACGGATCAATTGCCTAAAACTATATACAATGAAGACCTAAGTTACCTACAAGACGTCGAGCTTATAGGTAACTCAAGTGCTCAAGCCCACTACCAGTGGGTAGCGTTCCCATCATACTGGCGGCAATGCCTCTCTGAATTGCAATGCTAATACGTTGAGCCAAATATATAAATAAATTAGCTTAATTAGAAGATTTGTTTTGAAGCCTACCAATAGATAAGGTGCATACTTGTTTAGGCGGCACTTGAGGCAGTTGCACGACGGATGATCTTCGCTTGTTCATGAAATTTTCGTACTCCGTCGGGGTCATTCCATAGCCATCGTCGTAGAAGTACTGTCCCGCCTGTCCCGCCTGTCCCCCACTGTCCCACTGTCTCGCCTCGTCCCCCACGTATGATGATTGGTAAGGTAAGCTACTGGAGTCGAAGTACTCTTCATAACTATGCTGTTGTGAGATTTGTAAATGTGAATGGTCCCTGAAATAGATAAGCGAGCGATGTTGACCAAGCAGTACCAACGTATTTAACAATGCCAACAAGGCCTTTAAACTCCACGGGATACATTGTGCAAATAAATTAATTTGTTACGGGTAGTGTGACATGTTGCCACACTACCCACTTCACTGCGCTGCGTTTATGTGTTTGAATAATGTTGCCTGTTTCACTTAACTTTAATAACAAATTGTTTGTATTTATTTTCACACGAAAAAACAACACTGAACAGCTGTGACAGATCTGTTCAGTGTTGTTTTTTCGTGTGCGACGTCACCTGCCGTTCTCAACGGAAGACCAGCGTTGGTTTTTTAAACCAGCATTATGCTGAGTTGAGGACGGTTAGTGGTAAAAAAGATAAAAAAAAGACGTGTGGCACTCGGGGACAGCCGCGATAAAGCTATTGCATAGCATTTTTTATCAACTTATGCAATTATAATTATTTATTTATTTTATTTATGCAGTATTTTTTTCATGCCACCTAGAGGCGAGTTGCTGAACTAAAGAGACAAGCGTGATATTTCAAAAAAAGTCATTAAAAGTTCTGCTATTCATCGATAGATGGCAAAACTAAAAAGTATCACCGCTGTGCCGGTCGGAGTGGGGGTGTTAGGTTATTTTCGTTACGGAATTTCTGGATTCGGTCTCCACGCTCAAGGCCGCGATAGAAGCTATGCACTAGCTTAAAATAACTATTTGTACCCTTTTATCAATTGAAATATTTTGCCGCAAATAAATATATGACTTTATGTCTTTATGTATTGTAAACGAAATTATTTTACTTTTGCCATATAACTTAATGTTCTTATTATTACATTGAACTGTCCGTTGTCTTAGTTAGGTGTGCGTTCACCATCTAAGTGGAATACAAGTTTTCTCACCAGGGAAAATCTGTGTTTCTGATTCTGGTTGTGTTTGTATGTGTGATGTGAATGTTTCTGGCACCCACAACACGAGTCCTCGATCTAAGTGTGGGGGGATGTGAGTGTGAAAGCTTTTATGATATGTTTATGTACAACACTTAAACCTTGCCAAAGCGTGTGAAGACAGTAAATTACTTAAGAAACAAATGCATTCACACTCTCAGCCCCACACTAAGTTTAAAGATTTGTATTGTGGGTGCTGGCAACATTTACATATCACACACACAATCACAGCCAGAACTAATGCACAAATCTCCCTTGGGTAGGAAAATTGTGCTCCTGCCGGGAATCGACTTAACTACTTTCACAGCTAAGTCTAAAAGCTGGCCAAAGTTTCCTCATGTCTCGTTAGAGAATAATTCTATTATATAATATCTATTTACCTGAAGACAATACATACCTAATGTGCGTGCTAGTTGAATAGGAGTCGAACCCAAAGCCCATGTTTTCATCGTACAATGTGGTTTGTCTCTCTAGACTTGGTCGACGTTGTTCTTCTGGAATAAACAAGTAATAATTTAAAAACTTTTTTTTAAATCAAGCTTTTACCAGTTGTGCATAAAAAAAGGACTAAAAAGTTATATAACCAGAGAACTTGTCAACACGAATCAAACGAGCCCAACTCGATGGGTTCATCTCAATCATCAGTACCATATGGTACCATATCTTATATTAGAACATAAGTACCTACACCAAATTTGAGTCCAATCGGACATCGGGATGAGAGTCTAATTTAGCTCGCAAGATTTGATTACAGAGCGACAACGGGGTAGGTTCCAAAATAAAAAACAAAAAAAAACTATTATTCGGAGCGCAGTCACAAAGACTGGGTCCCAAAAACATAAAAATACATCAATTTAACTATCATGTTTCTTAGTCTGATGTCCCTATCTACTCCGAAACTAGTCTAGCAACGATACAACAAACCGTTAGTAGATGAATTTAAATTCTTCATTGAGTTTAACTATTGTTATGTACAGTACAAAGATTCATTACCTCCTGATTGCCAATCAGTCGCAGTCCGCCAAGATATGGCGGATTCGACGCTGGCCTGATGTAACTGCGACCATGTGTCTATTCTGAAATAAAAAATAGTAATTATAAAACTATGCTCCTGAAACTCTCGACACTCGTCTGTACCGACTTTTTTATTATACGTTTCAGATATGACATCTCAGAAAGGTTCTCCTCAATCTCGCTAGATGATAAGTGATATCGACGGTATATACTTTGATATATATGGTCGAGAATGGTAAACACGCTATAGCCTAAAATTACTAGAGAAAGTAATTGTCCGGTGACATAAAATACTAGACGGAAAGAACCTGAAAATAATGCTTTTATTTATCCATTGCTTTTAGTTTAATAGACTTTTCGTTTTCTTCAGTACCCACATAACAAAACACGTCAATGTACAAAAAATAAAAAAATACTATTGCGAAATATGTGAACCTACTTTTTAGGTAATTTTATGTAGGTATTAATTTTCTTTAAAGATAAAGATATTTTATTTGTGAAACATGAGTAAAATATACACACAGATTTTTATATGAGCATGCACATTGGTCATACAAATGATCAATAGATCGTCATGTTTTGCATAGATAAGAGATACAAATTTATAGTTTACATCTAATTGTGGTACATATCGTTATATTAATGTCATAGTAAAATTTAATTGATTCATTCAATTCTTCATGCATATTATCTCACTTATCAAATTATCATTATGTCATATTATTTTGTTTGTTAGAAATTCAGTTATATTGTAATAACACTTGTCTGCTAGTAATTTTTTTTTAACAATGCTGATGGCAGTTGTTTCATTGTTTTTGGTAATTTATTATAGATAGCTGGAGCCATGCAAAATATACTTTTTTGCATAAAAGTCGTTTCAGCTGTATGCAGGCACAATCTTGAGTTATTTCGTCTATTGCGTACTACAACCTGGCAAGAAACTCGGCTGCGCATTTTTTCATTAATTTTTTTTTAAATTATTCTGAACACTAATACATGAATTATATTAACTAAGGTATAAATTTATTATGTAGTCGCTAGAAAGCCCTTGTGCAGTTTGCCTTCATGCATCCTTGTCATTCATGTAGTCAATCGTTTTATAGTAAGCTTTCATTAATTCATATCCGCTTTATTACTTGAACTTTCCCAGTGGCCTCTTGGGTCTAAGAGCCCCCCCCTCCTCTCCCTTAATCCGCCATAGGTCGTACTTTAAATTGAACATTCCCACGCAACTCGTTAATCAGATGCGGCACCTCCTACGTATTTGTTGTTACAATTATCTTAAAATATAACATGATTCTACTCATTGCATTAGCTGCCTACGCAATACGGCCCACCGTAGCTTTCAAACTTTTTAAATATCTAGAAAAACAAGTAGGCGTCGTTGTAAATTGAACAATGTTTTATTCCTTTTCATTTTCAACATTCAGAGACATAAGTGTGACGGCAATGACTTCATATACAAAACGCCCGAGGCGCGCGGTCCAGGCGCTGTGAAGAGTGTAAAGATAAAATGTATGGCGCCTAAGGGACACTAATATACAAAGCGGCCGGGGCGCGCGCCCCCCCCACGTTACCGACGTTTTGTATAGGCTCTAGTGTAACAAAATACGGGGCGCGCCTTGGGCGCTTTGTATATCAATATCAAAATAATGACTCTACTGCCATATCAAGTCCCTTAATACTTATAATAAATTGGACCATTTAATAGCGTTTCGAAATAAATGAAATAGCAATGATTGAAAAATCTAGATCCCAAAAAATGAGAACAGATATCAAAGCTGACAGTTATGGCGAGTACACCAAAAATAAACAAGGAAACAAAATTCATCATCCGTACACCGAAGGAGTGGAACTCATTGCCTGCGTCTTTGTTCCCCGAACGGTATAATCTGAGAGTCTTCAAGTCTTAAGTGAATAGGTATCTTCTAGGCAAGCATGTCACATCTTCGGCCGCATCATCACTTTCTATCAGGTGAGAGAGTGATCAAATGCTTGCATATTTTGCATTAAAAAAAATCTTTTCGTGACATTGTCAAGCCTGTTTTCGTATAGACTAGTGGGTCCAGTCCTGGTGTCAAGAATTATCAGACTGCCTGAAGGTATCCGATACGGCATAACGACTGTTGTCTTACGACTTGAACTGCTCATTGGCTTAGTTGGGTGGCGTTCGCCTTCTAATCGGGTTCGATTCCCGGCTGAAACACAAGTTTACTCCCCAAGGATAATTTGTGTTTCTGGTTTTAGGTTGTGATTGTATGTGTGATGTGAATGTTTCCGGCACCCACGACACAAGTCATCGAACTTAGTGTGGGGCTGTGAGTGTGAAATCGTTTATGTTTACATTTATGTTTATGTTTATGTTTAACAACCGGGACCGACGGCTAAACGTGCTTTACGAAGCGTTTCAACATACTGATGTCAAATAGTCTTATAGATAGATAATCATGATACGTCTTTGGTCGTATCTTCGATTTAGATCCAGGTGTTTTCTATTTTTATATTCAAGATAGGCAAACGTTTGACGAATATCTCACCTGATGGTAAGCGACGATGCGGTCGACGATGGGCACGTTTGCCTAGAAGATGCCTTTGCACTCGTGACTTAAATATTCCCATATTGTTTTTATCATGAAACACAGACTTAGGTAAGAATTTCCATTCCTTTGATGAAGAGAAATGGCTACTTATTATACATTGAAAAAAGATCGAACCTGTTATTCCTGGGCTGACTATTGTAGTAAAGGGGATCGGTGTCGCCATGAAGCTGATACTCCTCTCTCTCATATGAGTTCTCTCTTGATACCTCTAGCGATCTCTGTAAATTATAAAATCCTATTGTTATGGCAAATCAGGTTCCAGATTTTCAATACTTCAATAACCACAGTGATCGAGCAGCAGCTATTTACATGAGATAACATTGCATGTTATAATTTTAACAATATTTATAGCCAATCACAACTTCATCAATCATCAATGTAAACTTATGATAAACTAGTCATGCCCTGCGGCCTCTCCCACGTTTACCAAGTTAAAAAGCAGCCTTTGAGTTTATCCTAGGTCCTATGTACATTCGTCTGCCCGTTGTTTAATTGGGTAAGCGTTCTAAGCAAGGGGTTATCGGGTTCGAGTCCCGGCGGGAACACAAAGTTTCTCTCCAAGGAAAATTTTTATTTCTGTATTTGGTTGTGATTGTCTGTGTAATGTGAATGATCCCACGACACAAGTCATCGAACTTAGTGTAGGGCTGCGAGTGTGAAAGCGTTTATGTTTAGCGTTTATATTTCATTCAAATCCATTCAACCGTTACAGCGTTAAGAGAAAAAAAAAATATTTTGCATTATCATTTTATTTGTGATGATCTAAGAAATGCCTCTAGGTAAGCACTTACGACGCATTTAGCAAAAAATTTATAGTTTTTTATGTTTGACTAATTGGCTCGATAAGAAGAAAATATTTCTCATCAAAGCATTTAGGTAAGATAGGGATGCTAAGTACCTGTGGTGTGTGCATCTGATGAGCTGCGCTTCTAAACTGTGACGCGCTGCAGTTGGCATGTTGCCCCACTGGGTAGTTGAGGTCCGACGTATAGTCGGAGTCCTCAGAGTAACCCGCTGGAAAATGCAAGAAACATTTTGTTTATACGACAATCACAAAGTAAATATTATAGAAAGAATTGAAGTCAATTGACCAAGAAATATGAACTTTTTTTTAAAGTCGGCTCTGCAATCTACAATTGAACACAGCAAGCAATTGATCTTTTTCAAGTATATCTAAGTTATCTATCTATATATATTATAAGTATCTCTAAGTTCACGTGGATCGTTCAGCACTTTGTCCATCCGTCCGTCCGTCTGTCCGTCTGTCAGAGGCATCTTGCGTCTAGACCATATAAATATTGTCCAAGTAAAAGAGTCATGGTCCAGTCATAGTCAAGTCATGCCCCAGTAAAGTAGTAGAAATTTTACTAAACCTTCTATTGGAGTTTTGGAGCGAAGGCGAAAATCACGTTTTTCATTTTTGTATGATTTGCCTACACTTATGCACGTTTACTAAGTATTAACGGTTAATAATCTGCCATTATTACACATTAACACTCGAGGAATCACAGGTTTTAGAAAATTGTACAAAATCAACAGCCAACACAACACAAACATCCTCTCTAAGGTAAATTTGTGTTTTTAAAGTACTGTGTATGATGTGAATGTTTCCAGCAACCACGATACACGTCTTTGAACTTTAAGTGTTAGTTTTTGGTAAAAGTAAAAGTGATGTGTGTACTCACAATGTGCAATGTATTGCATCTGCCTGCGCGCCTGCTCAGCCCGCTCAGCATCGGCAAGGGTGCCGTTGAGCAGGTCCAACTTGCGCTGGAGATCAGCGCCGCCTGTCCCTTCTGCATCTGTAATAGAAGAAGTAACTTTGTTAGTACTTACATACAGCCAATTAAAAATACCATTATATATTTTTAGGAAAATGCATTAATTTTATTTTGGTAATATTTGAAGTTTAATTTACGGTTATCTTTTGTGACACTGCTTTTACGGCGTCATTGTTGATGTTGACCTTGGTTTCGAGCATGTACGATGCTCTTCCTCGGAATGAGTTTACGCCTCGAGAAAGCCTCGATCAAATGATGTGAATGAAAGCCATTTCTTAATAATTATATAATGTTTGCTTTCCGTGATATTTAAAGTTCTTCATTCAATTATTTTTTTTAATGTTATATTTCTAGTTAGAGGCCTCGTGAAGCATGCTAATTTCTTTTTGATTTTATTTGTAAAATGATAAATTAAAATTAAAATAAATGGCAATGGGCAGGGCACATAGTACGTAGAACGGATGGCCGAAGGGGCCAAAAGTAAAGTTCTAGAATGGAGGCCACGGACTGGCAAGCGCAATGTCGGAAGACCGCCCACAAGGTGGACGGACGACATAGTGAAAGGCGCAGAGAGACGCTGGATGCAGGCCGCTAACAACCGTTCTTTTTAGAGATCTTTGGGGGAGGACTATATCCAGCAGTGGACTTCTTGCGGCTGTGATGATGATGATGATGATGATGATGAAATAAAAATAATTTGTAGTTAGCAAATATCAGTCTGCAGCGCAGTAGCAGCAATCCAGATGAACCATGTCATAAGGTCGTAGACGTTACGTCATCTCTAAACAATTATGATCAAAACGCACTGAGTCTGCTAAGCCTTAGGATAAATAATAGTGCAAGTAAGGCCTTCATAATGTACTTAATTATAACGTAAGTATAAAGTAAGAATAGTTGTACGTAGCCTAAATGCCTAATATTTTGCGATGTTCAAAAAGGACGGCCAACGCTTAGCTCTACAAATATAGGTTGAGTGGAATCACCCGAAGCATAGACCAAACGATATGGGTTGGTGGGGATTACATTGTACATAGATTAGACCGACCCTGTGTAGGTATGTTCTACCATTTCAGCACGTTAAAAAGATATAATTTTATTTCCCTTTTGTCGTGTGTATATTACCATTTTCAAATATTATGTAATGCCGGAGCGCTATTTTTTTTAAAGGTTATATAATTAAATATTAAAGGTATAATGATAAAGTGATTCAAAAGGTTTACCTTTTTAATTACTTTAGCATTTGGCTTACACTAAACATTTTATATGTGAAAATCAAAAATCTCTCTTAATAAATGTTCGTAAATTGGGCCGTTTAAAAACATCTTTCTTTTTTGTATTCGTTACTTTAAAAATACGATAATTTCACATTCAAGCTTACACTTCCTTATAACTTCTACATAAAAATAATAACATGAGTACTGCACCTGATCCATTAAAAAAATACTGTAATATTATCATTAAAATGTTGATATTGAAGCTTTTGTGTGTATGTGGAAACTGCGTCTCTAGTAGTGGTTTACCAATTTTCCTACTTGAGTGTAAGTGTAAGTGGAAAAACCTGTTGACTATATATAGCTATAAAGGCTAGTCCTAGGATAACAAGTTTCATATTTGACAAGGAAGGTACATACCTTCATTGTCAAACTCTCCTATCAGAAATATAGCTAATAAAAACGAATTTGTGAAAATTCATATAATATATTGACAAACTGAATTCTTTGCACGTCAAGCATCTTTACAGGTTCAGTGAGTTTCAACTTCCAAGTATAAGCCTACAGAACGGTAGTTGAGCTCCAATCATCGGCCTATATTGCTCAGCTAATATAGTCTTCCTGCGACCCAATTTCTAAGATTAAATTTATTTCCCTCGCGACTTCAACGGGAATATTATTACCAACGGGTATTACGAGATTACGAGCATAGTTCTTGAATGTTAATTATTTTGTCAGTTATTTTTATATCATAAGGTCCATAGAAATCTACAAGAGAATTGACAGCCCTGACAACAGTGATCTAAATGTATGTGGCGCGCCGTAGACCAAAGATTGAAGCATGTTGCCCCCCTGGAGGCAAAATATATGAACTTTAGGCACAGATTTAAAACCTTACTTAATATTATATATCCGAAAGTTTGTGTGTGTGAATGTTTGTTACCACGTATCTCCGTAACGAATGAACCGATTTTTATCAAATTTAGTATGTATATTGTTCAAGTTCTGGAATAACACATAGGCTAATCCAATTTTCAACCCTTAAGTGTGCTAAAGAGGGTGAAAAAGTATGTATGGAAATTTTTACTCGCTTCGATTCACTCAAAACTCGGTACAAATAAACAATAAAGTAAATAATGAAACACGTATAAATATTTTTTTAAGCTACCCCGTGTAGGGTGTGTGTTAGGGTGTGTACAAGGTAGATCTAAAGTTTGTATGGAAAATCTTATTTCTTGCTTCGATTTACTCAAAACTCGGTACAAATAAACTTCAAAATAAATAAATAAACACGTATATTTTATTTTTTCAAAACTACCCATAGGGTGTGTGCAATAAGGTTCTAAACTTCCTATTACGTTTTTTATTTCTTGGTTCGATTCTTTCAAAACTCAGTTTAAAACATTAAAGTAAATGATGGAACAACGTACATTTTATTATAATTCACGCGGGCGAAGCCGCGCGGCACAGCTTGTGTATAATAAAGACTTATATTTAGAAGATTATTGTGGAACTATTGCGGTTCGTAATCACTGTTTAAAAACAGAAAGTTGATCATAACATTATATAATGCCGCTGACTGACACCTAAAAAATTATGTGGCATTGATAATATCTATATTCAAAAATCTATCAGAGCGCCTGGTTGAGGCGACGCGTGATCAAAATGCTACTTACTACTCATTTGGCTCAACGTATTAGCATTGCAATTCAGAGACGCAATGCCGCCAGCACAATGGGAACGCTACCCACTGGTAGTGCGCTTGAGCAATTGAGTTACCTATAATCTCGCTACCTTGTAGGTAACTTAGGTATTTGCTGTAAAGATATATACAGTTTTAGTTTAGTATAAGGAAATATAGGCAATTGATAGATAGATAGATGAACTCTTTATTGTACACCAATTAAAAAAAGAAAATAACTGCAAACAATTACATTGAAAATAACTTAGGCTAGTACAATGGGCGGTCTTATCGCTTAAAGCGATCTCTTCCGGACAACCTTTGGATGGAGAGGAGATAGCAAAATAATTGACCCATAGTAAAAAAAATAGCACCTTCAATGAATAATATTATAATATTCTGTAGTTCTAATAAAGAAGTTAATACATCTTATGTTTAGGTCACAAAACTCTAGATGCCCTAACAAAAAAATACATAAAATTCCGAACCAGATCCCATAAAACTTTTGCCATCATAATTTCGAGACTCGCCTAATATAATTTTGTCTACAGTCACCAAAACTCAAAGTACTAACATAAATAAAAAGATTTCGTAACTTGTAATCCCATCAAAAGTTGCTTCGTAATCATTGGAGTTGATGGGAGTTGAAGACATAAAATTTAATGTGGTTTTAAGGCCCGTTTTACTGAGGAACTGCGTTTCTTGTGATATTATATCGAACTTATTCGTTATAAAAGAACCTTACCTATATAAAATTCTTATACAAATACTAGCTGCACCCGGCATGCGTTACAATACGTGGCATTACAAAGAAAATAGCGTATTACCTCTTTCACGTGTATTGGTTGCCTAGTACTTTACCAAATCCGAATGATGTATATCCATGATAAAAAAATATATTGCATTTTTTTTAATAGTCTTAGTTCGTATTTAGTTCAGTCACATATATAGGTACAGAAGAATTATATATGTATATGAAGATACTTTGTCATCCAATTTTATGTAATATTTTTTAAGCTTTGTTAAAAGTGATGTCAAATTGAGCAACAAATCTCTTTTATTTATTTAAGTCAAGTGAGATAGTGGTTTAATTATATATCTTTTCAAAGTCCTCCTCCATGAAAACACTAAGAGTTTTTTAGAATATTCGTTAAACCATAAGGTGTTTGAAGAGAAAAACTTTGATCGAAAATGTTACGTTATTTTAAACTATTTACGACAAATTTTCAATTATTTTGGCGATCGACTAACGCCTTTATTAATAATACGACCAATCAATCGGGAAATACATAAAAAGATACAAAAATGAATCGTTACAATCAACGTTATAAATAATAATAATACCTGTTAGTATGTATAACGTAAGTACTTTTCTAATTAGTCCCATTCTAACCATAACGCCACAATAAAGTAAAGTACAGAAAATTAACAAAAATCCAATTAGAATGATCAATAATTTAAACGTAAGCAAAGCTTAAAAAAAACGATTCCACCGTTTATATTTTGGTTTTGGCTTGATAGATTTCGATAAAATTTATATGAGACCACATCTGAAGTATCTACCAAACAAAAAAAAATTAAGGATCGGTCCACAAATGGGGGAGAAATCGGTAAACATACATAAAAAAAATACAGTCAGTAAAACAAAATTAAGTACAGTAAATACATACAGTCGGTAGATACATACCTAAATACAGTCATAGTGCCTCCTCCGTTTTTAAAGTCGGTAAAACAAACGAATTTAAAATGTAGTACAGTATTTACATAATGTGGTAACACATCAGAGATATTTTTCAAGCTCATGATATACTATATATTTTACGTACCTACTCGTAAGCTGCGTAGCACCGACCCTATAAAGTCATAGCGTTTGCAAAGAACTTTACCGTTGATTCGTTTTTTATGGCATTTTTCGCTTAAGGTCAAAATTAGCATATTAGATCCCATAGCTCACCAGTAACGGTTGGACTGACGTGAGCAATAACCTTACTTAAATTACGAAAATGATTTATGCCCGAGTCGATCTAATTAAAGATTCGGACACACCTACGCGACCCACATAACAGAACAACAAGCTTAGTAAACAAATCTTTTCTTCCTTATTTAGGGTTTTCTTTTCATGGAAAGTGGAATTCTACGTAGTAAGTTTAACTGCAGAACTTTTAATACAAACCCAGGTCATAAGATAGCACACATTGTCTTTGCACTAAAATTCAACTTAATTAATATACGTTTATTTTTCGTAGATTTTTGATCCTATATTTAAGACGTTTTAGTTTTTTATGACAGTTTCAGACTTATATTTCTCAAACTACTTTTAAACTACCAAAATAATATTAATTAATTTGCAATTAAACCAATGTTATTGACCGAGTGAGCAGCGCGAGTGTATCGTTTCCGTTTCAGGCCAGGCAAAAATGCTTTTTAGACTCAAACAATTTTCAACTAATTCTCGTGAAACTTTGTGAGCATGTTCTATAATGTTAAATACGGGAACTGAAAACGTAAGAAATTAATATTTCAGCCAATTCGAAATATATCAGCAACTAGTATGTATTAATTGACCTAGTAGTCTAAAATTTAAAATAATTCAAATTAATGATTTACTCATGAATTACATAGAAATACTCTATATGTTATTTTTTACTCTATTTGTAATGCAGTTGTACTATTTGTGTAGGTATGATATCTCGTTTCGTGGTAAAATGTGGAGGGCTAATCACGGGCAATGTGGGGTGGGGTTAAAAACGCATTCTTTATGGCCTTTAGGGCTTGGCTGTATTTTTAAATAGTTCATTACTTTAACTGACTTTTTAAATAGCTACATACTTAGTTGCTAGCATCTAAAACAATTGAGACTAAAGTTGATCAAAAGGATTATTTTTTATTTTGTAACGCTTCACAATAAGTTTTAAAATATAATAATTTATTTTATAAATATCTGAAAATACAAAAATAAAAATTCATAAGACATAATTTTTTTTTCTTTGTGTAGTATAAATTTCGTTTTAGAAAATACAAGTGATTAGCCCGTAGACTAAAAAAATTTAGATTTAAATACCAGTTAAGAATGTTTTTTGTTCTTTAATAAGAATTACACTTATAATATAATTTTTTTCTTTAAAATATAACTAAAAAAAACAAACGATCAAAAGAAAAACTTTATTGGCTACATTGATTCCTGACGTCAGATCACACATTTTTTATGTCAATGAGGTAATTTTCATTTACAGCAGCCATGATTGGATAGTGGACATCACAGAAAGAACGTCTAATTGGCCGCGTTTACAATTGCTCGAAGCTGTTTGCATTTTTAAATATATATTTTGATATGAAATGTAATGTTTTTTTTTAGCGTTTATTTTTGGCAATATACCTACAAACAATCAACACAAAAAATGCATCAATATGCATTCTTTTGGATATCGTTAAAAATTGCTCAATACTTTTACGTCCAAAATAATAATTACTACAAATATAGCGGGCCAATTGCCTACATTTCCTTAAAGTAAACTAAAACTATATACAGCAAAGACTTAAGTTACCTACAAGACATCGAGATTATAGGTAACTCAATACTTTAGACATTATAATATTATTATATAACCGCTGGATTATCCAAAAAAAATATGAACAAACCTTGTCCTGTCAATCACAAACAATAAAAACAGCCAATTCGGTCGAGCCGTTCAAATGATAATTTTTCAAAAATGTGACGATTGATTTTTGTTTATTTAATAAAGATATATTTTTCAAACATGAGCCCTAAAGTCTCGCCAGACCGAATTTGGTCTTAAGTGCTTCGACACGTGCTGCAGTAGAGTCGGCCCGCGAATACTGTATATAAGTGAAGGAGGGCTTTGATATCCCTTTGCATAATTGATGATACGCAATTTCTTTCTAGTATCTAAAACAATTGATGTACTTCTTAAGATTGCCATTGATGAAAAAAAAATTCTAGGGTTTCCGTCATTGAGATCTATGAGGAGGACTTTATAGATAACTAAACATACTTACACACTAACATTTGCATTTGCATAGAGCAAAGATTCTTATAGCATTAAATACTAGCTGCGTCCCGCGGTTTTACCGTAAATAACGTACTGACGTAAGACCCGGACCCGCGGGAATTCCAGGATAAAAAGGAAGTCTATATGTTAATCCAGGGTATCAGCGTATCAAAATTAGTCCAGCCGCTTGAGCTTGAATAAGTAACAAACATACAAACACACTCACATACAAACACATAACATACAACCCATTCACAAACTAATGTATTAGTCATTCATGTAACTTTATAATATTAATAATTGACATCTTTTTATACGGAGCTATGATCTAAAGCATATAATAAAACATGCATGGACGTATTTGAAGAATCACATCTCAAATGTGGAAGAAGAATGGGAAAGATCAGTGCTACGGATTCTATGGACATTAGATAGATTAAACGTAAATATCTCAAAGTAGCTTCATATCATAACTAGGCTGTCTTCCTTGTAACTAAAATACATCAGTAAGTCCCATTTCAAGAAAAGAGCGTGGGTGATAATCTCAAGAAGTTCTTCACACTAAATTCAATGACTGTATAGTGGGTGCCGGAAAGATTTAAAATTATTTTTAAAACCATAACACAATGTAGAAAAGAAAATTATGTATCTGCCGGGAATTGAATACAAGATCCGGTTTAGTATGCAGAAAACTTTATCACTGCATTAACAAAGTCGTCGCATTCCCGGTAGAGATATCTGCCTCCCAGTCACAATTAAATATGTCAAAAAATAATTGTCAATAATTTAAGAATACTTTCAACAAACACAACCTTTTTCATCATCAATAGTTATATCACAGAACATTTGTAAGAGTATCTAGTAATAAAACATTTATTAAATGGAATAAATATCTCTGTGAAACGAATACGTTTTATTATTTTGTAAATATCCTCAGAGATCTATCGCTAATCAAATATTTCCTTAGAAGGTACTTAATCAATACTTTATTATGTAAACGAAATGTAAGTTAAATATTAGTTTATTCATAAACCTCAGGAAAATGTAGAAGAAGATTTATATTATAATATGATTAAAAGTAAAGAATATGACTAAAACACTTTCACACTCATTCCTCACACAAAGTTTGATTACTTATGTCGTGGGTGCTGGAAACATTCACATTACACACACAATCACGACCAAGACCAGAAACACAATGTTTCTTTGGCAAGAAAACTTGTGTTCCGCCGGGAATCGAACCCGATACCTCTGCTTAGAAGGCGAACACGTACCCAATTAAGCTAACGAGATCTAAGAGACTGTTATAAAACATGCACGCATTTTAGAGCATAACTTTACTAAAATACCTTAATAGGTAGTATCACGTTGTAACGGTCACTAATACCCGTTTCAACACTTTCAACAATGTAAACAAAGACTGTCCATACAACTACCACAAACATACTCGTAACAGGCAATATCGTAATAAACATAAAAGCACACAATACGTACTCGTAGCGAGCTCGTAGCGCCGTACCTCTTAACGGCCGTAGCTGCTACGCCGTAGACACATAACGACGATGGGCTATGTTGTGAAACTGACTATAGTTTCAATTTATTATTAGAACCTGGGTCATTGTGACAGCTCGGAAGATGCCCCCGTTTCGTCATAAGCAACATAACAGCTTAACCAGATCTCTAGGAAAGCACATTAAACTCTCAGCTTCAGATTATAAAACCCATTTTTAAAAACAGATGTGTCTAGTAAATCTGGTAGTTGGTTGAGAGACACGCTGATTCGCAAAGAGAGGTTTTTCTTGACTTCAATCCGTGAAACCGTTGAAGTAATTTTTGGATTCAGTATTCAAATTCAAAACCGTTTATTTTCATGAGCCCAAAGAGGCACGTATTAAAAATTATGGAGTTTTATAGATAATAGTTAAAGTAGTACCTTTTTTTGTATTCGAATACAATGCTACTGATTCTATTATTACCTGACGATTAAGCAAAAAAAAATCTCCATTATGATTTAAGCACAGTATGTATGTATGTATCTGTGACTGCTCGTTTGTCCCTCACAGCGTCCATTAACCAACTACAGCATAATATAAGGTGTCGTTCATTTACTATCAATTTTTCGATGTCATAATAGCTACTAGTTATTATATTTATAACAGTTTATATTATCAAATTATATAAAAAAACAAAGAATATATTATAATAAATAAAATTAAAGTTTGCCTTAACTGAATTAAAAAAATAGCACTAGGCTTCCTATAATAAATAGCACTAGGTTTCCTATCTCTACGATAAACGTATAAATTTTTTTAGTTATTGTAGGAAGCCTAGTGCAATTTTTTAATTCGATATAGGCAAACTTTTGACCACTATCTCTTTGATGGTAAGTGACGATGTGGTCGACGATGGAGCAAGCTTACCTAGAAGATACCTATTCACTCGCGACTTGAAGATTCCCATATTGCTAGTTGTCGGGTTTTAGTTAGTCTCTCGTAAATTGATGACTATTTAGTTGCATGTTTAGTATTTAAATGTACAATTCAGTGAGCATGAATTACTTAACAAGACTAAATTACAAAAACTCCTTGCTTGAAACTTTCATTGACATGATAAAATAAGCTAGGCAAATATTCCATGTAAATATATTCAAGTTTGTCGCATCTAAAGGCATTGCGAAGAATGGAATATTGTCGGCAATATAAAATATTTACATTTAAGGACAGCCCGACTGCGCTGCGTGTAATCTCCGAGGTTCATAGCCTCAGGCATCTTATTTCCCTTAGGGTGCTTTTCCACTAGAGATGTGCTATGCAACTATGCTGCGAGGATGTAAAAGCTAAGTTACGAATGTGACCGTTTGTGCTAAGCTATGTAGCGGAGCGAATAAGATGTGCTATCAAGAGGAGCAGCTCGAGATATGCGAACAGCAATTCATATTCCTCCATAAGTTTTTTTTCACACATTGCGAGACATACAATTTTTTTTTCGGCAACAAACGCCGCCTACTTTAGGTACTCCGCTCTGCACATAGCTATATCGCGACCATCCATATTTTTATGCTGGATAGGCATGCATTTGATCACTACCTCACCTGATGGAAAGAGACGATGCGCTCGAAAATAGAACATGCTTGCCCAGAAGAGGTACCTTCTGGGCAAGCATGTTCTATTTTCGAGCTATTCTCTTCAGACTTATAGCACGTATCCTTCCATATAAAACAAAGCTTAGTAGCTGACCCGTCGAACTTCTTACCGCCAATAAAAGTTGCGTACAAAAAATGTGATAAATGAAGAACCGCTCGACCAATTTTGTGCAAACTTCACATAAACCATCTACTAAATAGTCCAAACAAAGCGTAAACATTTGGTTTGGATAGGTGAGCCCGTTCTTGAGTTATAAAATAACAACGAAAAGAGGCATTGATTTTTATATATATAGATAGATTTGAACCCGTTTCCACCAGTGCTGTGCTATGTGGACTAATAATTGGTTTGGTAAATATCAAACGCATCCATAGAAACGTAGCATAACACGTATCTGGCGGAAAAACACCCTTATTTTGCAGACGCAGGAGTTTTTAAAACTAAAAAGGAAAACGACGACTTGTATTCCCGGAGCGAAATGTTCCGTAATGTCACAGACGAAACGTTGTTCCGCGAACATTTATAATTCATTGTTATCTCATATGCTTACCGCAGGTATGGCAAACCGCAGAGGACGGGGTCGTGGGTTTAGTTAACCTTTGCAGTATACGGGATAATAATAATACTTGAATTTCTGGAGTATCTAGAGGATGAAATATCACCATGTTTTCCGCTATATTCTCAGATATTTTAGTCTCATATACATGACTCAGGCGACCTCATGTAAAAAGGTAAATCAAGCACGGATAGAAATCTATCGAAATATTTTCAACGAAATGAGTTGTACATAGCAGTATAAGTAATACGCCACCCTTTTGAGCGCTTGAGTTACCTATTAGCTCGATGCCTCGTAGGTAACCGAGGTCTTTGCTGTATAGATGGATACAGATTTAGTTTAGTTTTAGCACATATAGGCAAGTGGCCCATAGATATAAGTAATATTACAATACAATTCAATACAAATACTCTTTATTGAAAAACCAATACAAAATCTTAAAAACTAACTAAATAAATAAATCTTAAAGAGGTTTCACAATAGGCGGTCTTATCGTATAAAGCAATCTCTTCCAGACAACCTTAGCATAGATGTATTTTTTTTTATATAAAGAACAGCATCTGGCGGATAAGTACACTAAAAAGTAAATAATAAATAGAGAATAGAACTATTAACATACAGATATTCATCAAAAGTACATAGGTGTTAAAAATAAACTACATAATATATATTGTTTTAAAAATACATACATACATTAATACACATATACATATAATATACACTAAACATAATGTTATATTACATAAAAATAATACATAAGATTACATACATATAACTATAAATAGGAATGTGCAGCATTTTTTTTAGTTTCGGGATAGGTAGATTTTTTTTAACATGGATTTAAAGATTTCCAAAGACTAAGAACGCCTGATGTTCACTTAATATTAAATCATAACTAAATACCAACTTGTAGTTTATAGATAAAAACTGGAACACGGGCATAAATCTTCGAGACTCGAGTAGCATACGAAAAAAGTTTGTACCGAATCCTCGGCGCAGACTAGTTATTTACAAAAGTAAAAAATTTTTTTTCATTTTAATTGATTCTGATAGGTCAGAATTATTTTCGAAAGTAAACACCATTTACTTTGTAGATATATTACACACATATTTAGTCATATTTAGTACAAGCCGTGCCCCGCAGCTTCGCCCGCTATTATCAAGTTAAAAAGTAGCCTATGTGTTAATCCTAGGTATAATCTATGTACATTACAAATTTCATTCAAATCCGTTCAACCGTTAAAGCGTGAAGAGGAAACAAACATATTTACACACTTACACACAAACTTTCGAATTTATAATATTAGCAGGATTTTTTAAAAAGCTATTCATGTCATGTGAGTTTACTCGTATCTTCTTTGTTAAATAGATTGAATGCAAGATTTACACGTGCTTATAATCTGCACTGCCACTTTTAATGTAGAAATGTTGAACTATAAAGTAATAAATATCACTGCACATTGCTTTTCTAACTAAAACTTTGATTTCCTTTGACGTGATAACGTCTTATAAATCGATGAACACTGGCTGCACGCACGAAAAAGTCACATTTCGCCTGAGCCTGAGCGTGCAAGCGAGAGCGCGGATCAAGCGATAGAGAGGCACGATCGGCCTAAGCGTTCGTCTTATGATGTTATCACGCAAAATTATCGTCCGACTTTACAGACAACCAATTTATTTGAATTCACAACGCACCTCTATCTTAAACTTTCGTCCCTGTTTAAAGTTATAAGCACCAATGCTTAGCGCTCTTTTCTCTACAAGTTTCTTTATTGTTTTACTCATTTTGCTAAGTTTGCTAACAACTTAGCCGATTTACATAATTATTTGGACATAGTATTACTAACAATCATTTTTTTGAGCAGTATAATAAGCATGAAAAGTTCATCGAGTTTGACAAACGCATTCGCACTCACAGCTATTTTTGCTCTCATAGTTATTTTTGGTTAGTTTTAATTTAGTTTTTAGTTTCATGTAACGTAATTATATGATTAAAAGATTCCGTTGATGTATACAACATGGTAATTTGAATAATATCAGAAACATCTTAGAACATCAGTCCTACCATTGAAACCAATGTCTTTATTCATATATAAATTTTTAATTATGTTCTAAAAAAATCCAATACACCTTTAAATGTTTAATTTATCTTTTATATAAAGTCTAAGGTGTCAAGAGTCAACTGGCGTTGGCGTGCATGCCACGAGGTGTAGTAATGTACGACAATGTATTTTAAGTAACTATTAATAATAATTATAGATTGAAGAGAATACATAATCTTAATTACTATTGCATTCTGGAGCAAGTCCAAAGGTTGTCTGGAAGAGATCGCTTTCAGCGATAAGACCGCCTATTGTTACACTTTTATAAAAATGTACTGTTATAAATTTTACTATTTGTGTTATTTATTATTTAAGGTGTTCAATAAAGAGTATATCTATCTATCAAGTCTTAAAACTAAATAAACTATGGATAAGAACAAGAATTAGGGTCTGAGATCTTTCTGGTATTTTACATATCACCCTGTAACTTATTTTTAACTCTTGACTTTACAAACGCAGCCATGCTTACAACCCCACGCTAAGTACAAATAATTCGTGGGTGCCAGAAATATCTACATTTCACACACACTATCACACCCAGAAACAGAAGCACAAATTTCCCATGGGAAGGAAAGTTGTGCTCCTTTATTTTTTTATATTAGATTAAGCAAACGTTGACGGCAAAACGTTCCATTCTTTTGCTGTTCTATAAATCAACGAAGACGTAAAACGTTTCGTGCGAATGAACGGTATTTCAACCATAAATGGGTGACGCGACGCCGTCCGTCAGGATGTAAGGTGTAAAAAAGTTGAAGGGGGAACAAGGTTGTGTAGTTCCTGTGCACATTCACTGACAGGCTTGCTACTTTACGCCGATGTTCAAGGCTTTGCAATCTGCCTTCAACTAAAGCGTCATTGTTAATTAGCCTCTATGCGCATCACTCCATCGAATGCAAAGCCCGCAGCTGATACCTGTCGGAACCATCCCACAGGTGACAGCAGTACTCCTACCCGGGAATCCCATGACAAAGCCCATGGCGTAGAAGACAGACACTTGCAAACACATGCAGTGTTCATGGACACCAGGAGCCACATCAAGAACTAACGTTTCTTTATAATTAAAGTTTACGTGACATTGACAAATTATAATTTATATTTTTTTGTTTTTTTTTTTTATACTCGATAGGCAAGCGTTTGACCACTATCTCACCTGATGGAAAGTGATGATGCGGCCGAAGATGTAGCACGCTTGCCTAGAAGATACCTAAATAATACGGCTTGACTCACGATTTAGGGTTCTTGCGACTTAGGTGTCCAATCTCCATTATCAGGCGAGTTCACGACGGAAGGTCACAGCGATCACTATTATTGTGATGTGAAACCGCATCATTTATAAATTATAAGAACGAACAACTTAATAATTATGAAGAAGAAGAAAAAAGTTATTTACATAATGCTAACTAGCTATTCCAATGGCTTCTGCAATTATTATATCTGTTTACTGAAACCATTCAAAATCACCTGTTGATTTAAATAAACTCTTTTGACCACAACATTCACTGACTCTGTTACATTACGTAAGCCAATTTGGTGTTTATTCAATATGAATTGGCATGCCATGCCGTTTTGTATTTAGGCGTACTGTCGTAGACTTACTGGAAATATTTTGCAAATGTTTATTTCATCATATATCACTCAATATTCATAAGTCTATGCATAATACGTAGGTCTGCTTATACGTTACAACAAAATTTTATACCAAAATTTATAGCATTATCCTGTTGGTGTATTGTCAATATTACCTCATTCTAACCTGACTAATCTGATCCTATTATAAACATAAATGCCTTCACGCTCACAGCCTCACAATAAGTTCGATGATTTGTGTTGTGGGTGCCGGAAACATTCACATCACACACACAATCACAACTAGAACCTGAAACACAAATTTTCCTTGGGGAGAAAACGTGTGCTTCAGCCGGGAATCGAACCCGATACCCCTGCTTAGAAGGCGAACGCCACCCAACTAAGCCAACGAGCAGTTCAAACAATTATAAATTTACAAAAATATTATTTTGTATTATTGATTCTTTTATTACACCACATAGTCTAAAGAAATACAAAGGCATAAATATTTATTGTGATCCATCGATGTGTACTGTGACATAGATGCAGCATCTTCAACTAAAAGTTATAAATGAAAATTAATTTTGACACTAAAATTACCATCCAGATTATTTTCGAAGCACGCATCAGTAATCATCATACTTTTCTTAAAAAATCCTTATCGGGTCTTTACCTGTGTTGTGACAAAAATTTCAGGATAACTATTATTAATTTATTGACACACACATACACAACCAATCGATTTATTATTTAGTTATATAGCGATTGTAATAATTTCTACTACACTAGTTCACTTAACATTTAGATTAGGTACCTACTGTTCTTTGTTAAATAAATGGTTTTTGTAATATAAAAACCATTATCTCAATGTGTTCATGCACGATAGAATTCATAGGTATTTGATAGAAATATAATGCTTAATTTTATAATATTCTGCAACTAATACCTATAAACGAAGTTTATAGGTCACAAGATGATAAACTGGTTACGGTCTAGCCTTTCCCACTAATAACCAACTACCCTAATTTCCATCGCAGCCCTCTGAGACCAAGGAATGGATCATCTTCTACACGCCAAAATAAATAGGGCGATAATGTGTTTTAACTGAGCTAAATAGTAAAGTTAGTGTTGAGTAAGTTTACCGTAGAATTCTTATATTTTGTTAAGTACGTATATAACGTTACGTTGTTAGGCGGCAGAAGTATTTAGCTCATTATATTCTATCTCATTCATATATTTTACAGAACTTAACTTTCGTCGATCAAAAAGTATTTTAATGATAATACTAGAAGATCCGAAGAATTTCGTATCACGCCATCTATTGAAAGTAAGGAGTAAAAGAAGTAGCAATTCCTATACAAATACACCAACAGCGATTTTTTAATTTTTGGGCTTTTTCTTTCTTTTTTCATAATCCAACCCCGTATTGAGGCAGACAAACAAAAAAAAAAACTCTAAATATATTTTCGAATTTTTGCGAAATTAACCAATTGATTTACATAGGCACCTATGTAGATATTAAAATATAATGCTATGAGAGAAAAATACAACAATATTATAATTGGCGGAACAATCCCACAGGTAACAGCAGTTCTTACTACCCGGGAATCCCATGACAAATACCATGGCGTAGAAGACAGACACTTGCAAACACTTGCAGTGTTCATGGACACCAGGAGCCACATCAAGAACTAACAATTTTATTTTTAAAGTTTTTTGGTATTTCTGCCTCAATACAGGGGTAGATTATGAAAAAAGAAAGAAAAAACCAAAAAATTTTACAAATCGCTATTGGTGTATTTGTAAAGGAATTGCCACCTCTTTTACCCCTTACTTTCAATAGATGGCGTGGTACGAAATTCATCGGATCTTCTTGTAATATCATTAAAATACTTTTTGATCGACGTAAGTTAAGTTCTGTAAAATATATGAATGAGATAGAATAGAATGACCTAAATACTTCTGCCGCATAACAACGTAACGGATAATTTAAATCTTCATTTTAAAAATAAGTCACATCCTAAGTTAAAGTAAAGTTTTTATTCAGGTAGAGCTCACAAACCAGACACGAACACCGTTAGTAAATTATTATACTCGAAAAACTTATATTAAACCGGAGGATTTCCATAAAGCCGGAGAGAGTAGCAATTAGGCATTTTGAATTTTTCGCTATAGTTTTGGAATGGTTTTATACAAACTAAGTGCTGTATGTATATATAGTTATAAATAGTACTATAGTATGTATAAAGAGTATTTAGTTTGAGTGCAGTTAAACTAATAGATAAATATCTGAATAAAAAGCTTTTCATAATTTTGGCTGGATTATTTTCTAAGTTTTTTGGGCACTGCTTGTGCTACCAAACAATAAATAAATAAATATATTTTTCGAAGACTTCTTTATTTGGATGCATATTAGTGAACATTCGAAAAAGCACGAACAATTACTTTGAAAAAATGAACATGTAATGTTTGTTTGAATAATGTTCAGTTCCCGGTAGAAAAATGTTATTTGAATTAATCCTACTAATATTATAAATCCGAAAGTTTGTGTGCAAGAGTGTAAATATGTTTGTTTTCTCTTTACGCCTTAACGGCTGAACGGATTTGGATGAAATTTGTTATAATGTACATATCTAGGATTGACACATAGGCTACTTTTTAACTTGATAATAGCGGGCGAAGCCGCGGGGCACGGCTAGTGTTATATAATACGAATACTAAAACATTAACATAAACATAAATTATTTCACACTCACAGCCCCACACTAAGTTCGAAGACTTGTGTCGTGGGTGCCGGAAACATTCACATCACACATACAATCACAACCAGAACCAGAAACACAAATTTTCGAGAAAACCTGTGTTTCAGTCGGGAATCGAACCCGATACCCCTACTTGGAAGGCGAACGCCACCCAACTAAGCCAATGAGCAACATTGTATACCTATTGTAATAAAGTTAAGCTCTTACTTATTCTGTTCAGTAAGATGTATCGCAACGTCATGATAATTCCCTAGACGACTCAAGGTAGGCGCGTGTATTTTCATATACGGTTTCATAAGCGGTTAACTCAATATACACACGTTTATACACATGTAATCGTTTGTCTTGACTCACTGAATTGCAAACACATGACGTACTCTAACAAGATTATTTACAACATGGATTCACGGGTATATGTAGGCCATACCTACTTAGTGGGAATCATAATTATAATATTAAAATTCCACCTACTCCCTTTACATGCGAGACGAGAGGCCGCTGATATTTCTTTTCTTTTAAATATAGCCAATGGTACTATTGACTGTCCGGAGCTTCTCGGTGAGCTAGGGCTGAGAGCACTCACGGCGTACACACGCAAACCTAATATATTAAAAATTCCTTCAGCAAGATGCAATTACCGTCAAAA